>CM041783.1:112789732-113989732 GCA_023374045.1 Limonium bicolor
TCCTTGGAGCTGCTTCTCATTCATCTTGACATGATTGTCATCATTTAGGAGCTCCTCCACTCTCGGAGTTCCTTAGCAATTTTAATTCTATGCTTTGCCTCGTTGCTCGTTCCCACGTTTTCTACTGTGGTTACCGAGGTTTAACTTATTTAGGTACTACTTCTGTAGTCCTATTCGGGTATATCCCGTAGTTATGCTCATAGCTGTCTAAGCTGTATCCGCTAAGTATTGCAATCTCTTTGGGTGTGGCAGGGTGGGTGTACCTACTCTTGACTAGATTCTTGGTCGGTTAGTGTACCGTGTTGGTATTAGTTAACTATGGCGGTCCGTAGACATGTGTCTCGGTTTTTGTTATTATCATTGCTTCTCATTAATCCGCCTTCTTGCACGGTTAGTGTTTTCTTCTTGCTACTGCTCGGCTAGCTAGGTTCTCGCGACTGCTAAGCATGTCGCCCCAGGCTGCCACAATTCTGGTCTCCTTGGATTAGGATGTCTCGACCTTCCGCCATTGTGTGCGGTTATTATTGTTCCAGCGGAGTCCGTCTCCGGGTTTCCGGTTCTCAGGATTTACCGCATGACAGGTTCTAGTTCATATTAATATTAAATAACTGCCAGATTGGGTTTCCCCGTCTCTCTGGCGTCTTCCCCAAGCATTCAATACGGGGTTGTGGAGGGCGGGTATGGTATTGTAGGTATCCAGATCATACTGGAAGTTCCTAACTAGCGCATCTCTCACGCTACCACTCAACCCATAGCCCTAAGTCTCTAATTCCTAACTCGGTATTTCCTAAGCTCGGTATTTCCAGTCATCAGAGCGATACTTCGCTCTGATACCATTTTTGTAACACCCCAACCGTTAATCTATCATTTCCTCTCTTAAACCTTCTCTAATTACTCTTACTCGCACAGCGGAACTCTAACTTACAACGAGGGGTGAAACAACGCCGTTAGCCACCCATGTAGCTAACCAGGCCTTTCTTACATACCGTAACGGTCTGATGAACTGGAACAACCGAGTACTTCATACAAATACAATACTCAATTCATATCTCTACTATACCGAGTCTACAATATACGGATGCCGATAACATACTCGGACTTACACCTCATTCAACGCATAAGTAATTATAATCTAACTAACTACCCATGCTCACAGCAGTCCCCGTCCTACTCTCTCGAACGGTGGTCAGCTTCAGGTACCTGCACACTAAAAAACGTTCCCCCTAGGGGGTCAGCTTACGCTGCGCATGAAATTCGCATATACCGCGTGCTAACCGCGGTACGCCGACTACTTGGGTCGGATATACATGGAGTTCATTTTAATCAAACAACATGCATCATGGCAATACAATATATATGGATATCACACAAGGAATCTACATCCGATCACGGAACACGATTCCTAACTAACATAACAATGTTGTTAGTGGTAACTGGTTACTCTTAGGCATTGAGGGTTATTCCTCACTATGCCTTGTTTACTTATTCATACCTCACCCGCTCTCTCGGGTACTTATCCGTATACACAACCCATTCTCTTGGGCTACTCATTCTCTTACTTACCCATTCTCTGTCGTTACTCATACATATGCTCACCCCTTTTCTCTCGGGTTATTTATACTCGTTATCTCACCCACACTCTTGGGTTATTCATACTCAAGCTCTTGTAGATTCTCGAGACACTACAGGTCTCCTACGTTACGCTTGTTACTTTTTACATACTTAAGCCAAAACTCATGGCTCTCTAGCATAGTCTTACTTCCCCTGTTTCGACCCTACTCTGGGTCTAGCATGGTGGGAAGGTTCAACTAGCTCACGGAACTCTCTCTTAGTTCCTATCTCTTTTACTTAGGTCCGACTACTCTCGGACTACTCTCGTTCCCATACACTCTCTCTCGGAGTTATAATAATATCATGTATATTAGTCTAGAAGCATCATTCTCGATCTTTCTATGACTTTGGGAACTTTACTTAAATTCGGGTAATCTTAGGTTTAAGGGTTACCCTCACAATCATATGCTTATACATTCGGATATTTTCTCTTATACCGGGTAAGATTCCTCATATAAGAGGTTAAACCATTTCCCCTATTCTAATACAACTGGATTCGATTCCTACACGGCACTACATCTATTCATGTGCGGCCATCGGTTTAGTCTTCTATCCTACCTTACCTGTTTTCAGAACACAGAGTTTCGTGAAAGTAAAGAGAGAAAGGGGAAGCTTCCCGCTGAGTTTGAATCTGGAGTTTTTAATTGGGGCCAAAATATCCGCGTGTCTTATTTTTAATGGGGTACAACCCCTTATTTATAGTTTTTTTTGGGCCTGGCCCCTTCCCACGCGGTGCCCGCCCGTATCTTACATGCTTAAGTACAATTCTACCCCCCTCTTTAGTACTTCTGACCGACCACAAGCGGCCGGTCAGGCGATGTTTTGCTTTGCCTACATCCTATTTTCATCCGGCGAGGGCGACCGGATGCTCTACTAGCCTTTAATCTTATCCGGCAAAGCGGCCGGATGCTCTTCGTGCTTCTAATCTCATCCGGCCAAAGTGGCCGGATGCTCTATTTGCTTCTAATCTCATCCGGCATTATTTCTTCCCTTCTCATCAGTCCCACAAGTTCTTTTTTCTGAACCTTGGCGAAGAAAAATAGAACTTCTGTGCCTCGTGCTTTGGTGGATAAAATTTTGCGACTGCCTGTGGCCAGTTCTGGGCCCTGCCCCTTCTTTGATCGCTTCCAGCTTTGTTGCCTCCTTATCTCAGTCGCACAAGTTCTTTTTCTCCCTATGCGGAGAAAAGGAACTTTATGTTGGTCATGTGCGCAGCTCGTGCCTCAGTGTATTCTTCTTTTTCGAATTTTCCGCTTGTTGTTGGGCAGAATAGTAGTTAAACTATCTTGCTAACTATGGGCAGTGAACCCAATCTTTGTAGTACAACAGGTCGTATCCACAGAGACTTCGCAACTGTCTAATTAATTATCCAGTTTAATAAATGTACAAAAGATAAATTAAAGTGCATAAAATATAAATTGGGGTTTAGCCGAGGCAAGCTTGATTTTAGGAACAGAGCGGAAATAATAAAAACAGTAAAATAAAATAAATGGATGGAAGGAAAAAGGTATCCTAGGATTGCGGGAGAATTTCCTAAATTACTTAGACAATTAATAATCCTAATTTGCTCTTATTTGTCTGTTAAGAATTTATCTTGTGACCTTTCTAAATCATAGATAAGGACAGCTCTTAATTAATTCATTAACTTCTTACAATCAGAAAAAGTCTAAAATCATTAATTAGCTTTAAGTGAGAATTCTTTTTATAACAGCGATGGATTTTATCTGCTAATCAAGGAGTATAATATCTAACGTTCGTCTTTCTTTGTGGTCTATTCTCAGATTTACAAAATCGTTGAAATAAGAGAAACCGTAAATGCATAAAAATGATCAGTTGTTAAGCATTTAATAATTTAGAGAGACAAAACAAATATTTATAAGCAAACTTGGTATTAAATAAGTCTGAATTATTTAGGGTCAAACCACATCCTAGGATACGAATAAATCACTCAGACATTAACAATAATAAAAAGGAAACAGAAATAGCCATTAATTTGGAGACTGCTGGCGGAGACTGGACTGCGATTCGCTTCTGGTCCAGCTCCCTTTTCTTCTGTTCTTCTTATCGCGTTTCTGCTTCGTGGTGAAATGTAGAATAAAACTTAAACGGAGAAGTGGGAGATAGAGGATGAAGTGGATCGATGGTGGTGGTTGAGGTCTGTAACGGTGGTCTAATACTAATAATCCATTTGGATTCGGAGGAAGGGAATGATTTATTTGAGCAGAGAGCGTTGGTTTATATAGAGGCAGAGGAGAAAGAAGGTCCGTACGAATTTGATTAACTGTTGATTTCTCTCATTGATTGCGCAGGGGACAGAAGATGAAGACCGTGAGGGAAGGTAGATGGATAAGTTGCAGTGGACGAGTTGCGGAGAGTCGCGCAAGTTGCAGACAAAGAAGAAGACGGGTGAAGATATAAGCTCGGGCGCAATTTTATACACGACCGCCTGATAAGTGGCGGTCTCCTCTGTCTTGTCCGCCTGATAACTGGCGGTAGCCTGTGTCTCGTCCGCCTGATAAGGGGCGGTAGCCTGTCTCTTGTCCGCCAGATACGAGGCGGTAGCCTCTCTTCTTGTCCGCCTCGCGGTCGCATGTCTCTTGTCCGCCGCTTAGGAGGCGGTAGCCTCCTCCACCGTCCGCCAGGCGGTTGCTTCTGAGTAGTCCGCCTGTTATGGGGCGGTGCCCTGTGTGTTGTCCGCCTCCCTCTTGGGCGGTTTGTATTGCCCACTCGCGGACGTCTCAGCCATGCGATATTATTATATACGTATATATATATATATATAATACAATCTTCAACCGGCTCTACATTCTTCGTGATATGTCCGTTTTCTGAGCCGTTTGCGTCTATGCGTTTGTCTCTTTGTCTACTTCACTTCCGCTTGGTTTTCCTCATGTTAAACCAATAATTTTGTGAGATAAATAATAAAACATAAACTAGAGGAAAACTAACCGAAGTGGAGAAATGAGCAAGAAAAGTGCTAATATAATATATGAAATACACCTATAAAACATGCTCATTTGGACACTTATCACACCCCCACACTTATCTTTTTTGCTTGTCCTCAAGCAAAATCACGTACCCAAGTAGGGAATGCTCAATACTAACAAATATTAATATTATGAAGGGTAGGATAAACATGATCTTTTAACTTATTGAGGAGTGTGAAAAATTAACTGCTGGTGGCATAGGTGTGCTCAGGGTGAAAATAAAATACAGAGTTTCGGGGTATGATCCAAGGTACTCCAATGTTTCTTTAGGTGACTCTGAGAACTTTACCATGGCCAGCTTCTCTCAAGATTGGGCATTGAGGAGAAAACAAAAGGAAAAATAATTCATGCATTTGTTTCACTTTTGCATAAGGGATGAGAAGATAATAGATAAGCATCAAGCTTTTGTATTAAGAACACTCAACTCTCTTTTGTTGGTTACCAATGGTGTCTCGCAAGTACCTTATTATTTTTTTCATTTTCCTTCTTTTTTAAACAGAGAAGTACCCCATAGCAATCCCTAAGAGAGAAGACAGAAAGAAACCTGAGCAATAAATCCAACCATTTGCAGATTATTTGGTCACACCGCATATAAAATGCTCCTCAAAAGTAATCAAAATTTTAAAATTTATTTATCCTACAATTCATAACAGTATTTATTCTTAAAGAGAACAACCCACATATAAAGGGTCCATGATATTGAATTGGACAAACGAAAGATAAGGAGAGAGATTAAACATTTAAAGCACAAAATGTCACCGAAAAGGGCACACTCCCCCACACTTAAATTGAACAATGTCCTCATTGTTCACCAGAAAAAAACAAGGGAAGGTTTCAGAAGACCTTTTCGGCAAGTAGATAAAATAGAGATAACACAAAGATCACAAATAAACATTTAAGCACATAAACGCTCCTCTGCAATTTTATTTAAATAAAAGCAAAACTAAAGAACTGGTACTCCCCTGATTTTATTTTTGCTAGCGTTAATCAGCGTTCCCCCACACTTGAGCTTCAGCCTCAAGTAGCGTAGCTTGGTTGCGGTGTCCACATGGAGGTGCACCTGCAGAAGACACTAGAAGCAACCACACTAAAAACGGGGTTAAAAGTTAGCAAAAATAAAATTTAAAGAGAACCTGAAAATTAAAAGAACATAAAGGCAAAATAAATAAAAGTACACCCGGGTTGCCTCCCAGGAAGCTGCCCTTCTTTAACGTCTTCGGCTAGACGCCTGCTTGTTATCCTGGATCAAAACAAAACGTTACCTCGGCATATAAAATAATAAAATTAATACTCCACAAATCTGAAGTTTGAGGAGGTATTGCCGGGAACGTAGTTCTAACAGAAGACCCGGTGGAAATGACTTTTCTTCCTCAAATTGGAGGATGTAAAAATCCTCCTCTTGTTGTTGAGGCTTATGGTAAGAACCTTGATAGGGATCTTCAGAGGGAAGTGGCTCCTTGAAATTTACTATAGCACTCTCTTCTGATGACTCGGAGGGAGGCGGCATCTCCTCCTTCTCAAGGTTGAGGATGTATCCACCCTCATCTTCTGGGTAAAGCACGGTGAAGGAGGGGAAGTAGTAGTTGATTTCAGAGGGAGGGGACTCCATGAAGTCCAAGGAGAAACTCTCTTCTGAGGGGTTGTCTCCATAATCAAGCTGATAGTGGGTTGGTGATGGATTCTCTAATTTGAATAAGGGAGGAGGTGGAAAGTAGCTTAAGTCCTCAGCAGGTTGTTCTTCCTCGTGAACCACTGCATTCAGTTGTGGAACGGGTTGTTCCATGTGTTCTACCTGATCTAGCGTTCTTTGCCGGATCATTTCAATGGTTGAGGTAAAATTTGCCATCATTTCCCGTAAAATGGCGTTGTCTCTTTCTATTGCAACCATAGGACAATAGGAACTTTCATGGTCTCCTCCACACTCTTGGCAGACACTCCATTGACTGTAGTCCTCTGCGCTATAGGGGTAACCATACCAATCTTCTGCTTGATCGTAGTGACCATCCATCAGAATTAAGTACCTTTAAAAACAAAACAAAAATTATACACAAAAAAAGTGACAAATAACGAAAATGAAAGAAAAACTAAACAGATAATAAATCATATAGTTGGACCGAAGTCCCCGGCAACGGCGCCAAAAACTTGTTGGGCAGAATAGTAGTTAAACTATCTTGCTAACTATGGGCAGTGAACCCAATCTTTGTAAGACAACAAGGTCGTATCCACAGAGACTTCGCAACTGTCTAATTAATTATCCAGTTTAATAAATGTACAAAAAGATAAATTAAAGTGCATAAAATATAAATTGGGGTTTAGCCGGAGGCAAGCTTGATTTTTAGGAACAGAGCGGAAATAATAAAAACAGTAAAATAAAATAAATGGATGGAAGGAAAAAGGGTATCCTAGGATTGCGGGAGAATTTCCTAAATTACTTAGACAATTAATAATCCTAATTTGCTCTTATTTGTCTGTTAAGAATTTATCTTGTGACCTTTCTAAATCATAGATAAGGACAGCTCTTAATTAATTCATTAAACTTCTTACAATCAGAAAAAGTCTAAAATCATTAATTAGCTTTAAGTGAGAATTCTTTTATAACAGCGATGGATTTTATCTGCTAATCAAGGAGTATAATATCTAACGTTCGTCTTTCTTTGTGGTCTATTCTCAGATTTACAAAATCATTGAAATAAGAGAAACCGTAAATGCATAAAAATGATCAGTTGTTAAGCATTTAATAATTTAGAGAGACAAAAAAAATATTTATAAGCAAACTTGGTATTAATAATAAGTCTGAATTATTTAGGGTCAAACCACATCCTAGGATACGAATAAAATCACTCAGACATTAACAATAATAAAAAGGAAACAGAAATAGCCATTAATTTGGAGACTGCTGGCGGAGACTGGACTGCGATTCGCTTCTGGTCCAGCTCCCTTTTCTTCTGTTCTTCTTATCGCGTTTCTGCTTCGTGGTGAAATGTAGAATAAAACTTAAACGGAGAAGTGGGAGATAAGAGGATGAAGTGGATCGATGGTGGTGGTTGAGGTCTGTAACGGTGGTCTAATACTAATAATAACAATTTGGATTCGGAGGAAGGGAATGATTTATTTGAGCAGAGAGCGTGGGTTTATATAGAGGCAGAGGAGAAGAAGGTCCGTACGAATTTGATTAACTGTTGATTTCTCTCATTGATTGCGCAGGGGACAAGAAGATGAAGACGCGTGAGGGAAGGTAGTAGATGGATAAGTTGCAGTGGACGAGTTGCGGAGAGTCGGCGCAAGTTGCAGACGAAGAAGAAGACGGGTGAAGAAGATAAGCTCGGGGCGCAAATTTATACACGACCGCCTGATAAGTGGCGGTCTCCTCTGTCTTGTCCGCCTGATAACTGGCGGTAGCCTGTGTCTCGTCCGCCTGATAAGGGGCGGTAGCCTGTCTCTTGTCCGCCAGATACGAGGCGGTAGCCTCTCTTCTTGTCCGCCTCGCGGTCGCATGTCTCTTGTCCGCCGCTTAGGAGGCGGTAGCCTCCTCCACCGTCCGCCAGGCGGTTGCTTCTGAGTAGTCCGCCTGTTATGGGGCGGTGCCCTGTGTGTTGTCCGCCTCCCTCTTGGGCGGTTGTATTGCCCACTCGCGGACGTCTCAGCCATGCGATATTATTATATACGATATATATATATATATATATATATATATATATAACAATCTTCAACCGGCTCTACATTCTTCGTGATATGTCCGTTTTCTGAGCCGTTTGCGTCTATGCGTTTGTCTCTTTGTCTACTTCACTTCCGGCTTGGTTTTCCTCATGTTAAACCAATAATTTTGTGAGATAAATAATAAAACATAAACTAGAGGAAAACTAACCGAAGTGGAGAAATGAGCAAGAAAAGTGCTAATATAATATATGAAATACACCTATAAAACATGCTCATTTGGACACTTATCACACCCCCCACACTTATCTTTTTGCTTGTCCTCAAGCAAAATCACGTACCCAAGTAGGGAATGCTCAATACTAACAAATATTATTATGAAGGGTAGGATAAACATGATCTTTTAACTTATTGAGGAGTGTGAAAAATTAACTGCTGGTGGCATAGGTGTGCTCAGGGTGAAAATAAAATACAGAGTTTCGGGGTATGATCCAAGGTACTCCAATGTTTCTTTTAGGTGACTCTGAGAACTTTTACCATGGCCAGCTTCTCTCAAGATTGGGCATTGAGGAGAAAACAAAAGGAAAAATAGATTCATGCATTTGTTTCACTTTTGCATAAGGGATGAGAAGATAATAGATAAGCATCAAGCTTTTGTATTTAAGAACACTCAACTCTCTTTTGTTGGTTACCAATGGTGTCTCGCAAGTACCTTATTATTTTTTCATTTTCCTTCTTTTTTAAACAGAGAAGTACCCCATAGCAATCCCTAAGAGAGAAGACAGAAAGAAACCTGAGCAATAAATCCAACCATTTGCAGATTATTTGGTCACACCGCATATAAAATGCTCCTCAAAAGTAATCAAAATTTTAAAATTTATTTATCCTACAATTCATAACAGTATTTATTCTTAAAGAGAACAACCCACATATAAAGGGTCCATGATATTGAATTGGACAAACGAAAGATAGGAAGAGAGATTAAACATTTAAAGCACAAAATGTCACCGAAAAGGGCACACTCCCCCACACTTAAATTGAACAATGTCCTCATTGTTCACCAGAAAAAACAAGGGAAGGTTTCAGAAGACCTTTTCGGCAAGTAGATAAAATAGAGATAACACAAAGATCACAAATAAACATTTAAGCACATAAACGCTCCTCTGCAATTTTTATTTAAATAAAAGCAAAACTAAAGAACTGGTACTCCCCTGATTTTATTTTTGCTAGCGTTAATCAGCGTTCCCCCACACTTGAGCTTCAGCCTCAAGTAGCATAGCTTGGTTGCGGTGTCCACATGGAGGTGCACCTGCAGAAGACACTAGAAGCAACCACACTAAAAACGGGGTTAAAAGTTAGCAAAAATAAAATTTAAAGAGAACCTGAAAATTAAAAGAACATAAAGGCAAATAAATAAAAGTACACCCGGGTTGCCTCCCAGGAAGCTGCCCTTCTTTAACGTCTTCGGCTAGACGCCTGCTTGTATCCTGGATCAAAACAAAACGTTACCTCGGCATATAAAATAATAAAATTAATACTCCACAAAATCTGAAGTTTGAGGAGGTATTGCCGGGAACGTAGTTCTAACAGAAGACCCGGTGGTGGAAATGACTTTCTTCCTCAAATTGGAGGATGTAAAATCCTCCTCTTGTTGTTGAGGCTTATGGTAAGAACCTTGATAGGGATCTTCAGAGGGAAGTGGCTCCTTGAAATTTACTATAGCACTCTCTTCTGATGACTCGGAGGGAGGCGGCATCTCCTCCTTCTCAAGGTTGAGGATGTATCCACCCTCATCTTCTGGGTAAAGCACGGTGAAGGAGGGGAAGTAGTAGTTGATTTCAGAGGGAGGGGACTCCATGAAGTCCAAGGAGAAACTCTCTTCTGAGGGGTTGTCTCCATAATCAAGCTGATAGTGGGTTGGTGATGGATTCTCTAATTTGAATAGGGGAGGAGGTGGAAAGTAGCTTAAGTCCTCAGCAGGTTGTTCTTCCTCGTGAACCACTGCATTCAGTTGTGGAACGGGTTGTTCCATGTGTTCTACCTGATCTAGCGTTCTTTGCCGGATCATTTCAATGGTTGAGGTAAAATTTGCCATCATTTCCCGTAAAATGGCGTTGTCTCTTTCTATTGCAACCATAGGACAATAGGAACTTTCATGGTCTCCTCCACACTCTTGGCAGACACTCCATTGACTGTAGTCCTCTGCGCTATAGGGGTAACCATACCAATCTTCTGCTTGATCGTAGTGACCATCCATCAGAATTAAGTACCTTTAAAAACAAAACAAAAATTTATACACAAAAAAAGTGACAAATAACGAAAATGAAAGAAAAACTAAACAGATAATAAATCATATAGTTGGACCGAAGTCCCCGGCAACGGCGCCAAAAACTTGTTGGGCAGAATAGTAGTTAAACTATCTTGCTAACTATGGGCAGTGAACCCAATCTTTGTAGTACAACAAGGTCGTATCCACAGAGACTTCGCAACTGTCTAATTAATTATCCAGTTTAATAAATGTACAAAAAGATAAATTAAAGTGCATAAAATATAAATTGGGGTTTAGCCGGAGGCAAGCTTGATTTTTAGGAACAGAGCGGAATAATAAAAACTGTAAAATAAAATAAATGGATGGAAGGAAAAAGGGTATCCTAGGATTGCGGGAGAATTTCCTAAATTACTTAGACAATTAATAATCCTAATTTGCTCTTATTTGTCTGTTAAGAATTTATCTTGTGACCTTTCTAAATCATAGATAAGGACAGCTCTTAATTAATTCATTAAACTTCTTACAATCAGAAAAAGTCTAAAATCATTAATTAGCTTTAAGTGAGAATTCTTTTTATAACAGCGATGGATTTTATCTGCTAATCAAGGAGTATAATATCTAACGTTCGTCTTTCTTTGTGGTCTATTCTCAGATTTACAAAATCGTTGAAATAAGAGAAACCGTAAATGCATAAAAATGATCAGTTGTTAAGCATTTAATAATTTAGAGAGACAAAACAAATATTTATAAGCAAACTTGGTATTAATAATAAGTCTGAATTATTTAGGGTCAAACCACATCCTAGGATACGAATAAAATCACTCAGACATTAACAATAATAAAAAGGAAACAGAAATAGCCATTAATTTGGAGACTGCTGGCGGAGACTGGACTGCGATTCGCTTCTGGTCCAGCTCCCTTTTCTTCTGTTCTTCTTATCGCGTTTCTGCTTCGTGGTGAAATGTAGAATAAAACTTAATGGAGAAGTGGGAGATAAGAGGATGAAGTGGATCGATGGTGGTGGTTGAGGTCTGTAACGGTGGTCTAATACTAATAATAACAATTTGGATTCGGAGGAAGGGAATGATTTATTTGAGCAGAGAGCGTGGGTTTATATAGAGGCAGAGGAGAAGAAGGTCCGTACGAATTTGATTAACTGTTGATTTCTCTCATTGATTGCGCAGGGGACAGGAAGATGAAGACGCGTGAGGGAAGGTAGATGGATAAGTTGCAGTGGACGAGTTGCGGAGAGTCGGCGCAAGTTGCAGACGAAGAAGAAGACGGGTGAAGAAGATAAGCTCGGGGCGCAAATTTATACACGACCACCTGATAAGTGGCGGTCTCCTCTGTCTTGTCCGCCTGATAACTGGCGGTAGCCTGTGTCTCGTCCGCCTGATAAGGGGCGGTAGCCTGTCTCTTGTCCGCCAGATACGAGGCGGTAGCCTCTCTTCTTGTCCGCCTCGCGGTCGCATGTCTCTTGTCCGCCACTTAGGAGGCGGTAGCCTCCTCCACCGTCCGCCAGGCGGTTGCTTCTGAGTAGTCCGCCTGTTATGGGGCGGTGCCCTGTGTGTTGTCCGCCTCCCTCTTGGGCGGTTGTATTGCCCACTCGCGGACGTCTCAGCCATGCGATATTATTATATACGTATATATATATATATATATAACAATCTTCAACCGGCTCTACATTCTTCGTTATATGTCCGTTTTCTGAGCCGTTTGCGTCTATGCGTTTGTCTCTTTGTCTACTTCACTTCCGGCTTGGTTTTCCTCATGTTAAACCAATAATTTTGTGAGATAAATAATAAAACATAAACTAGAGGAAAACTAACCGAAGTGGAGAAATGAGCAAGAAAAGTGCTAATATAATATATGAAATACACCTATAAAACATGCTCATTTGGACACTTATCACTTGTTACCGATGTAGAATGTGCAGAGTCGTTCTTTCGACTGGACGTCGGTAGCGTCTTTAAGAAGCGTGCAACCTTTTCTCTTCCCCTGTTAAAAAAGGTTACTTTTGTTCGCATATATATATTATTTATTTGAGCGGGAGAAAACTTCCCTTAAAACCCGACACTCCAAGTCTTCTTCTCTTTCCTCCACTAGCTTGCTTTCTCAACTTCTCTTTCCTTCGCCTTCCTGTCGTCGTCGCTCTTCAAATCGTGCTCAACTCATCAATGGCTTCTTATTCTTCTAAACAGAGCAAGCTTGCTGCTAAATTCCCCTCCGCCATCGGAGCGATTCAAGGCTCCCAGTCCTCCAACGGCTTTCGCCCTTCGTATTTGAAGCCGATAAGACCCTTCCGTTCTGGGCGCCAACCTTCTCCTTCTTCCCTCAACTACTCCTCCCTCCGTAATTGTCTCGAGGGGGTTGAAGCTCCACTTGGTACACAAATTTTTTACCATCCTCTGATTCTCACCCTAACGACGATTTTGGTCGTGGGTATGTCGTTTATGCCGACTTCTTTCGATCTGGTCTGACCATTCCCCCACACCCCTTCGTGCTAGGGTTCCTTCTCCGTCGTTGCTGCTCCCTTGCCCATCTCCATCCTAAAGCCATTGCACACCTCCACGCTTTTGCCTCTATCTGCGACGATATCAAGATTCGGCCGGAGGGTACCGATTTCGTTCGATTTTTCTCGGTTAGGAAGGACCCTGAGAGCCTAACCCTTATTGCGAAGAGTGGGTACTCTCTTTTTGACTACAGAAAGGCTCATGAGTGGGGTCGCGGTGGTTCGTCGTCGTTCCTCCTTCCGGCAGAGTGCTGGGCATCCTATACGCTGCTGAGGCCGGAAAAGGCCAGTTAGTCAGCCCCGAGGTTCCTCCGGCTGAAATTCCTATTGCGAAGGCCCTTAGGGAAGTAAACAAGAAACTGCCGACCGTGGAGGCGTTCTTCACGAAAGAACGCTTGTCTTCCCTGAAGACATTTCATAGTAAGCTCCCTTCTTTCTTTTTATTCCGTCGCTTCTTTTCTGGTTTCCTTATTGTTTGGGTGTTTTGCCGCAGATTTCTTCCAGAAGGGGGACAAAATCGGTCCTTTCCATAACTGGAACTTCGTCACCTACAAGTGTGGGGGCGAGAAAGTTGATTACTACGACACGCTGGATGCGGCCATTGATACGGCTGAGCAGCTTTTGGTGGAGGATGCTACTCCGGCAAAGCGTTCCAGACGAGAGGCTGAAGGTGGCCAAGCCGGTAATTTGAAGAAAAAGAAGCGGCTTGAGTCTCCTGAACATGCTGATGCTGGATTGCCAGGTACATGGCACGTAAGCCCCAAATCTGGGCGGCGTGTCTTTCTTCTACTTACCCCTGGTTCGGGTTTGGACCTTGGTTTCCGCCCGGGGCGGGAGTCCGGTCATCCGACCCCCATTTGCGAGCAATTTCCTGACTTGACGAGTTACTTTTCCTCAGATCCAGCTCAAGAAAATACCTTGGGGGCCACAGACCTTCACGTCAGTCCTTCGGCTAAAGAAGGTTTCGGCTGTCTTGACGCTTTCTTCTACCCTTTTACTTTTCTTTGTTTCAGCACTTTGCTCCCTTTGGTCCTAACTACGTTTTGTCATTACAGCGGCTCCTGCTGCTCCTGCCAAGAAAAGGCTAAAAAAGAAAACTACGTCAAAGCCCAAGGCCACAGAGCTAGAAGAAAAACAAACCTCCGGCAACCGTGAAGCTTCAGGGTCAATTTACATCGACGTTGCTGCGGCCGTGGAAGCAGAGCAAGAGAAATTGCAAAGGAGTATCGGCCAGTGCCGGAGAACCCTGAGCTTCGAAGTAAGCAAAGGGAAGATTACCTGGCCTCCTCTGCGCCGGAGGGTCCTATGCCGGAGGGTTCTGAGCCCCAGAATGAGCAGAGAGAAGATCAATTAGCTTCATCCTCCTCCTCACCTCCTCCTCCTACTCGGGAGTCTTACACCGGTCCCTCCCAAAAGGAAGGGTGGTTCTATCATCGCGGGCAGCCTCTTCCCTTGCTAAACTGTGATGCTGCGAAGTATTCCTCCATCTGGAAGGAGGCAATCAAGAGATCCGGCCATCCAGACGGGATCTTTGCTCCTCCGGCGAACTTCACTGCTACCAAGAAGAGGCTGCGGACCGGGGATGGGGGAGCAGACGCCATCATGCGGCATTCCATCCCAGCCGAAGAAGCGTTCGACATGATGTGGGGGGGAATCTTTCAGGTAGATATCCACATCACTTATATTCTCTTCTTGTTTGTGTTTTGGATTTTCTGAATTTATGCGCTGTTTTGCTGTTTTTTTTTTAGGTGATGTCCATGGCTCAAAGTGTTGAAGTTCACTTTGGCAACCTCCAGTCCAGCCTTCGCTACGAGGAAAGCCAGGCCAATAGAGTTGAGGAGGAGCTGAAGCTGACCCGCTCTTCCCATGACGCTTACATCGACCAGGTCGAGTATGAGATCGACCGTAAGGCGAAGGATAGGACCGAGGCGATTAGCAAAGACCTGCAGTTGTCTCGGCGTGAGTGTGAGCGTCAGCGCGATGAGTATGAAGCGCAGCTGAAGAAATTCCGGGAAGAGAATTTCACTCTGAGGAGCCGGATCAAAGAGGCTGATAGTACGTTGGTAGAGGTATAAAATCGTCTCTTGTGCCTTGTTAAATACAGCTTTGCTAATTTGATCGTTGTTTAACCTGGACTCCTCGCCGGATCAGACTGTTTCTGCACACCGGAACGAAGTAAACAGCCTTCGGAGCGAGGTGAATAATCTTCAGGCAGAGAAGACCTTTTTCCACCAGCAGGGCCAATCTTTCAAGCAGGAGGCTGAAGAGCTCGGGCTAGAGAATCAAACTCTTAAGCGGGAGAACGAAACTCTTGTGAACGAAAAAGAGAAGCTTATGCAAGAGCAGGACCGCTTGCTGGAAGAAAAAGCTGCGCTGGAGGAGCAATCAAGATCTTCTTTTGATCAAGAGAGGCAGTCTCTGCTCCGGGATTATTCTCTTGTAGAAAAAGAGAAAAAAGCTCTCGATGCAGAAAAGACCATCCTCATTGGAGAGAAAGCGAGGCTGGAGGAGAGAGTGAGAGAGCTAGAGGAAGCCAAGTCCCGCTCTCACGCGGAGAGTACTGAGCCATTAGGTCATGGTAAACTTCCGGGCCTTTAACTTTTTCCCTTCTTTTTAGCTCTTTCATTATCTTATTCTTTTTTGTTCCGGCCAGGCATGAGTGCTGCCAATTTGTTGAAGCACGTCACTCAGTTGAGCGGACGGATATCTCGTGCCAAGGGGGAGTTGTCAGTCGCCAATTCTGAACGTGACAAATACCGTGCTCAAGTCCTGACTCTTGAATCTGAAGTGACCAGGCTTAGAACATTCTCCCGGCAGTCTCAGGAAGAAATACAGAAGCAAGGCACCATTAATGCTCACCTAAAGGAGTCTTTTGCTTCTCAGTGCCGCCGGTTGGTTGACATCTGCCAGCAGATCGTCTCAGATCACTCTCTCGAGAAAGGAGAATTATTGGATGATGACCTGTATAATAAGTTGGAATTCAAAGCCGTTGCTCAGAAATCCAACTTCTTCTCAGAGCTTGAGAGATTCTGCCGCAGTCCCGGAGAAACATGCTTTGGTGCTGGCGAGGCCTCATTCCTTCCTGCCGGAAGCAATATCCTACCATCCGCCGGAGGGATGCAGCATCTTGCCAGAAGATCTAAGTCTTCCGGGAGTGTAGCAGGAAGCGGCGATAGACTACTAACCACTGGAGAAGAAGCTGCTGAAAAAGAGACTTCAAAGGCAGTAGAATAGTGTAGAATAGAGGTTTTTTTTTTTAGAGAAGTTCTCGTTATGACATGTATTTTTTTGTTTCTGCCGTACGATTCTATGTTGCAGTTGACTCGACCCCATAATTTTGGGAGAAATACAAGTTGTATCTTATCATCTTTAGTTATTTGTCTGCCGGAGCAACTCCCTCTGAGCCGGAAGTTTTTTTTTTTATTTGCCGCGATATTTCTTTCCCCCTGTCCTTTACCTTTTAAAATGATGCATGTGCAGTTATCCTATGTAAGTTACACCGCCGGGTGATGCTTTGCTTTGGACTTTTGCTCCGGTGGGCCCCTTCTTTTCTGCTGGAGCATGGTTCTCTATGGTTTTTAGCTGTATCACCCTGCAGCTTGTTAATCAGTTTTGTTTTAATTTTGAGGTTATGTCAGCTTTCAATATATTGGCCGAATATTATCCTTCCAAGGCGTGATCGCCTGCGGCTCATTGGCCAGTGCTTTCTTTTTCTTTCAAGGCATGATAGCCTGCCGCTCGTTGGCGGGTGCTTTCTTTTCTTTCAAGGCATGATAGCCTGCCGCTCGTTGGCGGGTGCTTTCTTTTTCTTTCAAGGCATGATAGCCTGCCGCTCGTTGGCGGGTGCTTTCTTTTTCTTTCAAGGCATGATAGCCTGCCGCTCGTTGGCGGGTGCTTTCTTTTTCTTTCAAGGCATGATAGCCTGCCGCTCGTTGGCGGGTGCTTTTTTTCTTTCAAGGCATGATAGTCTGCCGCTCGTTGGCGGGTGCTTTCTTTTTCTTTCAAGGCATGATAGCCTGTGGCTCGTTGGCCGGTGCTGCGGCTCGTTGGCCGGTGCTTTCTTTTTCTTTCAAGGCGTGATAGCCTGCCGCTCGTTGGCGGGTGCTTCTTTTTCTTTCAAGGCATGATAGCCTGCCGCTCGTTGGCGGGTGCTTTCTTTTTCTTTCAAGGCGTGATAGCCTGCGGCTCGTTGGCCGAATAGTATATTTCAAAAAACTTCGCTTCAAAAGAATACCTCATTTTATTGCTTTTACAAGAAATGTTTTTACACATAAAACTTTTTTAGGCATTCAGCATGCCAGGAGTGAGGCAATTCGTATCCTTCACTATTTTTCAGGCGGTAAGAAGCCCGTCCCGTCTTCTGGTGTACAACATATGGTCCTTCCCATTGGGTTCCAGCTTTTTTGGTTGCTTAACCTCTCGGAGAACTAATTCTCCTGGGACAAAACTTCGCTCTTTTACCCTTCTATTGAAATACCTTTCTACCTTAGATTTATCCCTTGCCATTTTTACTGCGGCGGCTGCCCTAGTTTCTTCAAGGAGATCAAGATGGTCCTGTATTCCCTGACTGTTGGTTTCTTCGTCATACGATTCCCACCTTATGGATGGTACCACAATTTCTGCCGGGATAACGGCTTCCAAACCATACGTCAATCTGTAAGGCGTTTCCCCTGTTGGTCCTCTTTCTGTTGTTCGGTATGACCATAGGACCTGGGGCAACAATTCCGCCCATTTCCCCTTTTTTGTATCGAGTTTTCTTTTTATCGCCTTTACTATCTGGCCGTTTGCATTCTCAACCTGCCCATTCGCCTGAGGATGTGCCACCGATGCAAATCTTAAGTCAATCTTCCATTCTTCACAAAATTCTCGGAAGCTGTCACAATTGAACTGTGTTCCGTTATCGGTTATTATGGCTTTTGGTATGCCAAACCTGCACACCACATATTTCCAAATGAATTCTTGCGATTTCCTAGCTGTGATGGAGATAGTAGGCATTGCTTCAACCCACTTTGTGAAGTAGTCGATGGCTACATAGATAAATTTGAACCTCCCTGGTGAGGCTTCCGGGAATGGACCCACAATGTCCAACCCCCACATAGCAAAAGGAATTGGACATAGAATAGATTTTTGCTCCGCCGGAGGAGTGTGTATCCTATTTCCATGCTCTTGACACTTGCGGCATCTTTGTATATATTCCCTACAGCATTCCATCATCTTTGGCCAAAAATACCCATGTCTTAAGATTTTGTGAGTTGTGGCTCTTTCTCCTTGGTGATTTCCACAGAGTCCACCATGTATCTCTCTTACTAACTCTGCTCCTTCAGCTATGGTAACACATTTCAGAGCCGGTCTTGCGAAAGAGCGTTTATACAGCTGGTTATCCTCAATAAAGAATGATGCAGCCCGCCTTTTTACTATCCTGGCCTCCTTTTCTTCTTCCGGCAGTTTTCCATACCGTATGTAATCTATAATCGGAGTCATCCAAGATTCTCCTTGATCATCTGATCCTACCACCAACACCTGAGCTCCTTCTATACTTGGGGAATTTCTGACTTCCAGCCATATTTCATTGGGTACCCTTTCGGCCATACTTGCCAGCTTGGCCAAAGCATCAGCTTCGACATTCTCTTCACGAGGAAGATGTTTTAACTCGCACTTTTGGAAATTCGCCTTTAGCTCTTGGACTTTTAGCAAGTATCTCCATAGTTTTTCTTCTTTAACTTCGTAGATGTTGTCACTTTGTCTCGTTACCAACATAGAGTCCGAATATACCTCTAACTCTGTCAGAAATAGGTTATATTCTTATAAGTATCATCTCATATAGATTTTTTTTTAAAAAGAAAAAGTATGAAGACAGGGAAGATATCCATTCTATGAAACCTGTCGCCCCTAGGGCTGTGGCTACTTCCAAACCCTGGATAAGAGCTTCGTATTCGGCTTCATTATTAGTGACGTCAAAGTTCAGTCGGAAGGCGTAATTCAAGCTTTGCCCATCTGGCGCTTGCACCACTATTCCGGCTCCTGCCCCATTTTTGCATCGAGCTCCATCGACCAAGATGACATATGGGTTCTGAGTCTGTTCCCTATTTTTTGCGAAACTTGTTTCTGTTATGAAATCTGCTAAGGCCTGAGCTTTGATCGCCGTTCTGGGCATGAAATGTATTTCATATTGTGTCAGTTCTACTGTCCAGCTTACCATCCGGCCGGAGGCATTTGGATTGTTCGCGATTTGCTTGAGCGGCCAATTTGTCCTGACAAAGATTCGGTGCGACTGAAAGTAGGGTCGTAGCTTTCTTGATGCCACTACCAGTGCGAACAAGACTTTTTCTATATTAGTGTACCGTCCTTCTGTTGGGCTCAAGATTTTGCCTGTATAGTAGACTGGTATTTCCTTTTTCTCTTCCATGATTAAGACAGCTGCAACCGCCCAATCTGTTGCGGATAGATAAAGGTATAGATCCTGTCCTGGAGCAGGTACACCTAATTTAGGTAAATCCCGAAGCATTTCTTTGATCTTCTCAAATGCCTCTATACACTCTTGTCCCCATTCGAATTTACTGTTCTTCCTTAGAATGTTGAAGAATGGGATTGATTTTTCCTGTAGCTTAGAGCAGAATCTACTTAATGCTGTGAGCCTGCCGTTCAAAGCTTGAACATCTTTGATATTTCTTGGTGGAGAAAGGTCGAGAATTGCCTGACTTTTTTCCGGGTCAACCTCAATACCTCGTTGCCCCACTATGAAGCCAAGAAACTTCCCCTTGGTTACCCCGAACACACACTTTTCTGGATTTAGCTTAATTTGGTATTTATCCAGAGTGTCAAATGTTTCTTCCAAATCCTTCATGTGTTGTTCCTTTGACGGGCTTTTCACAACTATGTCATCGACATAAGCTTCCACATTTCGGGCAATTTACTGACAAAACACTTTGTCGATCATTCGCTGAAAAGTAGCCCCTGCATTCTTTAGGCCGAAAGGCATCACCTTGTAACAAAATGTTCCGGCTGAAGTAATGAAGGAAGTTTTTTCCGAATCCTCTTCTTTCATTTTTATTTGGTTATAGCCGGAGAAAGCATCTAGAAAACTTAACACAGAACTCTGGGCAGTCGAGACCACCAATCTATCTATTGACGGCAGAGGATAGAAATCCTTAGGACATGCTTTATTTAAATCTGTGAAATCTACACACATTCTCCATTTTCCATTTGCCTTTTTCACCATGACAACATTAGCTAACCATCGCGGGTAAGCTACTTCCCTGATGAATCCGGCTTTTAGGAGCTTTTGGACCTCGGCTCGTGCGGCTGAATCTCTTTCTTCCCCTATTACTCTTTTCCTCTGTCGGACTGCCGGGTGCTTTGGGTCTACCCTGAGCTCATGCCGGATAACGCTGGGTCTATACCAGGCATCTCGTCTGTGCTCCAAGCAAATGTTGCCCTTCTTTTTTCCAGGAACCTCATTAAGTGAGTTTGCTCCCCACTGTTAAACGCAGTTCCTATTTTAAAAAATTTAGAAGGGTCAGTTTTTAAATGTACCTCTTTAGGGGGGTCTTGGGTTGTTTGACATTCTCCCTCTTCCTGGTCCAATCGTGAGGAGGAAAGTAACTTTCCCTTGAACTCCTTGTCTGATCCCACAGTTTTAACCACCTGTTCATTAGGAAGGTTGTCCATGATGCGGACTTCACACATTCGGGCCATCTTTTGGCTTCCTCTTATCGTGACTACCTTCCCACTCGAGGTTAAGTACTTTAGTTTTAAGTGATGAGTGTTGTGGATGGCCTTGAAAGCATTGATCCCCGGTCTTCCGAGGTACATGTTATATCCAGAAAGACCCGGCACGATAAAAGCTGCGAGCCTCTCTGTTCTCCTTTCATCTCCTTGGCCTAAGGTTACTGTGAAGCTTATACTGCCGGAAGATGTGGTAGAGACACCTCCCACAAATCCTCCCAGGACCGCCGAATAGGCTTGATCTGGTCCTCAGGCACTTCCAGCTTTTTAACTGCTTCGGCAGATATAACATTTGCTCCGGCCCCACTATCAATTAGAATTCCCTCCATCATTCGATCGTTTACTTGTGCACGTATGACAAGTGGATCATTGTGTGGGTATAGGACTCCATCTTCATCTTCGTCGGAGAAGAAAATTGGAGGAAAGCCTTCTTTCTTGGCAACCTTCCTTTCGGGAGCTCCTGATGCACCTGGTGAATGTGTCTTTTCCTTTCGCTAGGAGTTAGTGGTCCTACCTCCGAAAACAGCCCTGTGAGTTTTCTTAAAGAAAGTTTTGTTAGCCTTCTTTCTCCTTCTTTTTTCAGAAAAGAGGGTTTTTTGCTGTAAACAGAATATGGAATAAATATGCATTGTAAACAAAAACGCGCGAGAATGAGATTTCTATTCTTTTTATTTCGTAGCTGGATTTTCACAATTCATTCTTATATGCATTAACTTTTTAAGGAAACAATTTATGACTATCCCTGCTTCTTGAGAAGTCTTTTGTTCTGATTTCCTTACAGACCTGTTATCATACCCACCGATTTCCCAGGGTTAAGCCTGGGATGAACTTCCTCCTCCTGCCGCCTTTGCGATACATTCTGGTCGTTGCTCTGTTGACCACCATACTGCCTTTGCATTCCGGCCTGTTGCTTTCCCTTCCTCTTGTTTTCCTCAATGGTTCGGAGCTCTTTGGCCAGGGTAGCACAGTTTACAGTCCGATGACTGCGATTTCCATGGAATTCGCAGAATCGCAGAATGCAACCGGGATTTCTCCCTGCGGCGGCTTCCTTGGCGGAGGAAGGTAACCCTCTCTTACCGCAGCGGCATATTTCCCTGGGTCAATATAGACAACAGTCTTTGTTCCCTGGTGCTGTGACCCCTGAGAGGAAGATCCGGTGATCATCTTGCCGTAATATGGCTTGTACCTTGAGCCTCCTCTTCCGGCATTTCCCCCGAGTCCTTCCTTCTTCTCTGGTGCCCCTGTAGCTTTGAAGCTATCGGCCAGCTCTTTAGCTTTGTTCTCTGCTATCTCAGATTTCAAGAAATCATGGATCATTTCAGCTAATTCTCCATGAGTCTTTGGTGCCTTTGTCGCAATTTTTCCAGCTAATCGAGGCTGGGCTAGGCCGTTTCCAAAGGCTTTGATCAAAATCTTCTCATCAACATCATCGATCTCCGCGACCTTTTTATGAAAACGCTCGCTATATTCTTTCACAGTTTCTCCTTTTCGCTGTTTGATATCCATCAGCTCTATTGTTTCTTTTTTAACTCTTTTACTTGCAGCAAAGTACTGCTGGAAGTCTTCAGTCAATTGCTTGAAGCTCGAGATGGACTGTGGTGGCCTTGTGGAGATCCATCCCAATGCTCTCTTCGAAAGCGTTCCAGGGAACAGATTGCAGAGGGCGAGGGAGCTGATTCCCTGAGTGTTCATGGCGAACATGAATTTCTTGATATGCTGAGCAGGATCTCCAGTCCCGTCATACTTCTCAATTGTCGGGGCGACGAAGTGTGGCGGGAGTTTCGCCTTTCTTATCCGTTCTGAGAAGGGATATAAGCTCATATCTATTTGATCATCCTCCTCCATCTCTTCCTCGTCAGCAACTGAATCGCGCTTTCTATCCTTACTTTCTTCCCCATTGCTTCCTTTGGAGTCTTTGTTTTTCAGCTGCTCAATTGCTTCCGTCATCTCGTCCCATTTTCTTTGGTACTCCTCATCCCTTTGCATTAATTCTTGCTGCAAGGTTTCATTTCCTTCTACGATCTTTTCGTCAATAGATCTGACTAATCCTTTCAGCATGTCTTCAAGGTCTTTTTTGGAGATGGCCTCTGGCATCTCCGAACTCATTCTTCCTTCGGAGTGGTTGTTCGAGCGATCGTTCTCTTTGGTAACATTCTTCAGTGCTTTCTTTGACCTCGGAGCCATCTTTCGTGTTTTGATCCTGCAAAAAACGTCGTTAGTTACTTTAGGATTTCCACTATGAATCGTCGTAGATTACTCCCCTGCTTCTAGGTGGTCTCGTGGTTGCTTCTTGCTGTTCGTTTCCCACAGACGGCGCCAAATGAAACAGTTCCCCTATTCTAATACAACTGGATTCGATTCCTACACGGCACTACATCTATTCATGTGCGACTCGGTCTAGTCTTCTATCCTACCTTACCTGGTTTCAGACACAGAGTTTCGTGAAAGTAAAGAGAGAAAGGGAGCTTCCGCTAGAGTTGAATCTGAGTTTTATTGCCAAATATCGCGTGTCTTATTTTATGGGGGTACACCCTTATTTATAGTTTTTTGGGCCTGGCCCCTTCGGTGCCCGCCCGTATCTTACATGCTTAAGTACAATTCTACCCCCTCTTTTAGTACTTCTGACCGACCACAAGCGGCCGGTCAGGCGATGTTTTGCTTTGCCTACATCCTTTTCATCCGGCGAGGGCGACCGGATGCTCTACTAGCCTTTAATCTTATCCGGCCAAAGCGTCCGGATGCTCTTCGTGCTTCTAATCTCATCCGGCCAAAGTGGCCGGATGCTCTATTTGCTTCTAATCTCATCCGGCATTATTTCTTCCCTTCTCAGAGGTCGACCGTATCTCAAGGAGTCACATAGTCCCTTAGGTCTCCTTTACCTTTCTTATATGTTTACATTATTGGACTAACTTCGATCCTCTCGATGGAGGTTCATTCATTCCTCCACTCATATTTATTCCGTGATTGTTTCAATAAGGTTTACTAACCGTTATCGGGTATTTACTCAACCCGTACATCTCCTCACATTCTAGGGAGTTCATATGTTGCGTTATCGTTATACTTTAATCGATAGCTTGTGTGTGTTTGCATGTTTTCGTTATCATACGCATCGATCCGTTCTACGGATCTCTAGCCGAACGTTACTCACTATGAGTCGGTCTTTACACTATGTTAGACCACACCGGCATACAGTATGTTAGTTCATTCAACATACAACAACATACATAATCAAACAAGGGATTATTTTCATGCTTTAGTCTTGATTAAGCCGGCACACAAACACACAAATCAGAGTAACTCGGTTAGCATACGGGGCATGAGAAAATCATACCTTTCACCGGGGTTTTTACTTTTACCGTGTCATCTCACCATGCTCGGGTCACGCACGATTCTCTGATAATGTTTCAAACATTATTATTAATACTAAGCTCATACGGTACATAATAAAATGCTACTCCCGTACTTACCCGTTATCCGTTATCTCGGTTTCACTCTTGTTAATTTGAATTCTCACTTCTCAAACACTTCTAACACTTTCTTACACTTCTTAGGGCCTTTACATGTTACCAAACAAGGCCTTAACATCTTATAACATCATTAACATTCAAACCCCATCATTTAAACCCTTTAAAACACTCTCTGTAGGTTTCTGGGGGTGGTCCGGGACTTGTTCCTTACCCTAAGTCCCGGACCAACTGAAGATACAACTCTCGGCTCAATTTTTGCTATGTCCGGGACCTTGTCCCTATCCCAAGTCCCGGACAACATGTAGTGCACTCTCGACATAAAAATAGGGGGTGGTCCGGGTCCTTGTCCATGGACTAGGTCCCGGACCCTGCTAAAACCTGCAACATACATCATTTTTCAACCCCAATTCAATCCTTAATCCACACCAAAATTCCCTAATCTTTCCACAAGATTCCTACATGTTTTATACCCTTAAAAATGCTCTAAACCACTTCAAATCATGGGTTAACCCTTACTCAATTCTTCCTCAAAATCACTTATCATCATAACTAGTTCTCTGTTCTTCTTAGTTTGTAACCGATTTTGGTACCCTTTTTACCATTCAAACCTCCTTCACTAATGCCATTCCTAGCACTCAGATGAGATTATTTCACTACTAGCACACACTCTCTTCTTAGTTTGGTTTTCAAACCATTAACAACACTTAAATCCCAACTTACTAGTTTCTTCCTTAAAATAAAACACTCAAGACTATCTCATTCCTAGGTAAAATTTGACAGCACTTTCTTACTTTCCTAAGCATTTTCACCACACTTAAATCAGCTCATAAACACTCTTCTCCCTCCTGTTTAGTTTAAACATAAACAACAAATCAAGATCCCATTTGCTCACATATGTACACTAACCTATCTTCAAGGTTTATTTGCACACATGAGCCTCATTAAACATACTCATTCAACTCATAATATTGTGGTATCATTACTACTCAAGCTCAAGGTTGTTTATACAACACTAACATAAGTTTTCCCAAGGCAAATAAACCAACACAAGGTAAGCCCATTACCTTGTTTATTCTCGGTTTTTACTCCTCTTCTTCCTCTTTCTCTTGTTCCCTCTTCCTCTTCTTGTTTTCACAACATACCAAGGAGCATAGATTGCCAACTACAATCATATCCCCCACACACATATCAAGCTTATTAATTTAATTTTTCCCACACAAAAACTAGAATTACAAGAGCTAGTTTTTAGGGTTTAGCTTAGAGATTACCTTAGGGTATCCAAATGGAGAGTTAGGCAATCAAAGATGAAGTTCCACCACTCCACTAGGACATGAAGAAACCGACTGAAATGGAAGAAAATTTTCAACGTGGGAAAATTTTCCAAATTGCAAGAACAAGCTAGGAATGATGAACTTTGGCTTATATTCTTACCTTAGAACATTAAGGAGATGATGGAGAGTCAAAATAAGCTCTTCAAGCTTCAAAAGGCCCAACACCCAAGAAGTGAAGGTGGAGGAATCGAGATTTTGAGGGGTGGAAAACGTAGCCCTCGCCGATACGAATCTAACGGTATAATTTTTGTGCGATTCGGTGAAGAAATGAGCAACTGAGAAGAGGTTGAAGAGGGGCTGTTTGCTCACGTATGGAATCACCATATACAGAGAATGAAGAAGAAGAAGCTCTGGTGGGGGAAAGAATTATCGTGAGAGATAGAAGAGAATGGGGAGTGAGGGTATTAATATCTCATTTAACTATTCACTCCCTTTACTTTAATATTTTGTCCTTTTGTGACTAAATAAACTAGCTTGTTTATTTAAAGGCATATGAGTACCAATTAAAACCGGCCCCACACGAAATACTAACTGGTAGCGTTTTTCATTTTTTACAGGAAACGCTCGATAATTTACCCGTTTAGCACTATTCACTAACCGGGCCCGTTTTTCTGATTTTTCTCGTTTCTTTATTTTTAATGGCTATTAAGCTTCCATTAATACTTAATTATAGTTATATAATCAACTATAATTTTTACGGGTCCATTTGACCACTTAAAGTCACGTTTTCGGGTTTCTTCGAAAAACGTGCTTTAAAACTCCGTTATCGTTTTAATCCATTATTTGGATCCGTTTTCTTCGGGAATCATTCCCGTACACTTATTAGGCCTAACTAAGCCTTAGGAATCCATCTCGGACCCTCTCGAGATCATACATCTCTTATACTCATTTAACGCGCATTTTAGCGTTTTTCGCTTTTCAAGCGTTTTCTCATTTCTTTTGGTTTTATTCTTTTTACCAATACTCTTTAGGCACCATTAGGCCTTATATAATCATATTAGAGTAATTAATCGCCATTTTTAGATCCGGGGTATTTCAATCTACCCCCCTTAGGAACTTTGTCCTCAAAGTTGATGAATCTAGGTGGTTACTCTCATGGCATTCAATGCCAAGGTTATAGTACATGTATAACCCTACTGGCTCCACAAGTCAGTCTCATTTCATACTACACATACCACACACATATCACAGCATGTATAGCAATCAAAAATACTCTTTTTACTCTCTCCATGGAATCGGTCCGAAGACAAGAAGGCGCTACAGTCCTCGAATCCATGTTGAGTGATATACTACTGATCCCTCAGGTACCGGTCACGTTGAACACTTACTCTTTCTGGTTCACGGCCGTTTCATGACAAATGGGCACTTACTCTCTCTGGCCCACGGTCCCTTCGGTTCTGATCAAAACGTTACACATATACATATCCTCAGGCACTCTGGTTGACTCACTCAACACAGGAACATCTCAGGGTACTCTCCCCGTCCCGCTGCCTTTGGAAAAATCACACACTGACACCGCCCCAACCGGTCACTTAGGACCGCCGCACGTACGGTGCAATGGTTTCAAAACTAATACACGCCCACCGTTCTACCGGTCATCAAGACTTAAGGCTCATCCATCGGCGGGTGATAGCGGTTTCAAAACCAGTTTCATTTCCATCTTCATACTTGAAGGAAATTCTTTTTCAGAATCTGTTTGAAAATTCTTTTTAAAACATCACACAACTCCAAATCAGATTTATGGTAGCTGTATCTTTCTTAGCGTGATTACTTGTGACCACTATAGGGAGTTTCAGGAATCATCTAACCCTGATGTGATCAGCATCAGTGTTGAACTATCCTTCCACCCCAATTTGTGTTCGGTTTCCCTTGATCGCTAGCAGATCAAGTTCCACCTCCCACGTCAGTTTCAAACAATCAGATAGTCAAACATTTTTGTTTTCTATCTTTTACTCTTTCTAGTCATATTCACGAAACAATTCGTTTCAATTAATCTCTAGTTCCTAGTACTTAGGTCATTTGTCATTCTCATTGCTTCACTATTTTACCTAGGTATTCCATACTTATGGCTTCATTTACTCAAATTGTTACTCAATTTAAAACACATAACATACAACTCCAAAGGATGGAACTCACTCCATCTATCGTTCTCAAATAAAATCACCTAGGGAACTCACTCCCTCTTAGGTTACACATCGGTTTCATGCCGATTCATACTCATCATAACTCATGTCTAATCT
Source organism: Limonium bicolor (assembly GCA_023374045.1). Lineage (NCBI taxonomy): Eukaryota > Viridiplantae > Streptophyta > Magnoliopsida > Caryophyllales > Plumbaginaceae > Limonium > Limonium bicolor. Next base: position 112,817,529 of record CM041783.1, read on the forward strand.
CACTAGACATATACTATAGGGATTCTCATTCCCTAGGAGTCTCTCTACTCCTCTTTTCATAAATATTAGATACTCGTTACTTGCATCACTCATGCACAATAATCATTATTACATAATGAATGGGTACATATGTTTATGTAACATAAGTTCCAATCATCAAAACAATTTCTTTTTGTGCTATGCACATAGTAGTTTACGCACCAATACGTAAAACATACTCTAAGCGGTTTCTCGCCCTACCCCCCTTAAAAGGGGTTACGCCCGCGTAACCAACCATATGTTATCACTGAACATTGGTTCATTAATTCGAGTATTATGAAGTGTTTTAACTTCAGTACGGTTAATTAACTCATAACCGGGCTCGGTTCTAGCCTCTAAGGCTTCAAGGGGTTTATCACGGTCCACAAGCTTCTGCTGCGTGACCTGATAACTAGAGCTTAAGTCGCTCTTTGGTATTCTCCATGTATTTCAATCGTCGCTTGGTATCTCTTACCGTATGCGAATTCGATGAATTTTAGATTGTCTCTCCAGTTCTCTGGGAATCTACTTCGTATAACACTGTATACGTTTGTGATTATTCACTTATTTTCCCGACTTGTTGTCGGTTGAGGTCAAGCTACTACTTAGCATGTAGTGCTTCCTCGATTAATAGTGGCTCATGGATTATGTTTGTTTCTTGGTTCTGTGCCAGAGTTCTTCATTCATACTACTCTGCATTTTTTTTTTTACATATCGATCCTGGGCCCTGTGGGTTACTGCCCACATTCTTGTGCATCTTTGGCCAATGGCCGCACGGTTACCTCTCTAGATTCTCACTCAACAGGCTTCGTTGACATTTCTCAATTCCTGGCTCTCCCACTCGATCATTACCGCACAAGTGCAATACCAAAACACTCAGTCATACAGAGTGCAGAAGCGTAAACCCTTGATAGTAAATCTCTCATGAGATAGGAATGATCATGTCTTCTTTACCACATTTCCTTATCAGCTTCATATCACTCACCGAATATACTCTTACAATGGTCGCTTGCTGCGTACCATGTTCTTACTCATTAAACAACATTTGTTTACATGGCATCCGCTACTACTTTAGCTTCTACTCATGTACTCCCGCCATTTATACTATGGCTTGCCATTCACTTGGCTCAATGAAATACGTTATTCTTTAAATCTCTCTGCGCACTTGCGCTGCTTGCTCTGCAGTTCATATTGCACACTTACAGTGTTTACTACTCAACCGATTACTTTTCGGTTCGAATTGCTGCTATGGAGGTTCCTCTTTATACTCTACTATTGTTCATATACTCATTGGCAATATACACATGCTCAAGTTTTACTACACCGCTCTAGCGGTTTCACATTACATACTTAGGTGGTAGCCTTTCTCTGGAGGATTCACGCAAATGCCCCTCCATAGGCCCCATAATAACAAGTGGTATCCCCAACTTAAGGTAGTGGTTCGTTCTCCACTGTTCCTCGTATGCCTCTATGCATAGGTTTACAACGTTTAGATCTACAAGTTGCAGTTAGTTTACCGGCTTATAAGCCACATTGCCTCGCCATGCTCCATGCGGGCTGTTTATATAGGTTTCTTCCTCTCCGTATGCCATTAAATGGTTAGGAGGTATTTCTGGGCTCTTAGATATGGTTGTCTCGTCACACTTCCAGACATGGAAGGCCCTTTTAAATAACTTGATAGTTGTTTATGCCCTCTGGCAATCTAGGGTATCCCGTGTACTGTGGGATCCCTTCGGGTTCTACCCGAGTGTTTGCTTAAACACTTGTGTTCTCAACACGATATTTCGTTCAACTACTGTTGACTCCGGCACCCTTCTCGGATTGCTCCTGGGTGTTACTGAGTAATGCCATTACATTTGGCTTGTACTTATGGTTATGTTTAGTTGCGACTTCGCCTTGCGGCTATGTATAACTCAAACTATCCCGTTTAGGGTTGTAATGTCTCCCGTTATTGGGTAGAGTATTAGTACTTTTCCTTTACCTACTTAATTAGGTCGTTATTCTCTTAGTGAGACATACTGTGGGAATTCTATCCGTTTATCAAACATTGATATGATCAATTAAGGCATTCATCTTATTGCTTACACTGGTATATATTCCAGTTATTAGGTATTTCTTAAGACATATCCAGTGTCTATACCTAATACTCTGTGCTTCTCGCACTTCTCCACGCTATGTCCTTAAGTCCGTCACCTTATTGGTTTCTTGACTCCCTTATATTGGTAAGCTTCCTTGTGTTCTTCGATCATTCGAGGTGTCCAACTTGTCTTGGTTTGAATTGGCTCTTTCGTCCGTAGTATGGAGTGGGCTACTTCCCGTGTACCGTACTCTACTAGTATACATACATGGAGTATCTTGTTGATACGTTACCACTTACCTGACTAACTCATAATTGGTCTGTCAGGTCCGCAAGCTCCTTGGAGTGCGGTCGTTCCATGTCTCGTTTAGTACACCGTAGTGTCGGTCACACGCCTAGGTGAAGTATTCTGTTGCCAACTCCTCTTATATCGTCCTATGATAACTTACCGTGATTCTCTGGTTTGGTTTTTAAAAATTTAGGGGTTTTTGGAAAATTCTCTGTTTGAAAGAAAAATTTGAGTTGAAAATAAAATCTCCACGACATTTCAATGCCGGTTGCTTCTTACCAAGTCTGACTTCTTGCAGACTGGTATGTTCTTTATACAGTGTTTAGGCCATTAAGCCCTTCTCAAGGTTTCGTTTCAGAATTCTTAGGGTTTGTGGTGCTATGTCGGCTTCCTTAGCCATCCACGTACTCTGCTAAGTATTTATTGTGTGTCAAAGTTCCTCTTAGCTGTCCGTTATACTGCACTTGCCGAGGCAAGTGCGCGGTACAGGCGGTTTTTTAGGTTAACTCATACCGGTCACGGTATTGTTCACGTTGTATTTGGTAGCCTCGTCGGCTCTTCCTTGATCCTTTAATTGGATAACTGATCCTTGGAGCTGCTTCTCATTCATCTTGACATGATTGTCAGTCATTTAGGAGCTCCTCCACTCTCGGAGTTCCTTAGCAATTTTAATTCTATGCTTTGCCTCGTTGCTCGTTCCCACGTCTTTACTGTGGTTACCGAGGTTTAACTTATTTAGGTACTACTTCTGTAGTCCTATTCGGGTATATCCCGTAGTTATGCTCATAGCTGTCTAGGCTGTATCCGCTAAGTATTGCAATCTCTTTGGGTGTGGCAGGGTGGGTGTACCTACTCTTGACTAGATTCTTGGTCGGTTAGTGTACCGATGTTGGTATTAGTTAACTATGGCGGTCCGTAGACATGTGTCTCGGTTTTTGTTATTATCATTGCTTCTCATTAATCCGCCTTCTTGCACGGTTAGTGTTTCTTCTTGCTACTGCTCGGCAAGCTAGGTTCTCGCGACTGCTAAGCATGTCGCCCCAGCTGCCACAAATTCTGGTCTCCTTGGATTAGGATGTCTCGACCTTCCGCCATTGTGTGCGGTTATTATTGTTCCAGCGGAGTCCATTTCCGGGTTTTCCGGTTCTCAGGATTACCGCATGACAGGTTCTAGTTCATATTAAGTATTAAATAACTGCCAGATTGGGTTTCCCGTCTCTCTGGCAGTCTTCCCCAAGCTTTCAATACGGGGGTTGTGGAGGGCGGGTATGGTATTGTAGGTATCCAGATCATACTGGAAGTTCCTAACTAGCGCATCTCTCACGCTACCACTCAACCCATAGCCCTAAGTCTCTAATTCCTAACTCGGTATTTCCTAAGCTCGGTATTTCCAGTCATCAGAGCGATACTTCGCTCTGATACCATTTTTGTAACACCCCAACCGTTAATCTCATCATTTCCTCTTAAACCTTCTCTAATTACTCTTACTCGCACAGCGGAACTCTAACTTACAACGAGGGGTGAAACAACGCCGTTAGCCACCCATGTGGCTACCAGGCCTTTCTTACATACCGTAACGGTCTGATGAACTGGAACAACCGAGTACTTCATACAAATACAATACTCAATTCATATCTCTACTATACCGAGTCTACAATATACGGATGCCGATAACATACTCGGACATACACCTCATTCAACGCATAAGTAATTATAATCTAACTACCCATGCTCACAGCAGTCCCCGTCCTACTCTCTTGAACGGTGGTCAGCTTCAGGTACCTGCACACTAAAAACGTTCCCCCTAGGGGGTCAGCTTACGCTGCGCATGAAATTCGCATATACCGCGTGCTAACCGCGGTACGCCGACTACTTGGGTCGGATATACATGGAGTTCATTTTAATCAAACAACATGCATCATGGCAATACAATATATATGTATATCACACAAGGAATCTACATCCGATCACGGAACACGATTCCTAACTAACATAACAATGTTGTTAGTGGTAATTGGTTACTCTTAGGCATTGAGGGTTATTCCTCACTATGCCTTGTTTACTTATTCAATACCTCACCCGCTCTCTCGGGTTACTTATCCGTATACACACCCATTCTCTTGGGCTACTCATTCTCTTACTTACCCATTCTCTCGGGTTACTCATACATATGCTCACCCTTTTCTCTCGGGTTATTTATACTCGTTATCTCACCACACTCTTGGGTTATTCATACTCAAGCTCTTGTAGATTCTCGAGACACTACAGGTCTCCTACGTTACGCTTGTTACTCTTATTACATACTTAAGCCAAAACTCATGCTCTCTAGCATAGTCTTACTTCCCCGGTTTCGACCCTACTCTGGGTCTAGCATGGTGGGAAGGTTCAACTAGCTCACGGAACTCTCTCTTAGTTCCTATCTCTTTTACTTAGGTCCGACTACTCTCGGACTACTCTCGTTCCCATACACTCCTCTCTCGGAGTTATAATAATATCATGTATATTAGTCTAGAAGCATCATTCTCGATCTTTCTAATGACTTTGGGAACTTTACTTAAATTCGGGTAATCTTAGGTTTAAGGGTTACCCTCACAATCATATGCTTATACATCGGATATTTTCTTATACCGGGTAAGATTCCTCATATAGAGGGTCGACCGTATCTCAAGGGAGTCACATAGTCCCTTAGGTCTCCTTTACCTTTCTTATATGTTTACATTATTGGACTAACTTCGATCCTCTCGATGGAGGTTCATTCATTCCTCCACTCATATTTATTCGTGGATTTTTCAATAAGGTTTACTAACCGTTATCGGGTATTTACTCAACCCGTACATCTCCTCACATCTAGGGAGTTCATATGTTTGCGTTATCGTTATACTTTAATCGATAGCTTGTGTGTGTTTGCATGTTTTCGTTATCATACGCATCGATCCGTTCTACGGATCTCTAGCCGAACGTTACTCACTATGAGTCGGTCTTTACACTATGTTAGACCACACCGGCATACAAGTATGTTAGTTCATTCAACATACAACAAGACATCATAATCAAACAAGGGATTATTTTCATGCTTTAGTCTTGATTAAGCCGGCACACAAACACACAAATCAGAGTAACTCGGTTAGCATACGGGGCATGAGAAAATCATACCTTTCACCGGGGTTTTTACTTTTACCGTGTCATCTCACCATGCTCGGGTCACGCACGATTCTCTGATAATGTTTCAAACATTATTATTAATACTAAGCTCATACGGTACATAATAAAATGCTACTCCCGTACTTACCCGTTATCCCGTTATCTCGGTTTCACTCTTGTTAATTTGAGTTCTCACTTCTCAACACTTCTAACACTTTCTTACACTTCTTAGGGCCTTTACATGTTACCAAACAAGGCCTTAACATCTTATAACATCATTACATTCAAACCCCCATCATTTAAACCCTTGTTTAAAACACTCTCTGTAGGTTTCTGGGGGTGGTCCGGGACTTGTTCCTTACCCTAAGTCCCGGACCAACTGAAGATACAACTCTCGGCTCAATTTTTGCTATGGTCCGGGACCTTGTCCCTATCCCAAGTCCCGGACCAACATGTATGTGCACTCTCGACATAAAAATAGGGGGTGGTCCGGGTCCTTGTCCATGGACTAGGTCCCGGACCCTGCTAAAACCTGCAACATACATCATTTTTCAACCCCAATTCAATCCTTAATCCACACCAAATCTTTCCCTAATCTTTCCACAAGATTCCTACATGTTTATCACCTTAAAACATGCTCTAAACCACTTCAAATCATGGGTTAAACCCTTACTCAAATTCTTCCTCAAAATCACTTATATATCATAACTAGTTCTCTTGTTCTTCTTAGTTGTAACAGATTTTGGTACCCTCTTTTACCATTCAAACCTCCTTCACTAATGCCATTCCTAGCACTCAGATGAGATTATTTCACTACTAGCACACACTCTCCTTCTTAGTTTGGTTTTCAAACCATTAACCAACCACTTAAATCCCTTAACTTACCTAGTTTCTTCCTTAACATAAAACACTCAAGACTATCCATTCCTAGGTAAAATTTGACAGCACTTTCTTACTTTCCTAAGCATTTTCACCACACTTAAATCAGCTCATAAACACTCTTCTCCCTCCTGTTTAGTTTAAACATAAACAACACATCAAGATCCCATTTGCTCACATATGTACACTAACCTATCTTCAAGGTTTATTTGCACACATGAGCCTCATTAAACATACTCATTCAACTCACAATATTGTGGTATCATTACTACTCAAGCTCAAGGTTGTTTATACAACACTAACATAAGTTTTCCCAAGGCAAATAAACCAACACAAGGTAAGCCCATTACCTTGTTTATTCTCGGTTTTTACTCCTCTTCTTCCTCTTTCTCTTGTTCCCTCTTCCTCTTCTTGTTTTCACAACATACCAAGGAGCATAGATTGCCAACTACAATCATATCCCCACACACACATATCAAGCTTATTAATTTATTTTTCCCACACAAAAACTAGAATTACAAGAGCTAGTTTTTAGGGTTTAGCTTAGAGATTACCTTAGGGTATCCAAATGGAGAGTTAGGCAATCAAAATGATGAAGTTCCACCACTCCACTAGGACATGAAGAAACCGACTGAAATGGAAGAAAATTTTCAACGTGGGAAAATTTTCCAAATTGCAAGAACAAGCTAGGAATGATGAACTTTGGCTTATATTCTTACCTTAGAACAAGGAGATGATGGAGAGTCAAAAAAAGCTCTTCAAGCTTCAAAAAGCCCAACACCCATGGAAGTGAAGGTGGAGGAATCGAGATTTTGAGGGGTGGAAAACGTAGCCCTCGCCGATACGAATCTAACGGTATAATTTTTGTGCGATTCGGTGAAGAAATGAGCAACTGAGAAGAGGTTGAAGAGGGGGGCTGTTTGCTCACGTATGGAATCGCCATATACAGAGAATGAAGAAGAAGAAGAAGCTCTGGTGGGGGAAAGAATTATCGTGAGAGATAGAAGAGAATGGGGAGTGAGGGTATTAATATCTCATTTAACTATTCACTCCCTTTACTTTAATATTTTGTCCTTTTGTGACTAAATAAACTAGCTTGTTTATTTAAAGGCATGTATGAGTACCAATTAAAACCGGCCCCACACGAAATACTAACTGGTAGCGTTTTTCATTTTTACAGGAAACGCTCGATAATTTACCCGGTTTAGCACTATTCACTAACCGGGCCCGTTTTTCGGATTTTTCTCGTTTCTTTATTTTTAATGGCTATTAAGCTTCCATTAATACTTAATTATTGTTATATAATCAACTATAATTTTACGGGTCCATTTGACCACTTAAAGTCACGTTTTCGGGTTTCTTCGAAAAACGTGCTTTAAAACTCCGTTATCGTTTTAATCCATTATTTGGATCCGTTTTCTTCGGGAATCATTCCCGTACACTTATTAGGCCTAACTAAGCCTTAGGAATCCATCTCGGACCCCTCGAGATCATACATCTCTTATACTCATTTAACGCGCATTTTAGCGTTTTTCGCTTTTCAAGTTTTTCTCTTTTCTTTTGGTTTTATTCTTTTTACCAATACTCTTTAGGCACCATTAGGCCTTATATAATCATATTAGAGTAATTTAATCGCCATTTTTAGATCCGGGGTATTTCAATCTACCCCCCTTAGGAACTTTGTCCTCAAAGTTGATGAATCTAGGTGGTTACTCTCATGGCATTCAATGCCAAGGTTATAGTACATGTATAACCCTACTGGCTCCACAAGTCAGTCTCATTTCATACTACACATACCACACACATATCACAGCATGTATAGCAATCAAAAATACTCTTTTTACTCTCTCCATGGAATCGGTCCGAAGACAAGAAGGCGCTACAGTCCTCGAATCCATGTTGAGTGATATACTACTGATCCCTCAGGTACCGGTCACGTTGAACACTTACTCTTTCTGGTTCACGGCCGTTTCATGACAAATGGGCACTTACTCTCTCTGGCCCACGGTCCCTTCGGTTCTGATCAAAACGTTACACATATACATATCCTCAGGCACTCTGGTTGACTTACTCAACACAGGAACATCTCAGGGTACTCTCCCCGTCCCGCTGCCTTTGGAAAAATCACACACTGACACCGCCCCCAACCGGTCACTTAGGACCGCCGCACGTACGGTGCAATGGTTTCAAAACTAATACACGCCCACCGTTCTACCGGTCATCAAGACTTAAGGCTCAGCCATCGGCGGGTGATAGCGGTTTCAAAACCAGTTTCATTTCCATCTTCATACTTGAAGGAAATTCTTTTTCAGAAATCTGTTTGAAAATTCTTTTTAAAACATCACACAACTCCAAATCAGATTTATGGTAGCTGTATCTTTCTTAGCGTGATTACTTGTGACCACTATAGGGAGTTTCAGGAATCATCTAACCCTGATGTGATCAGCATCAGTGTTGAACTATCCTTCAACCCAATTTGTGTTCGGTTTCCCTTGATCGCTAGCAGATCAAGTTCCACCTCCCACGTCAGTTTCAAACAATCAGATAGTCAAACATTTTTGTTTTCTATCTTTTACTCTTTCTAGTCATATTCACGAAACAATTCGTTTCAATTAATCTCTAGTTCCTAGTACTTAGGTCATTTGTCATTCTCATTGCTTCACTATTTTACCTAGGTATTCCATACTTATGGCTTCATTTACTCAAATTGTTACTCAATTTAAAACACATAACATACAACTCCAAAGGATGGAACTCACTCCATCTATCGTTCTCAAATAAAATCACCTAGGGAACTCACTCCCTCTTAGGTTACACATCGGTTTCATGCCGATTCATACTCATCATAACTCATGTCTAATCTCACTAGACATATACTATAGGGATTCTCATTCCCTAGGAGTCTCTCTACTCCTCTTTTCATAAATATTACATACTCGTTACTTGCATCACTCATGCACAATAATCATTATTACATAATGAATGGGTACATATGTTTATGTAACATAAGTTCCAATCATCAAAACAATTTCTTTTTGTGCTATGCACATAGTAGTTTACGCACCAATACGTAAAACATACTCTAAGCGGTTTCTCGCCCTACCCCCCTTAAAAGGGGTTACGCCCGCGTAACCAACCATATGTTATCACTGAACATTGGTTCATTAATTCGAGTATTATGAAGTGTTTTAACTTCAGTACGGTTAATTAACTCATAACCGGGCTCGGTTCTAGCCTCTAAGGCTTCAAGGGGTTTATCACGGTCCACAAGCTTCTGCTGCGTGACCTGATAACTAGAGCTTAAGTCGCTCTTTGGTATTCTCCATGTATTTCAATCGTCGCTTGGTATCTCTTACCGTATGCGAATTCGATGAATTTTAGATTGTCTCTTCAGTTCTCTGGCAATCTACTTCGTATAACACTGTATACGTTTGTGATTATTCACTTATTTTTCCCGACTTGTTGTCGGTTGAGGTCAAGCTACTACTTAGCATGTAGTGCTTCCTCGATTAATAGTGGCTCATGGATTATGTTTGTTTCTTGGTTCTGTGCCAGAGTTCTTCATTCATACTACTCTGCATTTTTTTTTTACATATCGATCCTGGGCCCTGTGGGTTACTGCCCACATTCTTGTGCATCTTTGGCCAATGGCCGCACGGTTACCTCTCTAGATTCTCACTTAACAGGCTTCGTTGACATTTCTCAATTCCTGGCTCTCCCACTCGATCATTACCGCACAAGTGCAATACCAAAACACTCAGTCATACAGAGTGCAGAAGCGTAAACCCTTGATAGTAAATCTCTCATGAGATAGGAATGATCATGTCTTCTTTACCACATTTCCTTATCAGCTTCATATCACTCACCGAATATACTCTTACAATGGTCGCTTGCTGCGTACCATGTTCTTACTCATTAAACAACATTTGTTTACATGGCATCCGCTACTACTTTAGCTTCTGCTCATGTACTCCCGCCATTTATACTATGGCTTGCCATTCACTTGGCTCAATGAAATACGTTATTCTTTAAATCTCTCTGCGCACTTGCGCGCTGCTTGCTCTGCAGTTCATATTGCACACTTACAGTGTTTACTACTCAACCGATTACTTTTCGGTTCGAATTGCTGCTATGGAGGTTCCTCTTTATACTCTACTATTGTTCATATACTCATTGGCAATATACACATGCTCAAGTTTTACTACACCGCTCTAGCAGTTTCACATTACATACTTAGGTGGTAGCCTTTCTCTGGAGGATTCACGCAAATGCCGCTCTATAGGCCCCATAATAACAAGTGGTATCCCCAACTTAAGGTAGTGGTTCGTTCTCCACTGTTCCTCTTATGCCTCTATGCATAGGTTTACAACGTTTAGATCTACAAGTTGCAGTTAGTTTACCGGCTTATAAGCCACATTGCCTCGCCATGCTCCATGCGGGCTGTTTATATAGGTTTCTTCCTCTCTGTATGCCATTAAATGGTTAGGAGGTATTTCTGGGCTCTTAGATATGGTTGTCTCGTCACACTTCCAGACATGGAAGGCCCTTTTAAATAACTTGATAGTTGTTTTATGCCCTCTGGCAATCTAGGGTATCCCGTGTACTGTGGGATCCCTTCGGGTTCTACCCGAGTGTTTGCTTAAACACTTGTGTTCTCAACACGATATTTCGTTCAACTACTGTTGACTCCGGCACCCTTCTCGGATTGCTCCTGGGTGTTACTGAGTAATGCCATTACATTTGGCTTGTACTTATGGTTATGTTTAGTTGCGACTTCGCCTTGCGGCTATGTATAACTCAAAATATCCCGTTTAGGGTTGTAATGTCTCCCGTTATTGGGTAGAGTATTAGTACTTTTCCTTTACCTACTTAATAGGGTCGTTATTCTCTTAGTGAGATATACTGTGGGAATTCTATCCCGTTTATCAAACATTGATATGATCAATTAAGGCATTCATCTTATTGCTTACACTGGTATATATTCCAGTTATTAGGTATTCTTAAGACATATCCAGTGTCTATACCTAATACTCTGTGCTTCTCGCACTTCTCCACGCTATTTCTTAAGTCCGTCACCTTATTGGTTTCTTGACTCCCTTATATGGTAAGCTTCCTTGTGTTCTTCGATCATTCGAGGTGTCCAACTGTCTTGGTTTGAATTGGCTCTTTCGTCCGTAGTATGGAGTGGGCTACTTCCCGTGTACCGTACTCTACTAGTATACATGCATGGAGTATCTTGTTGATACGTTACCACTTACCTGACTAACTCATAATTGGTCTGTCAGGTCCGCAAGCTCCTTGGGAGTGCGGTCGTTCCATGTCTCGTTTAGTACACCGTAGTGTCGGTCACACGCCTAGGTGAAGTATTCTGTTGCCAACTCCTCTTATATCGTCCTATGATAACTTACCGTGATTCTCTGGTTTGGTTTTTAAAAATTTAGGGGTTGGGGTTTTTGGAAAATTCTCGTTTGAAAGAAAAATTTGAGTTGAAAATAAAATCTCCACGACATTTCAATGCCGGTTGCTTCTTACCAAGTCTGACTTCTTGCAGACTGGTATGTTCTTTATACAGTGTTTAGGCCGTTAAGCCCTTCTCAAGGTTTCGTTTCAGAATTCTTAGGGTTGTGTGGTGCTATGTCGGCTTCCTTAGCCATCCACGTACTCTGCTAAGTATTTATTGTGTGTCAAAGTTCCTCTTAGCTGTCCGTTATACTGCACTTGCCGAGGCAAGTGCGCGGTACAGGCGGTTTTAGGTTAACTCATACCGGTCACGGTATTGTTCACGTTGTATTTGGTAGCCTCGTCGGCTTCCTTGATCCTTTAATTGGATAACTGCTCCTTGGAGCTGCTTCTCATTCATCTTGACATGATTGTCAGTCATTTAGGAGCTCCTCCACTCTCGGAGTTCCTTAGCAATTTTAATTCTATGCTTTGCCTCGTTGCTCGTTCCCCACGTCTTTACTGTGGTTACCGAGGTTTAACTTATTAGGTACTACTTCTGTAGTCCTATTCGGGTATATCCCGTAGTTATGCTCATAGCTGTCTAAGCTGTATCCGCTAAGTATTGCAATCTCTTTGGGTGTGGCAGGGTGGGTGTACCTACTCTTGACTAGATTCTTGGTCGGTTAGTGTACCGATGTTGGTATTAGTTAACTATGGCGGTCCGTAGACATGTGTCTCGGTTTTTGTTATTATCATTGCTTCTCATTAATCCGCCTTCTTGCACGGTTAGTGCTTTCTTCTTGCTACTGCTCGGCTAGCTAGGTTCTCGCGACTGCTAAGCATGTCGCCCCAGGCTGCCACAAATTCTGGTCTCCTTGGATTAGGATGTCTCGACCTTCCGCCATTGTGTGCGGTTATTATTGTTCCAGCGGAGAGTCCATTTCCGGGGTTCCGGTTCTCAGGATTTACCGCATGACAGGTTCTAGTTCATATTAAAGTATTAATAACTGCCAGATTGGGTTTCCCCGTCTCTCTGGCAGTCTTCCCCAAGCATTCAAACGGGGGTTGTGGAGTGGTATGGTATGGTATTGTAGGTATCCAGATCATACTGGAAGTTCCTAACTAGCGCATCTCTCACGCTACCACTCAACCCATAGCCCTAAGTCTCTAATTCCTAACTCGGTATTTCCTAAGCTCGGTATTTCCAGTCATCAGAGCGATACTTCGCTCTGATACCATTTTTGTAACACCCCAACCGTTAATCTCATCATTTCCTCTTAAACCTTCTCTAATTACTCTTACTCGCACAGCGGAACTCTAACTTACGAACGGGGAAAACAACGCCGTTAGCACCCATGTAGCTAACCAGGCCTTTCTTACATACCGTAACGGTCTGATGAACTGGAACAACCGAGTACTTCATACAAATACAATACTCAATTCATATCTCTACTATACCGAGTCTACAATATACGGATGCCGATAACATACTCGGACTTACACCTCATTCAACGCATAAGTAATTATAATCTAACTACCCATGCTCACAGCAGTCCCCGTCCTACTCTCTCGAACGGTGGTCAGCTTCAGGTACCTGCACACTAAAAACGTTCCCCCTAGGGGGTCAGCTTACGCTGCGCATGAAATTCGCATATACCGCGTGCTAACCGCGGTACGCCGACTACTTTGGGTCGGATATACATGGAGTTCATTTTAATCAAACAACATGCATCATGGCAATACAATATATATGGATATCACACAAGGAATCTACATCCGATCACGGAACACGATTCCTAACTAACATAACAATGTTGTTAGTGGTAACTGGTTACTCTTAGGCATTGAGGGTTATTCCTCACTATGCCTTGTTTACTTATTCAATACCTCACCCGCTCTCTCGGGTTACTTATCCGTATACACACCCATTCTCTGGGCTACTCATTCTCTTACTTACCCATTCTCTCGGGTTACTCATACATATGCTCACCCTTTTCTCTCGGGTTATTATACTCGTTATCTCACCCACACTCTTGGGTTATTCATACTCAAGCTCTTGTAGATTCTCGAGACACTACAGGTCTCCTACGTTACGCTTGTTACTCTTATTACATACTTAAGCCAAAACTCATGGCTCTCTAGCATAGTCTTACTTCCCCTGTCGACCCTACTCTGGGTCTAGCATGGTGGGAAGGTTCAACTAGCTCACGGAACTCTCTCTTAGTTCCTATCTCTTTTACTTAGGTCCGACTACTCTCGGACTACTCTCGTTCCCATACACTCCTCTCTCGGAGTTATAATAATATCATGTATATTAGTCTCGAGAAGCATCATTCTCGATCTTTCTAATGACTTTGGGAACTTTACTTAAATTCGGGTAATCTTAGGTTTAAGGGTTACCCTCACAATCATATGCTTATACATTCGGATATTTTCTTATACCGGGTAAGATTCCTCATATAAGAGGGTCGACCGTATCTCAAGGGAGTCACATAGTCCCTTAGGTCTCCTTTACCTTTCTTATATGTTTACATTATTGGACTAACTTCGATCCTCTCGATGGAGGTTCATTCATTCCTCCACTCATATTTATTCCGTGGATTGTTTCAATAAGGTTTACTAACCGTTATCGGGTATTTACTCAACCCGTACATCTCCTCACATTCTAGGGAGTTCATATGTTTGCGTTATCGTTATACTTTAATCGATAGCTTGTGTGTGTTTGCATGTTTTCGTTATCATACGCATCGATCCGTTCTACGGATCTCTAGCCGAACGTTACTCACTATGAGTCGGTCTTTACACTATGTTAGACCACACCGGCATACAAGTATGTTAGTTCATTCAACATACAACAAGACATACATAATCAAACAAGGGATTATTTTCATGCTTTAGTCTTGATTAAGCCGGCACACAAACACACAAATCAGAGTAACTCGGTTAGCATACGGGGCATGAGAAAATCATACCTTTCACCGGGTTTTTTACTTTTACCGTGTCATCTCACCATGCTCGGGTCACGCACGATTCTCTGATAATGTTTCAAACATTATTATTAATACTAAGCTCATACGGTACATAATAAAATGCTACTCCCGTACTTACCCCGTTATCCCGTTATCTCGGTTTCACTCTTGTTAATTTGAGTTCTCACTTCTCAAACACTTCTAACACTTTCTTACACTTCTTAGGGCCTTTACATGTTACCAAACAAGGCCTTAACATCTTATAACATCATTAACATTCAAACCCCCATCATTTAAACCCTTTAAAACACTCTCTGTAGGTTTCTGGGGGTGGTCCGGGACTTGTTCCTTACCCTAAGTCCCGGACCAACTGAAGATACAACTCTCGGCTCAATTTTTGCTATGGTCCGGGACCTTGTCCCTATCCCAAGTCCCGGACCAACTGTATGTGCACTCTCGACATAAAAATAGGGGGTGGTCCGGGTCCTTGTCCATGGACTAGGTCCCGGACCCTGCTAAAACCTGCAACATACATCATTTTTCAACCCCAATTCAATCCTTAATCCACACCAAATCTTTCCCTAATCTTTCCACAAGATTCCTACATGTTTTATCACCTTAAAACATGCTCTAAACCACTTCAAATCATGGGTTAAACCCTTACTCAAATTCTTCCTCAAAATCACTTATATATCATAACTAGTTCTCTTGTTCTTCTTAGTTGTAACAGATTTTGGTACCCTCTTTTACCATTCAAACCTCCTTCACTAATGCCATTCCTAGCACTCAGATGAGATTATTTCACTACTAGCACACACTCTCCTTCTTAGTTTGGTTTTCAAACCATTAACCAACCACTTAAATCCCTTAACTTACCTAGTTTCTTCCTTAACATAAAACACTCAAGACTATCCATTCCTAGGTAAAATTTGACAGCACTTTCTTACTTTCCTAAGCATTTTCACCACACTTAAATCAGCTCATAAACACTCTTCTCCCTCCTGTTTAGTTTAAACATAAACAACACATCAAGATCCCATTTGCTCACATATGTACACTAACCTATCTTCAAGGTTTATTTGCACACATGAGCCTCATTAAACATACTCATTCAACTCACAATATTGTGGTATCATTACTACTCAAGCTCAAGGTTGTTTATACAACACTAACATAAGTTTTCCCAAGGCAAATAAACCAACACAAGGTAAGCCCATTACCTTGTTTATTCTCGGTTTTTACTCCTCTTCTTCCTCTTTCTCTTGTTCCCTCTTCCTCTTCTTGTTTTCACAACATACCAAGGAGCATAGATTGCCAACTACAATCATATCCCCACACACACATATCAAGCTTATTAATTTAATTTTTCCCACACAAAAACTAGAATTACAAGAGCTAGTTTTTAGGGTTTAGCTTAGAGATTACCTTAGGGTATCCAAATGGAGAGTTAGGCAATCAAAATGATGAAGTTCCACCACTCCACTAGGACATGAAGAAACCGACTGAAATGGAAGAAAATTTTCAACGTGGGAAATTTTCCAAATTGCAAGAACAAGCTAGGAATGATGAACTTTGGCTTATATTCTTACCTTAGAACATTAAGGAGATGATGGAGAGTCAAAATAGCTCTTCAAGCTTCAAAAGGCCCAACCCCATGGAAGTGAAGGTGGAGGAATCGAGATTTTGAGGGGTGGAAAACGTAGCCCTCGCCGATACGAATCTAACGGTATAATTTTTGTGCGATTCGGTGAAGAAATGAGCAACTGAGAAGAGGTTGAAGAGGGGCTGTTTGCTCACGTATGGAATCGCCATATACAGAGAATGAAGAAGAAGAAGCTCTGGTGGGGGAAAGAATTATCGTGAGAGATAGAAGAGAATGGGGAGTGAGGGTATTAATATCTCATTTAACTATTCACTCCCTTTACTTTAATATTTTGTCCTTTTGTGACTAAATAAACTAGCTTGTTTATTTAAAGGCATGTATGAGTACCAATTAAAACCGGCCCCACACAAATACTAACTGGTAGCGTTTTTCATTTTTTACAGGAACGCTCGATAATTTACCCGGTTTAGCACTATTCACTAACCGGGCCCGTTTTTCGGATTTTTCTCGTTTCTTTATTTTTAATGGCTATTAAGCTTCCATTAATACTTAATTAGTTATATAATCAACTATAATTTTTACGGGTCCATTTGACCACTTAAAGTCACGTTTTCGGGTTTCTTCGAAAAACGTGCTTTAAAACTCCGTTATCGTTTTAATCCATTATTTGGATCCGTTTTCTTCGGGAATCATTCCCGTACACTTATTAGGCCTAACTAAGCCTTAGGAATCCATCTCGGACCCTCTCGAGATCATACATCTCTTATACTCATTTAACGCGCATTTTAGCGTTTTTCGCTTTTCAAGCGTTTTCTCTTTTCTTTTGGTTTTATTCTTTTTACCCATACTCTTTAGGCACCATTAGGCCTTATATAATCATATTAGAGTAATTTAATCGCCATTTTTAGATCCGGGGTATTTCAGTTATTAAGACCTATGAGTCTAAATGTTGTTGTGTTACATAGACCTATGTGTCTAAATGTTGTTATATTACCCAAGACCAGAGAGTCTAAGGGTTGTTATGTATGTGCCAATATTGTTAAGATACCCGGACCATTGAGTCCGAGGTTATCATGTGAGTATGTTATGTTATGTATGGATGGGAATATGTTACCTGGACCATTAAGTCCGAGGTTGTGATGTAAAGTATGTTTGGTTATGGAATTTTATTTCCAAGTGATTCCTGCGTTCTAAACCAAAAGATGTGTGGGAAGTGTAAACTTCGAGGACGAAGTTCTTTTAAGGGGGGTAGATTGAAATACCCCAAACCTTGATATGTTGTTAAACATTTAAACTATGGTATGTAAAGGCTAAAAAGTGCCTTAGAAACATCAGTGAACAATTCAAACCATAGTAAAATGCAATAAAGCACTAAGATACGGTTTGAGCAAAAACATGCTTTAAGCTTGGAGTGAACTTGGTTAGGATCCAAAGAACCTACCAAGACTAAATAATAGTCAATTATGATTTAATAAGGCAAATTAAGTCCTTAGGAAACTTTGGTAGACAGTTAAACCAAACAAAACACAAGAAAATACCTTAAAGTCAATATGGGTAAAAATGTGCTCTAAGCTTGGGATAAGATTGTATAAGACCTAAAGGTCATACTTATACCTTATAAATATGTTAATGAACATATTAAACCAATTACCAAAGAAAACCAAGCTTGAAAACAAGTTAAAACACAAAATGTGCTTTAAGGAGTCTTAAAGCACATTTTTGAAAAATTGCCTTGTAAATGAGTTTTGAGTGGCTAAATGTCCATCATTACTCTTTAATTAACATGTGTACTATATAGTATCGCATTTGGAAGTCTACATCAATGGGAAATCAAAAATTTCACATCTATGTGCCTTGTTTTAGTGAATAGTACTAAAATAAGCTAGTTTGTAACATGTTTGTATAAGTAATTAAATTGATTAACAAAGACTATTATACCCCTAGGTAGAGATGGGGGTCAGTTTTTATCATGGTGAGTCACCAACATGTAAAAGAAATCAATTAAGGAAAGGAAGGAAAAGTAAGTAAAAGAAGAAAGTTACTTTATAACATAATTTGTTAACAAAGTGTACTCTCTCACCTCATTCTCTTCTTCCTTCTCATTTCACACGGTCTTCATCCTCTCCTCTCTTCTTCAAAAACGATGGGCTATAGTAACCTCTCTTCTCCATCTTCATTTCCTTGCCAAATCCAACTCCATGCTCCAAATCAAATTCTAAGACCATATTTGTCTTAGTTAGACAAGCTCTACACTTCTATCTTTTCAAATCTTCAAGAACTCAATTTTGGTGCCATGGAGATTCACCATTGAAGGAGCTTGAGCTCATATTTTCATGCCTTGTCATTCTCTTATGCTTCAAGGTAAGGAAAATCAAAGAAAACCATGTTTCCTCTCATTTTGGTACATGTCCGAAAATTCACCATTTATGGTGTCTTCTCTTGTTCTTTCATAGCTTCATTCCAATCATTCAAGGGTTTGGTGGAGACCTCTTTTGTCACATAATCAAGTTCTCTTTCAAATGCTAAGGTAAACTTCTATTTTTAGTGTATTAAAACACTTATGTTAAACTAGGGTTTGTATATGAGTTTAAGTGTGAATTCTTAAGCTCATTACCCTTATATGTATATTGAATAGAAAGTTGACAAGTGATCAAACTCCTTGCTGATTTTCGGTACAAGGAAACAAGAAAGAAGTTTGAGAGGAAAAGAGGTAAACTGAAATACCCCGTATTAAAAAGTGATTAATTAGGCTAATTATATTTTTGAAAGCTTAATTACACTAATAAATACTAGGGAACAAATCCCGAAGAAAACGGACCTTTAAATGGGTTAAAAGCATGTAACACCCCTACTACGCACATAACTATACTTGGATTCGCAGCGGAAAATAAACAACTAAACGGTAACTGAACGATTGGTGCTACAATGCCGTCAACCACCCACGTGGCTAACAAGGCTGAATAAATACAAATGTACCGGTCTGATGATCAGACTCCCGAGCATAGAACTAACAACCATATATATACATCAACATAATACCGAGTGTTTACAAAATCCTTCACTGTATACCATCACTGTAATCCACCATAACAAGTATATAATACGCCACGGGAGCACAGGCGCATCCCGGGCAAACATCCAAAAGTACTCCAAAAGTAAACTACTCTCTAGGACCTAGAGCCACTCTGCCTCTTCGATCCTCATCCTGCAATAAAAATATGGAGCCCCCGAGGGGGTCAGCACCTTTGCTGGTATGGCTAACGCGCAGCCCATCGGCTACCAGGATACGCGCAACCATTGTCATGATGACATGATATTTATTTTAAAACACACACATATACATATATAACATAACACAGGTATTGTACACATCATAACACACATCACAACATACAATTCCTTTTAGGAAGAGAACCAACACAGTTAGTCCCCATTGAGAGCCTAGAGAATGTTGCCACGCTCATACTTAGCTCGTTACATAACTCGTTACCGTCCGGTTAGATTGAACGGTTAACTTAACACAAGGTGCCTCGGATATAGTGATCCAAGCACACCGAAACAAAACACATAGTATGCCCCTGTGGCCCGACGTGAGTCAGTAAAATAGCCTTGGTTAAGCTAAAGGGAAGGTTAGAAACCAAATTGGAAACTTAACCATAACATACAGAGAGAATCGAACCGGTTATGACATCGACTCCCATACTCACACGCGTGGCCGGAACAGACCGGACTCCTCACTTCCCCCGTTAGCCCTTGTTAGTAGCTCATCATTGAACACAACACACAAATCACAATCATAGGTCAAGTCTTGTTAGACCCACACAAGGGAAGAGAGAGTCACACTTAACAACATAATAATATTTAACAACTGTAAACTCTTTACATGGTTTAATCTTACAAAGTCATAAACACACAGAAAAACAAACAACACACAAGCCGGTGTAAACCGGTAGGCAACAGACTGCAAGAAAACCATACCTCGGTCCTTGCCTTGACTGGTTTCCACCTTGGAAGAATCCTAAACACATTAGTAACGTCGGTTAATTAACGCACTAGTCCATTGTTAACATTATCTACTCAACACTACTAGTTTACTTTTACTTTACACTTGTTACAACTTTTCATCCTTTTTAATTGCCTTTAAACTCACCTAACATGTCTTGCTTAACCTCATAATATCTTTACTAACCAACTACTATTTTTAGGTAACAATTCCCATCTTAAACAATAATTTTTGGTCCATATAGTGCCCTGTCCGAACTTGTGTCCGAGCTTCCAAGTTCGGACACCAGCCGTGATTTTAGACAGAAAACAGACACATGTCCGAACTTGTGTCCGGACTTCGGAAGTTCGGACATGAGTCGAGGAAAATTTAGACAGAAACCCCGCGTCCGAACATGTGTCCGGACTTCCAAGTTCGGACACTGTTCGAGGATAATTCCCTAAGAAATAACAGGTGCGTCCGAACTTCCAAGTTCGGACGGTAGTTCGGACACTACCTAAAATCCAGAAACTGTAAGCGTAACAGGGCATGTCCGAGCTTCCAAGTTCGGACGGAAGTTCGGACGTGCCATTATACTCAACTTCTAAGCCTTTAAACACTTAACCAAATTCTCCAAAGCCTCCAACACTTATAGTATCTTCTCCTTAAGTTTCTAAGTGGCATTCCTTGCCTATTCCAATCATTATTCCTAGATATTTCTTCCACACAACATCATTACTTTAACATTGTTTCTTACAAACTAAAACTCCTTAAGTCATTCTTAAAATCCCTTTTTCCTAAGCTTACAATTCCTCCTTATTTTACCAAAGTTAGCCTAAGCCTTCATCTAAGTCCAAAATGACTTTGGTACATACTAAAACCTCAAGATCATGCCTAAGTCCTTATTACACTCTAGAACACTTCCTAGTTCATCAAAATTCCTTTACAACATCTTGAACTCCTTATGCATTTTCTAAATTTCGACATAGTTTCTCCTAGCATTTTGTTACACCTTAGCACATTATTTTCATCATTAAACATCCTAGAACACTAAGAACACCAAGAACACTTTCTTACACAACTTCACCAAATTCACACTACATCACAATATAGTGCATAACTTAAATTGCATGGCACTTAGGCCCTTAAAATGCATGGCTCTTAGGCCCTTAAAGTGCTTAAATCATAAACACTGAATTTCCACAATATATATGCCTTTAACCTGCGATTACATACAACAAGACATATGTTATTTTACTAGTCTCCTTGAGAACATTTACTAGGTCATTTACCATGTGCTCTTTAGGTAGTTTTAATAAGCAATTATAGCTCATTTCTCCTAAGGCATTAAACAACATTAAGTTAGTAGATTTACCTCTTTTTCCACCACACTTCCTTCTTGTTTCCTTACAAAACCGTATGGTATTTTGATTCCTTGTCAAGTTCTAGACAATGTACAAACATTATAATGAGTATTCAAGCTATAAGCTTCATCTCATTGTAAACCTAATTTGACATTGTTTCAAAAACATTAATGTAGTTGTTTTACCTTGATCTTTGAAGAGAGTTTGAATATATAACAAGAGAGGACTCCACCTAGTCCATGAAGAGTTGAAATGAAGCTAGAACAAAGTCACACAAAGAGCTATATCAATGTGTATTTTCGGTTAAGGTAAGAACATGGAGGAAATATGATTTTTCTTTGAGATTCCTTACCTAGAAGCAAAGGAGAGTAATAATATGTCAAAATACAAGCTCAAGCTCCTTCAATGGTGGAACACCTTGGCACCGAAATGGAGCCCTTGGAGTTTTGAGAAGATAGGAATGAAGAGCTTGATGAGAGGAAGAGATTGGTGGTCTTTGTTTTTGATTTGGACAAGTGAGCTAGATTTAGCAAGTGGTCAAGTTGGAACTTCCATGGTGGTAGTAGTATTACCGAGAGAGACAAGGAAAAAGGAAGAAGAGTGGTGTTTGCAAACCGTGGGAATGAAGGAAAGAAATGAGAATGATAGGATTTGCTTTTAAGAAGATATTTATGTTTATAAAGTAAAAAGTAAGTTTACTTAGTTTTCTTTACTTACTTATTACATTAACTAGAGAGTGGTGAGTCACCACACAATAAAAACCGGCCCCCTTTATTAGTGTGAGGTGTTTTAGTCTTTGTTTGTCAATTTAATTACTTAATACAACATATGTTATAAACTAGCTTATAAAAAGTACTATTCACCTAAACAGGCACTTAGAAGTGAAATTTTTGATTTCCCACTAATATAGCCACCCAAATGTGATACTATATAGTACACATATATATTTAAGAGTAATGATGGACATTTAGCCATTCAAAACTCATTTACAAGACAATTTTTCAAAAACGTGCTTTAAGACTTCTTAAAGCACATTTTGTGTTTTAACTTGTTTTCAAGCTTGGTTTTCTTTGGTAATTGGTTTAATATGTTCATTAGTGTATAAATGAGGTCTTGGTAAGCTCATTAGGTCTTACTCAAGTTTATCCCAAGCTTAGAGCACATTTTGCCTCTTATTGACTTTAAAGCACATTTGTGTTTCCTTTTGCTTAAATTTGTTTACTAAGATTTCTAAGACTCTTTTTAGTCTTATTACACCCTATTTAGGTGTTTAAAAACATAACTAGGTTTGGGTATTTCAATCTACCCCCCTTAAAAGAACTTTGTCCCCAAAGTTCATACTTCCATAACTTAAACATTAGAACATGGGAACACATATTAACAACACTTCTATATCACATTAACAACATCTTACATCATATCGGACACATGGTCCAAACAACAAAACATCACAACATCATTCAGACTTAGCGGTCTGTAACATTAACAACATGACAACACACACAGACAAGTATACAAATACATGTCATATACATAACCGAAACGGCTCTACCCCCCTTAAATAGGGGTACGCCCCGTACCCTATACATACAAACACTAAGAAGTAAACAACGACGGGTACTTCGCCTTCATCTTATCTTCCAGCTCCCAAGTGGCCTCCTCAACGTCCTGGTTGGACCAGAGAACCTTCACCAGTCTCACAGACTTATGGCGAGTGTCTCGAGTCTTAGTATCCAGAATCCGTACCGGAGTCTCCACTGATCGCATGGTCGGCTCTAAAGTTAGCCTTTCCGGCTGAAACACATGAGACGGATGAGACATATACTTCTTCAACTGGGACACATGAAATACATCATGTACCTTGCCCAGCTCGGCGGGTAAATCAAGTCTATAAGCTACCGGGCCGATCCGCTCCGTCACAACATAAGGCCCCACATACTTCGGGCTCAACTTGCCCTTCTGGCCAAAACGAAATACTCCCTTTATGGGGGATACTCTCAAAAATACCTGATCGCCCACGGCGAACTCCAGGTCACGTCGGCGCACATCTGCGTACGACTTCTGTCTATCCTGAGCTGCTTTCATATTATCCCTGATCTGGCGAACTTCTGCCTGAACTTGCTCAAGATACTCTGGTCCTATAATGACCGTCTCACTCGACTCATCCCAGCATAATGGCGTGCGGCATGGTCTACCGTACAATGCCTGGAAGGGAGACATCTTGATCGATGCATGATAACTGTTGTTGTAGCTAAACTCGATCAGATGTAACTTATCAATCCAGCTGGTCTGAAAGTCAAGTGCACATGCACGTAGCATGTCCTCAAGTGTCTGTATGGTGCGCTCACTCTGACCATCGGTCTGTGGGTGAAACGCCGTGCTCAATTTCAGTTCAGTACCAAGTGCCTCTCGTGTAGACTTCCAATATCTGGATAAGAATCTGGTATCTCTGTCGGATACAATCGTCTTTGGTACACCATGATGTCTAACAATCTCTTTATCGAATAGTTCTGCCAATCTTGCCACCTTCCAGGTGTCCTTCATCGGAATGAATCGAGACACCTTGGTCAGTCGGTCAACTACCACCCAAATCATATTCAGACCTCCCCTTGTAGGCGGAAGCCCTACTACGAAGTCCATAGATATGTCATGGAACTTCCACTCCGGCACTGGCATTGGCTGCACCATACCACCAGGCCGTCGGTGCTCAAACTTGACCTTCTGACAAGTGAGACACCTCAACACATAGTCATTCACATCCTTTTTCATTCCAGCCCACCAGAAATATCTCTTCATACCTTTATACATCTTTGAAGCTCCGGGGTGAATCGAAGTAGTAGAACAGTGGGATTCACTCAATATGCGCTCCTTCAGTTCAGCGCTACTCCTGGGTATACACAATCTGCCATTAAGCCTAATCAGGTCATCATCGTGGAGTCTGAAGTCGTACTTCTGACCCTCGAATGTGCCATCAATAAGCTTCTGTCTAATCTCCATCATGTACTGATCCGTCATCTGAGCACTCCGCACCTCTTCAACCAAGCCAGTATGAGAGACTAGCGAATGGAGAGAGTGTGCTCGGCGACTCAATGCGTCAGCTACCACATTTGCCTTACCCTCTTTGTACTGTAAATTGATGTCATAATCATTCAGAAACTCAACCCACCTTCTTTGCCTCATGTTCAACTCCTTCTGAGTGAACAAGTACTTTAAACTCTTGTGGTCAGAATAGATCGTCACACTTACCCCATACAAGTGATGTCGCCATATCTTCAGTGCGAAGACAATGGCCCCCAACTCCAAGTCGTGGGTAGGGTAGTTCTCCTCATGCTTCTTCAGCTGTCGGGAGGCGTAAGCCACGACCTTCCCGTGTTGCATCAACACACAACCCATACCCCTGCCTGATGCGTCGCAATAGACCTCAAACCCATCTGGACCGTCTGGTAATGTCAGAATCGGTGCAGATGTCAGAGCATCCTTGAGACTCGCGAAAGCTCTCTCACAGTCGACTGTCCACTCGAATGGTGCATCCTTTTTCATCAAGGAAGTCATCGGCTTCGAGACACTGGAGAAGTCCTTCACAAATCTCCTATAGTAACCTGCCAGACCGAGGAAGCTCCTGATGTCGGTAACTGTCTTCGGCCTAGGCCAGGTGCGCACTGCATCTATCTTTGCCGGATCAACAGCGATCCCGGCCTCAGAAATCACATGTCCAAGGAATGATACTTGGTTCAACCAAAATTCACATTCGAAAATTTGCATACAACTGATTCTTTCTCACGTTTGCAATACATCTCTCAGGTGGCTTTCATGCTCACCTCTCGATTTCGAATACACAAGTATGTCATCGATGAAGACTACCACTGATTTGTCCAACTGATCTTGGAACAAACGGTTCATTAAGTCCATGAACTTTGCTGGTGCATTTGATAAGCCAAACGGCATAACGGTGAACTCATAGTGCCCATACCTAGTTCTGAAAGCTGTCTTTTCGATATCACTGTCACGGATGGCAATCTGGTGATATCCGGAACGTAGGTCTATCTTGGAGAACTGATGCTCCCCTAAGCTGATCAAATAGATCGTCGATGCGTGGTAAAGGGTAACGGTTCTTCACCGTAACAGCATTCAGCTCCCGATAATCAATACATAGGCGGAGGCTACCGTCCTTCTTCTTCACGAAGAGGACCGGCGCTCCCCATGGTGACACACTAGGGCGGATAAAGCCCTTGTCGAGTAGGTCTCTCAGCTGCTCCTTGAGCTCTGTCATCTCTGCTGGAGCCATACGGTAAGGTGCTTTCGCAATGGGTCCGGTGCCCGGAATTAGATCAATCTCAAACTCAACCTCTCGTGCTGGCGGCATGCCCGGCAGTTCCTTAGGAAATACATCAGGAAACTCCGACACTACCGGCACATCTGGGCTAAACTCAGGGTCTCTCTCTATGTCCTGAACATAGCAGAGGTATACATCACTCCCTCGTCGTAACTCGTGATACATAGCCATGGCGGTGATGATCTGTGTCGAAGGCTCTCTGGGCCTCTGGCGGTAAGATATGGTAACCCCAGATGGACTCCGAAGAAGCAGTCGATGCTCGGCACACAGAATTCTGCCCTTGTGCCGCTCCAACCAGTTCATCCCGACAATCACATCAAAGCCTAGTCCGTCGAACTCTATCAAGTCGATCGGAAACTCTTCACCCCTGATTTGAACAATAGCACCTCGGTAGTAGCGGGTACATCGGATCCGCTCTTTCGACGGGAGAGTAACCACGAAGTCTGGCATCTCTTCACCGTCTAACCCCAGCCTCTTCGCAAATGATAGCGAAATGAATGTGTGTGAGGCTCCAGAGTCGAACAAGATCGATGCATCCACGCCATTCACTGGAAAGGTACCGGTGAGGATCGTGCCGCTCTTGCCGGCTTCTGCCTTACTGCAGACACTTAGTATACCTCCCGTTCCGAGTGCACAGCCTAATTCATTGGCAAACTAATAAGTATTGGGTAACAACACGGTTTATCTTCAAACAAATCCACTTTATTCATTAACACACTCCTTTTTAACAACATTCATTGGCTTATACTGTCGCCATGATTCACACTTACAACATTCTTAATACATACTGTTTGTCACATAATTATACAAGGCTTAAAACTGTCTGAAGGTCAGATTCAAACGTCCGGGTTTCATGTGTGTGGCATTGATCACTGCCGACGGTGCGGTATTCAGTTTGATCTTTCTGATGCCATGGTATAGCATCCTTGATTGCCCACCCATGATTAATACATCTCCCGATTTCAGCAGTAGCTTCTTTGCGAGGTCAGCACGCTTCTGCTCGCCATACACAAAAACTGCGGTATCACCAATGGACCAAGACACCACGGGTACTCCCTTACTTAGAGACTCGGGTGACTCGTCCTTGTCTTGGTGTATACCTAACCGTCCACCTTTCTGGTAGAAGTTTACAATGCATAAATCTGCTTTTACACTTGGAATTGAATCCGCTTCAACTTGTTGAGCAATTCCCACGGCGTGGATAAACGACCGCATGGAACTCCTCTGGTATACTTGCTACTGTTGCTCCATCTCAGCTCAAACTTCTTGATATGACTTGGTGTAAGGGTTCCAGTCCTTACCCATGCACATCATCTTCAATTGCATCCTTGCTCCGTTCGGGTATTCGGGTGTGTAAAACCCTCCTGGTTTTGCTCCAAGTTCGTCGCATCGTCTGATGATATGGATTTGTGCCTCCGGTGTCAGGTATCCATTTAAGAGTATCATACCTGGCTGGATAACCTGACATTGCTCCAACGGAAGTCGGTGATGTTGATGGTGATTTCTTCAGGGTTTGGTGTGGGTGGGATTGGATAACATATATTGAAAGTTCCTTTAAGTTTAGAGTACTCTAATTAGGTAAATCTCACACTATACTTCATTTATTTACTCACATGGTTGTTTATTTAAACTCACTCACACACATGCATGAAATGCGGTATGCAGACACTTATTTCTTTAACAATTTAGGCGGTACCTGGTCTAGAAGAGGGCCCTGGCGCCTCAGACCGGTCCACCACATTCAGGGTGGCCTTGTTGGACCCGACCCCTTCCCCTTCTGGGACTCCGTGTACCTCTGATCTGGGGGTGGCTGGTTCGCCGTCTTCTGGCCATCGTGGTCGCAGTGGCCTTACCCTTCCATTGCCCCTTGGGCCTGAGTTCCTACTGTTCGGGTTCTGCCAGCATTCATGGTCGCGTTGACCCATCTTCTTACAGTACCGGCACTGAACATCATTACCCTTGCAGTCCTTGCCGGGGTGGTCGCCGTTGCACCACTTGCAGTAATAGTGGCACTCCGGTCCAGAGCCCGTGCTAGCTGCTATCACAATACACCATTAATACTTGTTTCACAACTTATTAACATATACTCTAACTTATTACACAGATTAGACAATTACCCTAGGTGGGTAAGAACGTAGGGGCTTGGCCGCATACGCATAGGTGAGCTGCAGAGGCTCCTCAGCAGTGGTGGTCTGGGTCTGGCCCTTGCCACCTTGTTGCTGTCCTTTCTGGGACTGGGAGTATGACTTCTTCTTCTTCCCTCCCCACTGCCCTTGCGTGCCTTGGCCCTCGTTCTGAGCCTTGCGCTTGAGCGCACTCTCCTCGTCCCTCAGACGGACGGTGATCTCCACAATAGCAGCGGCATGATAGCACTCCTATATTTAGGGTGTCAGTTATGCCCGCCAAATAATTCACAACACATTAACACATTGTACACTTATTCACATCACACTGTAAGTTCCTTTACCTGCAAGGTGGTATATCCAGTAGGCCCCATGCCGTAGCGTAGGCGATAGTTCAGTCCGTTGTAGAAACGGTTCACAAGGATCCGGTCTGAGTAACCCAGATCCAGTAGCAGGTGGATAAGTCCGATGAAGGCTGAGTAGTACTCATCTACCGTCTGATCTTCTCCCCTTGTCTCAGGTTTGTCCAACTCCAGGCGCTTGGCCTCTTGCACATGTATAGGGTAGTATTTGGCTCGCCGGCAGAGCCGTGTACTCCCTCCACTGAAATGTCGGATCAGCAACTCTACCCTCGCGCACAAGCTTCCACCAGTTTTGTGC
Organism: Limonium bicolor; assembly: GCA_023374045.1. Lineage (NCBI taxonomy): Eukaryota > Viridiplantae > Streptophyta > Magnoliopsida > Caryophyllales > Plumbaginaceae > Limonium > Limonium bicolor. The sequence goes on from CM041783.1 coordinate 112,846,409, forward strand.
CGAGCCTTTCAAGTAGTAAGCAGCAAGTCGTACCTTGACCTGCTCAGGTGGTGCTAGGGTTTCGAAGGCGGTCTCCATCTCGGAGATGTATGCCTCGAGCTTACGGGGATCGGTCTCCCCACTGAATGAGGGCGGCCTCAGATCAGCCAACGCCTTGACCCAATTGGTCTCTCGTGGCGGTGGTGGTGGTGGCTGAACTCCAGGCTGTCGCCCTTGCTGTATAGCAGCAACTAGGTCGGGTACCAGCTGAGCTACGGCGGCTGCAACTGCCTCAGCCATGGTCTGTGCCGTAGTATCATCATCCTGGTCACCCATACCTCCAGTACCGCGCCCGCGGCCTCTACCTCGTGGTCTACCTGCCATCTGAATTCATATGAACATCTCATTAGCATTATGCTTGCACACTTATCGGTCCAACGATTGTAACGCTTCCCGATAATAAGGTATCTCCACACTTAGTTAGTGGTCAACCTTTCCAAATATGTTCACTTAGGTATCTGTAGTTAGGTTTCCTAACTCGGTATATCCCTAAGCTCGGTATTCTAGTCATCAGAGCGATACTTCGCTCTGATACCACTTTTGTAACACCCCTACTACGCACATAACTATACTTGGAATCGCAGCGGAAAATAAACAACTAAACGGTAACTAAACGATTGGTGCTACAATGCCGTCAACCACCCACGTGGCTAACAAGGCTGAATAAATACAATGTACCGGTCTGATGATCAGACTCCCGAGCATAGAACTAACAACCATATATATACATCAACATAATACCGAGTGTTTACAAAATCCTTCACTGTATACCATCACTGTAATCCACCATAACAAGTATATAATACGCCCACGGGAGCACAGGCGCATCCCGGGCAAACATCCAAAAGTACTCCAAAAGTAAACTACTCTCTAGGACTAGAGCCACTCTGCCTCTTCGATCCTCATCCTGCAATAAAAATATGGAGCCCCCGAGGGGGTCACACCTTTGCTGGTATGGCTAACGCGCAGCCCATCGGCTACCGGGATACGCGCAACCAATTGTCATGATGACATGATATTTATTTTAAAACACACACACATATACATATATAACATAACACAGGTATTGTACACATCATAACACACATCACAACATACAATTCCTTTTAGGAAGAGAACCAACACAGTTAGTCCCCATTGAGAGCCTAGAGAATGTTGCCACGCTCATACTTAGCTCGTTACATAACTCGTTACCGTCCGGTTAGATTGAACGGTTAACTTAACACAAGGTGCCTCGGATATAGTGATCCAAGCACACCGAAACAAAACACATAGTATGCCCCTGTGGCCCGACGTGAGTCAGTAAAATAGCCTTGGTTAAGCTAAAGGGAAGGTTAGAAACCAAATTGGAAACTTAACCATAACATACAGAGAGAATCGAACCGGTTATGACATCGACTCCCATACTCACACGCGTGGCCGGAACAGACCGGACTCCTCACTTCCCCCGTTAGCCCTTGTTAGTAGTTCATCATTGAACACAACACACAATCACAATCATAGGTCAAGTCTTGTTAGACCCACACAAGGGAAGAGAGAGTCACACTTAACAACATAATAATATTTAACAACTGTAAACTCTTTACATGGTTTAATCTTACAAAGTCATAAACACACAGAAAAACAAACAACACACAAGCCGGTGTAAACCGGTAGGCAACAGACTGCAAGAAAACCATACCTCGGTCCTTGCCTGACTGGTTTCCACCTTGGAAGAATCCTAAACACATTAGTAACGTCGGTTAATTAACGCACTAGTCCATTGTTAACATTATCTACTCAACTACTAGTTTACTTTTACTTTACACTTGTTACAAACTTTTCATCCTTTTTAATTGCCTTTAAAACTCACCTAACATGTCTTGCTTAACCTCATAATATCTTTACTAACCAACTACTATTTTTAGGTAACAATTCCCATCTTAAAAAATAATTTTGGTCCATATAGTGCCCTGTCCGAACTTGTGTCCGAGCTTCCAAGTTCGGACACCAGCCGTGATTTTAGACAGAAACAGACACATGTCCGAACTTGTGTCCGGACTTCGGAAGTTCGGACATGAGTCGAGGAAATTTAGACAGAAACCCTCGCGTCCGAACATGTGTCCGGACTTCCAAGTTCGGACACTGTTCGAGGATAATTCCCTAAGAAATAACAGGTGCGTCCGAACTTCCAAGTTCGGACGGTAGTTCGGACACTACCTAAAATCCAGAAAACTGTAAGCGTAACAGGGCATGTCCGAGCTTCCAAGTTCGGACGGAAGTTCGGACGTGCCATTATACTCAACTTCTAAGCCTTTAAACACTTAACCAAATTTCTCCAAAGCCTCCAACACTTATGTATCTTCTCCTTAGTTTCTAAGTGGCATTCCTTGCCTATTCCAATCATTATCCTAGATATTTCTTCCACACAACATCATTACTTTAACATTGTTTCTTACAAACTAAAACTCCTTAAGTCATTCTTAAAATCCCTTTTTCCTAAGCTTACACTTCCTCCTTATTTTACCAAAGTTAGCCTAAGCCTTCATCTAAGTCCAAAATGACTTTGGTACATACTAAAACCTCAAGATCATGCCTAAGTCCTTATTACACTCTAGAACACTTCCTAGTTCATCAAAATTCCTTTACAACATCTTGAACTCCTTATGCATTTCTAAATTTCGACATAGTTTCTCCTAGCATTTGTTACACCTTAGCACATTATTTTCATCATTAAACATCCTAGAACACTAAGAACACCAAGAACACTTTCTACACAACTTCACCAAATTCACACTACATCACAATATAGTGCATAACTTAAATTGCATGGCACTTAGGCCCTTAAAATGCATGGCTCTTAGGCCCTTAAAGTGCTTAAATCATAAACACTGAATTTCCACAATATATATGCCTTTAACCTGCGATTACATACAACAAGACATATGTTATTTTACTAGTCTCCTTGAGAACATTTACTAGGTCATTTACCATGTGCTCTTTAGGTAGTTTTAATAAGCAATTATAGCTCATTTCTCCTAAGGCATTAAACAACATTAAGTTAGTAGATTTACCTCTTTTCCACCACACTTCTTCTTCTTGTTTCCTTACAAAACCGTATGGTATTTTGATTCTTGTCAAGTTCTAAACAATACAAACATTATAATGAGTATTCAAGCTATAGCTTCATCTCATTGTAAACCCTAATTTGACATTGTTTCAAAAACATTAATGTAGTTGTTTTACCTTGATCTTTGAAGAGAGTTTGAATATATAACAAGAGAGGACTCCACCTAGTCCATGAAGAGTTGAAATGAAGCTAGAACAAAGTCACACAAAGAGCTATATCAATGTGTATTTCGGTTAAGGTAAGAACATGGAGGAAATGATTTTTTCTTTGAGATTCCTTACCTAGAAGCAAAGGAGAGTAATAATATGTCAAAATACAAGCTCAAGCTCCTTCAATGGTGGAACACCTTGGCACCGAAATGGAGCCCTTGGAGTTTTGAGAAGATAGGAATGAAGAGCTTGATGAGAGGAAGAGATTGGTGGTCTTTTTTTGATTTGGACAAGTGAGCTAGATTTAGCAAGTGGTCAAAGTTGGAACTTCCATGGTGGTAGTAGTATTACCGAGAGAGAACAAGGAAAAGGAAGAAGAGTGGTGTTTGCAAACCGTGGGAATGAAGGAAAGAAATGAGAATGAGATAGGATTTGCTTTTAAGAAGATATTTATGTTTATAAAGTAAAAAGTAAGTTTACTTAGTTTTCTTTACTTACTTATTACATTACTAGAGAGTGGTGAGTCACCACACTTATAAAAACCGGCCCCTTTATTAGTGTGAGGGTGTTTTAGTCTTTGTTTGTCAATTTAATTACTTAATACAACATATGTTATAAACTAGCTTATAAAAAGTACTATTCACCTAAACAAGGCACTTAGAAGTGAAATTTTTGATTTCCCACTAATATAGCCACCCAAATGTGATACTATATAGTACACATATATATTTAAGAGTAATGATGGACATTTAGCCATTCAAAACTCATTTACAAGACAATTTTTCAAAAACGTGCTTTAAGACTTCTTAAAGCACATTTTGTGTTTTAACTTGTTTTCAAGCTTGGTTTTCTTTGGTAATTGGTTTAATTGTTCATTAGTGTATAAATGAGGTCTTGGTAAGCTCATTAGGTCTTACTCAAGTTTATCCCAAGCTTAGAGCACATTTTGGCTCTTATTGACTTTAAAGCACATTTGTGTTTCCTTTTGTTTAATTTGTTTACTAAGATTTCTAAGACTCTTTTTAGTCTTATTACACCCTATTTAGGTGTTTAAATAACATAACTAGGTTTGGGGTATTTCAAGCATAAACGAACCTTAGCACGTTTTTTCGAGAAACCGGGAAAACGTGACTTTAAAAGCGGTCAAATAGATTCGTAACAAATTTTGGTCAACTAAATATCACTAACAAATATTAGTGAGCTTGAACATAAAATTAATTAAACAGAAAATTCCGGAAAATGGGTACCGGTTAGTGAAACTGTAACAACCGGTAAGTGTGGTGTAAGAGTGCAATAAGAAACTTAGTGTGTCCACTTTTGCAATAAAAGTTAAATCTGTGAGATAGGCATGTGGGGGCCGATTTTTTATGAGTCTCCCCCTCTCTTTATTTGTCTTTAGTAACACAAGGACAAGAGAATAAATAAAAGAGCAAAATTTTATTCTCTCTCTCCTCACTCCCCTCCCTCCTTCCCCCACGTTTCTCTTCCCTCTATTCTCTCTATTCTCTCTCTCTTCTTTCCTCCTGCACTACGACATCCATGGAGAATGGGAAGAACTCACACAACTCCTCCCTTCTCTCCTCTTGTTAACCCACTAATCTTGCTCCAAAAATTACAAATTAGTACCATTGTAATCCCCTTGCAAAGGAGAACACTTCCCTCTTTCAAAAATCCGAAACCTCCACTTTCATTTTTATGGGTGTTCACCATTTGGAGATTTGAGCCAGCCACTTAGAAGCACCTTCACCTCCTTAACATCTTGAGGTAACAAGAAGTTCGAAAATCCATGGTTTCTAGCCCTTGTTTGCATTTTAAGAATTCTCAGTTTTGAACTCTTGGTTCCTTGTTTGCTTCAGCCGGTTTTGGCTTCCTCTTGGGCTAGGAATATTGTTCTCGTGCTAGTCAAGAACTTCATCTACTCATTGAAAGGTAACACTCTTTTCTAAACCCTAAAACTTAAATTCTAAGGTTAGTATAAAATGAAGCTAAATGGTATTGTGTATGTGTATGTACTGTAGCCTTGTGTGTGTTTGAGTCTAAGTGGGGACCGAGAACAAAGAGAAGAGGAAAGGAAGAGAAGGAAAAAGGAAGAAAAGAAAACTAGCAAGACAAGGTAATTATGCTTACCTTGAACTAGTTGTGTATGTGGTATTGCAACAGTTTTGGAGTAGTGGAAATGAATAATGTATTTAGTATGAGTAGTAGTCATGTAGTAATGCATTGGAGAAAAGAATGTAACAGTTTTTGGAAGTTTTAAATGATGTTTAAACTTGAGGAAAACATTGGGTAGTGAATGTGTGTGTGCAGGAATTTATGTTGTTGTAGTAGTGTTGAATTGTGTATATGAAGTGTTGTGTAACAGGTTGGGAGAATGTGAAATTGTGAGCTGAAATAGTGTGTGGAGAATGTTAAAATGTAGGGGAGACTATGCCCAAATTGTGTAGAAAGATGAGGACTTAAGGGTTTAAGAAGAGGAAATAGTGGAGAGTTTAAATGGAGAGTTTCGTAGTTTGTAACAGATTTTGAAAGAAGTATGTTGAGGGAATGGAACTAGGATGTGAGTAATGAATTTGAGATGCCAAGAGTAGCATTAGTTGAGAGAGTAATGAAGGTTAGAAGTTTGAATGAAAATCTGTAGCAATGAAGAAAGAAAATTGGTATAAGTGCTGGAATGAAGGGAGGAAAAATGGTGTAAGTGGATTGATGGATTTAGCAATGAGTTTGATGGATGAACGAAGGTGAATTAGAGGATTTAAATGGTGTTTAAACATGTAGGAAACATGTGGAAATGAGTAGGAAAGATTGGGTGTGAATTGAGTAGAGTTTGGGATTCAAAATAAGTAATTAAAATGAGTACTGGGCTGGACCGACCCTAGGACCGATCCTAGCAGGGTCGGTCGACCCGAAAATCAGTAATCCCGAAAGCTTCTGCATCCGACCGACCCAGAGACCGACTCTGTCTGGGACGGTCGAGTGGGAATCTTTGGGTGGAAATGTCTCTGCAGCCGACCGACCGGGGACCGACCCTGCCTGGGTCGGTCGAGAAGAAATTTTGAGTCGGATTCTTTCTGTAACCGACCGACCCAGTGGACCGACCCTGGCTGGGTCGGTCGGTCTGAAATTTTCTGTAATCGAGTCTCTGCACCCGACCGACCCGGGGACCGACCCAGGGTGGGTCGGTCGGGTCAAACAAAAAAAAAGTTCTAATTATATGCATATATGATTGCTATAGTCATATAATTAAAACTTTTTTTTTGTTTGACCCGACCGACCCACCCTGGGTCGGTCCCCTGGGTCGGTCGGGTGCAGAGACTCGATTACATAAAATTTCAGACCGACCGACCCAGCCAGGGTCGGTCCACTGGGTCGGTCGGTTACTGTGAGCCTCGATTTTAAACCCTATCCTATGTTGATTAAGGCTGATTAGGATCTGATTGGGTTTTAGGTCCACTTATAGCCTAAGATTAATAACTATGTCATATAACAATAATTATTAAAACCTAAGCTAGCTCACTGGAACCTATTATGAGTCGCCACCTAATTTTAACCTAGATCAAATTAGGAAAGGAGAGTTCGGGTTCGGGGGCTTGATATTCGACTTAATTAGGGTTCAATTACTTTCATTACCCCTAGAAGTCGTTTTTCCTCTACTTAGTTTAATTACGGCTTATTACGAGTCGTTTTAACCTAAGTGCGCAAGCTTCTGTTTTTTTGTGTTTTTAGCATTTTTTGACAGAAAATTAAAGTGAAAAGTGAAATTACCTAAACTAGGGTTTCGGAGGCAGAATTAGGTCAAATTTCATTTCCGTCCGTAGCCACGGACCTAATGTCCGAGACCACGGACCCCAGTTAACCTAAATACACAGAAGAGTCGAAATTAAAAAAAAACAAAAAATTTGCAAAGTCCGGGGCCACGGACAGGCTGTCCGTGGGCCGGACATCATTAGAAAAAACCTAAATTTTGAATTTTTAAAATCCCGCCGCCGTCCGTGGGTGTCCGTGGTCTCGGACAACGCGTCCGAGGTCCCGGACCATAGGTCCGAGGTCACGGACCACCCACGGACAGGGTTTTCAGAAGGTTCCCGAGGGTTTTTTGAGCTCAAATTTTATGGGTGTGTAGCCTGAAAGATGTACAAGACGTTAGTGATTGAAAGTTTTCAATTTGAATTCGAATTAAGCACGAAACTTAGCAAACAAGTTATCTGACAGAGGCTTAAACAAACAGCAATACAGAAGCCCACGAAGGTTAGTTTGAGCTCAAATTTCGAGGCAAGACATAATACCGTGGAGAATTAGGGAAGCTGAGTTCCTACCTGTTTTACCTTCGGATTCACAACGTTTCTTCACACCGGGATTCGTCAAGTGCTTCGTTGATGGTAAACCCGAAAGGACTTCGAACCGGGCTTCTGGTTGTTGGTTGTTCTTGCTGTTCTTCACGTTTTGGTGGTGTTTTTGTGGGGTTTTGACGATTATTGGTGCTTTGGGAATTGGAAAACGTGTTTAGATGATGATTTCGGGGGATTTTCGGTATGATTTGGGTGGCCGGGTGTTGGAAAACGTGAGAGAGAGAGAGGAGGCTGCCTTTTCTGACTCTCTAGGGTTCTTGAGTATGTGAGGTTCTGATTTTATCCAAAAACCTATCCCTTTATATAGACTTTCTTGAAGATAAAGAAAATCTAGTAAAAGTAAGATTTTTCGATATTTTAACTAAGTAACTTCCCAAAGGAATTTTGCTATGAAATTTTAACCACATGTCGAGAATGGATATTATGAATTTCCTGAGGTGGAAACGAATTTTTTAAATGCTGGAGCATTTTTAAATTGAATTTCTCGTCAGATTCAGTCAGAAATTGCTAGAAAATTATTGGAAATTCGAAAAATCAAAATTCCAACGCCATTATGCTTAAAATGTCATCCTCTATCATGGGTTAAAATATCAAAGCATTTCGAGCTGATTTGGGCACCCTTTGGAGGAGAGAGAAAGCCTATAGGAGAACTCAGAAGCCTTAAAAATTACGAAAACGCCCCTGACAATGACGAAACTGCTCCTCAGGCCCTGGAACACGCCGATCGGGCCGGAGTCTCTTACTGTTTGATGGAGATGGCTCTCACAACCTCGTAGACCTTAACCAGGGGGTCAAAATTTTGGGTATAACAGATTGCCCCCCGTCACTGGACTTTGTAACGAATGTGAAAAGTCTGGTTGATGCTTGAGTGGTGCCCCAAAATTTTGGACTCCACAGAATCCTCCATGTTGTGTGAAACCGGGTTAACGATGCCCAGCAATTCGGAGGCGCTGACTACCAAGCTACAAAGCATTGTCGAGCTTTTCTAAGGCGCTGACTACCTAAAGGTAATAATGAGGTAATGTCAGACTATTCTAAGGTGCCGACTACCTATAAGGATGATACGATGTCAAGCTATTCTAAGGCGTTGACTACCTAAAATGATGATATGCTGTCGAGCTATTCTAAGGCGCTGACTACCTAAAGTGATGAAAATGATGTCAAGCTATTCTAAGGCGTTGACTACCTGAAATGATGATATGCTGTCGAGCTATTCTAAGGCGACTACCTAAAGTGGTGAAAATGATGTCAAGCTATTCTAAGGCGTTGACTACCTGAAATGATGATATGCTGTCGAGCTATTCTAAGGCGCTGACTACCTAAAGTGGTGAAAATGATGTCAAGCTATTCTAAGGCGTTGACTGCCTAGGATGTGAAAACTGGATGCAAATGCAAGAATGCTGAAATGCTAATGATGCAAATGATGCTGATGCTGATGATAATGCCGACGATGTTGATGATGCTAATGATGCTGATGATGCTGATGATGCTGATGATGCTCGGATGCTTCTGGGGGACCGAAACCCGTGCCGATGCTCCTGGCTGGACCCAATGTGGACTTATTGCCATCGCCCCCCAAGCCGGTGTGCAGGGATAACTCCTGGTAAAAACCCTGGGGACTTATTGCCTTTGCCCACCATTCGTTGATCCCGAAAATAAGTTGACATCGCAAAAGGAGGATTTATTGCCATCACCTCGCCAACTTTTCTGTCGCCAGGTCTTGTGACGCGCCTGGATAATGCAACTAGGTCTTATGACGAGCCTATATGAATGTGATGAATGCAATGTGTTTGATGAGAGTGGGTAAGCTAAAGGGTAACGCTAGGTCTTACTACGAGCCTAAGAGAATGCAACTAGGTCTTATGACGAGCCTAAAGGATGGTTCTAGGTCTTATGACGAGCCTAAAGGTTGGATCTAGGTCTTATGACGAGCCTATAGGGATGGAACTAGGTCTTATGACGAGCCTAAAGGATGGTTCTAGGTCTTATGACGAGCCTAAAGGTTGAAACTAGGTCTTATGACGAGCCTAAGGGTTGAAACTAGGTCTTATGACGAGCCTAAAGGGATGCAACTAGGTCTTACTACGAGCCTAAGGATGGATCTAGGTCTTATGACGAGCCTAAAGGTTGGATCTAGGTCTTATGACGAGCCTATAGGGATGGTTTAGGCTATAGGTCTTATGACGAGCCTAAAGGTTGTCTAAGTGAAAGTGGGTAAAATGTATGATGGGTCTAAGTGGATGTAGAAGGATTAAGGTTCATGTCAAATCTGGAGATGGTAGTGCTCAAGATGGGCCTACGGATGTTTGGACATGGAGGTAGGGCTTAAGACGGGCCTGTGGGAATTTGACGTGAAGGAAGGGCTTAGGACGGGCCTGAGTGGTATGAGAAGGGTTTGAATCCTTTGGGTTTCTGACTTTTGGGCCCCAATCGGTGTCGTTGTTGCAATTGTTGGGACCAACAATTGACCCCAGTATTTTTCCTTAAGGCAATCTGAGTTCTTTTAGGATTTTTGGCAATCGATCGGAACGATCGATTGCCCCCAGTATTTTCTTTGATTAATTGCGCAAAACAAGTCTCATTCTCACAAGGTCAAGGTTTTTCTTGATGTGGTGCTTTCTATCCTACACTCAAAGTGTTTAATGCTCGCAGTCATGCTCTCATTTTGGTCAAAACATCCCAACCATTGAATTTGACATTTGTTAGATTTACGCGTTCAACCTGTTACTTTCACCTGATTGGATACACAACTACTAGGTCGGAAGTCTTTTAAGCTTATATCGTGGTTATGGGGTGTGATGAATGACAACAGGACAATGGAGGAGTGTTTATGATATGTGGAGCTATAAGGGTGACCAAAGCTGCAACTTGCACCATCTCTCGGACTTGCCTTCTTTGTATTGAAGTCGTTTGGCTACTTCGTGATGACTTCGCTTGTGAACTTGGGACTTGGAACTTTTGGGTTGTTCCTTGCACCTTCTATCTTCTTTCTGATTTTGGATTTCTTCGAGGCTTTTCAGGTTCGCCTTTCTTTGAATTTCTTTTTCTTCGGGGTTCTTGTGTTCCCGGTTTTGAACTTTGAGAGCTGTTTTTGATGTTAGCTCGTTTGGATCCTGTGTCACTTTGGGACCATTTGCGGATCATTTCGTCACGCTGGTAGCGGTTTTGCTTCTTTGGACTTGTGAAGTTGCTGTTCGGAAGTCGGGCTCCTTGCTTCCTTTGGTCACCGGGTCGGTTATTCATCATTGGCTGGCTTGTTTGTGGAGTTTGTAGTGTTTAAAAAGGGGAACGTATACGAAAAGCTCAGCGGGGGTGCCTAGGGTGTAATGTCAGGGTTCACAAGCTTTTGGCTGTGTGGTGCTGTACCTAGGTGCTTCGTCATCCCTATAGTTGTGTATCCGTTCTTTGTTACTTTTCACAGGTTTAAGCGTAAATTTACAAAGTGTCCTCCTTCGGTCGGAGTTATGCCGTTTTCCTACCTTTGAATGTGATCTCTCTAGAGTCACGTAAAAATGACATGCTCTTTCACTCATGGTTTTACCGCTCAAGGCACTCTCGCGAAAATGTTCACTCAGAGACTTTTCACGCGCTTTAAATCAATGAAATAAACAACGACATTATCGACCTTCCTCAGATTGCCCCCAGTATTATTGTGGGTTTTTTTTGACAAGCCTTTTGAATACCCAGGTTATTCGTTGGAGGTGGCTGTATGTGTGGTGGTACGTGGCGATGAAGTCTTGCTGTTTTGGTGGAGTGATGTAGTGATGAAAGTAAAGCATGGAGTGGGATGCTTTCAGTGTACGGTGAAACTTTCTATCGAGAGTGACAAGTGGTGAAGCCGACAAGGAGGTGAGATATTCCCTGCGCAAGAATGAGTTTCATGTGGAGAGGGGGAGTGTGGTGAGACACATGGGATGTATGGTGATCAAGATAGTGGATGACGGTGAAATGACGTGATGACTTATTTTTTTTTGGTGTTCTTGTTGGGCCTTGAAGCCGGAAACTGGAATGAATGATTATGCAAACTATCTTGGATTCAAATGTTTTATGGGCTGAAATTCTGGACTGAGAGCGAAGCTCATGGGCCAAAACTATGAACTAGTCTATGGGCCTAGATGAAATGAGTCATGAGTGTGGTACTTGGGCCGGACTGATTGCTCTATATATGAACTGGAATTTGGGCCGAGTGGTTTTGGTTGGCCTAAAAGATGGCACCTAGATCTAGGATTTTGGGTCAGAGCCCGAGTGAAGAGTTTTCCTAGACTAGAATGAGCCCTTGGGCCGAAATGTGTTTGGGCCTGAAATAAAGAACATGGGCTGGAACGATCCTAATCACGAATGGGCCTAACTTTCTTTGGGCCAGAGAAGATGGTTGCTAAGCCGAAAAAGATTTTATTTTCAGGACTTGTGAGTTATTTCAAGTTCAGGTGGATTTCCTTTTTATGGGCCTAGAACTAATTGGATAATTCAAAATGGGCCAGAAGAGAAATCACCTAAGTCTAGGCTTTTGGGCCGAAGCCCGAACGACTCACATGTTGAACCAAACAGGGCCTCTGGGCCGCAAACAAATAGAGCTGCCAATTCGCGTTGGGCTAGGTTGATGTAGGAGAAGTTCTATCAATCTCTAGGCTGGGTAGTGGGCCGATCATACAAGCAAACAAGGCCCACACAATTCAACATGTCCTCACTTGACGGTTAAATCAATTTGGGTATGGATCGATCCGGAGAGGTGCTTGGGGCTTGGGCCCAGGTCGCCACAAAGGAATAGGGCTTGCACTCTATTCTCTTTGGGCTTCCCCACTTTTTTCACATCACCTGAAGGTGTGCGTCTGCGGCCGGGTCTTTGACTGACCAAACAATGGGCTAGGTAAGGACACTGCCAGGGAAACGCTTAGGGCTAAGGCCCAGGTATTAAGGGGATGTGGTTAGACGACATCCTCCTCTTTTCCCCCGCTTATTCACATCACCTAAAAGGTGTGAGTCCCTGACAGGGGACCCTCAAACGGGTCCCGGGGTGAAATTGGTTTAAGTAGACCCTCGCTCTCATATGATGCAAGGTGCAAAAATTAAAGTGCGCACAAAAGTAAACAAACAACATAGTAGAAGCCATAAATAAACATTTTCAAGTTAAGCCCTCTTTCTTAAAATTAAAACAAGTTAAAATTAAGAAGTTGTCCCCAGCAGAGTCGCCAGTCTGTGCCTCGATTTTAAACCCATCCTATGTTGATTAGGCTGATTAGGATCTGATTGGGTTTTAGGTCCACTTATGCCTAAGATTAATAACTATGTCATATACATAATTATTAAAAACCTAAGCTAGCTCACTGGAACCTATTATGAGTCGCCACCTATTTTAACCTAGATTAAATTAGGAAAGGAGAGTTCGGGTTCGGGGGCTTGATATCGACTTAATTAGGGTTCAATTACTTTCATTACCCCTAGAAGTCTTTTTTCCTCTACTTAGTTTATTAGGCTTATTACGAGTCGTTTTAACCTAAGTGCGCAAGCTTCTGTTTTTTGTGTTTTTTAGCATTTTTTGACAGAAATTAAAGTGAAAGAAATTACCTAAACTAGGGTTTCGGAGGCAGAATTAGGTCAAATTTCATTTCCGTCCGTAGCACGGACCTAATGTCCGAGACCGCGGACCCCAGTTACCTAAATACACAAAAGAGTCGAAATTAAAAAAACAAAAATTTGCAAAGTCCGGGGCCACGACAGGCTGTCCGTGGGCCCGGACATCATTAGAAAAAACCTAAATTTTGAATTTTTAAAATCCCGCCGCCGTCCGTGGGTGTCCGTGGTCTCGGACAACGCGTCCGAGGTCCCGGACCATAGGTCCGAGGTCACGGACCACCCACGGACAGGGGTTTTCAGAAGGTTCCCGAGGGGTTTTGAGCTAAATTTTATGGGTGTGTAGCCTGAAAGATGTACAAGACTTATGATTGAAAGTTTTCAATTTGAATTCGATTAAGCACGAAACTTAGCAAACAAGTTATCTGACAGAGGCTTAAACAAAACAGCAATACAGAAGCCCACGAAGGTAGTTTGAGCTCAATTTCGAGGCAAGACAGATAATACCGTGGAGAATTAGGGAAGCGAGTTCCTACCTGTTTTACCTCGGATTCACAACGTTTCTTCACACCGGGATCGTCAAGTGCTTCGTTGATGGTAAACCCGAAAGGACTTCGAACCGGGCTTCTGGTTGTTGGTTGTTTCTTGCTGTTCTTCACGTTTTGGTGGTGTTTTGTGGGGTTTTGACGATTATTGGTGCTTTGGGAATTGGAAAACGTGTTTAGATGATGATTTCGGGGATTTTCGGTATGATTTGGGTGGGCCGGTGTTGGAAAACGTGAGAGAGAGAGAGGAGGCGCCTTTTCTGACTCTGACTCTCTAGGGTTCTTGAGTATGTGAGGTTCTGATTTTATCCAAAAACCTATCCCTTTATATAGACTTTCTTGAAGATAAAGAAAATCTAGTAAAAGTAAGATTTTTCGATATTTTAACTAAGTAACTCCCAAAGGAATTTGCTATGAAATTTTAACCACATGTCGAGAATGGATATTATGAATTTCCTGAGGTGGAAACGAATTTTTTAAATGCTGGAGCATTTTTAAATTGAATTTCTCGTCAGATTCAGTCAGAAATTGCTAGAAAATTATTGGAATTCGAAAAATCAAAATTCCAACGCCATTATGCTTAAAATTTCATCCTCTATCATGGTTTAAAATATCAAAGCATTTCGAGCTGATTTGGGCACCCTTTGGAGGAGAGAGAAAGCCTATAGGAGAGAACTCAGAAGCCTTAAAAATTACGAAAACGCCCCTGACAATGACGAAACTGCTCCTCAGGCCCTGGAACACGCGATCGGGCCGGGTCTCTTACTGTTTGATGGAGATGGCTCTCACAACCTCGTAGACCTTAACCAGGGGGGTCAAACTTTTGGGTATACCCATTTACCGAAAGAATCCAACTCAAAATTTCTTCTCGACCGACCCAGGCAGGGTCGGTCCCCTGGGTCGATCGGGCCTGCAGAGACATTTCCACCCAAAGATTCCCACTCGACCGACCCAGACAGAGTTGGTCTCTGGGTTCGGTCGGATGCAGAAGCTTTCGGGATTACTGATTTTCGGTCGAGTCGACCGACCCTGCTAGGATCGGTCCTAGGGTCGGTCCAGCCCAGTACTCATTTTAATTACTTATTTTGAATCCCAAACTCTACTCAATTCACACCCAATCTTTTCCTACTCATTCCCATGTTTTGTTCCACATGTTTCCTACATGTTTAAACACCATTTAAATCCTCTAATTCACCTTCGTTCATCCATCAAACTCATTGCTAAATCCATCAATCCACTTACACCATTTTTCCTCCCTTCATTCAGCACTTATACCAATTTTCTTTCTTCATTGCTACAGATTTTCATTCAAACTTCTAACCTTCATTACTCTCTCAACTAATGCTACTCTTGGCATCTCATATTTATTACTCACATCCTAGTTCCATTCCCTCAACATACTTCTTTCAAAATCTGTTACAATCTACGAAACTCTCCATTTAAACTCTCCACTATTTCCTCTTCTTAAACCCTTAAGTCCTCATCTTTCTACACAAATTTGGGCATAGTCTCCCCTACATTTTTAACATTCTCCACACACTATTTCAGCTCACAATTTCACATTCTCCCAACTTTACACAACACTTCATATACACAATTCAACACTACTACAACAACATAAATTCCTGCACACACACATTCACTACCCAATGTTTTCCCCAAGTTTAAACATCATTTAAAACTTCCAAAAACTGTTACATTCTTTTCTCCAATGCATTACTACATGACTACTACTCATACTAAATACATTATTCATTTCCACTACTCCAAAACTGTTGCAATACCACATACACAACTAGTTCAAGGTAAGCATAATTACCTTGTCTTGCTAGTTTTCTTTTCTTCCTTTTTCCTTCTCTTCCTTTCCTCTTCCTTTGTTCTCGGTCCCAATGAGACTCAAACACACACAAGTGCTACAGCACATACACATACACAATACCATTTAGCTTCATTTTATAATAACCTTAGAATTTAAGTTTTAGGGTTTAGAAAAGAGTGTTACCTTTCAATGAGTAGATGAAGTTCTTGACTAGCAAGAGAACAATATTCCTAGCCCAAGAGGAAGCCAAAACCGGCTGAAGCAAACAAGGAACCAAGAGTTCAAAACTGAGAATTCTTAAAATGCAAACAAGGGCTAGAAACCATGGATTTTCGAACTTCTTTTTACCTCAAGATGTTAAGGAGGTGAAGGTGCTTCTAATGGTGGCTTCAAATCTCCAAATGGTGAACACCCATAAAAATGAAAGTGGAGGTTTCGGATTTTTGAAAAGAGGGAAGTGTTCTCCTTTGCAAGGGGATTACAATGGTACTAATTTTGTAATTTTGGGAGCAAGATTAGTGGGTTAACAAGAGGAGAGAAGGGAGGAGTTGTGTGAGTTCTTCCCATTCTCCATGGCTGTCGTAGTGCAGGAGGAAGAAGAGAGAAATAGAGAGAATAGAGGGAAAGAGAAAACGTGGGGAAGGAGGGAGTGAGGAGAGAGAGAATAAAATTTGCTCTTTTATTTATTCTCTTGTCCTTTTGTTACTAAAGACAAATAAAGAGAGGGGGAGACTCATAAAAATCGGCCCCCACATGCCTATCTCACAGATTTTTAACTTTTATTTGTAAAAGTGGACACACTAAGTTTCTTTATTTGCACTCTTACCCCACAACTTACCGGTTGTTACAGTTTTCACTAACCAGTACCCATTTTCCGGAATTTTCTCGTTTAATTAATTTTATTGGTTCTAAAGCTTCACTAATATTTGTTAGTGATTATTTAGTTGACCAAAATTGTTACGAGTCTATTTGACCCGCTTAAAGTCACGTTTTCCCGGTTTCCTCGAAAAACGTGCTTTAAGGTTCGTTTATGCTTTTAACCCATTTTAAAGGTCCATTTTCTTCGGGATTTGTTCCCTAGTGTTTATTTTAGTGTAATTAAGCTTTCAAAAATATAATTAGCCTAATTAATCACTGTTTTTAATTACGGGGTATTTCAATCTACCCCCCTTAAGGAACTTTGCCCTCAAAGTTGCTCAAGGTTACAATTTACCATTTCTACTCATTTGGCAAGTCAATTGCCACAATACATTCTACTACCACCTTACAAGGTGTTCACAATTCTTACACTACCAGCATACGCAATTCAAATACCATGCCACATACTTAGTTCAAATACCATACGCAATACTCAATCCATACACAATACTTCATTCAAATACCATACACAATGCTTCATCCAATTCATACAATCCACAATACATTCGCAATACTTCACAATGTCATTCGTGTCATATACCGTACAACAAATGCATTACTCGTTACATACATACCATACACATCGTACTACATACCAAATACTACTAGCACTACTTTGTGCCAATACAATACACTTAGCACTACATGTGCCAACCAAAATACAATTACATACATACATACTATGCAATGCTAACCCGAAGCAATGCAAAAGCAAAAAGGCTCTACCCCCCTTAAAAAGGGGTACGCCCCGTACCCTCCGTGCTATACGGATACTAGACATCTAGTCTACAAACAAATTCGGGTACTTCGCCTTCATGGCGTCCTCTAATTCCCAAGTCGCTTCCTCGATGTCGTGGTTAGACCACAAGACCTTCACCATTCGTACAGATTTATGGCGAGTGTCTCTTGTCTTGGTATCAAGGATTCGCAGTGGAGTCTCGACATATCTCATCGTCGGCTCTAGGGATAGACGTTCGGGTTCTAATACATGAGAGGGATCGGCTATGTATTTCTTGAGTTGTGATACATGAAAGACATCATGAACACGCCCCAATTCTTCAGGCAATGCTAGCCTATAAGCTACGGCTCCAATCCTCTCGGTAATGGCATACGGGCCTACAAATTTCGGGCTTAGTTTGCCCTTTTGACCAAATCAAAAGACACCCTTCATAGGTGAGACACGCAAGAACACTTGGTCGCCCACGGCGAACTCAAGGTCACGTTGTCGCACATCCGCATAGGATTTCTGTCTATCTTGGGCTGCCTTCATATTGGCTCGGATTTGTTGTACCCCGGCTTGTACTTGTTCCAAATACTCCGGTCCTATGATGACCGCTTCACTTGACTCATCCCAACACAACGGGGTACGGCAAGGTCTACCATACAAGGCTTGGAATGGCGACATCTTAATCGATGCATGATAGCTATTGTTATACGAAAACTCGATAAGATGAAGCTTCTCAATCCAGCTCCCCTGGAAGTCTAAGGCACACGCCCTTAGCATATCCTCTAGTGTTTGGATGGTCCTTTCTGTCTGACCGTCGGTCTGTGGATGGAAGGCGGTGCTAAGCTTCAACTCAGTACCAAGCGCTTCCCGTGTCGCTCTCCAGTATCTCGAAAGAAATCTGGTGTCGCGGTCAGATACAATGGTTTTTGGGACTCCGTGGTGTCGGATGATCTCCTTGTCGAATAGCTCTGCGAGCTTCGCCACCTTCCAGGTGTCCTTCATCGGTATGAATCGGGCAACCTTGGTGAGGCGATCAACTACTACCCAGATCATGTTGAGTCCTCCCCTAGCAGGTGGGAGTCCAACAACAAAATCCATGGAGATGTCGTGGAATTTCCACTCCGGAATGGGCATGGATTGCACCATTCCTCCCGGTCTTCGGTGCTCGAACTTCACCTTCTGGCATGTGAGACACCTCAGAACATACTCAGTCACGTCTGATTTCATTCCTGACCACCAGAAGTACCTCTTCATGTCTTTGTACATTTTAGCTCCCCGATGGACATGCAATGTCGAACAATGTGACTCTCGCAGAATGCGATCCCTTAGCTCAGCATTGCTTCGGGGGACGCATAATCTGCCATTCAAACGGATCAGGCCATCTTCATGCAGTTTGAAGTCGTACTTTCGGCGCTCGAAGGTACCGTCTGTAATTTTCTGTCTGATCTCTGTGAAGTAAGGGTCGCTCAACTGAGCGTCTCGCACCTCGTCAACCAAGCTAGAAGAAGCGAGTAGCGAATGGAGCGAGTGTGCTCGACGACTCAGGGCGTCGGCTACTACGTTTGCCTTCCCTTCTTTATACTAGAGGTTGATGTCGTAATCCGAGAGGAACTCCATCCACCTCCTCTGCCTTAGGTTCAATTCTTTCTGGGTGAATACGTAATGTAGGCTTTTGTGGTCGGAATAGATGGTGATGCTTACCCCATAGAGATAGTGTCGCCATATCTCAAGGCGAAGACAATGGCTCCTAACTCTAGATCATGTGTCGGGTAATTCTCCTCATGCTTTTTCAGCTGGCGAGAAGCATAGGCTACTACCTTGCCATGCTGCATGAGTACGCATCCCATGCCCTTGCCCGATGCATCACAATACACCTCAAATCCCTCTCTGCCCTCTGGAAGTGTGAGAATTGGCGCTGAGGTCAATGAGTCTTTTAATTTCTGGAAGGATACTTCGCACTCCTTTGTCCATACAAAGGGTGCATCTTTTCTTCATCAATGACGTCATGGGCTTAGCGACTTTTGAGAAGTCCTTTACAAACTCCGGTAATAACCGGCTAAACCAAGAAAGCTCCGGATGTCGGTAACAGTCTTAGGTCTAGGCCATGATCGCACTGCTTCGATTTTGGATGGATCTACTGAAATGCCCGCGCTCGAGATGACATGACCGAGGAATGACACCTGATCTAGCCAAAACTCGCATTTGGAGAACTTCGCATACAGCTGGTTCTCGCGCAGTGTCTCAAGTACTTTTCTCAAATGGTTTTCATGCTCCTCTGGTGACTTCGAATACACAAGAATGTCGTCGATGAATACTACTACTACTAGTGTCCAGCTGATCACTGAATAACCGATTCATTAGGTCCATGAATTTGGCTGGTGCATTAGACAAACCGAATGGCATCACCCGTGAATTCGTAGTGGCCATATCTTGTTCGGAATGCTGTTTTCTGAATGTCTTGCTCTTTGATAGCAATTTGGTGGTAACCGGATCGGAGATCAATCTTAGAAAAGACGGATGCTCCCTTCAACTGATCGAACAGGTCGTCGATGCGTGGCAATGGGTATTTGTTCTTTACAGTGACCGCATTCAATTCGCGGTAGTCGATGCAGAGGCGGAGGCTACCGTCCTTCTTCTTCACGAAGAGGACCGGTGCTCCCCAGGGTGATACGCTCAGGCGTATAAACCCTTTGTCGAGAAGATCATGTAGCTGTTCTTTAAGTTCTGCCATTTCTGCCGGTGCCATACGGTATGGTGCCCTAGCGATGGGACCAGTACCCGGTACAAGATCGATTTCAAATTCTACCGCCCTCTGTGGTGGCATACCAGGTAGCTCTTTCGGAAATACATCAGGGAATTCTGAGACTACTGCTACCTCGTCACTGAACTCTGGATCTCTCTCCAGGTCTTGCAGCACGTGACATAAATACACTTCGTGCCCTTTTCTGAGCTCCCGATACATTGCCCTGGCGGAGATGATTGTAGTTGAAGGCTCTCTCGGTCTCTGGCGGTATGAAACAGTGACCCCAGATGGACTCTTGAGCAGCAATCGGTGCTCGGCGCATAGGATTCTCCCCTTGTGCCGCTCCAACCAGTTCATTCCAATAATTAAGTCGAATCCCAATCCGTTGAATTCAATGAAGGAAATGGGAAACGCTTCACCTTTGATTTGAATGGTGGCTGATTTGTAATACTTGGTACATTGTACCCGCTCCTTCGATGGGAGAGTAACCAAGAAGTTCGGTAGCTCATCCGCATCTAGCCCCAACTTCTTCGCAAGAGATGGCGATATGAAGGTGTGAGAGGCGCCGGAGTCGAATAATACTGAGGCTTCGATGCCGTTTACTGGGAATGTTCCCGTTAGGATTGTGCCGCTCTTGCCGGCTTGTTCTTCGGTAAGGATGCTCAGGTTACCTTCGGTACCGAGTCCACAACCTATTGGTTCATGAGATTATAAGTAAAGATGGTGGAACGCAAGGGGAATTTAATAACCAACACTGCTTTTATTGAATAACCAACCATCATACATACTGTGTCTCTAATACACGTTACTACTGGATTACATGCTACTACAAGGTTAATACTTTCTAAAGGTAAGGTTCAGGCGTCCTGGTATATGTGTGTGGCATTGATTATTGCCGGTGGTGCCGTATTCAACTTGATCTTCTGGATCCCGTGATGCAGCAACCTTGATTTTCCACCCATGATTAGAACATCTCCTGATCTCAATACCAATTTCTCTGCGAGGTCCACACGCTTCCGCTCGCTATACAAGAATACGGCGTCATCACCAATGGACCAAGACACTACGGGCACTCCTAGTTTGAGAGATTCCGCTGTCTCGTCCTTGTCTTGGTGTAAGCCAAGTCGTCCTTCTTTCTCATAGAAGTTGACGATACACAGATCTGCTTCAAGTGCAGGGATTGGTTCATCTTCACATTGTTGTGCAATTGCTACAGCTTGTGTTACAAGCGTTTGGAATTCTAGGGGTATTGCTGGAGGTGTTGCTTGTCTCTCCTGCTCGCGTTGTTTGGTATGTCTTGGTATAAGGGTTCCAGTCCTTTCCAAGCACATCATTTTCAGCTTCATTGTAGCTCCACCGGGGAATTCGGGTGTATAAAATCCTCCTGGACCCATTCCTAACTCGTTGCATCGTCGGATGATTGAAATTTGTGCTCCGGGTGTCAGGTATCCTTTTATAAGATCATACCTGGGCGGATGACCTGACACTGTTCGTTGTTGAAGTGGTGATTGGCGATGTCGGTCTCTTCATGAGGTGAGTTTGAAGGTATTGGGTAACAAATAAGGAATTTCCCTAAGGTGGTAAATTCATCTAGAGTGAGTTCTAGGTTTACTAATTTATTCATGCTCAATACATACTCCCATGTTACTTACTCATACTCAATTTCATACTTTGGATACTTACGCATTCACACATTCACTCATACAGTTACTTCACTACTTTAGTCATGCTTTTCAAGGATTAAAGGTTCGGTAGTTACCTGGGCCGGACTTAGTCCCGGTCCCATCACGGTCTATGATGTGTAGGGCCGGCTGCCTCTGTGGTGCGCCCTTCTGCGGACCTCGGGATCCCTGTCCCTGCGAGGGTGCTGGCATGAGCATCGCCTCAGATGCAGCTTCCTGCCCTCACGCTGCTTGTAGCCCTGATAGTTGCCCTTGGGCTTAGAATTCCGGGCATGCATTGGCACGGTGGCCCGGTTTCTGACAAAGTTAAGCAGCGGATCTCCCTTCCTTGGCAATCTGTGCCGGATGATCCTTGTTGCAGTTACGGCAGATGTAGCTGCGGCCGTCGGATTGGTTCTTTCCTTGGCCAAATCCAGAACCTATAGCTTTCAAGTTAGCAAGGTTCGGTATACTTACAATACTCCATACATATACAAGTTCATTAGTGTACTAATTCGGTTTCGGTTACTTACCCCAGGGCTGAGACCTCAGTGGCTTCGCTGCCACTGGTGCGGTGTAGGCAATCTGTAACGGCTCAGTTGCCTTGCCCTTCTCAGCATGGGCACCGCCGTCTCCGGATGTATTTTTCTGCTGGTGGGAGTGCTTCCCTTTCCTTTTCTTCCAGGGTTTGGATTGGTTTTGTTTCGGAGGGAGGGGTTACCCTTGCCGCTCACCTTGCGCTTCAGCGCTTGTTCCTCATCTCTCAGCTGGAGGTGATCTCAACTCGAGATGCAGCGTGGTAACACTCCTGAATTACTTAGGCATTAGGTTACATTTACATACGGGAATACTAATTCACATTACCCATGGCTTTTTAAGGGTTCAACTTGTTTACCTGAAGGGAGGTAAACGAGTGAAGCCCATGCCATACCGGAGTCGATGGCTCAATCCGCCGTAGAAGCGTCGACCAAGACTTGGCCGGTATACCCAAGGTCGGGTAGTAGAAGTCGGAGAAGGGAGGTGAAGGTGCGGTAATATTCATCAACCGTCATCTTCTCGGTCATCTCTTTAGTGCATCGAGCTCAAGCCTTTTCTTGGTCTTGACATGCTCGGGGTGGGTAGTATTAGATCGGAGGAGAGAGGTGAATGCTTCCCATCCGAAAGCAGGGTCAGCTACGTGCCTCGGCCTTAACGAGCTTCCACCAGTCCATAGCCGCGTCTTTGAGGTAGTACGCAGCTATCCTCACTCGGACTCCAGCGGGAGTGAGTCTCAAGTGTCTCGAAGGCCGTCTCCACTCGGAGAGGTAGGCCTCGAGTTTGGCGGGGTCGCTCTCACCTCTAAAACAAGCAGGTCGAAGGTCGGCGACAGCTTTCACCCAATTCGTTTCTCGGGGATGAGGTGGGTCGGGCTGTTGCTGCTGTTGCTGATGTTGCTGTGTTTGCTGTTTTGCTGTACAGCCGTTATTTACCTGCGGTAGCATCTGCGCTACCGTGGCGGCGACGATCTCAGCTATCGTCTGCGCGTCCCGGGTCCATCAGAGTCTCTCCTCTAGGTCGGCCTCGACCTCGTCCTGACATATGAACAAGTGTGGATTACATTAGATGTTGTGATACTATGACCTCATGTGGTCTTCATTCAAACAAGGTGTATCGTCTTTGCAGACGTTAAGGGTATCCGGTATTGCGAACGGTAGTTCCTAGTTAGGTTTTCTAAATATCCGTCTTAAGACGGTTGAAATCCTAACTCGGTAATCACTACTACTCTTAAGATTCTAATTATCAGAGCGATACTTCGCTCTGATACCACTTTTTGTAACACCCCAACCGCTAATCCTTTCATAATCCTTTAATCGTTCCCATACTTACCTTACTCGCAGCGGGAATACTTGCTTACTTACTTACTCCCGGCAGGTGATACAACGCCGTTAGCCATCCAAGGCCAACAAGGCTACTACTACTACTTACGGTCTGACGATTAGAATAAACCAAATACATACTACATACTTTACAATGCCAAATACTTACTTACAAATGATTACCGAGTATCCAAGTTTGGCAAATTACATTCCATGACTACTTCCCAAAAATGAAGAGTTTATACAACCTCTCCTTACTATCCAATTAAGAGTTCAATGTCCAAAAGGTGTACCACATGGTACACCGGCTACTCAAAAGGCTCTAGCCGTGTACAACTCGGTACACTATTCCAATTCCTACTAACTACTCCAAAAAGAATTACATGCTGCCCTTACTCTACCTTCACGCCTCGCGGGTACCTGTGGAGTAAAAACATTCCCCCGAGGGGGTCAGCTTACGCTGCATATGATAACCGCATACCTCGCGTACTAGCGAGGGTACGCCAACTATTTGGTCGAGTACATGCGGTTCGTTTCATTCATACATACATACATGCTTTATACAATACAATACAATACATTCATTTTACCAAGCATACATACATACAATACATACAAGGAATACAATACAAGTCATTCATTCATACTTACCATGCTCACCGCATCACGGAGATACAATTCTCCAGTACATACAAAGGTCTTGTTAGCCTTATTACACACCCGGGTTAATCGGGTGTTCAATACTTTTACTCCGGGTCAATGACTTACAATAGTCAAGACCAATACGATACAATACTTCTTACATACTTTACTTCCAGTTAAGTTGGTATGACCTCCGGGCAGGGAATACTACTTCCCACCACCGGGCTTTAGGGTGGCCCACTAATCCAGGATGCTACCCATACAAAGGGAATTGGTCCAAGGAAAAGATTATAGCCAGGATTCGGTTCCAACCTCTTGGTTCCTTATCCTCACGCGTGGCCGAAACTATATCGGGCTTCTACCCATTCCATTATACTCATTACTCATGTTAGGAGTTAGGTCGTTAGGAATTAGTAGAAGTCCATACTTACTTCCATACATACATACATACACCAGTACTCATACTTACACATACACTCCATTTCCATCCATTCATTTCATGAATTATACAAACTATAAGTTCAAGAGCAACAAACAAGAACAATATAGTTCAACACATATAAGTGCAATATAAATCCGGTTCATGCATTTATCTTGTTGGTGATCACATAAACACACAAATCGGGGTAACCAAGTTAGGATACAGGGCATGAGGAAATCATACCGTTCACCGTCGGATACGTTCTACCGGTTCCTTTGGGGATCAACTATCGATTCCTATACATACATGAAGTAGTATGATCAATGATCTATTATTGATCTAGCTTACTCCCTCATTAATACTTTCAATGTCTACTTACTACTTCTTTACATTCATACTTGGTTATAAAACCATTCTTTTCCTTACTACCTCACAAACTTGTTTTCTTACAAAATTACTTACTTCCTTACCATTATTACTCCATCAATGGTGTATTACTACATATATATGCTTATGGGTATGTAGGCATATATATATGCATATATGATTGCTATAGTCATATAATTAAACTTTTTTTTTGTTTGACCCGACCGACCCACCCTGGGTCGGTCCCCTGGGTCGGTCGGGTGCAGAGACTCGATTACAGAAAATTTCAGACCGACCGACCCAGCCATGCAAATAAAGAAACTTAGTGTGTCCACTTTTGCAAATAAAAGTTAAAAATCTGTGAGATAGGCATGTGGGGGCCGATTTTTATGAGTCCCCTTGGTCTTTGAAGGGAATTGGAATATCTACCAAAAGAGGACTCCACCAAGTCCTTGAAAGATTCAAATGGAGCTAGAACAAAGCAACACAATGAGCACCATAATGGTGATTTTCAGTCAAGGTAAAAACATGGAGGAAACTTCATTTTTCTTTGAGTTTCCTTACCTTGAAGCAAAGGAGAGTAATATATGTAGAAACACAAGCTCAAGCTCCTCCCATGGTGATTCCTCTTGGCACCGAAATGGAGCTCTTGGGATTTTGAAAGGATAGAATTGAAGAGCTTGATGAGAGGAAGAGATTGGTGGTGTGTTTTTTGATTAGGATAAGTGAGCTAGATTTTACAAGGGGTCAAAGATGGAGTTAATGGTGGTGTTGGTGTATTACCGAGAGAGAACAAGAAGAAGAGAGGTTGAAGAAGAGTGGAACCGTGTGAAATGAAGAAAGAAATGAGAGAAATGAGATTGGTTTTGCTTTTTGAAGATATTTATAACTTAAAGCAAATAGTAACCTATGAGTCATCTTTATTTACTTAACAAGTTAACATGTTTGGTGACTCATTTCTACAAAACCGGCCCCCTTATTATTAGAAGGGTATAATAGTCTTTGTTGACCAATTAATTACTTATAACATTATATGTTACAAACTAGCTTATAAAAGTTACTATTCATGAAAACAAGGCACATTGTTGTGAAATTTTGATTTCCCATTGATATAGACTTCTAAATGTGATACTATATAGTACACATGTTAATTAAAGAGTAATGATGGACATTTAGCCATTCAAAACTCATTTACAAGACAATTTTTCAAAAAAATGCTTTAAGACTCCTTAAAGCACTTTTTGTGTTTTAACTTGTTTCAAGCTTGGTTTTCTTTGGTAATTGATTTAATATGTTCATTAACATATTTATAAGATATAGGTATGACCATTAGGTCTTATACAAATTTATCCCAAGCTTAGAGCACTTTTTAGCCCATATTGACCATAAGGTATTTATTTGTGTTTTGTTTGGTTTAACTGTACACAGATGTTCCTAAGGCACTTTTTAGCCTTTAGATAACATATTTAAACATTTAAACAACATACCAAGGTTTGGGGTATTTCAATCTACCCCCTTAAAAGAACTTCGTCCTCGAAGTTCACATTTCCTCGCATCATTGGATTAGAATACGGGAATTACTTTCGAAGTTAACTTCCATTACCAACCATCCTTTACATCCAACCTCAGACTTAACGGTCCGGGCAACATATCCACATTATACATAACCATATCGTAACATACTTACATGATGACCTCGGACTCACGGTCCGGGCACCTTAATAACATTACACTTACATAACAACCCTCAAACTCTCAGGTCAGGGTAACAATACAACCGTTAGACTCGTAGGTCTGAATAACATAACACTTTCGGAACTACCACATTAGGACTCAAGGTCTAAAATAGTATTTCTTACTCATACCACACAACATGTCTTAGCATGTATAACAAACAGAAATACCTTTTCCATCTCTCCATGGGCTCCAATCCCATGTTGAGTACATATACACTGTGATCCCGCAGAACCCGGTCGTGATTGACACCTTCTGGTCCCCGTTTCTTTGGGAGATCAAAACATTCACTTAATTTTTAGCATATATACTTCTCATGTCACCGGTCCGAAGACAAAGGCTCATGCGTCCTCAGCTCGTGAGCAAGTACTACAAAAATATTCTTTACTAGGTTAAGTATAAGAGAATCCTTTATTCAAAATATTAATCGATTGTTTGAAAACACCAATTGAAAATCCTTTTGAAAACACAACACAACTCCAAGTCCAACTTATGCTCTTTGCTTATTTCTTAACGTGGTTATTTGTGTCCACTTACAGGGAGCTTCTAGAGTCATCCAACCCTGATGTGATCAGCATCAGTGTTGAACTATCCTTCCACCCCAATTTGTGTTCGGCTTCCCTTGATCTCATGATAATCAAGTTTCACCTCCCACTTCATTTTCAACCAACAACTAATTCAAGCATATCCCATTTCCATCTTTAAATCCTTCTAGTCATAATCATTACATCTCCAAGGGATAGAACTCCGTCTATCAATCATCACCCAAATCCAACTTAACTCAAGTTACCTAGGAATTTAATTCTCACTAGGTTCTATGTCGGTCTCATACCCCTTCATAAATCACAACACTGTATATATACATATATTTTTTTATCAAAATACAATACATGGTTTACATTTATGCACCGTCGGGGTTTTAGTTCCCCGGGAGTTTCTTTACTCCCTTCCACTTGTACTCTCACACACCACTGTTAACAAAGTAAAACATTTCCCACAATGGTATTCGCATCTTTTGTGTGCAATTACCACAATTTAACCATAAATGAGTGCGTATGTTTGTATAACACACGCGCCAACCGTCATAACAAATTATTTGTGCTATGCACAACACAAATCACGTATACTTGTACGGTAATACACACTAAGCGGCTTTACGCTCTACCCCCTTAAAAGGGATTACGCCCACGTAATCAGTCACTGAACATTGGCTTAAAATGTTCTGCCGTCGTGAAGTATTTTAACTTCCACGCGGTCTGGTACACAATGCGTTTTGGTTAGAGGATTTTAACCATATTGGTGGTTTAATCCCTAAACCAAGAATTCTTATTAGAGTTTATCTAACTCATAACCGGTTTCGGTCCTGGCCTGTGAGGCTTCTAGGAATGATGACTAGCCGTCCATTCATATTCACAATGTATATTGGCATTTGATGCATGGGCTCACTGGCCTCTGCTGCGCAATTCTGATAATATAGGGCTAGTTTGCCCCATTCGTTACTGTTACTGTATTGTACATCTCCAATGTATTACCCTTATCTTGGGAAGAATGGTTTCTCAACCGGAGCATGGTATCTCTTACCTGAGCGAATTCGGTGAGTTTCACAATTTTCCATCCACTTCTCCAATAGCTTACAGCGTAAACTACTATGTAATCACAATGATTGACTTGCTTCTACTGACTTACTGTCGGTTGAGATTGAGCTACTACCTAATGAGTAGTGCTCTCTCAGTTTTTTTTCCCACACCTGGGGTATATTTCATACCGACATTTGGTATTTAGTGCTACTGTAGTCACTTACTGTTAATCATGTCTCCACCTTTAGTTTTGTACAAGTATTCTTTCATTGGTGCGGCCTCGCATTACCTATGCATCGGCCATTATAACATTATTCCTCCACAATTACCATGCTTCTGATTCCTAGCTATCCCACTTGATCATTACTGCGCAAGTGCAATACCAAAACACTCAGTCATACAGAGTGCAGAGGCGTAAACTCTTGACAGTAAATCCCTTATGCGATTCGCCATGGAATTGACATTGAGTTCCTCATCACATAGTACCTACCACTGGCTTATTGCCCAGTGTGTTTAACACCACTTACCTTGCATCACCACTGAATTTAATTCATAACTGCTTATCTGCCATATCATTATTTAACAACACTTATACAACGGTCGCTTACTGCGCACCGTGCTTATTGTATAACATAACACTAACTTGCATGGTATTTACTGTCACATTAATTTCCACACGTTACTTACATTATTCACATTGTGGTTCGTCATTCATTTGGATGACTACCGAATGTTCCTTGAGCGTTGCTCACTCGAGTCACAAACCGGCGTTACTTAGCTCGGTGCTTCACTTTATACACACATACTACTAAGCTAACTGCTCTCTTTCAATAATAACGTCGTCCATCCTTAACATATTTCTTGAACTTGATTCACATAAATACCATTCCTGCGGTCTCAATATCGAGAGGTATCCCCACTCTTAATGTAGTGGTTCGTTCTCCGCTCTATTACTTGTATAACATAAACTTCTGGAATCAATCTAATTTACATAACACATTTTCTTTGTGGCTTATAAGCCTTACTGCCCTGAGCTGCGCTCATTGTAGGCTGTCCACATACATGTACTTCTTGTACAACATTACATGGTTTGGGTATATATTGAGCTCCATGACAAGGTCGTTGCATTCCGTTTCCTTCCATGGGATGCCCCTTAGGTTGTCAGTCCGTTTCATGACAACTTATGTCTAAACTGGGTGTTAGTTTCAACCCTTGTGCTTCTGTCATGCATTTCGTTCAACAATTGGTGATGCGAACACCCTTAAGGATTGCTCCTTGTGTTGCTAAGTCATGCCATTACATCTGGTTCACACTTATTGGTACATTCCGTTAGCCACGCCTTTTGCGTTCTTAACTGGTTATTATCTTCTTCTGTGAAGATCAACATTTCCTGATAGTGTAGGTACTCATTTTGGGAGTTTCATCCCGTTCATTGCACATTAATGTGTCCACATTAGGCTGGGTCACCATTCCAGCTATCATGTTTATCCCTGAGGATCCTTAAGTCATATACGATGTCTTTACATTCAGTTAGTGCACTTCGCACCTCCTGACTCTTAAACATTTCCTTGAAAGGAATTCACTAATTCCTTTAGTCTCGTTAACTTAACTGAGTTCCTTAACTTCAACCATTCATGGTAATCCTTAGTTCTTGTTTGATTTATACTGCTGACCGTAGACGGAGTCGACTACTTCCCATGTTTCGGACTTCACTCGTATACATATGTGGGGTACCATACTGATACATTGCTACTTACCCAACTAACCCATAAGTAGGTCTGTCAGGCCCACAAGCTCCTATCGGAGTGCGGTCGTCCACAATTCAGTTGGTACACTCGTAGTGTCCGTCACACGCCTAGGTGAAGTATTCTGTTGTCAACTCCCTTATATTGTCCCGTGACAATATTCATCCTTGCTTCCCGAACTTAATCGAGGGAAAGTTTATCCACTGTTGTATCTTTATCAACTGCCCTTGGTTTTACTGGTTTGGTTTAAAAGAAGGTTGGAAAGAAGTGTTGGTTTGAAATAAAATTTTGGTTTTGAAAGAAAGAGTTTAGATAAATCTGGGTTCGAAAGAAAATTTTCCACGGTTTCACAACATCTTCTTACCTTAGCCAAGTCTAGCTTCTTGCTGACTGGGTGTACTTACAATTATAGAGGTTAGGCTAGCAGGCCCTTCCACTATTATGACGATCACATTTAACTTTATGGTACTTTTCCAAGTACTTTGTAGTGGTTATAAATTTCCCGAACAGCCCTGTATAGCAGCACTTGCTATGGCAAGTGCGCCATGCTAACTGGCTATCGGTTTAACACATACCGATTGTGGTATTGTTTTTACCCATATTGTCATCAGTGGCCTTGTTGGCCCTCACTGATCTTACTGTCTTGATAATAACTCTTCTAGGTGACTTCTCACTGTCTTCACATGACGATCATCAACTAGGGTGTTTCCCATTCTGGGAGACCCCTTTTTCTTAGTATTGTATTCTTTGTAGCCCGTTCCACGTATTTGGGCACTACGTTGTAGTTCCCTTGTCGGTTGGTATACCGTTGGTGTATTACTTATCAACTGTCGTCCCGTAGACACTTGTCTTGGGTTCCATTAATCCACTTCTTGCCTGTTGCACGGTCGGTGCGTTGCAAGCTGGTTATCCTCGACTGCTCGGCATGTCGACCCAGGTTGCTGGAAATTCTATTCTCTCATACACTGATTCTTCACTCTCCGCTATGAAATGCGGTTAACACTGTTTAGATGGGAACCGTCTCCGGGATTCCCAGCTTTCGGGATCTACCGTATGATAGGTTCTCCATACCTTTAGAGGTGTTTAATGACAGCTAGATCGGGTATTTCCGAGTAAGAGTGGACTTCCATCTCTCTGGCGTTCTTTCCCAAGTTATATACAGGGATTGTGGAGGGCGGGATGGATATTGTAGGTTTCCAGTACACACTGGAAATTCCTATCTAGCGTATCTCTCACGCTATCACTCAACCCTTAACCCAAAGTACTTAAATCCTAACTCGGTACTTCCTAAGCTCGGTAATTCAGTCATCAGAGCGAATACCACTTTTTGTAACACCCCAACTACCACCGTACACATAACATCAAACTGCAGCGGAAAATTCAACTCATCACATTACTTATTTCAATGGTGTTACACGCCGTTAACCACCACGTGGCTAACAAGGCTAATACATGTACTTTGTATCGGTCTGATGGACTAGATTCCGAGCAACTACACGTTACATTTGCTTCCCTTAACAACAACCCATATACATTATACATTCCAACCGTACCGAGTATTTACAAACTAATGCCGGTAACAATGAAATACCCCAAATATAAATAATATTATTAAATCATTATTTATTGGAATATAATCCAAATATAAATCATTTCACGTACGCATGCAAACCATGCATGAAAACGTTACGTAAAAATAGTCATTTCACCATAAACGCTAAAACGCCTTAGAAGCATATGGTCAAACATGACCTTGTATGACCCGCTAATATTCAAACCAAATGGTCATAGAATTATTATATGAATATATATATATTCCCTAAGCTATATTCAGTCAAAAACGCAAACGCTCGGGAGTGCTCACGCACGCCCCTTAAAGCACGAAAAGTCCGGAGGAGTGCCGAGGTGGCACGAACTCCTATAAGATGATTCCGTGAGTTCCTAACATCATATTAACCATTATAAAGAGAACCCACGAAGTGGTTTCTCAAAATTCAGCAAAAACCACAGGAGGATTCTTAGCGCTCCTTTTTGGCCCGGGAGTGTCCCGATGGCCCGTAAATTATGTCACGGGTTGATATAACCCCATATAACTCAATGTAACATCTTAGTATATGTTTATTTACTATAATAAGTGTTTACAAACACTTGGAACTCATAAAAACAATTGGTTTCCCAAAATTTCCTTAGAGCACAAAAACACACCTTCGGGTGTCACGAAAATGCGTTTTACGCAATTACCTTGTAGTTTTTGACATGCCACGAATTGGTAATCTTAAATAGGGTTAAAATGACCTTCTAAATAAGTTGGTGTGACTAGTCAACAAGGCTCTCTATAGGGGCCGATTTTGAGAGCAAAAACTAGTATAAAAATTGCATTAAAAGTTTGTAAAAGGCATAGAACATGGTGACTCACCTTCCCATGTGTTATATTACTTAATGTCAAAGTATGTAGGTCTCATATGACCAGCAAGCTGTCGAAATTAGGCCATGGAATAAGGCCATGTGAGCTAGAACAAAAACAAATGAGAAAAAGCAAAAAGTAGATCTAGAATTCACTTTTCTAGATTCCTTCTTTTCCATGTGACCTAACATGCTTGTCCTTGGCTCTTCAATGTCAATTAAGACACCCCATTTGACCCTTGAATTCGTGACTCTACAAGGGAGGAAGAAGACAAGCCTAACTTAGAAAAATCAAAAGAATAACTGACCTAAATTACCTTGTCTTCTAGCTCACAATTATTTCCTTTCCAACTCTTGCCTTGTCACACCTCAAATGTCCGATTTCTATGCTGGAAAAGAGGACATTTATTGAGCCAATCAACCATGAAATAAAATAAGAAAGTAAGTCATTTGACATTAAAAATTGACAAAACAAAATCAATTCCAATTGCCCTCTTTCATTTACGTGAGCTAGGTCTCATTTCCCTCCTTGCACATTTCCTCCACGGTTTGGTAAGGCTCCCTCCTCTCTCTTCTAGCTTCATTTCTTCCTTTGAAGCTTAAGTCCATTAATGGAGTTTTAACTTCTAATTCATCTTTAAGGTAATTTCCTAGCATTTTTGGCAAGTCTTGAAGCAAAACTCTTCTAGCATAACAAGGTGTGTTCGGCATCAATTAGATCTCCAAGGGGGTTGTCCAAAACAACATTAATCCAAGGAGCATCTCAAGGTTATCTTAAGGTAGGTTTCAAAGCTTGAAAATCCTTAAAGCACATTTTTATGTGTAACCAAGTTCTACTTCTTATAAGTCTCTTTTCTTCTTCATTTGATGAAGGAAAACTTGTTCTTCACCTACCTTAGGAGTGCCGAATTATAAGGAGAAAAGCCTAAGGTAAAGTCTTGTAAAACTACTTCCAAATCTACTTAAGATCTTTATTCAAGATCTAACTCCTAAACACCTTCACCTCTTGCATAAAACCGAAGAGGAGCATCAAGTATACCTAGGAGAAAGCTTGGAGATTCAAGAAGAAGTTCAAACACTTAACCACCTTGTTAAGAAGTAAGTTTACTAAGTAAATCTTTATGTTATAAGCTTTGTTAAGCTTCTAAAAAATTGTACAAAAATTATGTACATCTCCTAGGCTAAATAATACCGAAACTATATGGTTTTATATGCCAAAAATATAATCTATAACATATATAGAAAATATTTACCTTAAGACACATTTTTGTGTCACAAAATTTATTTATGTTACAAATAAAATAAGGCCGAAATGTCTAGGGCAAAAATGTGTTATTTTGAGCTAAGAATCAATATAAGACCTTACAATAATTTATACATGAGTTATATGACTCCTATGAATTTATTTATAATTATTTAGACATATAAATCCACTTTTATATAACATATGGTCTCATTTAAAATATGGCCGAATGCTCTAGGTGTAAATGGAATTTAATGAGCTACTTATGTATATAAACTTATACTATAAAGTTTGGTGAGTTAAAAATATTTATTTAGTGCTTAAATGGCTAATTAATTAAGTTATGTGGCTTAAATGTAATTTTTACAAAGTTGAGTGCAATATTGTGAAAGCCGAGAGCTAAAGGGGTATTTAGTGTAATTATGATATAATATAAGGTTAGGAATTAAGTTTATGAATTTTAGATAATTTAAACAAAGCCTTAAAATAACTTTATAAAGTTTTGGGCTATTATGTAATTTATAAAAGTTGATATGAAAGTTTGTAAATTATTAGTGGGCGAATTGATAATTAAGAGAATCATTGAGTTCACTTTCGAAATTTGAAGGATTAAATATTTAGGCTTTAGATTATAAGTTATTAAGATACTTAATAAAGTTTAGGGGGAAAATGTAATTAAGGAAAAATAAATGACATAGCCGAATTACTTTGGGGTTAGTTTGGTAATTAAGAATTTATATATATATATATTCGGCATTTATGGAGAATTAAAATTAAAACTATAGTTTATAAGACATTATGTAAAGATTATAAGATTTTGTGCTAAATTGCAATTATAGAAAGTATATAAATATATGCCGAGATTTTGAGGGGCTAAGATGTAATTCTTGAAAGTTATAATATTTATAAGTTATGTCCAAAAGATTAGTGGTAGTTTTGTAATTTAATTAGAGAGGAATTAAAACTATGTTATATAAAGAGATTAGAATTTAAGTGTAAAGTTTATGAATTAATGTGGTTGTTTTGTAAATAACCGAAATACAAGTTTAAGAATTTAGATTTAAATAAATATAGGTCCTATATGGATATTTGGAGGATTTAGAAGAAAGAATTTTGATTAAAGGAATTATGGAATTAAAACTATGGCTTACATGGTTATAAGGAATTAAAAGATAAACAATAAATATTATTTATGGTTAAAAGGAGAATAATAAAACTATAAGAATTTTATGTCTATGTAGGACATATAAATATAGTTAAGAAATTATAAGTTGTTATGTCACCTAGGACAAATAAAATAAACAACAAATGCAATAAACACATATATGTGCATTAAAGGATGTATAAATAAATCAAAAGGAATAACAAATAAGTTATACATTAAATCATGAGGTAATTAAAAGAAATAAACCTCACATGAAATAACAAATACGAGATTGTTAAATGATCCAATAGAATTATTGTATAAGGGTAACATAAATTAACCCTCTCAGTCAATCCATCTAGGACTTTGTTTGACCAGACGTTGACGGGAATTTACAAGTACAGTCTACGGTGAACGGATGGGATTCTTGCAACCTGTTTTCTACCGGATTACACCGGCTTGTGTGCTATCTGTTGTTTGAAATGACGACCAAGATAATTAATGTAAAATGTTGTTTACTCTTGTGGGCTGTTGTATTTTTATGTGCGTGAATGTTGCTGACTACAACGTGTATGTCCCACGCATACAAACACTACTATACCAGTGGATTAAATACCTGCGCTTCAGTATACCAAGGACTTGTACTCAAGTCTCTCATAACTTCACTTTATAACAAACGTCATTATCCTAAACGTGATAATTGACATTATACATTGGGTTCTTGTCAACATCTTTATATGACACCTAACAATTCTATACTTCGAGAATGAGGAGCCCGGTTGGATATGGCCGTGCATGCTACAGGAGTGTACCTGTCTCAGGTCGTCTCCTAATACATCGCGACGGAACTTTCAGTTGGGAGGAAGACTCTATTCCTTCCGGGATTCAAATGCCCATCAGTTCAGTTTGAGGGAGACTTCTTCCTCTAGTGGGATTCATTTTCCCACGCCTCTCAGTTCAGGGTTTAACTACGTTATCTCCTGGGGTTTTTATACCCAACCTTTCTCTATAACGAGGTCACATACCTCCACTATATTTGATATACTTTTATACATCTGTCAGTCCCACTGTGTGGACCCGACAGCTATCAGACATTTCAGTTCAGCTAACTTGACCTTCTGTGTCTTGTTCTATGTGACATTATTGTCCTTGTTTGGATACTTGTTATCATCAGATTATGCTTGTTTACAGTTTTATAAAAATGAACTGCATGTGTTCGACAAAGTAGTTGGTGTGGCCCGGTAGACGATGGGCTGCACGTTTTCCATACCAGCATTGTTTGCTGAGCCCCTTTGGGGGCACCCCCATTTTTCAGGTACCTGAAGTTTAAGAAGATCACCACACTGAGTGTAGGTGGGGTAGACCAAGCTTTGGGAGTCTACTATTAGTTAATTATTTTATTTCAGTATTTTACTTTGAGTTTGATTCCTAGTATCTCGGGTTGTATCTGTATTCCAGACCGTGACATTTGAGGATTGTATTTGGACTTAGCCTTGTTGGTCAAGGGTGGCCAACGGCATTGTAATACCGCCCGGTTGTTGTATTTATTTCCGCTGCAGTTGTATTTTATTTGGGAGTGATCACCGTTCAGTTTATTGGATTTCGGGTTGGGGTATTACAAAAATGGTATCAGAGCGTAGTTACGCTCTGGATACAAGGATACACCGAGATTAGGATATCTAAGACTTTAAGTTAAGGGTTGAGTGATAGTATTGAAAGGAGTTTAAGTTAGTTTTACTTAGACTACTATCCAAGACCAGATTTTGACCACAGTGCCTAATATACCTCAACATCCTGCAGATGTCAGGAAGAGGAGGACGACGTGGACAGGCCGATGAGGAGCCATCCATCAGGCTGGCAGACATTGCCACCTTAATTGCTCAGGCATTTGCACAGGCGGGGGTTGCACAGCAGCAGCAGTTACCTCCACCACCACCACCCAGGGAGAGAGACTGGGTGAAGAGTTTGGCTGATCTGAGGCCGACTGCATTCAAGGGGCAGACTGACCCTGCTCACTTAGAAACCTACATCATGGAGATGGAGACAGCGTTCGAGACGCTTGTAGTCCCAGCTAGGGAAAAGTAAGACTTGCTGCCTTTTATATGAAGGATGCAGCTAGAGATTGGTGGAACATGGTGAAAGCCGACCACCTGGATGACCCAGCTTTTACTTGGGGACACTACACTGCACTACTTAGGGGCAAATACTACCCGGCCCACACCAGGATGGTGAAGACTAGGGAGTTTGATGCATTGGAGCAGACGGGGAAGATGACCGTGATGAGTATTATGCTAAGTTTACTTCACTACTCCGACTACTACCCGGTATAGGATACTCGGACCAGGTGTTGGTCGACCGGTTTCTACGGGGGACTGAGCCCTCGACTTCAGTTTGGGATGGGACCGATCATCCCTACCAGTTTCCAGGTAAAACAGGAGAACATAAACCAGTTGAAAATTTTATTACCTACTATACCCCGTCATGGGAGAATTGGAGATTTATACCTTGAGATTTCAGGAATGCTATCATGCCGCCTCCGTGTGGAGATCACTTGTAAGAGAAGGGATGCTTTGAGCTCCCAAAAGAGGAAGGACGGACCTGGTGGCGAAGATGCCAAGCAGGGGAACTCCAACAAGAGGAACAACCCTATCAGAAAGGCCAGGGGTCCTATCAAGGGAAGGGGAACCAAACTACTGGGAACCCCCAGTCAGGAACCCACGGGGCAGCAACTTCACAGAAAACCTACCCATCTAAGGTAGACACTCTAACAGACAGTTAGATTTGAAACTTTTGTAATTACTTCAGTACCGTTGGATGACTAATTACCTTAATTGTATTAGGTTTGGACATGGCTCAAACACGGGCCAGAAGTATGTCCGCTGTTTCAACTGTAAGCAGTGTGGAAAGGATCACCCGGCGTAGACTACCAAGGGGAGAAAGTCATGTGCCGCTACTGTCAGATACTCGGGCATCGTGCCTTCGAGTGTATCCGAAACCCGGAGAGCAGGAACTACCGCCCGGGAGCAAAGCCAAACACCGGCCCTAAAAATGGAGCTAGCGATACTCACCCTCCACCAACAAACCAGGCTCAGGGATATAAGGGCAAAGGCCCAGCATCAGGACCCGCCCTGCACGTCATGGACCGCTCAGATGAGGCTGGTCCTTCTACCAACCCAGGTATTTCTAAACCATGTGAACCTGTTATTGAGCAATGAATGATGTGAATGAGTGCTTGCATGCCTTGATTGCCTAGTTGCATAGGAAGGAATTAGTAAGACTCACTAGTAAAAATTTAAACCACGTAGGAAGCTATAAGATATGCT
Source organism: Limonium bicolor (assembly GCA_023374045.1). Lineage (NCBI taxonomy): Eukaryota > Viridiplantae > Streptophyta > Magnoliopsida > Caryophyllales > Plumbaginaceae > Limonium > Limonium bicolor. The sequence goes on from CM041783.1 coordinate 112,884,490, forward strand.
TTCCTATCCCCTCATCGCCCTCCCTGGAGGAAAACATTATCAAAGTACAAGAACCAGGGAACGAACAATGTAAGGTTATCCAACCAGGTTTGATATTACTCAAAGATACCTAACACCGGAGACACAAATAGCAATCATCAGGAAATGTCAAGAATTGGGAGCAGGACCAGGAGGGTTCTACACTCCGGAATTTCCAGGAGGATTAAAAATGAAGCTGAAAATGATGTGCTTAGGAAAGATTGGAATCCTTACACAAAACCTACCAAGATACAAGAAATGGAGATGGAGAACAAGTACCAAAAATCCCAGAAGAATTTTTACCAATTGTGGAACAAGCAGTTAATACAGCTCAACAGCTAGAAGAAGATCCAGTTCCCAATCTAAGGGCTGATCTATGTATCATCAACTTCTATGAAGAAGGAGGCCGTTTAGGACTACACCAGGACAATGATGAAACAAAAGGGTCCCTTGAACAGGGGATACCAGTATTATCTTTGTCATTGGAGATGACGCAGAGTTCGTTTATTGCGAGCAGAAGCGTGTGGACCTTGCAAAGAAAATCATATTGAGTTCAGGAGATGTTTTAATAATGGGTGGAAAGTCAAGGTTGCTATACCATGGAGTTAAGAGGGTTAAGCTAAACACATCACCTTCGACAGTGATAAACACCACTCACATGAGACCAGGAAGATTAAGTTTGACTTTTAGAAAGTATTAGTGTTGTAATTGTTTTTGGACATCCGAAAGGAGATCATCTCATCAATGAAGCATTATTGTTATGAAAGTGAATGTCTTTAGACCCCATCATATATCAAAGTACTTACTCAGATTCTGTTATTAGGTTGTACTAAGGAGACGGAAGGTGCCTTAAGTATACTTACTGAGGAGGAGGCCAGCAAGGGCGGCGCGATCCTCACTGGTACCTTTCCGGTTAATGGAGTGGATGCATTAGTACTGTTCGACTCCGGAGCCTCACATACTTTCGTTTCGCCTACGCTTGCGGGGAAGTTGGGGCTAGACGCAGTAGAGTTACCTGATTTTAAGGTGGCACTCCCGTCTAAGGAGAAGATCAGTTGCACTCGTCTTTATAGAGGAGCCACTAACAGTATTAAGGAGGAGGATTTTCCTATTGACCTTATTGAGTTCAGAGGTCTAGGATTCGACGTTATAGTCGGGATGGACTGGTTAGGGCGGCACAGAGGCCGCATTCTTTGTGCAGACGCAGATGTTGCTTAAGAGCCCATCAGGAGTGACAGTATCTTACCGTCAGAGCCCTAGGGCACCATCGATAAAAGTTATATCAGCTATGTCCATGTATAAGCATGTCAGGAAGCAGAAGGAAGTATACTTATGCTATGTTCAGGATGTGGAGTATGACCCTGATTTTGATCCAATATGCCAGTGGTGTCAGAATTTCCAGATATTTTTCCAAAGGAACTTCCAGGCTTACCGCCATCCAGAGAGGTAGAGTTCTCCATCGAATTACTACCAGGTACCGGTCCCATAGCTAAGGCACCGTACCGTATGGCACCAGCAGAGATGGCTGAGCTGAAAGAGCAGCTGAAAGATTTATTGGACAAGGGATACATACGACCTAGCGTATCTCCTTGGGGAGCACCAGTCCTATTTGTGAAGAAGAAGGATGGAAGCCTTCGTTTATGTATTGATTACAGAGAGCTTAATGCAGTTTCGGTGAAGAACAAATATCCACTACCACGGATTGACAATTTATTTGATCAGCTGAGGAGCAAAGTGTTTTCGAAGATCGATTTGAGATCAGGCTACCATCGGATACCATCAGGGAGCAAGACATAGAAAAGACAGCATTCAGAACACGGTATGGCCACTATGAGTTTACAGTTATGCCTTTTGGCTTGTCAAATGCACCTGCAGTCTTCATGGATTTGATGAACAGATTATTCAGAGAGCAGTTGGATAAGACCGTGGTTGTATTCATCGATGACATCCTCATCTTATTCAAGTCTAAGGAAGAGCACGAGAGTCACCTCCGACATGTACTTGAGATCTTAAGGGAGAACCAGCTTTATGCTAAGTTCTCAAATGTGGTTTTTGGTTGGACAGAGTTTCCTTTCTAGGACATGTCATCTCAGATGCTGGGATCGCAGTGGATCCAGCAAAGATAGAAGCAGTTCGCACTTGGCCTAGGCCAAAGACCGTTACGGACATCAGAAGTTTCCTTGGTTTAGCAGGCTACTACAAAGGTTTGTCAGAGACTTCTCCAAGATAGCCAAACCTATGACCAGCTTAATGAAGAAGGATGCACCTTTCACATGGACTACTGAATGTGAGACCTCATTTGAGCTTTTGAAGAATGCTTTGACATCAGCACCAGTTTTGACTATACCTGAAGGCACAGAGGTTATGAAGTTTACTGTGATGCATCAGGCAGAGGATTAGGGTGTGTACTCATGCAGAATGGAAGGTAGTCGCCTACGCTTCCCGACAGTTGAAGAAACATGAAAAATTATCCCACTCATGACTTGAGCTTGGAGCTATTGTTTTTGCATTGAAGATCTGGCGCCACTACCTGTATGGTGTACAGATGACCGTATATTCGGATCACAAGAGTTTGAAGTATGTATTCACCCAGAAGGAGTTAAACATGAGACAAAGAAGATGGGTTGAATTTCTTAAGGACTATGACATTGATTTGCAGTACAAAGAAGGAAAGCTAATGTAGTAGCAGACGCATTGAGTCGACGAGCACATTCCTTAAATGCCATTGTGGCTAGCTCGAGTCTTATAGACGACATACGTACCGCACAGCAGAAGATCAGCGGATGATGGAGATCAGTCAGAAGTTGACTGACGGTACATTTGAGGGTGGTAAGTATGAGTTTCAGCTACATGATGATGGACTCATCAGATTGAAGGCAGATTGTGTATTCCCAGAGACAACACAGATATAAAGGAGCATATTCTTCGAGAGTCCCACACTTCTACCACATCTGTCCATCCAGGAGCTTCTAAATGTACAGAGATCTAAAGAGGTATTTCTGGTGGAGTGGTATAAAGGGCGACGTGACAGAGTATGTGATTCGATGTCTCACTTGTCAGAAAGTGAAATTCGAACATAGAACGACCAGGAGGTATGGTATAGTCTATGCCAGTTCCAGAGTGGAAGTTTTATGACATTTCTATGGACTTCGTGGTGGGACTACCACCTACGAGAGGAGGATTAAATATGATTTGGGTTGTTGTTGATGACTGACTAAGGTTGCTAGGTTTTTCCGATGAAAGATACGTGGAAAGTGCCAAAGTTGGCAGAGCTATTTGAGAAAGAGATCATCAGACATCATGGAGTACCTAAGACTATGTTTCAGATAGAGATACTAGATTTCTCTCACGATATGGCGAGCTACTCGCGAAGCACTTGGCACCGGGGAATTGAAGCTTAGCACAGCATTTCACCCTCAGACAGATGGTCAGTCAGAGAGGACTATTCAGACCTTAGAGGACATGCTACGAGCATGTGCCTTGGATTTCTAGGGCAGCTGGATAGATAGATTACATCTCATCGAGTTTGCTTACAACAACAGCTATCACCCCTCTATACAGATGTCACCTTTTCAGGCTTTATATGGCAGACCATGCCGCACACCTTTGTGCTGGGACGTCTAGTGAGACCGTCATCATTGGGCCTGAGTACTTAGAGCAAGTCCAAGCAGAGGTACAGCAGATCAGAAACAATATGAAAGCAGCACAGGACAGACAAAAATCATATGCCGATGAGAGGCGACGAGACCTTGAGTTCGCAGTTGGCGATCAGGTATTTCTACGAGTTTCACCCATGAAGGGTGTATTCAGATTTGGTCAGAAGGGCAAGCTAAGCCCGAAATTTGTAGGACCCTATGCTATCATAGAGCGGGTGGGCCTTGTGGCATATCGACTTGATTTGCCAGCCGAGTTGGGCAAAGTACACAATGTTTTTCATGTGTCTCAGCTTAAGAAATACATGCCTCATCCTTCTCATGTTCTACAACCAGAGACACTCTCTTTAGAACCAACAATGCGTTATGTGGAAACACCGCAAAGAATCTTAGACAGAAAGACACGAGAGACTCGAAACAAGTCTGTGAGCCTCGTGAAGTGTGAGCCTTGATTTTAAACCCCTATCCTATGTTGATTAAAGTTGATTAGGATCTAATCGGGTTTTAGGTCCACTTATAGCCTAAGATTAATAACTATGTCATATAACTAATTATTAAAACCTAAGCTAGCTCACTGGAACCTATTACGAGTCGCCACCTAATTTTAACCTAGATCAAATTAGGAAAGGAGAGTTCGGGTTCGGGGTTGATATTCGACTTAATTAGGGTTCAATTACTTTCATTACCCCTCCTAGGTCGTTTTTTCCTCTACTTGGTTTAATTACGGCTTTTTACAAAGTTGCTTTTTAACCTAAGTGCGGTGCTTCTGGTTTTTGTGTTTTTTAGCATTTTTGACAGAAAATTAAAGTGGAAATTAAAATTACCTAAACTAGGGTTTCGGAGGCAGAATTAGGTCAAATTTGTTTCCGTCCGTGGCCACGGACCTAATGTCCGAGACCACGGACCCTAGTTAACCTTTATGAAAATAAAAGTCGAAAAAAAAAAAAAAGTCGAATACAGAAAATAAAAGTTGTAAAGTCCGAGGCACGGACAGGCCGTCCGTGGGCCCGGACATTATTAGAAAAACCTAAATTTAAAAATTTAAAAAATCTCGCCGCCGTCCGTGGGCGTCCGGGCTTACGGACAAGGAGTCCGGGACCCCGGACATGACGTCCGTGGGTGCGGACCGCCCTCGGACGGTGGCGTTAAGGCTGTTCCCGAAGGTGTTTTCGACTCAATTTTATGGGTGTGTAGCCTGAAAGATGTACAATGCGTTAGTGATCGAAAGTTCTCAATTTGAATTCGAATTATGCACGAAACTTGGTAAACAAGTTATTGGACAGAAGCTTGAATAAACAGCAATACAGAAGCGTACGAAGGTGAGTTTGAACCCAAAATTTAACAGAGAGTTAATAAGGTCGTGGGGAATCAGAAAAGTTGGATTGTAACCTGTTTTACCTTCGAATTCAAGATGATTCTTCACGTTGGGATTCTTCGGAGGCTCCGATGATGCCGGTTCCGGATTGAGTTCGACCCGGGCTTCTGGTTGTTGATTGTTGATGATGTTCTTCACGTTTTGGAGGTGGTTTGGTTGATGTTTGATGATGGTTGATGTGTTAGGAGTTGAAAAGTGTGTTTAGGTGGTGATTTCGAGAGATTTTTGATGTGATTTTGGTGCTTGGATGTGTAAAAACGTGAGGAGAATGAGACGGCTAGGTTTTCTGGTTGCTTAGAGTTCTTGAGGTTCTGATTTGATCACGGGATAAGGTTCCTTATATAGGCTTCCTTAAAGATAGAAAAACCGGTAAAAACCGAGATTTACCGACGTTTTAGCTCAAGGGTTACCAAAAGGAATTTGATTATAAAATTTTACACATGGGTAAAGGATGATATTTCTGATTTTTCTAAAGTGGAATCGAATTTTTTGGATATTGGGATATTTTTAAATTCAATTTTCCGTCAGATTCAATCAGAAATTGCTAGAAAATTATTGGAAATTCGAAAAACAAAATTCCAACGCCATTATGCTTCAAATGTCATCCTTTATCATGGGTTAAAATTTCAAAGCATTTTGAATTGATTTGACCCTTATTTGGAGGAGAGAGAAAGCCTATAGGGGGTTTAGGAGCCTTGAAAAATTATGAAAACGCCCCTGGAGATGACTAAGCTGTCCCTAGTACTCTGAAACGTGCCGATCGAACTGGGAACTCTTGCTACTAGCCTATTAGTAGAGACTTTCTTCCGGGGGGGTTGAAATTTTGGGTATAACAGATTGCCCCCCGTCAACTAGGCTTTGTAATGAAGATGAAAAGACTAGTTGATGCTTGAGTGATACCCCAAAATTCTGGATCCTAAAACCTCGTATGCCATTTGAAATCTAGCAAGTTGTGTCGAGCTATTCTAAGGCGCTGACTACCTAAGGTGATGAAAATGATGTCAAGCTATTCTAAGGCGTTGACTACCTAAAATGATGCAAATGGAGTAATGTCAAGCGATTCTAAGGCGTCGACTACCTGAAAGACGAAGTAATGTCAAGTGATTCTAAGGCGTTGACAACCTAAAAGATGAAGTAATGTCAAGCGATTCTAAGGCGTTGACTACCTATAAAGGAATGAAGTACGCCGAGCATTCTAAGGTGTCGGGAACCTGAAAGTGAATGGAATACACCGAGCATTTTAAGGTGTCGGGAACCTGGAATACGCCGAGCATTATAAGGTGTCGGGAACCTGAAATTGAATGAATTACGCCGAGCATTATAAGGTGTCGGGAACCTGAAATTGAATGGATTACGCCGAGCATTATAAGGTGTCGGGAACCATAAGTTGAACGGGATACGCCGAGCATTATAAGGTGTCGGGAACCATAAGTTGAACGGGATACGCCGAGCATTATAAGGTGTCGGGAACCATAAGTTGAACGGAATACGCCGAGCATTATAAGGTGTCGGGAACCTGAATTCGAATGGAATACGCCGAGCATTATATAAGGTGTCGGGAACCTGAAGTATAAAAGGTGATGATGCTATAGGGATGATATGCTAATTTGTCGAAAGCAAGAAATTGCTAGGAACATGCCAAACAAGGCGATGATGTAGGTTGGTTGAAAACAAGAATTGCTAGGAATAAGCCAAACATGGCGATGATGCAGATTTGTTGAAAGCAAGAAACATGCCAAACATGGCGATGATGCAGATTTGTTGAAAGCAAGAAACATGCCAAACATGGCGATGATGCAGATTTGTTGAAAGCAAGAAATTGCTAGGAATATGCCAAACATGGCGATGATGTAGGTTGGTTGAAAGCAAGAAATTGCTAGGAACATGCCAAACATGGCGATGATGTAGGTTGGTTGAAAGCAAGAAATTGCTAGGAATATGCCAAACATGGCGATGAGTAGGTTGGTTGAAAGCAAGAAATTGCTAGGAATATGCCAAACATGGCGATGATGTAGGTTTATGAAATCGAAGTGTTTGAAGGAAAATCGTGTAGGACAAGAAATTGTTGAAAAAGGTGCCAAACATGACAATGTTTAAAGGAAAATCTTTCTACTGAAATGGAAAGTGAAATTATCATTTCCTGACTAAAGATTTCAGACTTGCACTTTGTTTCAAGAAGATGAACGTGCCGCTTGTGAGAGTATAGGTTTTTTGTTTGCGGGGCTCTTTCAGTGGTGGTAGGGCTTATGACGGGCCATGGAATTTATGTGGAAGTGAAGGCTTATGTGGGCCTGAAGTGTTTGATGTGGAGGTAGAGGCTTATGTGGGCCTGAGGTGTTTGATGTGGAGGTAAGGGCTTATGTGTGCCTTTGGTAGGATGGTGGTGCTCATGCTTTGGGTTTCAATTGGTGTTGTCATGGCAATTGTTGGAACCAACAATTGCCCCCAGTATTTTTCCTTAGGACAATCTGAGCTAGAGTTCATGCAAATCGATTGGGACGATCGATTGCCCCCGGTATTTTCTTTGATTAAACGTGCGAATGAGTCTCGTCCTTACAGGGTCAAGGCTTATGTTCTAATTTGGTGCTTCCTAACCTACACTCGACGTGTTTGGTGTATGCACTCATTTCTCGCTCATGGTCATAACTTTTAGACCATTGAATTCGACATTTGATGGATTTACGCATTTGATCTGTTACTTTCACGTGATTGGACACACAACTATCAAGTCGGAAGTCTTTAAGCTTATAACGTGGCCGTAGGGTGCGATGAAAAATGATGGGGTTACGGAGGGATATTTGAGGTATGTGGAGCTTAAATGGGTGACCAAAGCTGCAACTTGTGTCTTCTCTCAGATTCATCTTCCTTGTCTTGAAGTCGTCTAGCTGCTTCGTGTTGACGTTGTTTTCGAGCTTCTGGACCTGGACCTTTGAGGTTGTCCTTTACACTATTTCTCTTTTTATCATTTGGATTTCTTTGAGGCACTTCGGGTTTGCCTTTTTGTTTTATCCTTTATTGACTTTGCCTTCGGGGTTCTTGTGTTTCCCGGTTTTGGGCTTCGAGAGCTGTTTTGGTGTGAGCTCTTTGGATCCTGTGTCACTCTGGGACCATTTACGGATTGCTTCGTCATGCTGATAGCGGAGTTGCTTCTTTGAACTGATGAAGATGTTATCCGAGACTCGGGCTCCTTGCTTCCTTTGGTCACCGGGTCAGACATTCATCATTGGCTGGGTTATTTTGTGGAGTTCATAATATCGAAAAGGGATATATGAAAGGCTCAGCAGGGGTGCCTAGGGTTTAACGTCAGGGTTCACAAGCTTTTGGCTATGTGGTGCTGTACCTAGGTGCTTCGTCATTCCTGATAATTGTGTATCCGTTCTTTGTTACTTTTCACAGGTCTAAGAGTAAATTTACAAATTATCTCCTTCGGTCAGAGTTATGCCGTTTTCCTCACCTTTGAATGTGGTCTTGCCGGAGTCGTGTAAAAATGACACGCTCGTTCACTCATGGTTTTCCCGCTCAAGACACTCTCGCGAATTTCACTCAGAGAATAGTTCACACGTTTAAACAAAAGATTCGAAGACAATGATTCTAAACTCAGATTTCCCCCAGTATTGATTTGGGGTTCGTGACAACAGTTTGATAGATGTGGGCCTTGAACCTCATTGTGGGTTGTTTGGATATTATGTGGTGAGTTGTGCGGTTTGGTAAGGCATGCTCAAAATTCAGAAACAAAATACAAGTCTTTGTGTTCCATTGTCGTGAAATAATTAATTCATGAACCATTCAAAAGAAACTTGTGTGAAACAAAACCTTTTTTTTTGTGTTATCATTTAGACTTGAAAAAGTCATTCATTTGTGAACATGAGGAAGAAGATGATTCAACAAAATCGATGCTTCTTATTAGTGGTTTGAAAACGACCATTCTTTGAAAAATATGAGAGGTGCATTTGAAATATGAATGTTATGGCAGGTTATGCAGTAGAATGCATGGGAACCCTAAAATTTCTGTTGAATCCGAATCCTGCTGAACCATCTGAAGTCGGCATGCTGAAGACTCGAGCTCTTGACCGCCGGGATATCGCTAAGATGACTGTGATCGACTTCTTCTTGGACTCTTAGTAGGCTCCACGAAGTACTTGAACTAGGAATGCCTATGGGTTATGTAGGAGGAACTAGGGCCTGAATCTCTTCCAAACTGAGAGTGAAGTGCATGGACTAGAGTGATCCCTAGGTTAGAGCGGATGTGTGGGCCTGAATACCCTTAACGTGGAAGTGGAGCAAACGGGCCGAAGGAAGCCACATGGATTATGAATGGGCCTCTAGGCCGAGAGAGAAACCTTGAAGCCTAAGATTCATTTGATGACCCTGTTGGGCCTTGAGGCCAGAAACTAGAATGAATGGGTTGCACAAACTATCTGGGATTCGAATGTTTTATGTTATGGGCCAAAATTCTGGATTGAGAGCAAAGTTCGTGGGTCAAAACTATGAATTGGTCTGTGGGCCCAGATGAAGTGAGTTATGAATGCGGTACTCAGAATGTTTTGAGAATTTGACACCTGGGCCAGAATGTGTTTGGGCTAGAAATAGGGCGCATGGGCCGAAATGATTTTTAAAACCATGTCCTAGATGTGAATTGGAATTTGGGCCGAGTGGTTCTGATTGGGCCTAGAAGATGATACCTATACCTAGGACTTTGGGCCAAAGCCCAAGTGGAAAGTCTTCCTGGACTAGAATAAACCTTGAAACGGAAAGGCCTGATGGATTTTCATGAACTGCTTGAGGTGGATTTGTTTTTCATGGGCCTAGAACTAAATGGATAATTCGAATTGGGCCAGAAGAGAAATCACCTAAGTCTAAGCTTTTGGGCCGAAGCCCGAATGACTCACATATTAAACCAAACAGGACCTCTGGGCCGCAAACAAATAGAGCTGCCAATTCGGGCTGGGCTAGGTTAATGTAGGAGAAGTTCCTATCAATCTGTAGGATGAGTAATGGGCCGATCATACAAGCAAACAAGGCCCACACAAATTCAACATGTCCTCACTAGACGTTTAAATCCAAACGGGTATGGATCGATCCGGAGAGGTGCTTGGGGCATGGGCCCAGGTCACCTCAAAGGAATAGGGCTTGCACGCTATTCTCTTTGGGCTTCCCCACTTTTTCACATCACCTGAAGGTGTGCGTCTACGGTCGGGTCTTTGACTGACCAAACAATGGGCTAGGAAAGGACACTGCCAGGAAAACGCTTGGGGCTAAAGACCAGGTATTAAGGGGGTGTGGTTAGACGACACCCTCCTCTTTTCCCCCGCTTATTCACATCACCTAAAAGGTGTGAGTCCCTGACAGGGGACCCTCAAACGGGTCCCGGGGTGAAATTGGTTTGGGTGGACCCTCGCTCTCATATGATGCAAAGGTGCAGAAAATAAAGTGCGCACAAAAGTAAACGAACAAAGTAATAAAGCCATAAATAAACATTTTCGAGTTAAGCCCTCTTTCTTAAAATTAAAACAAGTTTAAATTAAGAAGTTTGTCCCCAGCAGAGTCGCCAGTCTGTGAGCCTCGATTTTAAGCCCCTATCCTATGTTGATTAAAGTTGATTAGGATCTAATCGGGTTTTAGGTCCACTTATAGCCTAAGATTAATAACTATGTCATATAACAATAATTATTAAAACCTAAGCTAGCTCACTGGAACCTATTACGAGTCGCCACCTAATTTTAACCTAGATCAAATTAGGAAAGGAGAGTTCGGGTTCGGGGGCTTGATATTCGACTTAATTAGGGTTCAATTACTTTCATTACCCCTCCTAGGTCGTTTTTCCTCTACTTGTTTAATTACGGCTTTTTACAAAGTTGCTTTTTAACCTAAGTGCGGTGCTTCTGTTTTTTGTGTTTTTTAGCATTTTTTGACAGAAAATTAAAGTGGAAATTAAAATTACCTAAACTAGGGTTTCGGAGGCAGAATTAGGTCAAATTTTGTTTCCGTCCGTGGCCACGGACCTAATGTCCGAGACCACGGACCCTAGTTAACCTTTATGAAAAAAAAGTCGAATTAAACAGAAAATAGAAAGTTGTAAAGTCCGAGGCCACGGACAGGCCGTCCGTGGGCCCGGACATTATTAGAAAAACCTAAATTTTAAAATTTAAAAATCTCGCCGCCGTCCGTGGGCGTCCGGGCTTACGGACAAGGAGTCCGGGACCCCGGACATGACGTCCGTGGGTGCGGACCGCCCTCGGACGGCGGCGTTAAGGCTGTTCCCGAAGGTGTTTTTCGACTCAAATTTTATGGGTGTGTAGCCTGAAAGATGTACAATGCGTTAGTGATCGAAAGTTCTCAATTTGAATTCGAATTATGCACGAAACTTGGTAAACAAGTTATTGGACAGAAGCTTGAATAAACAGCAATACAGAAGCGTACGAAGGTTAGTTTGAACCCAAAATTTAACAGAGAGTTAATAAGGTCGTGGGGAATCAGAAAAGTTGGATTGTAACCTGTTTTACCTTCGAATTCAAGATGATTCTTCACGTTGGGATTCTTCGGAGGCTCCGATGATGCCGGTTCCGGATTGAGTTCGACCCGGGCTTCTGGTTGTTGATTGTTGATGATGTTCTTCACGTTTTGGAGGTGGTTTGGTTGATGTTTGATGATGGTTGATGTGTTAGGAGTTGAAAAGTGTGTTTAGGTGGTGATTTCGAGAGATTTTTGATGTGATTTTGGTGCTTGGATGTGTAAAAACGTGAGGAGAATGAGACGGCTAGGTTTTCTGGTTGCTTAGAGTTCTTGAGGTTCTGATTTGATCACGGGATAAGGTTCCTTATATAGGCTTCCTTAAAGATAGAAAAATCCGGTAAAAACCGAGATTTACCGACGTTTTAGCTCAAGGGTTACCAAAAGGAATTTGATTATAAAATTTTACACATGGGTAAAGGATGATATTTCTGATTTTTCTAAAGTGGAATCGAATTTTTTGGATATTGGGATATTTTTAAATTCAATTTTCCGTCAGATTCAATCAGAAATTGCTAGAAAATTATTGGAAATTCGAAAAATCAAAATTCCAACGCCATTATGCTTCAAATGTCATCCTTTATCATGGGTTAAAATTTCAAAGCATTTTGAATTGATTTGACCCTTATTTGGAGGAGAGAGAAAGCCTATAGGGGGTTTAGGAGCCTTGAAAAATTATGAAAACGCCCCTGGAGATGACTAAGCTGTCCCTAGTACTCTGAAACGTGCCGATCGAACTGGGAACTCTTGCTACTAGCCTATTAGTAGAGACTTTCTTCCGGGGGGGTGAAATTTTGGGTATAACATGAAGGTTCTTTGGTCGAACCACGATGTGGAAGAGGCCACATGGGAATTAGAAGCAGATATGCGAGCGAAATTTCCCTCATTATTTACCGACCAGACACTTTAGTCTAGGGTACGGGGCGTACCCCTCTTTTTTAGGGGGTAGAGCCTTTTTCATTTTTGGGTTTAGTGTGCGTTTTGTTGCACTTTTGTGCATTTCAGTGACGTTCTGTCTTGTATGTGTTCTTGTGTAACACTATTCAGCATATTTCAGTGACATGTTGTCTTGTATGTGTTCTTTTGTGACACTGCATTTGAATGTACCTTGTACTTCTACTAGATGGTGTGTACCTTGTTACACTACAATAAAAGTTTATGTGCACTACTCTGCACTATCAGACATGAAAAGTGACTATGTTATTATATACACTATATTGTTCCAAGTATTCCTATTGTGTGTGACGTACACTGTGAACTTAGGAATATAGAGACTTGGGACTTGATCCCTAAAAACTAGATTGAGTTGTGGATACGTAGTGGAACTTGATTCCCCACAACCTTATAATTTAGATATGAGACTTCGGGGCGAAGTCCTTTTTTAAGGGGGGTAGATTGAAATACCCCAAATATAAATAATATTATTAAATCATTATTTATTGGAATATAATCCAAATATAAATCATTTCACGTACGCATGCAAACCCATGCATGAAAACGTTACGTAAAAATAGTCATTTCACCATAACGCTAAAACGCCTTAGAAGCATATGGTCAAACATGACCTTGTATGACCCGCTAATATTCAAACCAAATGGTCATTCAATTATTATATGAATATATAAATATATTCCCTAAGCTATATTCAGTCAAAAACGCAAAACGCTCGGGAGTGCTCACGCACGCCCCTTAAAGCACGAAAAGTCCGGAGGAGTGCCGAGGTGGCACGAACTCCTATAAGATTGATTCCTTGAGTTCCTAACATCATTATTAACCATTATAAAGAGAACCCACGAAGTGGTTTCTCAAATTCAGCAAAAACCACAGGAGGATTTCTTAGCGCTCCTTTTTGGCCCGGGAGTGTCCCGATGGCCCGTAAATTATGTCACGGGTTGATATAACCCCTATAAAACTCAATATAACATCTTAGTATATGTTTATTTACTATAATAAGTGTTTACAAACACTTGGAACTCATAAAAACAATTGGTTCCCAAAATTTCCTTAGAGCACAAAAACACACCTTCGGGTGTCACGAAAATGCGTTTTACGCAATTACCTTGTAGTTTTTGACATGCCACGAATTGGTAATCTTAAATAGGGTTAAAATGACCTTCTAAATAAGTTGGTGTGACTAGTCAACAAGGCTCTCTATAGGGGCCGATTTTGAGAGCAAAAACTAGTATAAAAATTGCATTAAAAGTTTGTAAAGGCATAGAACATGGTGACTCACCTTCCCATGTGTTATATTACTTAATGTCAAAGTATGTAGGTCTCATATGACCAGCAAGCTGTCGAATTAGGTCATGGAATAAGGCCATGTGAGCTAGAACAAAAACAAATGAGAAAAAGCAAAAAGTAGATCTAGAATTCACTTTTCTAGATTCCTTCTTTTCCATGTGACCTAACATGCTTGTCCTTGGCTCTTCAATGTCAATTAAGACACCCCATTTGACCCTTGAATTTGTGACTCTACAAGGGAGGAAGAAGACAAGCCTAACTTAGAAAAATCAAAGAATAACTTACCTAAATTACCTTGTCTTCTAGCTCACAATTATTTCCTTTCCAACTCTTGCCTTGTCACACCTCACATGTCCGATTTCTATGCTGGAAAAGAGGACATTTATTGAGCCAATCAACCATGAAATAAACTAAGAAAAAGTAAAGTCATTTGACATTAAAAATTGACAAAACAAAATCAAATTCCAATTGCCCTCTTTCATTTACGTGAGCTAGGTCTCATTTCCCTCCTTGCACATTTCCTCCAAGGTTTGGTAAGGCTCCCTCCTCTCTCTTCTAGCTTCATCTTCTTCCTTTGAAGCTCTTAAGTCCATTAATGGAGTTTTAACTTCTATCTTCATCTTTAAGGTAATTTCCTAGCATTTCTTGGCAAGTCTTGAAGCAAAACTCTTCCTAGCATAACAAGGTGTGTCGGCATCAATTAGATCTCCAAGGGGGTTGTCCAAAACAACATTAATCCAAGGAGCATCTCAAGGTTATCTTAAGGTAGGTTTCAAAGCTTGAAAATCCTTAAAGCACATTTTTATGTGTAACCAAGTTCTACTTCTTATAAGTCTCTTTTCTTCTTCATTTTGATGAAGGAAAACTTGTTCTTCACCTACCTTAGGAGTGCCGAATTTATAAGGAGAAAAGCCTAAGGTAAAGTCTTGTAAAACTACTTCCAAATCTACTTAAGATCTTTATTCAAGATCTAACTCCTAAACACCTTCACCTCTTGCATAAACCCGAAGAGGAGCATCAAGTATACCTAGGAGAAAGCTTGGAGATTCAAGAAGAAGTTCAAACACTTAACCACCTTTGTTAAGAAGTAAGTTTACTAAGTAAATCTTTATGTTATAAGCTTTGTTAAGCTTCTAAAAAATGTACAAAAATTATGTACATCTCCTAGGCTAAATAATACCGAAACTATATGGTTTTATATGCCAAAAATATAATCTATAACATATATAGAAAATATTTACCTTAAGACACATTTTTATGTCACAAAATTTATTTATGTTACAAATAAAATAAGGCCGAAATGTCTAGGGCAAAAATGTTTTATTTTGAGCTAAGAATAAATATAAGACCTTACAATAATTTATACATGAGTTATATGACTCCTATGAATTTATTTATAATTATTTAGACATATAAATCCACTTTTATATAACATATGGTCTCATTTAAAATATGGCCGAATGCTCTAGGTGTTAAATGGAATTTAATGAGCTACTTATGTATATAAACTTATACTATAAAGTTTGGTGAGTTAAAAATATTTATTTAGTGCTTAATGGCTAATTATTAAGTTATGTGGCTTAAATGTAATTTTTACAAAGTTTAGTGCAAATATTGTGAAAGCCGAGAGCTAAAGGGTATTTAGTGTAATTATGATATAATATAAGGTTAGGAATTAAGTTTATAATTTTAGATAATTTAAACAAAGCCTTAAATAACTTTTATAAAGTTTAGGGCTATTATGTAATTTATAAAAGTTGATATGAAAGTTTGTAAATTATTAGTGGGCGAATTGATAATTAAGAGAATCATTGAGTTCACTTTCGAAATTTTGAAGGATTAAATATTTAGGCTTAGATTATAAGTTATTAAGATACTTATATAAAGTTTTGGGGTGAAAATGTAATTAAGAAAAATAAATGACATAGCCGAATTACTTTGGGTTTAGTTTGGTAATTTAAGAATTTATATATATATATTATAATCGGCATTTATGGAGAATTAAAATTAAAACTATAGTTTATAAGATTACATTATGTAAAGATTATAAGATTTTGTGGCTAAATTGCAATTATAGATAGAAAGTAATAAATATATGCCGAGATTTTGAGGGGCTAAGATGTAATTCTTGAAAGTTATAATATTTATAAGTTATGTCAAAAGATTAGTGGTAGTTTTGTAATTTAATTAGATGAGGAATTAAAACTATGTTATATAAAGAGATTAGAATTTAAGTGTAAAGTTTATGAATTAATGTGGTTGTTTTGTAAATAACCGAAATACAAGTTTAAGAATTTAGATTTAAATAAATATAGGTCCTATATGGATATTTGGAGGATTGAGAAGAAAGAATTTTGATTAAAGGAATTATGGAATTAAACTATGGCTTACATGGTTATAAGGAATTAAAAGATAAACAATAAATATTATTTATGGTTAAAAGGAGAATAATAAAACTATAAGAATTTTATGTCTATGTATGACATATAAATATAGTTAAGAAATTATAAGTTGTTATGTCACCTAGACAAATAAAATAAACAACAAATGCAATAAACACATATATGTGCATTAAAGGATGTATAAATAAATCAAAAGGAATAACAAATAAGTTATACATTAAATCATGAGGTAATTAAAAGAAATAAACCTCACATGAAATAACAAATACGAGATTTGTTAAATGATCCATAGAATTATTGTATAAGGGTAACATAAATAAACCCTCAGTCAATCCATTCTAGGACTTTGTTTGACCAGACGTTGACCGGAATTTACAAGTACAGTCTACGGTGAACGGTTGGGATTCTTGCAACCTGTTTTCTACGGATTACACGGCTTGTGTGCTATCTGGTGTTGAAATGACGACCAAGATAATTAATGTAAAATGTTGTTTACTCTTGTGGGCTGTTGTATTATTTTATGTGCGTGAATGTTGCTGACTACAACGTGTATGTCACGCATACAAACACTACTATACCAGTGGATTAAATACCTGCGCTTCAGTATACCAAGGACTTGTACTCAAGTCTCTCACTAACTTCACTTTATAACAAACGTCATTATCCTAAACGTGATAATTGACATTATACATTGGGTTCTTGTCAACATCTTTATATGACACCTAACAATTCTATACTTCGAGAATGAGGAGCCCGGTTGGATCTGGCGTGCATGCTACAGGAGTTGTACCTGTCTCAGGTCGTCTCCTAATACGTCGCGACGGAACTTTCAGTTGGGAGGAAGACTCTATTCCTTCCGGGATTCAAATGCCCATCAGTTCAGTTTGAGGGAGACTTCTTTCCTCTAGTGGGATTCATTTTCCCACGCCTCTCAGTTCAGGGTTTAACTATGTTATCTCCTGGGGTTTTTATACCCAACCTTTCTCTATAACGAGGTCACTATACCTCCACTATATTGATATACTTTTATACATCTGTCAGTCCCACTGTGTGGACCTGACAGCTATCAGACATTTCAGTTCAGCTAACTTGACCTTCTGTGTCTTGTTCTATGTGACATTATTGTCCTTGTTTGGATACTTGTATCATCAGATTATGCTTGTTTACAGTTTTATAAAAATGAACTGCATGTGTTCGACAAAGTAGTTGGTGTGGCCCGGTAGACGTTGGGCTGCACGTTTTCCATACCAGCATTGTTTGCTGAGCCCCTTTGGGGCACCCCCATTTTTCAGGTACCTGAAGTTTAAGAAGATCACCACACTGAGTGTAGGTGGGGTAGACCAAGCTTTGGGAGTCTACTATTAGTTAATTATTTTATTTCAGTATTTTACTTTGAGTTTGATTCCTAGTATCTCGGGTTGTATCTGTATTCCAGACCGTGACATTTAAGGATTGTATTTGGACTTAGCCTTGTTGGTCACAAGGGTGGCCAACGGCATTGTAATACCGCCCGGTTGTTGTATTTATTTCCGCTGCAGTTGTTTTTATTTGGGAGTGATCGCCGTTCAGTTTATTGGATTTCGGGTTGGGGTATTACAAACAATTTCGGTCTTACTACGCCTACAATGCTTACGCCATTTAAATGGCTACCCATGTATAAACATCTACCCCGTCCTACTCTCGAACGGCTTCCAGCTCCTTGTACCTGAAATAGAAAAGGAGAGAAAGGGTGGCCCCAAGGGCTCAGCACCTTTGCTGGTATGGTAATCCCGCAGCCCACATGCTACCGGGCCACGCACAACTAATTGTCGTCTTAGCATGCGATTGATTACATTTAAATCATGCATGCAACTGTAAACACACAACACAAAACATTTCGCCTCAATGGGCTCAACAAACGGATAATACATCCTTACTTGATGAGTCACTCATGGTATTCATTATCCCTAGAGTGTTCCTCCTCTAACGGAGCTACTTCCTTAATAGACGACACTTACCCTTAAATCGGGTTATCCTTAAACGCCTCTTGGCACAAATGGGATTCATTTCCATGATCCACACACTCCATATCTTACAACATATCACATTCCTCACATAGCAAAACATAACAACACCTTTCTCGTTTCGACGTACACATGATAGCATCGCATTCATTTTAAACACCTAACGTATACATATCATAGCATAGCAAGGGAAATTGCATAGCACAATAAACAACACAAAACACCATAAGATCGGTTCACACAAGGAACCTTCCACCATAGTTAGTATACATAGTGAGCCTAGAGATTATTGCTAATCTCATGCTAAGCTCGTTACCAACCTCGTTACCGTCCAGTTATATCGAACGGTTAACTTATACCCAAGGTGTGTCGGATATAGTAATCCCAAGCACACCGAAATAACATTTGTATGCCCCTGTGGCCCGACGTGAGTCAGTAAACTAGCTTTGGATAAGCTAAGGGAAGGTAGAAACCAAATTGGAATACAACCTATACATACACCAAGAGAGTCGAACCAGATATGACATCGACTCCCGTCCTCACACGCGTGGCCGGAACATGACCGGACTCCTCACTCCCCCGATTAGCACTTGTTAGTGGTCATACAATATTTGTTAAGTCACATACAAACAAATATTAGGTCTTGTTAGACACACCAAGGGAAAGGAGTCACAATGTTACAACATCATAATATATACAACACGTAAACTCTTTTCATGTCTTAATCTTACAAGGTCATTAAAATCAGAAAAACACATTGGCATACAAGCCGGTGTAATCCGGTAGGACACAGGTTGCAAGAAAACCATACCTGTCACCGGAGTCCACTTTATCATGTCCACTTATGTTCCTCGAGCAATTCTCGAACAACTGATAACATACATGTACTTTTATTAACATCGGGGTAGCATGATATTATTAATGTCTAATGCTTATAACTTTTCCCCGTTAACTTAGTTAATAACTTGACATTTTTAATTTGTTTTACTCTCACATTTTAATACAACTTTTCACCCACTTAATTGTCACTAAAACTCACCTAACATGTCCTTAAGAACTTTATAACATCATTACCTATCAATCCCCATCATTAGACATCTTTTAATAACCTAAAACCATGTTTTTATAGTGGTCCGGGACTTGGTCCTCTTCTTAAGTCCCGGACCATATGCTAACTCAAGTCTCGGCCTTTTAGAATGGGGTGGTCCGGGACCTTATACATGGCCTAAGTCCCGGACCACATCCTTATGTGACTCTCGGCCTATTTTACACCCCTGGTCCGGGACTTGAACCATGACCTAGGTCCCGGACCAAAGCTACAGACTTGGTAAAATTGCATTTTTCAAACCTTGTTGCACTATTTCTCCACCTCCATTAATTACCCAAACTTCATACATGAACTTAGGCATATTCTAATACCAAAATATCACTTTGATTCTCCTTACAACATTGTCTTGTTTTTTTTTTTTTGCATAATTTTGGGCCGTCCGACCCACCGTCCGACCCACAGCTGGGTCGGACCGTTCCAGAAACTTTTCCCGTCTTTTAAATACACATGTCCGAACATGTGTCCGGACATCCCAAGTTCGGACACAGTTCGTGTGCCAGATTGCCCAACAGAGCCTGTCCGAACTTCCATGTCCGGACGGAAGTTCGGACAAGGCAAAATGCTCAATTTCCAAGCCCTTAAACACTTAGCCAAATTCCTCCAAAGCCTCCAACACTTATAGTATCTACTCCCTAGGTTCCTAAGTGATGTTTCATGCCTGTTCTAACCATTATACCAAGACATACCTTCCACACAAACCTCATCATCCAAACATCCTTTCTTACATATCAAAACTCCTTATGTCATTCTTACAACTCCTTTTCCAAGCTTACATCTCCTTAATTTACCAAATCCTCTTTTCACAAACTTCTTGAATTTCTTTCTCAAAACCTTACCTAAACATCATTCTCTCCTTATTCATCAATCATTACCTAAACCTTATATAAACTTCTCCAAGACTTTGACACACCCTAGAAACTCTCATTGATTTCTAGAACTTCCAAGATAACACCTAAATCCTTGCATCACTCTAAATCACTTTAATACATGTTCTCTTCCCAAGTAAAACATTTGTTCACCTTTCA
Organism: Limonium bicolor; assembly: GCA_023374045.1. Taxonomy (NCBI): domain Eukaryota; kingdom Viridiplantae; phylum Streptophyta; class Magnoliopsida; order Caryophyllales; family Plumbaginaceae; genus Limonium; species Limonium bicolor. Next base: position 112,904,825 of record CM041783.1, read on the forward strand.
CACTTCCTAGTTCACCAAAACCATTTAAAACACTTAGAACTTCTTACACATTTTCCCAAATTTGGCCATAGCTTCTCTTGTATATACTCACATCCAAACACTTAGGTTTTTTTACCTTATTTCATTCAAAACACCTAAAATCCATCAAACACATTTTATACACAAGACTTCACCAAATTTACACTACATCACAATATAGTGCACAATTTAAATTGCTTGGCACTTAGGCCCTTAAATAACATGGCTCTTAGGCCCTTAAATAACAAAACCTTAAACATTGAATTTCCACAATATATAAGCCTTTGACCTGCAATTACACACAAGACATATTCTTTTACTAGTCTCCTTGAGAACACCTCACTAAGTCATTCACCATTTTGTCTTACTAGGTAGTTTTAGCAAGCATTATAAGCTCATTTCTCCTAAGGAATTAAACCACATTGAGATAGCATATTTACCTCTTTTCCTCAAAACTTCTTTCTTGTTCCTTGTTTAAAATCGGCTAAGCTTAGTTGCTTGTCAACTTCTAAACATTAGACAAACAATGTGATGAGTATTCAAGCTCCAAGCTTAATCTCATTGTAAACCCTAGGTTTTACATTGTTCAAAGAGCATTAAGATAGTTGTTTTACCTTGGTCTTTGAAGGGAATTGGAATATCTACCAAAAGAGGACTCCACCAAGTCCTTGAAAGATTCAAATGGAGCTAGAACAAAGCAACACAATGAGCACCATTAATGGTGATTTTCGGTCAAGGTAAAAACATGGAGGAAACTTCATTTTTCTTTGAGTTTCTTACCTTGAAGCAAAGGAGAGTAATAATATGTAGAAACACAAGCTCAAGCTCCTCCCATGGTGATTCCTCTTGGCACCGAAATGGAGCTCTTGGGATTTTGAAAGGATAGAATTGAAGAGCTTGATGAGAGGAAGAGATTGGTGGTGTTTGTTTTTGATTTGGATAAGTGAGCTAGATTTTACAAGGGGTCAAAGATGGAGTTAATGGTGGTGTTGGTGTATTACCGAGAGAGAACAAGAAGAAGAGAGGTTGAAGAATAGTGGAACCGTGTGAAATGAAGAAGAAAGAAATGAGAGAATGAGATTGGTTTGCTTTTTGAAGATATTTATAACTTAAAGCAAATAGTAACCTATGAGTCATCTTTATTTACTTAACAAGTTAACATGTTTGGTGACTCATTACTACAAAAACCGGCCCCCCTTATTATTAGAAGGGTATAATAGTCTTTGTTGACCAATTTAATTACTTATAACATTATATGTTACAAACTAGCTTATAAAAGTTACTATTCATGAAAACAAGGCACATTGTTGTGAAATTTTTGATTTCCCATTGATATAGACTTCTAAATGTGATACTATATAGTACACATGTTAATTAAAGAGTAATGATGGACATTTAGCCATTCAAAACTCATTTACAAGACAAATTTTTCAAAAACGTGCTTTAAGACTCCTTAAAGCACTTTTTGTGTTTTAACTTGTTTTCAAGCTTGGTTTTTTGGTAAGTGATTTAATATGTTCATTAACATATTTATAAGATATAGGTATGACCATTAGGTCTTATACAAATTTATCCCAAGCTTAGAGCACTTTTTAGCCCATATTGACCTTAAGGTATTTATTTGTGTTTTGTTTGGTTTAACTGTACACTAATGTTCCTAAGGCACTTTTTAGCCTTTAGATAACATATTTAAACATTTAAACAACATACCAAGGTTGGGGTATTTCAATCTACCCCCCTTAAAAGAACTTTGTCCTCGAAGTTCACATTTCCTCGCATCATTGGATTAGAATACGGGAATTACTTTCGAAGTTAACTTCCTTACCAACCATCCTTTACATCCAACCTCAGACTTAACAGTCCGGGCAACATATCCACATTATACATAACCATATCGTAACATACTTACATGATGACCTCGGACTCACGGTCCGGGCACCTTAATAACATTACACTTACATAACAAACCTCAAACTCTCAGGTCAGGGTAACAATACACCGTTAGACTCGTAGGTCTGAATAACATAACACTTTCGGAACTACCACATTAGGACTCAAGGTCTAAAATAGTATTTCTACTCATACCACACAACATGTCTTAGCATGTATAACAAACAGAAATACCTTTTCCATCTCTCCATGGGCTCCAATCCCATGTTGAGTTCATATACACTGTGATCCCGCAGAACCCGGTCGTGATGGACACCTTCTGGTCCCCGGTTCTTTGGGAGATCAAAACATTCACTTAATTTTTAACATATATACTTCTCATGTCACCGGTCCGAAGACAAAGGCTCATGCGTCCTCAGCTCGTGAGCAAGTACTACAAAAATATTCTTAACTAGGTTAAGTATAAGAGAATCCTTTATTAAAATATTAATCGATTGTTTGAAAACAACAAATGAAAATCCTTTGAAAACACAACACAACTCCAAGTCCAACTTATGCTCTTTGCTTCTTTCTAAACGTGGTTATTGTGTCCACTTACAGGGAGCTTCTAGAGTCATCCAACCCTGATGTGATCAGCATCAGTGTTGAACTATCCTTCCACCCAATTTGTGTTCGGCTTCCCTTGATCTCATGATAATCAAGTTTCACCTCCCACTTCATTTCAACCAACAACTAATTCAAGCATATCCATTTTCCATCTTTAAATCCTTCTAGTCATAATCATTACATCTCCAAGGGATAGAACTCCGTCTATCATCATCACCCAAATCCAACTTAACTCAAGTTACCTAGGAAATTTAATTCTCACTAGCTTCTATTCGGTCTCATACCCCTTCATAAATCACAACACTGTATATATATACATATATATTTTTTTAACAAAATACAATACATGGTTTACATTATGCACCATCGGGGTTTTAGTTCCCCCGGGAGTTTCTTTACTCCCTTCCACTTGTACTCTCACACACCACTGTTAACAAAGTAAACACATTTTCCCACAAGGTATTCGCATCTTCTGTGCGCAATTACCACAATTTAACCATAAATGAGTGCGTATGTTTGTATAACACACGCGCCAACCATCATAACAAATTATTTGTGCTATGCACAACACAAATCACATATATTGTACGGTATACACACTAAGCGGCTTTACGCTCTACCCCCCTTAAAAGGGATTACGCCCACGTAATCAGTCACTGAACATGGCTTAAAATGTTCTGCCGTCGTGAAGTATTTTAACTTCCACGCGGTCTGGTACACAATGCGTTTTGGTTAGAGGATTTTAACCATATTGGTGGTTTAATCCCTAAACAAAGAATTCTTATTAGAGTTATCTAACTCATAACGGTTTCGGTCCTGGCCTGTGAGGCTTCTAGGCATTGATGACTAGCCGTCCATTCATATTCACAATGTATATTCGGCATTTGATGCATGGGCTCACTGGCCTCTGCTGCGCAATTCTGATAATTATAGGGCTAGTTTGCCCCATTCGTACTGTTACTGTATTGTACATCTCCAATGTATTACCCTTATCTTGGGAAGAATGGTTTCTCAACCGGCACATGGTATCTCTTACCCTGAGCGAATTCGGTGAGTTTCACAATTTTCCATCCACTTCTCAAATAGCTTACAGCGTAAACTACTATGTAATTCACAATGATTGACTTGCTTCTACTGACTTACTGTCGGTTGAGATTGAGCTACTACCTAATGTGTAGTGCTCTCTCAGTTTTTTCCCACACCTGGGGTATATTCATACCGACATTTGGTATTTAGTGCTACTGTAGTCACTTACTGTTAATCATGTCTCCACCCTTAGTTTTGTACAAGTATTCTTTCATTGGTGCGGCCTCGCATTACCTATGCATCGGTCATTATAACATTATTCCTCCACAATACCATGCTTCTGATTCCTAGCTACCCACTTGATCATTACTGTGCAAGTGCAATACCAAAACACTCAGTCATACAGAGTGCAGAGGCGTAAACTCTTGACAGTAAATCCCTTATGCGTTTCGCCATGGAATTGACATTGAGTTCCTCATCACATAGTACTACCACTGGTTATTGCCCAGTGTGTTTAACACCACTTACCTTGCATCACCACTGAATTTAATTCATAACTGCTCTTATCTGCCATATCATATTTAACACACTTATACAACGGTCGCTTACTGCGCACCGTGCTTATTGTATAACATAACACTAACTTGCATGGTATTTACTGTCACATTAATTTCCACACGTTACTTACATTATTCAAATTATGGTTCGTCATTCATTGGATGACTACCGAATGTTCCTGAGCGTTGCTCACTCGAGTCACAAACCGGCGTTATTAGCTCGGTGCTTCACTTTATACACAACATACTACTAAGCTAACTGCTCTCTTTCAATAATAACGTCGTCCATCCTTAACATATATCTTGAACTTGATGTCACATAACTACCGTTCCTGCGGTCTCACAATATCGAGAGGTATCCCCACTCTTAATGTAGTGGTTCGTTCTCCGCTCTATTACTTGTATAACATAAACTTCTGGAATCAATCTAATTTACATAACACATTTTCTTTGTGGCTTATAAGCCTTACTGCCCTGAGCTGCGCTCATTGTAGGCTGTCCACATACATGTACTTCTTGTACAACATTACATGGTTTGGGTATTATATTGAGCTCCATGACAAGGTCGTTGCATTCCGTTTCCTTCCATGGGATGCCCCTTAGGTTGTCAGTCCGTCTCCTGACAACTTATGTCTAAACTGGGTGTTAGTTTCAACCCTTGTGCTTCTGTCATGCATTTCGTTCAACAATTGGTGATGCGAACACCCTTTAAGGATTGCTCCTGGGTGTTGCTAAGTCATGCCATTACATCTGGTTCACACTTATTGGTACATTCCGTTAGCCACGCCTTTTTGCGTTCTAACTGGTTATTATCTTCTTCTGTGAAGATCAACATTTCCTGATAGTGTAGGTACTCATTTTGGGAGTTTCATCCCGTTCATTGCACATTAATGTGTCCACATTAGGCTGGGTCACCATTTCAGCTATCATGTTTATCCCTGAGGATCCTTAAGTCATATACGATGTCTTTACATTCAGTTAGTGCACTTCGCACCTCCTAACTCTTAAACATTTCCTTGAAAGGAATTCACTAATTCCTTTAGTCTCGTTAACTTAACTGAGTTCCTTAACTTCAACCATTCATGGTAATCCTTAGTTCTTGTTTGATTTATACTGCTGACCGTAGACGGAGTCGACTACTTCCCATGTTTCGGACTTCACTCGTATACATATGTGGGGTACCATACTGATACATTGCTACTTACCCAACTAATCCATAAGTAGGTCTGTCAGGCCCACAAGCTCCTATCGGAGTACGGTCGTCCCACAATTCAGTTGGTACACTCGTAGTGTCCGTCACACGCCTAGGTGAAGTATTCTGTTGTCAACTCCCTTATATTGTCCCGTGACAATATTCATTCCTTGCTTCCCGAACTTAATCGAGGGAAAGTTTATCCATTGTTGTATCTTTATCAACTGCCCTTGGTTTTACTGGTTTGGTTTAAAAGAAGGTTGGAAAGAAGTGTTGGTTTGAAAGAAATTTTGGTTTTGAAAGAAAGAGTTTAGATAAATCTGGGTTCGAAAGAAATTTTCCACGGTTTCACAACATCTTCTTACCTTAGCCAAGTCTAGCTTCTTGCTGACTGGTGTACTTACAATTACAGAGGTTAGGCTAGCAGGCCCTTCCACTATTATGACGATCACATTTAACTTTATGGTACTTTTCCAAGTACTTTGTAGTGGTTATAATTTCCCGAACAGCCCTGTTATAGCAGCACTTGCTATGGCAAGTGCGCCATGCTAACTGGCTATCGGTTTAACACATACCGATTGTGGTATTGTTTTTACCCATATTGTCATCAGTGGCCTTGTTGGCCCTCACTGATCTTACTGTCTTGATAATAACTCTTCTAGGTGACTTCTCACTGTCTTCACATGACGATCATCAACTAGGGTGTTTCCCATTCTGGGAGACCCCTTTTTCTTAGTATTGTATTCTCTTTGTAGCCCGTTCCACGTATTTGGGCACTACGTTGTAGTTCCCTTGTCGGTTGGTATACCGTTGGTGTATTACTTATCAACTGTCGTCCCGTAGACACTTGTCTTGGGTTCCATTAATCCACTTCTTGCCTGTTGCATGGTCGGTGCGTTGCAAGCTGGTTATCCTCGACTGCTCGGCATGTCGACCCAGGTTGCTGGAAATTCTATTCTCTCATACACTGATTCTTCACTCTCCGCTATGAAATGCGGTTAACACTGTTTAGATGGGAACCGTCTCCGGGATTCCCAGCTTTCAGGATCTACCGTATGACAGGTTCTCCATACCTTTAGAGGTGTTTAATGACAGCCAGATCGGGTATTTCCGAGTAAGAGTGGACTTCCATCTCTCTAGCGTTCTTTCCCAAGTTATATACAGGGATTGTGGAGGGCGGGATGGATATTGTAGGTTTCCAGTACACACTGGAAATTCCTATGTAGCGTATCTCTCACGCTATCACTCAACCCTTAACCCAAAGTACTTAAATCCTAACTCGGTACTTCCTAAGCTCGGTAATTCAGTCATCAGAGCGAATACAACTTTTTGTAACACCCCAACTACCACCGTACACATAACATCAAACTGCAGCGGAAAATTCAACTCATCACATTACTTATTTCAATGGTGTTACACGCCGTTAACCACCCACGTGGCTAACAAGGCTAATACATGTACTTTGTATCGGTCTGATGGACTAGATTCCTGAGCAACTACACGTTACATTTGCTTCCCTTAACAACAACCCATATACATTATACATTCCAACCGTACCGAGTATTTACAAACTAATGCTGGTAACAATTTCGGTCTTACTACGCCTACAATGCTTACGCCATTTAAATGGCTACCCATGTATAAACATCTACCCCGTCCTACTCTCGAACGGCTTCCAGCTCCTTGTACCTGAAATAGAAAAGGAGAGAAAGGGTGGCCCCCAAGGGGCTCAGCACCTTTGCTGGTATGGTAATCCCGCAGCCCACATGCTACCGGGCCACGCACAACTAATTGTCGTCTTAGCATGCGATTGATTATATTTAAATCATGCATGCAACTGTAAACACACACACAAAACATTTCGCCTCAATGGGCTCAACAAACGGATAATACATCCTTACTTGATGAGTCACTCATGGTATTCATTATCCCTAGAGTGTTCCTCCTCTAACGGAGCTACTTCCTTAATAGACGACACTTACCCTTAAATCGGGTTATCCTTAAACGCCACTTGGCACAAATGGGATTCATTTCCATGATCCACACACTCCATATCTTACAACATATCACATTCCTCACATAACAAAACATAACAACACCTTTCTCGTTTCGACGTACACATGATAGCATCGCATTCATTTTAAACACCTAACGTATACATATCATAGCATAGCAAGGGAAATTGCATAGCACAATAACAACACAAAACTCCATAAGATCGGTTCACACAAGGAACCTTCCACCATAGTTAGTATACATAGTGAGCCTAGAGATTATTGCCAATCTCATGCTAAGCTCGTTACCAACCTCGTTACCGTCCGGTTATATCGAACGGTTAACTTATACCCAAGGTGTGTCGGATATAGTAATCCCAAGCACACTGAAATAACATTTGTATGCCCCTGTGGCCCGACGTGAGTCAGTAAACTAGCTTTGGGTAAGCTAAGGGAAGGTAGAAACCAAATTGGAATACAACCTATACATACACCAAGAGAGTCGAACCGGATATGACATCGACTCCCGTCCTCACACGCGTGGCCGGAACATGACCGGACTCCTCACTCCCCCGATTAGCACTTGTTAGTGGTCACACAATATTTGTTAAGTCATATACAAAGAAATATTAGGTCTTGTTAGACACACCAGGGAAAGGAGTCACAATGTTACAACATCATAATATATAACAACCGTAAACCCTTTTCATGCCTTAATCTGACAAGGTCATTAACAATCAGAAAAACACATTGGCATACAAGCCGGTGTAATCCGGTAGGACACAGGTTGCAAGAAAACCATACCTATCACCGGAGTCCACTTTATCATGTCCACTTATGTTCCTCGAGCAATTCTCGAACAACTGATAACATTACATGTACTTTTATTAACATCGGGGTAGCATGATTATTTAATGTCTAATGCTTATAACTTTTCCCCGTTAACTTAGTTAAATAACTTGACATTTTTAATTTGTTTTACTCTCACATTTTAATACAACTTTTCACCCACTTAATTGTCACTAAAACTCACCTAACATGTCCTTAAGAACTTTATAACATCATTACCTATCAATCCCCATCATTAGACATCTTTTAATAACCTAAAACCATGTTTTTATAGTGGTCCGGGACTTGGTCTTCTTCTTAAGTCCCGGACCATATGCTAACTCAAGTCTCGGCCTTTTAGAATGGGGTGGTCCGGGACCTTATACATGGCCTAAGTCCCGGACCACATCCTTATGTGACTCTCGGCCTATTTTACACCCCTGGTCCGGGACTTGAACCATGACCTAGGTCCCGGACCAAAGCTACAGACTTGGTAAAATTGCATTTTTCAAACCTTGTTGCACTATTTCTCCACCTCCATTAATTACCCAAACTTCATACATGAACTTAGGCATATTCTAATACCAAAATATCACTTTGATTCTCCTTACAACATTGTCTTGTTTTTTTTTTTGCATAATTTGGGCCGTCCGACCCACCGTCCGACCCACAACTGGGTCGGACCGTACCAGAAACTTTTCCCGTCTTTTAAATACACATGTCCGAACATGTGTCCGGACTTCCGAAGTTCGGACACAGTTCGAGTGTGCCAGATTCTTGCCCAACAGAGCCTGTCCGAACTTCCATGTCCGGACGGAAGTTCGGACAAGGCAAAATGTTCAATTTCCAAGCCCTTAAACACTTAGCCAAATTCCTCCAAAGCCTCCAACACTTATAGTATCTACTCCCTAGGTTCCTAAGTGATGTTTCATGCCTGTTCTAACCATTATACCAAGACATACCTTCCACACAAACATCATCATCCAAACATCCTTTCTTATATATCAAAACTCCTTATGTCATTCTTATAATTCCTTTTCCAAGCTTACACTTCCTCCTTAATTTACCAAATCCACTTTTCACAACTTCTTGAATTCCTTTCTCAAAACCTTACCTAAACATCATTCTCTCCTTATTCATCAATCATTACCTAAACCTTATATAAACTTCTCCAAGACTTTGACACATCCTAGAAACTCTCATTTGATTTCTAGAACTTCCAAGATAACACCTAAATCCTTGCATCACTCTAAATCACTTTAATACATGTTCTCTTCCCAAGTAAAACATTTGTTCACCTTTCACACTTCCTAGTTCACCAAAACCATTTAAAACACTTAGAACTTCTTACACATTTTCCCAAATTTGGCCATAGCTTCTCTTGTATATACTCACATCCAACACTTAGTTTTTTTTACCTTATTTCATTCAAGAACACCTAAAATCCATCAAACACATTTTATACACAAGACTTCACCAAATTTACACTACATCACAGTATAGTGCACAATTTAAATTGCTTGGCACTTAGTGTAACACCCCTCTCCATAATCACGATATAATCCCTCTCGTAGCAATAAATAAAACGTCTCGCAGCGGAAAAATAAATAATAATTACAAAACTCACACAGGTGTCACCGGCCATTACTCGCCCATGCGAGCAACGTAGCCAAACCACATCCAACTTCCAAAATAAACAAACTGCTAACTGCAGTGATAACGAGAAACTCCTATACATCATACTAAGTCCATAAACCATAAACGTCGACAAGTGAGCGTCTACCCAATCCTGAAAAATACATAACCTTACCATAAGACCATACACCATCTTCATTACTATACAACATCTCCAATTACCCTGTTCCTGCTCTTCAGCTCCGACAATGATCAACAACCTGAAATGTGTAGTATCAGCGATAGACGCTGAGTATGCCGGGCCTGGACCCTAATGGTCACTTGTCATTTTAACCATCTTATTATTAGATTGGTTTCATGTTTTTCCTTTTTACAGTTATAATCAAAACTGAAGCATAAATGTATAATATACATAATCAACCATCCAAATATTCATAAACATTAATCATCCATTCTAATATTCATAAATTAATCATCCATTCTAATATTCATAAACATTAATCATCCATCCAAACCAAACATTCATAGAATACTCAAACAACATTTGTATATCGAACGTATCGAGCAATAACAACATATTTTGTACAATGTACAATCGCCGTAGTGTTCACCATCCGTTGTCAATTTATTTTAGTTTGGCTTTCAAGCCCCATCCATATGTACAATGTACATTCGCCATAGCGTACAGTTCCCATAGTTAATTTACCTTAGCCTTGTAGGCTCCATCCAACCATGTTTAATTGATGTCAGTAGGGCGTCATGTTAGGACAACCCGGTAGCCTCACCATGGACAGTAGTCCCTCGTACACACAAAGGTGCTCATTTCGCTAGAGGTCCGGAGGCCCCTGACTCACTTATGTCTCGTAAGACGTCCATAAAAAGGCCGTAGCCACCTGATCCACGAACCTATTTGGGCTCGTTGGATATAACCTGGAGAGAATCCAATTAGGAAACCCCTCAGTGATCACAAATGCGCAACCAAGTGGTTCGTAAACCACCGGGATTCCTCACCTCAATCTCATACCATCACTCTCTCATGTTGTTCAAGATATGCTCTTAGTCTTATGGAGAATATATTTATTAACCAGCGGCCCAATGGGTCATGCATACCTAGAAGTCATCTAGGTGATATTTATGTTAGAGATCCATGCTCTAGAGACCGACAATGTCGTGACTCGTTCCTAAGTGTTTTACTTAGGTTACCATATCCTTAATATTAATATCATGGTATTATATCAAGTAACCGTCATGTCATCACAACGCATATGTATGTTTATATAAGTCGATCTATAGTCGACGTAGTGTTAGTCCCGTAGGACGCCCGTGCATAAATAATTAATGCATCAACACTTAAACACATACATGTAACCACACACACATATACACACAAGTTATATCAAACAAATCCGAGCCCAAGGAGCAACCTTAGGTCAACTCGGGAAACCCCTTTACATACCGTTCACCCTGATTGTATTACGGTGGAGTATGAATCTTCAAGATCCTATGCTCCGTGTAGTCCGCTAGCTTGTCAAGCGTCCTTGTCAGAAGTATAATCTAAACGGTATTAAAACTATACGTCAGTCTCCATGACTAACTACATCCGTATATCCGAATAATAAGTAACCCCGACAGTTCACCTCCGTTTTCTACAGTTGTTGTTACGGGTTTCTCTAAAACAGTCGGTTTTGTTACTTAAAACGCGTACGTCAAAACTATCCCAACTGTTAAGTTTAATTCACTATTTCCTTTTTAATCTTATCCACCCTCCAGTTTAGGTGCGTAACCCATAGTTGCATGTATGCATGCATGATTATATTATATTATATTCTTTTTCTTATTGTATCATTTATTTTATTGTATTCTCTTTCATATTGTTTTATTTTCCCACCTTCCTTCATAATTCGACATGTTGTATAATCCCTTTATCTTTAGCAAATAATATTTGCTTCCAAAACTCATGACTTATAGTTCGTAACTATATTTTTTTTTTAATAACCACCACCATTAACTCATAAGGTGTTCAACCAAATATATTTATCCACCTTATATACATTATTCTTGTGTATGTATATATTTTTACCACGTAGGTAATTCTCATGAGTTTCATAAACTCTTATATTTTGTGTTACATTTCATCATCTTTTATTAGATGATTATTCCCATTAGTTGCATCATATTATACAACTTATATTAAGATTGTTATCCTAATATTATGTAACATTTTATGTTGTACATTTACAACTCCTAAGGTTTATTCCATAAATACCTTAGTTTGTAAATCCCATTCACTTATAGTTTGTCACACCATTTAATGTGAATACCTTATTTGTATTAATTTCATTAAACCACCTTAATACCAAATAATTGTTATAACATTTATAACATTATAGACCTTAGTCTAAAATTCATTTTCCAACCTTTATATTTTCGGTATAGCCCTTGAATTTATTTAAATTCCCTTTTTGACCACATAACATTATGTAATGTTATACCAAAATACTAATATCATTTGCTATGATATTTTTATTTCCTTTAACTTATAATCTATAGTTTTTTATACAAAACTATTGTGTATTGCCTCATAGGCACATATTAAACCTTATACTTTTCCTTAAACCATAATTTCCTTTATTTACAAAATCACCCCTTTCTTTTACCATGTTATATATCCCATTTAATATAACATTTCTAACTTATAAAAGAGCATAACCTATGGTTATTTTTGTAAATTCCGAACAGACCTCAATATACATTTTATATTGTCATTAGGCCCAATTTATAACATATCGTTTGATAATATCATTAAAACTATATATTATACATATATCTCAACAAATACTCTTATATAATTCTAAAAATCACCAAATTCCACCAAGGGTTATAAATATCCTTATTACCATATACTTTTGATATTTACCATTCCACCATCTATTTTTCTCCAAAGTGTCATAATGACATATTATCTATATATTATTCATATATAGTTTATTTTAATTCCAAAATCCACCAAATAAATTCCTAAAAATTCCTAATAGCCCATGGGTGTTTAGAATACCATTGTACACCCTTTATTTTTGGTAATAACATATTTACCACATATGTTATAAAAATTTACCATTAAATACATAACTTATTATAAATCCTTAAATAAGTTATCTAACTTATTTATTTTGGTCAAAGCCTAGCATATGGTCAAGGGTTGACCTCCTTAATATTTCCTTGACCACCAATTCCTTATAATTACGGTTTTAGTACCCAACTTTCTAAAGTTCACCATTTAACCCCAAAACTTTATAAAATCTTATAAACTTTATTTTAACTCCATTTTACCTCTCATTTTCGGCCTTATTATTCTAAAGCCCCAAATTTAATTTAATTACACCTAATACCCCATTTTATTTTTGGTAATGCATTTATACTACTTAAACTTAATTAAAAGCTTGTAAATGCATAAATAAAATGGCCTAAAATACATGGCCTTATTACAAACATTGGCTTGCAAATAAATTACACATAATGTCCCAAAATACATATAAATTCTCGGCCTCACCATAGAATTTTCATTTAATTACCAAACTTCCACATAATGTCTTAAATTTGACAATTATGCTTGTTTAATTAGTTATAAAATTTATTACCCATTCTTTAAACATTTTTAAGAAACATTTTAAGGTCAAACAAGACCTTATTTTGATCATTCACTCACGGCAATTGATATACACACACTTAAACTTGTGTTAATGTATCAAGTTAAGGTTTTAAGTGATTTATACCTTGATTTAGCTTAGGTAAAGCCTTGTTTGAATTCGGCCAGCCTTAGATAACATTTCCAAAGCTTCTCTTGCATGTTTCAAACAGCAAACAAGGCCTAGTTAGTCTCCAAGAAAGATCTAACCATAAGAAGTAATTTAATGTAAGATTTAAGGCAAAAATCACCTAAAAATGCAAGGAGAGTTCAAGATGGTTTCGACCTGAATCAAGCACACCAAAAGGTGTTAGATCTACCATATTGACATAGGAAATAGCTAGATCTCACAAGCTACCTTGTTATTAGGTTTTACCTTGAAAAAATGCCTTAAAAGAGGGTATTTCCTTTGGATCTCGGCCACCCTTGCTCCAAATGGCTAACCAACTGATTCCACATGAAAAGGAGAAGAAAATAAGGCTATGACCAAAGTTTCACAGCCGAACTTGAAGGGAATCAAAAGTTATGAGCTTAAAGCACATTTTTACCTTAAAATGTAGATTTGAACAACCTTGGTCCCTCTACTGGTCTCAACCGAGTTTAGCTCTTGTTCTAACCTTAGAACACTGAGAATAAGCCATAGGAACAGATGGGACACGAAAATTAGGTGTTGGTAGTGAAGAGATGAAGAAAAAGAGCTAAAAATGACATTAAAACACTTACATTAAGAGCTTAGGAGCTAGGCTTGCCTTCCATTCATGTCAAGAACAGACCTTGAGAGCTTCAAAGGAAGGAGGAGCTCGGCTGGGCAGGAGGAAATCGGACAAGGAAGGAAGGAAAGAGTGGAAAGATTTGAAATAATGGAAAAAGTAAAGGTTACTATTGCAAATTGAAGTTAGGTATCAATTTGTCCAACAATTATTGCAAGCTGCCTCCTCTCTTATTGCCAGCCGGTTTCCTTGGTCCAAATGGGTCAATTAATTGACCATTGACCATGCTTGGTCAATATTGACTCATGTGGGCCCCACTTTAGGGTTTTATTAATATTTTAATATTAAATTTGTAATAATCTGTAAATTTCTGGAATTAAATTCCTATATCATATAATATGGTATTTTATTATATTTAAAGGTATTTATAACCTTTTAGCCCATTTAAAACCAATTTAGAAGGCGATTACACAAAAACGTGCTTTAAGGAGTTTTAGTGCACATTTTGTGTCGCAAGGTGTTTCTGGGCTGGTTTTCTTTGACAACGGTTTTTTTGTGTTCCTTACATGATATTTGATCATGTAATTCAATTTTATATCATTTAGAGGTCCTTTGATTTTAAGGTTTTCCTAGAGCACCTTTTTGCCCTTTTTGACCTTGAAGCATGTAAATGCTTTTTCTTTGTGTTGGAGTGTTGTCCAACGGTTATAATATGTTTAGTAGTATGTTAATATGCTTAGGACAAATTTTTAGGTCCTAAGAAGTTTATTGGGTATTTATTTACCCTTAACAGTCAAAGGGTAACATCTTGTTTTATGTTGACCACTGTTGTTCTCAGTTGACTTTTTAGGCATGTTTAGGCCTTAATTAATATGATTAAATATTTAATCCATGCTTTAATAATTTGGGGTATTTCAGTCTACCCCCCTTAAAAAGACTTCGTCCCGAAGTCTCTTAATCAAATGGGTAAGTATATATAAATGTATAACTACCCATTGTTCCCATAATGTATATCTATGTGATATATCATTTACACACATCATATTGCGCTTATACAGCACATAGCCATCACGTTGTGGCGTTAGTTCAATCATATATGGATATAGGTGATCCATCAGCACCATCATTTCCTATCAGTTCTACAAGTCCTGACAACCTTTCTAAGGTGTCCATAACATTCCATTGTTCCACATTCCGTATCTAATGATTCATTCGTATCTAGGCAATACCATATGTAATCATTCTATAAAGCAATATGAATGCATATCACAGATAGCATAAGAAAAGTACTACACACATGGTGTACATACAATCATTCAAACAAGTATCTCATAGGATACATACTTTCAAGTGTACATCACACCCAAACAACCAAACAACGCACCCACGCCCGTACCAACCATAACCAAGAAAACCAATTCACTGTATGCTATGCATACTAAATAATTCACATACTAACCAAAAACCTCATATGCCCCACACACCACCAATTCTCTTTTTTTTTTGCATGCAATGCATATCAAACAGCCAAAAATAAGTGCACACATGTGCACAGCCAAGAGGCTCTACCCCCCTTAAAAAGGGTTACGCCCCGTACCCACAAGTATACAACAGCCGCTCAACAAGGAGCGCTGGATACTGGCTCTCAAAGAGTTCTCCAACTCTTGGATTATCCTCATATCAGAGAGACGGGTATAATTCTAGCCCTTCAGGGCTCCACAATATATAAAAGGTGAGGCACTGATCTTTTTGTGCTCTCTCCCAAGTCATTCTTTTGGGCCCACTCGCTCGTATGAGGTGTAGACCCATGAAACAAGGCTCAATTTGCCTTTTTTTTTTGCTGTGAATCCACTGGTTTGGATCACTAGCATATATGCGTGTGTCTTCTCTCACTGATATTCAGTTTGAGATGTAATGTGACATTGGCTACTGTTAGTACTTAGTGCTCTTTGCATGTCTGTCTTGAATACTAAGACGTACCAGCCTATATGTCCACAAAGATGATGTTTGTCATCCATGTCCTGGTGATTTTGCTCCGGAGAAGTAACACACTGTTGTAGTTCTTTTTTTTCACACTCTTGTTGATATCCACTTTATCTTTCAGCATTTCCACAAGATTAATAACTGCACGAGTGCAATACCAAAACACTCAGTCATACAGAGTGCAGAGGCGGCGAAACGCTCAACAGCTAATATTTCATGAGTCAAACAGATAAGATGTGCGAATTGTCCAATGAGTGGTACATTCCAAATCATTTTCTTTAAGCAAGATTTCTGCTATCATATACCTTTATCTTTTCTCCTCGCGTAGTCACGCGTTTATATCCATATCATTGGTAGATTTCCTCGGGATTGTAAGAATTACTCGATCCTTATGAGGATTCTACATATTTTCGTCCATAATAGGTTTTCTTGTTGCTTTTTTTTTGGGTTCCTATCCTTGAACTGTTTCCTTGTCTTCCCTGTATACTGTCCACTGTTCTCTGTTGAAGGTTCTCTTTTTTTTTAGCCCGTTGGTTTAACTGCGGCTCTTCTCGTCCATCTTCGAGGTAATCCGTCTTACTATCCGTAGAATGGAGTTGACTACTTCTCGTGTTCCTAACACTACCTGTCTACTTGCATGGGGTACCGTACTGATACATTACTACTTACCCGACTAACTTATAAATAAGTCTGTCAGGCCCACATGCTCCGAACGGAGTGCAGTCGTCCCATGTCTCATTTAGTAAACTGGTAATGTCTGTCACCACGGTTGTTGTGAAGTATTCTTTTGTCAATCTCCCTTTGATGGATATCCCTCTTTTTTGTTCTTCTTTTTTTTTGGTCTCTTTGCTTCTGTTTTTTTTTGTCCTCTTTTTGCTTCTGCCTCTTTTTTTTGTCTAATAGTGTCGTGATCGGTTATCCGTAATAAGTGTTATTGCCTTTGTGGCATCCGTGGTAATTCGTATCATAGACTGGTATTATTCAACTCGGTGTAAGTAAAATCCATGCTATATTAGCAACTTGTTTCTCCTCTTTTTTTTGATCTCATTGAGTACAACACATTTTCCTTTTTCTCCCTGTTTTTTTTTCTGATCATGTCTCATCCATATTCATATTCGTCCCCTCATCCATGTAATTGGATGTATTGCAGATTGCATAATAGCTTGAGCAACTTAGCTCTTTACTTCCCAACCATCCTCACTGACGGTGGTGCATCTACAAAGGGTATGCTTGTCCATAAGGACTAAACATGTATCACCGGTAGTGATTAGCATTAAATGCAAGTATACTCTAATGGTATTTGGCTAATAGCCCTGTCTGAAACTTCCTCGAACGTTTAAAACTGGTGTGTGTGTGTGTGTGTGTTTTTTTTTACAGTCATAGTGGCTGTATAATATGTCCAGTTGCAGTGGTTGGACTATCGGTCCTTCCAAAATTGCATAGGTTTCTAATCTCCAGGTTTCAATGAAAAGGTTTGAACAACAGTTTTTTTTTATAAAAGGTTAAAAAAGTAGTAGTTGTTGCAGTTGCATTTGCAGTAGCTGTTACTGTTGTGTTGTTGCTGTCGCTGCACTTGCTGTAGCAAGTGCGCAATGCGCAGGCAGATGGAAATTTCAGTGGTTTACTGTCATAGCGCTTGCAATAGCAAGTGCGCCATGCAGGTGGAAATTCTGGTTCAGTAATTCCCGGCCTCATTGACTCTGTGTCGTAGAGTATAGGCTACATGGTAATGTAAGCATTAACATCCTGTTCATATATATATCCGTCAAGGTTTAAAGCTTTTGGTACTGAGTACACACAACTAATCCCAAAGTCTTATACAAAAGGTGAGTGGTCAATGACACACTCCCACATACTTATAACATAGCTCCTTCTAACATTCAAAGTAAGCACACAACATAGTAAGTAAAAGTCTTCCACTAGCGGTCTCATGGAGTATGGGTACTCATGCCCTATCTACTCCCTTGCCCTTCTGGGCTCCAGCATCAGCAGATGTCTAGCCATCCTGACCGCCTCGTGGTACTCCAGATCCTCCAGCTGAGGTCTTCTGAGTATTCTTTGGTGGCCTGTAATTACGGCTCTCTGGGTTCATCCAACATTCAAATTCCTATGGCCCTCTTTGTGGCAGCACCGACACACGACTTTGCGGCCTTCGCAGTCGACCCCTGGATGGTCCTTCCCCCAACGCTTACAGTAAAAATGGCGCTGGGGCTGTCCGGTGCCTGATGATAGTATTTAAGTTTAAGTTAAAATCTGTTGATATATGGGTTAAGATTATATTTGAATTTAAGAGGTAGGTGTTCTCACCCTTAGGAGGTGCAGATCTCAGAGGCTTAGCATCAATAGCTGGGCTGGTCAACTGCAGGACGGGCTCTTTCCCTTTCTTTCCCTGGTGACCCTGCTGCCCTTTCTTTGGAAAGAATTTCCTGTTAAGGTTTCGGGTCAGCACTCGTAAGGTATTTAGTATGATAAGTATTTAAGCTTGGGTTAAGTCCTTACTTTCCCTTTTTCTGGCCATCGCCTGAAGATGCTCCTCCACCCTTAGACTCTCCTTCAGGGTCTTCTTTCTTTCCCCTAGAGTCTCTTCCCGAGTCTGGAGCATTAGCTCTGTCCTCGAGGCAGCGTCGTAACACTCCTGGAATCTCATTGGTAAGTTCTCACAAGGTTATACGGTACTATAGTAAGTAAAGAATTTATGGCATTCATGTAATACCTGATGGTAGTGTAGAGGGTAGCACCCATCGCCATCTGGATGCGAAATAATAGTCCCCCCGGAACTTCTCGATCTTTACGGTTTTTGAGTGATATCCACACCGGGGATGAAGTCCAGTAGACCAATGAATCGAGCGTAATACTCGTCCACGGTCAGACCTCCCTGGGTCAATGTTTCAAACTCATGGCGCTTCTTCTGTTTGAGGTGCGCCGGGTAGTACTTCCCTCTTAGTAACTCAACAAAGGCAGCCCACGAAAAGTCGGGCGTAGCCAGGTGCTGGTCCTTGACCAACCTCCACCAAGTGCTGGCTGCATCCTTCAGATGGAAAGCAACAATAGCGACCTTCTTGTCGTCAGGTACCTGTAACGCTTCATAGGCCTTCTCATGTTCAACGATGTAACATTCCAAAGCTACGGGGTCTGGTTCCCCTGAATATGTAGGTGGTCGGGTCTCTGTAACTGACTTCAGCCAGTTTGTTTCCTGGGCTGTGGCGGGTGGGCTGGTGCTCCTCCTATCTGAGTACCCAGCTGTGCAAGAACGGCTGCAACCGTCTCAGCAACTCCGGGAATGCCGGGGTCACCGCCTCTACCTCTTCCAGCACCACGCCCTCTAGTACCACCAGACATCTGTAGTACAGTATGTCACATAAATACTTGGTAAAATTACCATACACAACACACATAGATATATAAGTTGCCTTAAAGGCTATCCTGTCACACATTTTGCGTTTCTAGACACAATATCTTTTGAGACGAATCGTCTCGTACCTCCTAAATGTTTCCCAATATTTCCCAAGTCCTAAGCTCACTGTCTTAACCTACTTTCTCATCATCAGAGCGCTGTACTCCGCTCTGATACCACTTTTGTAACACCCCTCTCCATAATCACGATATAATCCCTCTCGTAGCAAAAATATAAAACGTCTCGCAGCGGAAAAATAAATAATAATTACAAAACTCCACGGGTGTCACCGGCCATTACTCGCCCATGCGAGCAACGTAGCCAAACCACATCCAACTTCCAAAATAAACAAACAGCTAACCGCAGTGATAACGAGAAACTCCTATACATCATACTAAGTCCATAAACCATAACGTCGACAAGTGAGCGTCTACCAATCCTGAAAAATACATAACCTTACCATAAGACCATACACCATCTTCATTACTATACAACATCTCCCATTACACCCTGTTCCTGCGCTTCACTCCGACAATGATCAACAACCTGAAATGGTGGTGTAGTATCTGCGATAGACGCTGAGTATGCCGGGCTGGACCCTAATGGTCACTTGTCATTTTAACCATCTTATATTAGATTGGTTTCATGTTTTCCTTTTTACAGTTATAATCAAAACTGAAGCATAAATGTATAATATACATAATCAACCATCGAAATATTCAAACATTAATCATCCATTCTAATATTCATAAACATTAATCATCCATTCTAATATTCATAAACTTTATCATCCATCCAAACCAAACATTCATAGAATACTTCAAACAACATTTGTATATCGAACGTATCGAGCAATAACAACAATATTTTGTACAATGTACAATCGCCGTAGTGTTCACCATCCGCTGTCAATTTATTTTAGTTTGGCTTTCAAGCCCCATCCATATGTACAATGTACATTCGCCATAGCGTACAGTTCCCATAGTTAATTTACCTTAGAGCTTGTAGGCTCCATCCAACCATGTTTAATTGATGTCAGTAGGGCGTCATGTTAGGACACCCGGTAGCCTCACCATGGACAGTAGTCCCCTCGTACACACAAAGGTGCTCATTTCGCCAGAGGTCCGGAGGCCCCTGACTCACTTATGTCTCGTAAGACATCCATAAAAAGGCCGTAGCCACCTGATCCACGAACCTATTTGGGCTCGTTGGATATAACCTGGAGCGAATCCAATTAGGAACCCCTCAGTGATCACAAATGCGCAACCAAGTGGTTCGTAAACCACCGGGATTTCCTCACCTCAATCTCCATACCATCACTCTCATGTGTTCAAGATATGCTCTTAGTCTTATGGAGAATATATTTATTAACCACCGCGCCCAATGGGTCACGCATACCTAGAAGTCATCTAGGTGATATTTATGTTAGAGATCCATGCTAAGAGAGACGACAATGTCGTGACTCGTTCCTAAGTGTTTTACTTAGGTTACCATATCCTTAATATTAATATCATGGTATTATATCAAGTAACCGTGTCATTCATCACAACGCATATGTATGTTTATAAGTCGATCTATAGTCGACGTAGTGTTAGTCCCGTAGGACGCCCGTGCATAAATAATTAATGCATCAACACTTAAACACATACATGTAACCACACACATATAACACACAAGTTATATCAACCAAATCCGAGCCAAGGAGCAACCTTAGGTCAACTCGGCAAACCCCTTTACATACCGTTCACCCTGATTGTATTACGGTGGAGTATGAATCTTCAAGATCCTATGCTCCGTGTAGTCCGCTAGCTTGTCAAGCGTCCTTGTCAAAAGTATAATCTAAACGGTATTAAAACTATACGTCAGTCTCCATGACTAACTACATCCGGATATCCGAATAATAAGTAACCCCGACAGTTCACCTCCGTTTTTCTACGTTGTTGTTATGGGTTTCTCTAAAACAGTCGGTTTTGTTACTTAAAACGCGTACGTCAAAACTATCCCAACTGTTACGGTTAAATTTAATTCACTATTTCCTTTTTAATCTATCCACCCTCCAGTTTAGGTGCGTAACCCATAGTTGCATGTATGCATGCATGCATGATTATATATTATATATTCTTTTCTTATTGTATCATTATTTTATTGTATTCTCTTTCATATTGTTTTATTTTCCCACCATCCTTCATAATTCGACATGTTGTATAATCCCTTATCATTAACAAATAATATTTGCTTCCAAAACTCATGACTTATAGTTCGTAACTATATTTTTTTTAATACACCACCACCATTAACTCATAAGGTGTTCAACACCAAATATATTTATCCACCTATATACATTATTCTTGTGTATGTATATATTTTTAACCACGTAGGTAATTCTCATGAGTTTCATAAACTCTTATATTTTGTGTTACATTTCATCATCTTTTATTAGATGATTATTCCCATTAGTTGCATCATATTATACAACTTATATTAAGATTGTTATCCTAATATTATGTAACATTTTATGTTTTACATTTACAACTCCTAAGGTTTATTCCATAAATACCTTAGTTTATAAATCCCATTCACTTATAGTTTGTCACACCATTTAATGTGAATACATTATTTGTATTAATTTCATTAAACACCTTAATACCAAATAATTGTTATAACATTTATAACATTATAGACCTTAGTCTAAAATTCATTTTCCAACCTTATATTTTCGGTATAGCCCTTGAATTTATTTAAATTCCCTTTTTGACCACATAACATTATGTAATGTTATACCAAAATACTAATATCATTTGCTATGATATTTTATTTCCTTTAACTTATAATCTATATTTTTATACAAAACTATTGTGTATTGCCTCATAGGCACATATTAAACCTTATACTTTTCCTTAACCATAATTTCCTTTATTTACAAAATCACCCCTTTCTTTTACCATGTTATATATCCCATTTAATAAACATTTCTAACTTATAAAGGAGCATAACCTATGGTTATTTTTGTGTAAATTCCGAACAGACCTCAATATACATTTATATTGTCATTAGGCCCAATTTATAACATATAGTTTGATAATATCATTAAAACTATATATTATACATATATCTCAACAATACTCTTATATAATTCTAAAAATCACCAAATTCCACCAAAGGGTTATAAATATCCTTATTAACCCATATACTTTTGATATTTACCATTCCACCATCTATTTTTCTCCAAAGTGTCATAATGACATATTATCCATATATTATTCATATATAGTTTATTTTAATTCCAAAATCCACCAAATAAATTCCTAAAAATTCCTAATAGCCCATGGGTGTTAGAATACCATTGTACACCCTTTATTTTTGGTAATAACATATTACCACATATGTTATAAAAATATTACCATTAAATACATAACTTATTATAAAACCTTAAATAAGTTATCTAACTTATTTATTTTGGTCAAAGCCTAGCATATGGTCAAGGTTGACCTCCTTAATATTTCCTTGACCACCAATTCCTTATAATTACGGTTTAGTACCCAAACTTTCTAAAGTTCACCATTTAACCCAAAACTTTATAAAATCTTATAAACTTTATTTAACTCCATTTTACCTCTCATTTTCGGCCTTATTATTCTAAAGCCCCCAAATTCAATTTAATTACACCTAATACCCCATTTTATTTTCAGTAATGCATTTATACTACTTAAACTTAATTAAAAGCTTGTAAATGCATAAATAAAATGGCCTAAAATACATGGCCTTATTACAAACATTGGCTTGCAAAATAAATTACACATAAATGTCCCAAAAATACATAAATTCTTGGCCTCATCATAGAATTTTCATTTAATTACCAAACTTCCACATAATGTCTTAAATTTGACAATTATGCTTGTTTAATTAGTTATAAAATTTATTAAGCCATTCCTTAAACATTTTAAGGTCAAACAAGACCTTATTTGATCATTCACTCACGGCAATTGATATACCACACTTAAACTTGTGTTAATGTATCAAGTTAAGGTTTTAAGTGATTTATACCTTGATTTAGCTTAGGTAAAGCCTTGTTTGAATTCGGCCAGCCTTAGATAACATTTCCAAAGCTTCTCTTGCATGTTTCAAACAGCAAACAAGGCCTAGTTAGTCTCCAAGAAAGATCTAACCATAAGAAGTAATTTAATGTAAGATTTAAGGCAAAAATCACCTAAAAAATGCAAGGAGAGTTCAAGATGGTTTCGACCTGAATCAAGCACACCACAAGGTGTTAGATCTACCACATTGACATAGGAAATAGCTAGATCTCAACAAGCTACCTTGTTATTAGGTTTTACCTTGAAAAAATGCCTTAAAAGAGGGTATTTCCTTTGGATCTCGGCCACCCTTGCTCCAAATGGCTAACCAACTGATTCCACATGAAAAGGAGAAGAAATAAGGCTATGACCAAAGTTTCACAGCCGAACTTGAAGGGAATCAAAAGTTATGAGCTTAAAGCACATTTTACCTTAAAATGTAGATTTGAACAACCTTGGTCCCTCTACTGGTCTCAACCGAGTTTAGCTCTTGTTCTAACCTTAGAACACTGAGAATAAGCCATAGAAACAGAGGCCACGAAATTTAGGTGTTGGTAGTGAAGAGATGAAGAGAAAAGAGCTAAAAATGACATTAAAACACTTACATTAAGAGCTTAGGAGCTAGGCTTGCCTTCCATGCTCAAGAACAGACCTTGAGAGCTTCAAAGGAAGGGAGGAGCTCGGCTGGGCAGGAGGAAATCGGACAAGGAAGGAAGGAAAGAGTGGAAAGATTTGAAATAATGGAAAAAGTAAAGGTTACTATTGCAAATTGAAGTTAGGTATCAATTTGTCCAACAATTATTGCAAGCTGCCTCCTCTCTATTGCCAGCCGGTTTCCTTGGTCCAAATGGGTCAATTAATTGACCATTGACCATGCTTGGTCAATATTGACTCATGTGGGCCCCACTTTAGGGTTTTATTAATATTTTAATATTAAATTTGTAATAATCTGTAAATTTCTGGAATTAAATTCCTAATATCATATATATGGTATTTTATTATATTTAAAGGTATTTATAACCTTTTAGCCCATTTAAAACCAATTTAGAAGGCGATTACACAAAAACGTGCTTTAAGGAGTTTTAGTGCACATTTTGTGTCGCAAGGTGTTTCTGGGCTTGGTTTTCTTTGACAACGGTTTTTTGTGTTCCTTACATGATATTTGATCATGTAATTCAATTTTATATCATTTAGAGGTCCTTTGATTTTTAAGGTTTTCCTAGAGCACCTTTTTGCCCTTTTTGACCTTGAAGCATGTAAATGCTTTTTCTTTGTGTTGGAGTGTTGTCCAACGGTTATAATATGTTTAGTAGTATGTTAATATGCTTAGGACAAATTTTTAGGTCCTAAGAAGTTTATTTGGGTATTTATTTACCCTTAACAGTCAAAGGGGCAACATCTTGTTTTATGTTGACCACTGTTGTTCTCAGTTGACTTTTAAGGCATGTTTAGGCCTTAATTAATATGATTAAATATTTAATCCATGCTTTAATAATTTGGGGTATTTCACTTAGGCCCTTAAAAACATGGCTCTTAGGCCCTTAAATAAACATAAACCTTAAACACTAAATTTCCACAATATATAAGCCTTTGACCTGCAATTACACACACCAAGACATATGTTCTTTTACTAGTCTCCTTGAGAACACCTCACTAAGTCATTCACCATTTGCTCTTTAGTAGTTTTAGCAAGCATTATAAGCTCATTTCTCCTAAGGCATTAAACCACATTGAGATAGCATATTTACCTCTTTTCCTCACAAACTTCTTTCTTGTTTCCTTGTTTAAAATCGGCTAAGCTTAGTTGCTTGTCAACTTCTAAACATTAGACAAACAATGTGATGAGTATTCAAGCTCCAAGCTTAATCTCATTGTAAACCCTAGGTTTTTGCAAACGATTTATTTGGTGTATTAAAAGCCTAGAAATAATCCTAGAATTCAATAGTTCAATAGATCGTCGGGTTGCAAAAATCCCGGTCGCAGTAGTATAGCAATTTAGAAGCGACCAGGTGTGAATCCACGGACTTGATAAAGTAAGTCTAGCCTTAGGTAATGGTTAACTCAAAAAGGGGGTTTTGTTTTGTTTTGGGATTTAAATAAATATAGAATGAGATAATTAAAATAACAGTCAAGAAAATAAATAACAGATTAATAAAGTGATAGATGATATGGATGAATGGGACTCTGAGTTCAGGTTAAAACCGTTTGATCAATTATGTCTACTGGTTAATTAAAGATAGATTGGCAATATTCCTATAATTTTCTTAAGAGCTAAATCATAGTCTCAGAAGAACTCATTTACCAGAAATGCAGGACCTAGTCTAGGTTCAAGCAGAAACACATGTAAACGGATTAAGTACGAGGAATAATAATTTGCGTCTGCAGGAATAATTAATTAATCCAGTCAATAATTCCACAGATATACAGATTAATTTAACCTATCTATTATCACTTGGATCGGATCAAAATAGAGTTAGTAAAGCCAATTTAATAAACTCATGACATTGTATTAAAAAGCGCAAGAATAATATTAATCGTAACAATCCGTAATTAATTAAAACCAGTAAATATAAATTATATAATTAAAACAACCGAAATAAACCATCCCCCAGAGTAAATCCTCTAAACCGACATAAATAAATTGATAGAATAAGAAATCATCTTATCTGACATCCGGATATTGATTTGTTATTTGGACTGATAATATATCGGTTTATAGGTTGAATAATGGATGTGTGTGCATGGGATGAATGTGATCGATGTGTATTGTGTGATGGAATGACGTTGTTGTTGTGTGGAGATGGTTTGTATGAAATGAAATGGAGGTGGATGGGTGTTATTTAATTGATGTATTAAAAGCTAAGAAATTATCCTAGAAATCAATAAATCAATAGTCGTCGGGTTGCAAAAATCCCGGTCGAAATAGTATAGTAATTAAAGAAGCGATCGGGGTGTCAATCCACGGGACTCGATGAGTAAGTCTAGCCTTAGGTATTGGTTAACTCGAGAAGGGGGTTTTTGTTTTGATTTTGGGTTGCAAATAAATAACAGGAAAGTAAATAGCAGATAAAGTAAAGTGATAGTTTTGGGAGTGTGAACGGTACTCTAGGTTCAGGGAGTTGTTTCACTAGCTAGGTTCTGCATATTCTACTGCTTAAGTGGAGACTTGGATCGGCTTGTAATTCTCACTTATCTATTCTGTATTAAGTCTTAATTCCAGATAGCTCATCTAGACAGGGCATGTAGTTCTAGTCTAGACCTAGCAAGTATATCTAGATGGCTTTAATGCACGGAATTACTAGTCTGGTTGGTTCAATCCGGACTAAAGCTCCTAGTGATTAAAGTAATCTATCCGATTGCAATTATCACAGGTAACAGGTTAATAGGACCGTCAATGCTAATCACCTTATCTGATCATAACATGATTAGAGGGCTTATAATAACTTAGCAACGTTTATTAAAAGCACTTAAAAGCATTAACCTGAACAATCCAAATTTCTCAATCAATAACAGTACATATGCAGAGTTTAGCTAATTACAACATCCCTTCCCCTAGAGTATATCCTCTTAGCTAGACATAGCAATTATAATCATAAATGAGAGAGAGTTAGTAGAAATCATCTGTTATGAAGATCTTCTTGCTCGCTCCGTCCTTTGTCCTTGCGCCGTGCTAGCTTGAAGGTTGATCTTGGTGATAATGGAGTGAACTGGGTGAAATGGGCGAAAATGGAAAGTTTGGGCGAATTTGTGAGGTGTCCGGCTGTGTAGGGTCGGACACAGAACCGGACGTGAGATGTCCGGATCTGTCTGGGTCGGACGCGATCCGGACGTGGGTGGAATTAGCTTGTCCGGATCCGGACAAGGGTCAGACACGGCTAAATCTGAATGGATGCGGCGTATGTGTGTGAATGAAAGCGAGTGATTATGGGAGAATTTCAGTGAATGGAGATGGATGTATGTGGGTGAACGATGCAGTTTTGTGGAGAAGGCTGATGAATGGAGATGGAGTAGTAGAGAGGAGAGGACTGTGAAGTCCGGTGCGAATTGAAATGAAGGAGGAGGAGAGTTTATATAGGATTAGAATTGAAACCTCCGTAGTGGTGTGGTGAGTTATTGAGCATGGGCAGTGCTTAAATTAGGGAGGTATGGTCTGTGATAATTGCGCCGCTCCCTGTCTGCTTATTGATTGCGGCTAATTATCAGTGCGTGCCTTTTTATTTTTCAATTCTGTGTGACGTCCGGATCGTGTCCGGATCCGGACGTGACACAGAGTTTTAGATCTGAAACGCGAACTCTCGGATCTGGAAATTTAGTCATGTCCGGCTTGCGTCCGGCCCATTCAGATCCGGACAAGTGATGTCCGGCTTTGTGTCCGGCCAAACTGATCCGGACAAGACCATTTTTGTTTTCTCTTCTCGTTGTGTTGTGTTTTTGTGTTGTTTTAATCTTATATTTATCTTTTCTTCATTTAACATTTTTACATCATCATTAACATTCTACAATATTCTTAAAATGTATAATTATTAATGTCTCATATTTAACACATTTATAAAGCATTTAAAAAACTAATTAAACTCCTGAATTGTTACAAATTATAAGTATTTAAACCCTAAAAAGCCTATTGTTTCACACTTATCACTCCTCACACTTAAGCTTTTGCTTGTCCTCAAGCAAAATAGGAATAAGAATATCTCTAAAACCTTCAAATAATCTCAAATTTGAAACAAGTGCAGGGCGAAATCAAACCAAGTGATAAATGAAAGAATAATCTCGCTCTCTGAGGTAGGTTTTCACAAACAGTGAAGCAGGAACAATTTTTGTAAAAGCATAGAGAAACTAGATTGTAGAAAACAAGTTAACTTAGCTTGGGACTTTCCACCATTTTCATTCCTCTAACCTTTGGATGACAAGGGGTGTGAAGTAATGCCTTATTCCGCAATACCTTTCAACACCACGTACTCGTGATCAAAAACAAAAATTAAACTGCAATGAATTCTTTTCTTTCACATGCAAAAATATTCTTCTTCCAAGAATTATATACAAAACAAACGAAATATTGTGAATTGCAGAGTTTATTCCGTAACCCAGACTTTTCTCTCTATCCATGTAACGGTGTTGGGCCAACTATCCCAGATCACGAGACCTTAGGTAGATAGGTGATAAGGCACCCTTAAGACTTAATAACCGGATAGACGAGGCCTGCTATTGTTAGGAAAAAATTTGATCAGTGGAGTACCTTGCCTTACCCTTTTTCATTCCAAACATTCACTTCATTTCCAAAATCCCAAGCTTAAATAATCTGGTTTCCACAATTAGCCAATCTACCAGATTTTTAGTGAAAAGAGAGTATTTTTAAATAAAACTATTTTTATACAAACCTCATCAAACAAAAAGATTCCAACGGTTTTCACTTTGGTTTAACGACACTCGTTGTGCACAGGTATTAGAGAAGCAAAAAGCAAGTGTGGCATTAAAGAACAAGTAGCATGTTTTCAGGGAAAGGTCTCTCCTTCCTCACACTTAAGATGAGCAATGTCCTCATTGGTCAAAGAAGATAAACAGAGAAAAGAGCTTTCAAAACATGCTATACTCATAATAGATGCATATGCCATAATAAACCCTCAACGCAACAAATGTGGAACAATAAATAAGTGAAATTATGAACTGAGACTCCCCTGGTGATACGGATTGAGGAAGATGTTCTTCCTCACACTTGGAGTTTGGCAGGGGTCGAGAGATTCCTCATGAGTCACAGACAGTATGCGTTGTTTGCAGATTAAAATTTGCTAAATTTTCACTGGTAAGTACAACCACAGAATAAAGTGCATTAACTCGAACTACAGAGAATATTTGAATCGAATGAATCATATTTTGAGAAAGAATACTCCCCATAGTTTAAGCTTAGCAGACATTCGCAAGTAGTGTGGTTCCATTTCCTGTACTTATAGCCATTTGTTTCGCAGTAGAGATGTCATGTAAACATTTTAGAACGCTGCACTGCTCAGAGAAACAATAAATTTAGCAATTTAGAATTTTAAAACACTGCATAACATAACAATTACCACTTCACCTGCAATCCCTCGTTCTACCGTTAGTTTGAACAAGCAAAAGAAAATAAATGAAAAAGAAAGAAAAGTACAGAACAACAACAAAAGAAAAGAAAGCTGTAAAAATAGAGTGGCTATCACTGAGGCGGTGGTGGGGGTGGTGGTGGCTGTCTCGCTCCCAACTGGGCAATGAGCATCTGCAGGAGCTGGTTGTTCTGGGCCTGCTGAGTGGATGCATCTGCCATGTACCTAGCAGCCTCTCTGTGTAAAGCATCACTGCGCTCCAAACGCTCAGCGATGGAGATCTGCTCTGCCTGGAGGTGGCCCTGTGTCTGGCGGATCTCATCTATATGGCCCTCCATGCGCACCTGGCGCTGCTGGAACTCCCCAACCTGCTGCTGTACGGAACCGAACTGCTGCTCCATACCCCCGAATCTCTGCTCCATCCTCTGCTGCTGCTGGAGAATGGAGTCCATCATGGTCTGTATCTCTGGGGGAACACTCATCACAGGGACTGTGGGGGCGCCATGGTAGCAGTGGCCGGTGTGGAGCTGGAGCTCGCAGATGTACCCGTAGATCCTAAGCCCGAGCTGCCCTTCACCCAGCTCCCGTCGTCAAGGCGCAAGAAGCCCCATCTCCTAAAGGTCGTAAGGGAGATGGGTGTCTCACCCTCCCTCACATCTATATCAGTGAAGATCTCCTCGGGGAGGGTAGAGACAAGAAGATGATAGATAGTAATAGGGAAGATGGGGGTGATCTTCTTCTTCTTCGTCCACAGATAAGTGACGACCTTATGCAGCTGCCTAAACATGATGAAAGGGAGGGAGAGCTGCTGGGCTGGCTGATGTGGTGAGGCTAGGAGGTAGTCTAGGAGGACACAATCCTCGTCAGAAGCATCATTGCCAGCCTGAGGCCGGATCTGATGACTGAGGATCTCAGCTAGGGTCCTCTGCTGAAGGGATGGGAGAATGGCATATGGTAATACAGTCTTGTTCTCCTCACCTCGTCGGCGAGTAGTACTCCCGACCTCTAGTAACCACCTAGACTTACTCTGCCTAAGTGCATCCTCCGAAAAATCTACATGCCTATCATGGTCGTCTGGGAGGAATAATAGAGCAGAAAAGGTCTCAGGGGTTACCTCCACCTCATAATGCTGTACGTAGGAAGTAATGTTGTGTGTCGTGTCTGACGCCACAGCATTGGCGTAAAATTCGCGGACCAGCTCTGGGAGAAAACACCACGCCCATGCGCAGGATACTGCTGGCGCCAATACCCTCAAATATGGCTGGAAGCCTGGCCTCAGCTGCGGCCTCATCAGTGATGTGCCTCTCTATGACGAAGGCGCCACCCCTCTCGTACCAAGCCCTGGTGGTAGCTGATCGGAAGCCATCCTCTCGTAGTGGTGACTCGACCGGCTCTGACTCGTCGTCAGGGCGTGGGTTCCTCGAAGAGGAACCTCTGCAGGCAGGACCACCTCTAGTGCGAGCCATCTATCAGATGAAACACAAGCAGTAAGTAAACAGAACTATCAGTCACACACAAAACCCGAAACCAATCGAGCAGCATGTTCTATTTGAACATTCTTTCACACGGTTTATTACAAAACAAGGCTTAAAACAGTCAAACATTGCACACTATATCATTAAACAGACAATAATCACCTAGAAAACAAACACACAAAATTTCAAATTTTTACACATGTCCGGACCTACGTCCGGGTCACCTTAGCCGGACGCAGTCCGGACGCGACTATGAATCCTAATAAATCGCGCCTCGAACAGAGAATTCGAAATCTTCCCCAAATCACACAAATTCAATCAGAACAGAATTGCACAGAAAATATTCCCATTTTTCGCATCTAGGCATCAGATAATCATTAGAAATCACAAACCTCAACCTAATCTATCCCTAATCGACTGAAATGAACTGCATCGACAAAATTTGAAAATTTTCGAAAAAAAAAACCTGTTGCAGTGTAGATTGGTTGCGAATTTGGGAGAGAGGGATAGTTGGGTGGCTCGGTGGTCTCGCGGTGGTGCGCTGGTGGTCGGGTTGCGCGGCGCCGGTGAAGGTGGTGGGTGAGGCGTTAATGGAGGAATGATAATGGAGGTTTGTGGGGTTTGGTGTCGCGAGGAGGAAGAAACAGCGAAGAGGGAAGGGAAAAGAAAGAAAATTACGAATCGGCGCCTGATTTAGTCGTGTCCGGTGGAGTCCGGATCCGGACAGCTAGGTTTTCTCGTGACCGGATCTGTGTCCGGCTAAGCTCAGCCGGACACGTTAAATATCATTTTTTTTTATATTAAATTAAATTAAAAACACCACTCTAAATGCCTCAATCAAGTAAATTAAAAATTAACACAAAGAATAAATATAACAACAATCACACGACATGCAGAAATTAAATAGCAAGAGTGTTTAAAACTCCCTGATCCTTGGTGAACATTGCCATGATTCTTCCTCACACTTGAGTCCAGTTTAGCTTTAGAGTGAAGTACCTGAAAGATTAAATCTGCAAAAACCAGAAGAACTCAAGTGGAACCAGGTAAAACCATCAGTTTAAAATAGGAGTCATGGCTCTTTCAATTTGCACAACAGTGATTAACACTCTGCTAAATAAGAACAAAAGAGGAGATTAACTAAACCTAAGAAGAGATACAAACCGGTGGGTTGCCTCCCACCAAGCTGCCCGGATTTAAAGTCTCTGGCTAGACTTTTCAGATAAGGTCAAGAAGGGCCGCCACAGTAGCTAGCAATAGCTTTCTTCTTCAGTTTGAAGTACCATTGCTGGCGCGGCTTTTTGGATGCTTTGGGAGGTGGTGCTGCAATACAGATAGAAGAGATAGAATTTATGGAATTGGAGCTTTCAATTAAGGATATACCTGGTGCTGGAGGCTGAGAAAAGGTATCGCCTAGGTACTTCTTTAATCGAGCACCATTTACTTTGAATGCTTCTCCTGTCTTATTCTCTAGCTCATAAGCACCATAAGTAGTGATCCCCACAACTTTGAATGGACCTGCCCAATGTGATTTCAACTTACCAGGAAAGAGGCGCAGCCTGGAATTATAGAGCAACTAGATCCCCTACTTTGAATTCTCTCTTATGAATCATCTGATCATGGATTCTCTTTGTGCGCTCTTTATAAATACTAGAACTGTCATAGGCTTGCTCTCTGAGTTCCTCTAGTTCAGATAGTTGAAATTTCTTTTCTCTCCAGCGATGTGTAGATCAAAATTCAGGGCTTTCAATGCCCAGTACGCTTTGTGCTCTAATTCGACTGGAAGATGGCAGCTTTTCCATACACAAGTTTAAAAGGAGACATACCTATAGGTGTCTTGAAAGCAGTCCTGTATGCCCACAAAGCATCATCTAATTTAACTGACCAATCCTTCCTTGATGCACTTACCGTCTTCTGTAGGATCCATTTCAGCTCACGATTGGTCACTTCTGCAAGACCATTAGTTTGGGGGTGGTAAGGTAGTGCCACCTTGTGAGTCACCCCATATTTAGTCATTAAGGAGTCGAATGCTCGGTTGCAGAAGTGGGAGCCACCATCACTGATAATTGCCCTGGGCACCCCGAATCTGGTGAATATGTGTTTCTTCAGGAATTTCACCACTGTTTTGGAATCAGCATTGTGGCATGGAATAGCTTCTACCCACTTGGAGACATAATCCCAGCTACTAGGATGTACTGGTTTCCATGAGATGAGGGAAAAGGGCCTGTGAAATCAATGCCCCAAACATCAAAAAGTTCTACCTCAAGAATACCTTTCTGAGGCATCTCATGCTTTCTTGAAATGTTTCCCATCCTCTGACAGGGGTCACAATGGGAACAGAAATGGTGGACATCTTTATGAAGAGTAGGCCAGTAAAATCCACACTCCAATATCTTTGCAGCTGTTCTTGTATAACCATGATGGCCACCTGCCTCTTTAGCATGACAGAATTCGATGACACTCTGGATCTCCTTATCTGGAAGACATCGCCTCATCAAGCCATCAGCACAGATCCTAAACAGATATGGATCCTCCCAGATATAATGGCGGGTTTCTGACAAGAATTTCTTCCTCTGATTGTAGCTGTAGTCATGAGGGATTAAACCAGTAGCCAGATAATTGACTAGGTCAGCGTACCATGGTTCATCTACTTTTCCAATTTTGAACACCGTCTCATCAGGAAAGAATTCGTTGATCGGGATTCCATCATCAGGGATATCAAGTCTAGATAGGTGATCAGCGACTCCGTTCAGCTTCCCCTTTTTATCCACAACTTCTAAATTAAATTCTTGGAGAAGTAGGATCCACCTCAGAAGTCTTGGTTTCGATTCATTCTTCTGAAAAAGATACTTGAGGGCTGAATGATCTGTGTGTACTATTACCTTGCTGCCAAGCAGATATGGTCGAAACTTGTCCAGAGCAAACACCACAGCTAGCAACTCCTTCTCTGTAGTAGTATAATTTTTCTGTGCATCAATTATGGTCTTGCTAGCATAAGTGATTACCCTCAGCATCTTATCTTTCTTCTGACATAGCGCGGCGCCAACAACATAGTCACTCGCATCCGTCATGATCTCAAATGGTTCAGACCAATCCGGTGGGACCACAATAGGTGCTGAACAGAGCTTCTCTTTGATAGTCTGAAATGCTGTCAAGCACTCCTCTGTAAACTGAAATTTGATATCCTTCTGAAGCAGGTCTGACAGGGGTTTAGCAATTTTTGAGAAGTCCTGTATAAACCTCCTGTAAAACCCTGCATGACCAAGGAAAGATCTTACATCTTTAACTGAAGTGGTGGGGGCAGTTTTTCTATTACCTCGATCTTGGCCTTGTCCACCTGGAGGCCTTCTCTTGACACCTTATGCCCAAGCACAATTCCTTCTTGTACCATGAAGTGGCACTTCTCCCAATTCAGCACTAAGTTCGTGTCCTCACAGCGAGCCAAAATCAGGTCTAATTGCTCCAGACAAACGTCAAAACTTTGTCCATAGACAGAGAAGTCGCCATGAACACTTCAATACTTTTCTCAATAAATTCATTAAAAATAGCCATCATACATCTCTGAAATGTGGCTGGAGCATTGCAGAGACCAAAGGGCATCCTCCTGTAAGCAAAAGTACCATAAGGACAGGTGAAGGTAGTCTTCTCCTGATCTTCTGGCGCAATGGGAATCTGGAAATAACCGCTGTACCCATCAAGGAAGCAGTAGAACTCTTTCCCTGCTAACCGCTCCAACATTTGATCAATAAACGGTAGTGGAAAATGGTCCTTCCTTGTGGCCTCATTCAAGCGCCGGTAATCGATACACATCCTCCAACCTGTGGTTTGCCTCTGGGGCACCAATTCACCTTTCTCATTTGGCACTGCAACTATCCCCCTTTCTTTGGAACAACCTGGACTGGAGATACCCACTGACTGTCAGAAATAGGGTAGATAATACCTGCATCATCAAGAAGCTTTAGTACCTCGGCCTTGACCACCTCCTTCAGATTTGGATTCAACCTTCTCTGAGGCTGTCTCACTGCCTTGTAATTCTCCTCCATATGAATCGGTGTGTACAGAAACCTGGATTAATCCCCTTGATGTCAGCAACTGTCCATCCCATGGCACTCTTATGTTTCTTTAGCACCTCCAGAAGTCTAGATTCCTGCAAAATAGACAAAGATGCAGAGATAATAACAGGCAGGGTGTTACCCTCTGCCAAGAAAACATATTTGAGATGGGAGGGGAGAGATTTAAGTTCCAAGGTAGGAGGCTTCTCTATTGAAGGTATGGGTCTCTGAATGGATCGATCCAACTTTTCCACAGGAGGAGAGGAGGAACGAAAGTATGATTTCCCGTGATTCAGCTGCTGGACGACCGAGGCCATCTCAAGACTGTCTTTGTCATCCTCAATGGATCGACTTATTACCTGTTCTAAAGTATCAGAAAACTTAAACAAAGAATTAAAAGAATCAGTACTCCTGTAGGTGTAGTCATCATCAAGATCATAAGAATTATCAATTAAATCAGCAGAGAAAACAGCTTGAGAAGAAGTGTTTTTCCGCATCATCTTATTTATATCAAAGCTTAATTCTTCATCATGGAATTTCAAGGTAATCTTCCCTTGTCAACATCAATAACAGTCTTTGCAGTTCTGAGGAAAGGTCTACCTAGAATCAGAGGTACCTCAACATCTTCATCCATGTCAAGGATCACAAAATCAGCGGGGAAGAAAAACTTACCCACACTAACAACTACATTTTCAACCATACCTCTGGGTGTGATCGATGATCTATCAGCCAACTGGAGTCTGAAATGAATGGGAACGAGCTCACCTGCATGAAGCTTTTTAAACATGGTGTATGGCATCAGGTTGATGCTCACTCCTAGATCGCAGAGACCGTATCCGCAATCCATGTCTCCAATTGAACAGGGATGATGGGCTGACCAGGATCACCACGCTTTGGAGGCAGCATCTGTCGAAGAGCTGCTGAACAAGTTTCGGTCAGCTGGATGGTGTCCTTCTCTTTATATTTCCTCTTATTCGAAATCAGATCCTTTACAAATTTAGCATAATTCGGCATCTGCTTAATCGCATCAATAAGAGGGATATTAATAGTCAGCTTTCTAAAAACATCTAAAAATCTTCCAAATTGCTCATCGAGCTCTCGCTCTTTGAGTCGGTTTGGAAATGGAAGTTCCTTCGCAGATATTTTCCCCTTTTTGTTTTAACAGCAGTAGAAAGAGAGGAAGAAGGAATAGGAGCCTGGGTCTCCTCAGAAACTACCTCAGGAGGGGCGGGATGCCCTGATGGTGCACCGGCGGTATTAGAAAGAGGCGCGGTCTCTTCATCAGTACGGCTTCCTGCCACTTGGTCTTTTAAGTTCCTCCCACTTCTCAGCGTAACTGCTGCTGCTTCTTCAGAATCCTCACAGTCTTCGTCTGAGACCGTCACTGCCTTCAACTGCTCTTTTGGGTTGGTTTCTGGTTGGGAAGGCAATGATCCAGAAGGTCTCTGCTGCATGAGGAATTGAGTCAACTGACTCATTGTTCCTTGCATCTCCACCATGGCGTTCTCTAGTTTCTGGTTGATTACCGTTTGCTTTTCTTGAGAAGCCATCAGCTTATCCACCATCTCTCTTAGATTTGCATTGTTTGAGCTCAAAGATGGTTGCTGAGCTTGAGGTTGCTGTGGCCGAAACTGATTATATTGAGGCCTTGAAAACCGGGTGGTACTCCCTGATTCGTCCTCTGAGGCTGCATTTGATGTGAATTTAATGCATTGTTAGGATTTCCATACCTCAGATTTTGGTGCTGATTCTGCACCCAGGGTTGCCTGTTGTTGAACTGGCCTATTACATTGGCCTCCTCGGTTTGCCTCATCTCGGCTACTAGTGGGCAGTCTTCATAGTCGTGTGCATCCCCACACTGAGAGCAGCAAGCTTCATTCGTAGAGATTTTCTTGGCAGATTGCCTGGAGGTCGGCCCCATGGTGAGCTGCTCGAGCATTTTTGCCATGCTTCCCATCGTAGTCTTTATCTGTGCTTGCTCAGCGGCTAGCTGTTCCATCATTGGGTCTGGAGCTCGGGAAGAACTCTGACCTATTGAGAATACTCGTCCTCCACTGCTGCTCCATTGACGAAGCTCCTCACAGTAGGACTCCATAGCTGCCATGAACTCCTCCCCACTTTTTGCTAGCAAGGTTTCCTCCTAGGGCGGATCTTATCTCACCTCTGTTTTCGTCTTTTAACCCCTGGAAGAATCCCTGAGCCAATGAGGTGATGTTTTGACCATGGTGGGGGCACTGGCGGAGTAGTTCTTTGAATCGGTCCCATGCCTCACAGAGTGTCTCACTACCCTTCTGTCTGAATGCCATCAGGTCGGCAATCATTTGTCGTATCCTGGAGATGGGAATGTACTTCTCGTAGAATTTATCCATCATCTGCTCCCAGGTGGTAATGATGTCTGGTGGTAGTCTGTGGAACCATTTCGAAGCTTCTCCTGATAAGCTGTGCTGGAACAAGCTCAGTCTGGCGTACTCCTCCAATCCTTGAGATAAACCAAGAGAGTCCAAGTGCACCAGAAAGCGATGTACATGGTCTAATGCATCCGCTGGATCTGCACCCGAAAAAGTCCCTACAGGGTGATTTCTAACCGCATTGGATTGATGAGAAGGTTTTACCTTTTGCCAATCGGCTATAAGTTCTACAGTCAGATTTGGTAGAACCACTGGCCCTCGTCTTGGTGTGGCTGGAGGTCTGTTTATCCTCCCCATCGTGTATTGGGCCACTGCACCTGCTCCAATTTGTTCATGATTTCCTGCCATGTTGAAGTCAAGTTGCCTTCTTGCTCTCAGAGCTTGGAGGTAGACTCTTTCGATTTCGGGATCGAAGTCTGTATCCGGGGGACCAGTTGAGCGCGTTCTGCGCATCCACTAGGTGCTTATAATCAGCCCGAGAAAAGGAACAAAATGAGTGAGTTTTAAAGTAATGAAAATGGTACACAAAATAAATTAAAATCAAAATATATTACAAAACAAACGATTATAAACAGTGTGTTGTGACAAAGTAACAAATTAACCAAGGCTAGGGACTAGACAAAAGTCAAGTCCCCGGCAATGGCGCCATTTTGCAAACGATTTAATTGATGTATTAAAAGCTAAGAAATTATCCTAGAAATCAATAAATCAATAAGTCGTCGGGTTGCAAAAATCCCGGTCGAAATAGTATAGTAATTAAAGAAGCGACCGGGGTGTCAATCCACGGGACTCGATGAGTAAGTCTAGCCTTAGGTATTGGTTAACTCGAGAAGGGGGTTTTTTGTTTTGATTTTGGGTTGCAAATAAATAACAGGAAAGTAAATAGCAGATAAAGTAAAGTGATAGTTTTGGGAGTGTGAACGGTACTCTAGGTTCAGGGAGTTGTTTCACTAGCTAGGTTCTGCATATTCTACTGCTTAAGTGGAGACTTGGATCGGCTTGTAATTCTCACTTATCTATTCTGTATTAAGTCTTAATTCCAGATAGCTCATCTAGACAGGGCATGTAGTTCTAGTCTAGACCTAGCAAGTATATCTAGATGGCTTTAATGCACGAATTACTAGTCTGGTTGGTTCAATCCGGACTAAAGCTCCTAGTGATTAAAGTAATCTATCCGATTGCAATTATCACAGGTAACAGGTTAATAGGACCGTCAATGCTAATCACCTTATCTGATCATAACATGATTCGAGGGCTTATAATAACTTAGCAACGTTTATTAAAAGCACTTAAAAGCATTAACCTGAACAATCCAAATTGTCTCAAATAAGCAGTAACATAATGCAGAGTTTAGCTAATTACAACATCCCTTCCCTAGAGTATATCCTCTTAGCTAGACATAGCAATTATAATCATAAATGAGAGAGAGTTAGAAGAAATCATCTGTTATGAAGATCTTCTTGCTCGCTCCGTCCTTTGTCCTTGCGCCGTGCTAGCTTGAAGGTTGATCTTGGTGATAATGGAGTGAACTGGGTGAAATGGGGCGAAAATGGAAAGTTTGGGCGAATTTGTGAGGTGTCCGGCTGTGTAGGGTCGGACACAGAACCGGACGTGAGATGTCCGGATCTGTCTGGGTCGGACGCGATCCGGACGTGGGTGGAATTAGCTTGTCCGGATCCGGACAAGGGTCAGACACGGCTAAATCTGGTGAATGGATGCGGCGTATGTGTGTGAATGAAAGCGAGTGATTATGGAGAATTTCAGCGAATGGAGATGGATGTATGTGGTGAACGATGCAGTTTGTGGAGAAGGCTGATGAATGGAGATGGAGTAGTAGAGAGGAGAGGACTGTGAAGTCCGGTGCGAATTGAAATGAAAGGAGGAGGAGAGTTTATATAGGATTAGAATCGAAACCTCCGTAGTGGTGTGGTGAGTTATTGAGCATGGGCAGTGCTTAAATTAGGGAGGTATGGTCTGTGATAATTGCGCCGCTCCCTGTCTGCTTATTGCGGCTAATTATCAGTGCGTGCCTTTTTATT
Source organism: Limonium bicolor (assembly GCA_023374045.1). Lineage (NCBI taxonomy): Eukaryota > Viridiplantae > Streptophyta > Magnoliopsida > Caryophyllales > Plumbaginaceae > Limonium > Limonium bicolor. Next base: position 112,944,458 of record CM041783.1, read on the forward strand.
TTTCATTCTGTGTGACGTCCGGATCATGTCCGGATCCGGACGTGACACAGAGTTTTAGATCTGAAACGCGAACTCTCGGATCTGGAAATTTAGTCATGTCCGGCTTGCGTCCGGCCCATTCAGATCCGGACAAGTGATGTCCGGCTTTGTGTCCGGCCAAACTGATCCGGACAAGACCAGTTTTTGTCTCTTCTTCTGATTTGTTCCCCGTTTGTTGTGTTGTAATCCTTATGATGTTAATCTTTATTTCCTGGGTTTTTCCTGCATTTAACATATATAACACATCAGTTCTTATCAAAGCATCAATTTTAGGAAAAACACATAATAAGTGGGAAACATTGTCTGAATTGTTACAAATTATAAGGTATTTAAACCCTAAAAAGCCTATATGTTTCACACTTATCAGTTTTACATTGTTCAAAGAGCATTAAGATAGTTGTTTTACCTTGGTCTTTGAAGGGAATTGGAATATCTACCAAAAGAGGACTCCACCAAGTCCTTGAAAGATTCAAATGGAGCTAGAACAAAGCAACACAATGAGCACCATTAATGGTGATTTTCGGTCAAGGTAAAAACATGGAGGAAACTTCATTTCTCTTTGAGTTTCCTTACCTTGAAGCAAAGGAGAAATAATATGTAGAAACACAAGCTCAAGCTCCTCCCATGGTGATCCCTTGGCACCGAAATGGAGCTCTTGGGATTTTGAAAGGATAGAATTGAAGAGCTTGATGAGAGGAAGAGATTGGTGGTGTTTGTTTTTGATTTGGATAAGTGAGCTAGATTTTACAAGGGGTCAAAGATGGAGTTAATGGTGGTGTTGGTGTATTACCGAGAGAGAACAAGAAAGAGAGGTTGAAGAAGAGTGGAACCGTGTGAAATGAAAGAAAATGAGAGAAATGAGATTGGTTTTGCTTTTTGAAGAAATTTATAACTTAAAGCAAATAGTAACCTATGAGTCATCTTTATTTACTTAACAAGTTAACATGTTTGGTGACTCATTACTACAAAAACCGGCCCCCTTATTATTAGAAGGGTATAATAGTCTTTGTTGACCAATTTAATTACTTATAACATTATATGTTACAAACTAGCTTATAAAAGTTACTATTCATGAAAACAAGGCACATTGTTGTGAAATTTTTGATTTCCCATTGATATAGACTTCTAAATGTGATACTATATAGTACACATGTTAATTAAAGAGTAATGATGGACATTTAGCCATTCAAAACTCATTTACAAGACAATTTTTCAAAAACGTGCTTTAAGACTCCTTAAAGCACTTTTTGTGTTTTAACTTGTTTTCAAGCTTGGTTTTCTTTGGTAATTGATTTAATATGTTCATTAACATGTTTATAAGATATAGGTATGACCATTAGGTCTTATACAAATTTATCCCAAGCTTAGAGCACTTTTTAGCCCATATTGACCTTAAGGTATTTATTTGTGTTTTGTTTGGTTTAACTGTACACTGATGTTCCTAAGGCACTTTTTAGCCTTTAGATAACATATTTAAACATTTAAACAACATACCAAGGTTTGGGGTATTCATAAACAAGATGAACAATATGTTAAATCATATATAGATCAACAATTACAACCTTGAAATAGGTAGTTGTAGGATTTACCTTGTATATTAACCTTAGCTTAATATTAAGCTTGATTTCCTTAGAAATTTTGACAGCAATTTACTAGAAAAATTGGCTCCAAAATCATATAATAAGATGAAGAATAATAAGGGTTAGTAACCCTAGGCACTCGGCCTTGATGAAAATCAAAGAAGGAAGAGTTTCCAAGAAGGTAATGTTTTACCTGGAGAATCAAAGGCACTTCTTTGTGGTTTTTCCTGAGAATATGGGGGCTCATGAGCTATGGTTGTAAAGCTCTTTGAAATAGGATTCCAACGAGCTATCAAGTTAGTGATTTGGACTTAAGATGAGAAAGTTATGAATTCTACAAGATAAGGTGTTCTTTAAGCTCCTAAATGGCAACAATGAAGGGAAACCAATGTAGGAGAAATGAGGGATCTTCTAATGTTGAAGACTCACGGTTTGGGACAGGAGATAATGCAAGGGATTCGTGGAAAGCAAAGGAGAAGAAGAGAAAAGTAGTTAAGATATGTAAAGTTATATAAAGTAATGTTATTATATAATAAAGTAACCATTTGAATAGTAATCTAACACTTCATCACTTTGCTTTACGTAAGTTGATTGAGCAGCTGGCCTTCTCCTTTGTCCTTGCCGACATCAATAGCCAAGGATGGTCAATTTTTGACCATTGACCATTCTTAGTCAATATTTGACTAAATGGGCACTATTTGAGGTTAGGTACTATTCACATTAAATATTATATTTGTAAAATTTTTGGTAAAATCTTCAAATTAAATTCCTAATATGATATTAGGTAGTATACATGTATTTTAGTATGTATACAAGGTCAACTAGCCACTCAAAACCAATTTCGAAGACAATTCGCAAAAACACGTTTTAAGGAGTTTTCGGGCTCCTTTTTGTGTCTTAACTCTTTTAGAGTTTGGTTTGATTTGAAAATAGTTTTTATTATTTTATTTTAGTACATTCACATATAATCAAGCCTTTAAAACCATCCAAGACTCATTCTTAAGACAATATATCCAAAATATGCTTTAAGGGGTTTTATGGCATATTTTTGTCTTGAGTTGTTTCTGAGCTTGGTTTTCTTTGGTAATGGTTTCATAATGTTCTTAGCTTGATTATAAGACTTATGAATTAATTTTGTATCCTTATTGAGGTCATGAAATCACTATGGTTTCTTAAAACACATTTTTCTTTAAAGCACATTTTTGTGCTCTAAGGTGCGGTTTTGGTTTAAACGCTAATTCCGCTTAATGCGTATTTCTACTGTTAGAGGTATTTCACACTTGAAATCTCATGGGAACTTATTGGTAGTTCCCTAATTTATTTGTGCTCTTTAAAACACCTTTTGCTCTAATTGTTCCTAAAGCATGTTTTGGTGCAAATTGTTGTTCAACACTTCTTGTAATGTTTCTAAGGCACTTTCTAGCCTTAGTATATCCTAATTAGATAGTTCATTAATATATTAAGGTTTGGGGTATTTCAATCTACCCCCCTTAAAAGAACTTTCCCCAAAGTTCCTCTGTATCTATATCTCTTAGAACACATATGTAACTTCACACTAAAAGATCATATAGATCACTCAATATCTGTATAGGCATTCTGACTCATAAGGTCTGCCATATATATATACATTTAGCACACTTACCACACAACATATCTTTCGTATGTTTCAGTAATCGAAATACTCTTTGTATATTCTTTGCCGCATACTCCTCATGTAACCGGTCCGAAGACAAACCTCGAGTTCATGAGCGAGTAATACAGAAAATACATGTCAACTCCAATTCCACTTTATGCTATTGCATCTACTCTTAACCACTTGTAGGGAGTTTCAGGAATCATCCGACCCTGATGTGATCAGCATCAGTGTTGAACTATCCTTTCACCCCTTTCACTTTTTGTGTTCAGTTTTCCTTGATCTGGCCAAGATCAAGTTCTACCTCCCACGTCCACGTCACTTCAAATAACCAAATAATTATTCATGTAGCATTTTATATCTTTTAGTCCTTATAGTCATAATCATAAATCAATACATCTTCAATTTATGAAACTTAGTCCATCAGTCATTCTTAATCCACCTCTCAGCACTTCCATAGAGAATTTAATTCCTACCAGGTTCTACATCGGTCTCATACCAATTCATACCTCATGAAATACCCCAAACCTTGATATGTTGTTTAAATGTTAAACTATGGTATTTAATGGCTAAAAAGTGCTTGATAAACATTTGTGAACAATTTAAACCATAGTAAAAACACAATAAAGCACTAAGACACAGTTTGAGCAAAACAATGCTCTAAGCTTGGACTGAACTTGGTTAGGACCTAGAGAGCCTACCAAGACTTTATAACATTCAATTATGATTTAATAAGGCTAATTAAGTCCTTATGAAACTTTGGTAGACAATTAAACCAAACAAAACACAAATAAATACCTTAAAGCCAATATGGGCGAAAATGTGCTCTAAGCTTGGGATAAGTTTGGTTAAGTCCTAATAAGCTTACCAAGACCTTATTTATATGTTAATGAACATATTAAACCAATTACCAAACAAAACCAAGCTTCAAAACAAGTTAAAACACAAAATGTGCTTTAAGGAGCCTTAAAGCACATTTTTGAAAAATTATCTTGTAAATGGATTTTGAGTGGCTAAATGTCCATCATTACTCTTTAATAAACATGTGTACTACTTAGTATCACATTAGGAAGTCTAAATCAATGGGAAATCAAAAATTTCACAAATATGTGCCTTAGTTTGTGAATAGTACTCAAATAGTGCTAGTTTAAGTTATAAGTCAACATAAGTCAAATATTTGGTCAACAAAGACCATAAATTTCTCTAATGTGTAAGGGGGGCACGGTTTTATGGGTGTAAGTCATCACACTTGGCTAGCCAATTAAAAGAAAGAAAGAAAAGTAAGTAAAAGGTTACTTTTGCTTTTAACATAAATATCTTCAAAGTATACTCTCTCACCTTATTCTCTTCTTTCTCCTTGGTTCCCACCGTCACCTATCTTCATCCTCCCAAGCAAATTCGTTTTGCTACAGTCCACACTCATTCTTCATCTTCTTTCACTTGTAACTTATGATTCCATGCTCCAAAAATCAATTTCAAGACTACCTTTGTCTTAGTTTGGCCAAGCTCTTCATTTCCCTCTTTCAAATCTTCAAGAACTCAATTTTGGTGCCGTGGAGATTCACCATTGAAGGAGCTTGAGCTCATATTTCCATGCCTTCTCATTCTCCTTTGTTTCAAGGTAAGGAGAAATCAAAGAAAATCCAAGTTCCCATCATTATCTTTTTGTAGCCGAAAATTCACCCCTTAATGGTGCCTTGTCTTGCTCTCTTCTTAGCTTAATTCAATCTTCAAAGGACTAGGAGGAGTCCTATCTTGCTACTTATTCAAGTTCCCTTTCAAATTCAAAGGTAAACATCATTTTAGTGTTTTAAGGACACTTATGTAACCTAGGGTTTAATTATGAGTTTGAGTATTAAACATAATACTCATTACCCTTATATGTGTATTGGTTAGAAGGTTGACAAGTGATAAAAGCTCCTTGCCGATTTTCAATCAAGAAAAACAAGAGAAAACAAGTGAGAAAGCTTGGAAAACAAAGAGGTAAATGACCTCTCTTAATGAGGTTTTGTGTACTAGGAAATTGAGCTATATTTGCTTAATAATTAACCTAAAGAGCCAATGGGAAATGAGATAGAAAACTATCCACAAGGTGGACTAAAAGGACATGGGAGCATTTTTGTGTGTAGTCGCAGGTTGAAGGCATTTAAATGTGGAAATTCAGTGTTTAAGGTTTATGCAATTTCAGGGCCTAAGTGCCAAGCAATTTAAGTTTGTGCACTATATTGTGATGTAGTGTTGTCTAAAGGTTTAGGTGTGTGTAAAGAACATCTCTTGTGAAGATGGATATCTTTGGTGGTTAAAGGATGAAAAACAATATGTTTGTGTGTAAGGAATGTGTATTAAGAGATTTAGTGTTCTTGGTTGTATAATGGTGGAAAAACTATGTGTTTTGGTGTAAGGTGATACAAGAAGAAGCTATGGCGAAAAACTTTCGTTGATAAACAAAAGGAAGGGGGAAGTATAATACCTTGTGAAGGATTAAGTATGAACTTGTGGAAAGACTTGAGGAGTTTGTGTAAAGGAAGTGATGAGGATGCAAAATGATGCTTAGGAGTGGTTATCATATTAAGAAGAAACACCTTGGTTAGTCTAAGTTGTAGGTATGCATTACCACCTAGAAATCTAAAGGAAAATGATGTAAGTGTTAGGAATTTTTGTAAGAAATTGAGTAACAAGTTTGGTGATGATTAAGGAAGGTTTGGTGCATGTTTTAAGGTGTTTAAACACGTGGAAACATGTGGAAAAGAGGGTGGAATAAGTGGGAAAAGATTGGGGTGAATTTGGAGTTCAAAATGAGGAGAAAAACACTTTTAAAAATGGGGCCTACTGTGGACCGCCCTGTGGGGAGGTCCAGCACAGGAGAAGTAGTTTCTGTTGTGGACCGCCCCTGGGACCTCCCCAGAGGGGCGGTCCAGACCAGAGAAGAAAAAAATGTGCTTAAGGCCTTGAAAATGGTGGTAACAAGTGTTTAGGAGTTTGCGAGTAAATGAGTGAGTGTTTAAGGACTTTAGAAGTAAGCTTGTACATGCATTTGAAGGATGTTATGTGAAGGTTTAAGTGTGCTAAATGATGTTAAAGCATACTAGGATATGTAATGTGAAGTTTGGAGTCAAATAAGCATTTTTAAACAAGGGTCTGGAGCAGAGCGACCTTGGGGACCGGACTTGCAAGGTCGGTCGGGCTTGAATTTTGTATACGGAATATGTCTCTGGAATAGACCGACCTTGTGACCGGACTTGCAAGGTCGGTCGGGGTAGAATTTTTAAACGGTAAAAGTGTCTGGAATAGACCAACCTTGGGACCGGACTTGGCAAGGTCGGTCGAGGTGTAAATTTTCAAACCTGAATGTCACTGGAATGGACAGCCCTTGGGTAAGGTCGGTCGGTAAGGTTGGTCGACCTAAAACTTGTAAAAAACAAACAAAGTTGTGGCCTAGGTAGTTAACCGTAGGGGGGGTATAATGAAGGTAATCAAGGGTAAGTTTACGCATAAAACATGTCATATAGTCATGAAAAATGCTTAGTAAACCGGAAGCTAAATAAGGTAATTAACCGACGTTATTAATCATGTTTAGGAACTACGTTTGGCGGGACTCGAACGCAGCAGGGACCAAGGTATGGTTTTCTTGCAACCTGTGTCCTACGGATTACACCGGCTTGTATGCCAATGTGTTTTTCTGTATGTTTGCCACGTTGTAAGATAACATGTAATGAGTTTATAGTAATTCATTTATGTGGCGTGTTCAATTCCGATACCATTTAACCTCGAAAGTGTTATACCTTAGCTAACCAAATCTAGGATCACATAATAGAACGGTATCCGGATTTAACGATAACCACGGCTATGCGAGAGTTAATTGTGTGATGTTTTGTGTGTGAATGTATGGACCTTCCCTTGTGTGTTTAATCCAGTTGTAATACTGTATGGTGTATGGATGTGATAGGTCCACAGTGGAGCCCTTAACTATTTTGTTTATATATATATTATGGGGGGTGAGGAATCCGGTCATTCCGGTCGCGCGTTGTTTGGGAGTGGGTATCCTTCTTAGCTTTACCCTCCTCTCTGTTATGGTTGTTTCCTCCACGGGTTACGATCTCCCATTAGCTTACTCCAAAGCTTAGCTATTCTGACTTATGATTGGTTTAGGGGGAACATGTGTTTGTGTGGTGTGTTCGGGGCACTATACCCGAACCATCTTAACTTAAGTTACTCATCCGACTATTAGGACGGTAATGAGTGTTGTATAACGAGTTTGTCATGAGGGTGACATCATTCTCTTGGCTCACAAGTGAATTAACTATGTTTGGGTCGGTTCCTAAGAGAACCGTTCCCGTTATGTTATGTGTTATTGTTGTACTGCAATTCCCATTGCGATGTTATGTTATGTGCACGTTGAAACGTGAAAAGTGTTGTTATGTGGTGTATGTGTATCATGGATATGAATCCCAGTTTATAAAAGAGACATTTATGGATAACCCGATTATTGGGTAAGTGTCGTCTATTAAGGAAGTAGCTCCACTAGAGGAGAACCCTCTAGGGTTAATGAACACAATGAGTGACTTATCAAGTAAGGATGTGTTATCTGTTTGTTGAGCCCATTGTGGTGGAATGTTATGTGTTGTGTGTTTATAGTTTACATGCATGATTCAAATATAATCAACTGCATGCTAAGACGACAATTAGTTGTGCGTGGCCCGGTAGCATGCGGGCTGCGGGATTACCATACCAGCAAAGGTGCTGAGCCCATGGGGGGCCACCCTTTCTTCTTTTCCTATTTCAGGTACAAGGAGCTGGAAGCCGTTCGAGAGTAGGACGGGGTAGTCATTTGTACATGGGTAGTCATTTAAGTTGTGTATGTACAGTAGGTGTAGTAAGACCGAAATTGTTATCGGCATTAGTTGGTAAAAACTCGGTACAGTTGTAATGAATATGTATAATGGTTGTTGTTAATGGAAAGGGATAGTCGCGTGTAGCTGCTCGGGAATCTAGTCCATCAGACCGATACAATGTATATGTATTAGCCTCGTTAGCCACGTGGGTGGCTAACGGCGTGTAACACCATTGAATTAAGTAATGTGTTGAGTTAAGTTTTCCGCTGCAGTTTGATGTTAAGTGTACGGTAATAGTTGGGGTGTTACAAAAAGTGGTATCAGAGCGAAGTATCTCTCTGATGAATGAATTACAGAGTTTAGGAAGTACCGAGTTAGGATTTTAGTACTTGGGTTAAGGGTTGAGTGATAGCGTGAGAGATACGCTAGTTAGGAATTACCAGTGTGAACTGGAAACCTATAATATCCTTCCCGCCCTCCACAGTCCCTGTTTTATAACTCGGGGAAACAACGCCAGAGAGATGGAAGTCCTCTCATACTCGGGATACCCGATCTGGCTGTTATTAAATACCTCTAAAGGTACGGAGAACCTGTCATACGGTAGATCCCAAAAACTGGGAATCCCGGAGACGGTTTCCATCTGAACAATGTTAACGCATTTAATAGTGAAGAATGAAGAATCTTGTGTATAGAAGAATAGAATTTCCGGCAACCTGGGTCGACATGCCGAGCAGTCGAGAATGACCAGCTTGCAACAGGCAAGAAGTGGATTAATGAAACCTGAGACGAGTGTCTACAGGACCACAGTTGTTAAATGAAACACCAACGGTATACCAACCAACAAAGGAACTATAACGTAGTGCACAAACAAGAGACAAGTCTCAGTGACCTCCCAAAATGCTGTGGAACGGGCTACAGAAGAAGATACAGTACTAAGTAAAAAGGGGTCTCCAAGAATGGGAGACACCCCAGTTAATGATTATCATGTGAATATAGTGAGAAGTCACCCAGAGGGTTAATTGTCAAGACTGTAAGATCAAGTGAGGGCCAACAAGGCCACTGATGACAGTGCGGGTAAAAACAATACCACAACCGGTATGTGTTAAACCGATAGCCAGTTAGCATGGTGCACTTGCCATGGCAAGTGCGCTATAACAGGGCTGTTGGGAAAGTTTAACAAACAAAGACGAAATACTAGTAAAGAAGTACCACGAAGTTAACTGTGATCATCATAACTGTGGAAGGGCTTAACAGCATAACCTTTGTAATTGGAAGTACACCAGTCAGCAAGAAGCTAGATTTGGTTAAGGGAAGAAGGCATTGTAAAACCATGAGAATTTTTCTTTCAACTCAGATTTATTTCAAACTCTTTTCTTCCAAACCAAATTTTCTTTCAAACCAATATTTATTTCTAACCTTCTTTTAAACCAAACCGGTAAACCCAAGGGTAGCGACCCGAGGGAATGGATGGAGTTCATAGTGATACAATAGTGGATAAACCTTCCCTTGATTAAGTTCGGGAAGCAGGGAATGCATATTGTCACAGGACAATATAAGGGAGTTGACAACAGAATACTTCACCTAGGTGTGTGACGGACACTACGAGTGTACCAACTGTAATGTGGGACGACCGCACTCCGATAGGAGCTTGTGGGCCTGACAGACCTACTTATGGGTTAGTTGGGTAAGTTGCAATGTATCAGCATGGTACCCCACATATGTATACGAGTAGAGTCCGGAACACGGGAGGTAGTCGACTCCGTACTACGGTCAGCAGTGTAAGTCAATCAAGAGCAAAGGATTACCGAGAATGGTTGAAGTAAAGGAACTCAGTTAATTTATCGAGGCTAAAGGAGTTAGTGAATTTGTTTCAAGGAAATGTTTAAGAGTCAGGGAATAAGAAGTGCACTAACTGTTATGTAAAGACATAGCATATGTCTTAAGGATCCCAGGGATAAACATGATAGCTGGAATGGTGGCCTGCGCATGGCAAGCAGATGCCTAATGTGGACACATTAATGTGCAATGAACGGGATGAAAGTCCTAGAATGAGTACCTACACTACTAGGAAATGTTGATCTTCACAGAAGAGGATAATAAGCCAGTTAAGAACGCAAACGGTGTGGCTAACTGAATATACCAATAAGTGCGAACCAGATGTAATGGCATAACTTAGCAACACCCAGGAGCAATCCTTGAAGGGTGTTCACATCAACGATAGTTGAACGAAATAACGTGACAGAAACACAAGGTTGAAACTAACACCCAGTTTAGACATAAGTTGTCAGGAGACGGACTGATAATCCTAAGGGGCATCCCATGAAAGGAAACGGAATGCAACGACCTTGTCATGGAGTCCAACATAATATCCAAACCATGTAATGTTGTACAGAGAAGTAAATGTGTGTGAACGGCCTACAATGAGCAGAGCTCGAGGCAATAAGGCTTATAAGCCTCAAGCAAAATGTGTTATGTAAGTTTGATCGATTGCAGGACTTTATGTTATACAAGTAAATAGAGCGGGGGGGAACAAACCACTGCTTTAAGAGTGGGGATACCTCTCGATATTGTGAAACCGTGGGAGCGGTAGTTATGTGATGTGAACCGAGTTCAAGAAATATGTTAAGGATTGACCATGTTGATATTGTGAGAAAACAGTTAGTTTAGTAGCATGTGAAGCACCAGGCTGATAACGGCGGCTTGTAACTCGAGTGAGCTACGCTCAAGGAGCATTCAGTAGTCATCAAAATGAATGACGAACCATAATATGAATGATGTAAGTATATGTGTGGAAGCTAATGTGACAGTGAATACCATGTAAGTTAGTGTTATACAAGGAGCACGGTGTGTAGTAAGCGACCATTGTATAAGTATTGTTAAACGATAATATGACAACTAAGCACAGTTACGAGTTAAACCCAATAGAGATACAATAGTAAGTGATACCAAACAAACCGGGCAGTAAGCCGGTAGCTAGTACTATAAGATAAGAGTCTCAGTGAAACATAGTGTAAATTCCTATTGCAATCGCATAAGAGATTTACTGTCAAGAGTTTACGCCTATGCACTCTGTGTGACTGAGTGTTTTGGTATTGCATTTGCGCAGTAATGATCGAGTGGGATAGCTAGGACTTGGGAAATGTTAATGCTGGTGGAATTAGAAAGAGACTTATAACGCTATAATGACCGATGCATAGGAAATGCAAGGTTGTGCCAATGAAATGATACTTGTACAAAAATCAAATATGGAGGTGTGATTAGCAATAAGTGACTGTTGCAGCACGGGATACCAAATATCAGTATGGAATATACCTCAAGTGTGGGAAATGACCGAGAGAGCACTACACATTAGGTAGTAGCTCAACCTCAACCGACAGTAAGACGGAAGAAATTAAGTCAACCATTGTGAAATACATAGTTGTATATACGGTAATTGTCAAAGAAGTGGATAAAAAGCTTGTGACTCACCGAATTCGCTCACGGTAAGAGGTACCATGCGTCGGTTGAGAAACCATTATTACAACAAATGGGAGATGTACAATACATTAACAGTAACGAATGGGGCAAACTAAACTCTAAGTTATCAGAGTCCTGTAGTAGACGCCAGTGAACCCATGCTTCAGATACCGAATATGCATTGTGAATACGAATAAATGACCAATTATCAATGCCTAGAAGCCTCACAGGCCAGGACTGAAATCGGTTATGAGTTAAATAAACTCCAATAAGAATTCTTGGTTTATGGACTAAACCGCTAATATGGTTAAGATCCTCTAACCAGAACGTATTGTATAACATACCGCGTGGAAGTTAAAACACTTCACGACGGCAGAACATTTTAAGCCATGTTCAGTGACTGATCACGTGGACGTAATCCCTTTTAAGGGGGGTAGAGCGTAAAACCGCTTAGTGTGTTTACCGTACAAGTGTACGTGAACTGTGGTGTGCATAGCACAAGATAATTTGTTTTGATGATTGGTGCACATGTTAGATAAACATATGCATTCATTCATGGTTTAATTGTGGTAATTGCGCACAAAAGATGCGAATGCCATTGTGATAAGTGTGTATACTTTGTTAACAATTGTGTGGGTGTTAGTACAAGTGTAAGGGAGTAAAGAAACTCCCGGGGAACTAAAACCCCGGCAGTACATGTTCACATGATACTAAATGTAATACCGTGTATTGTATTTTGATAAAAGTATGTATATATACAATATTGTGAGTTATGAAGAGGTAAGAAACCGACATAGAACCTAGTGAGAATTAGATTCCCTTGGTAACTTGATTAAAAGTGAATGGAAATAACTGATAGACGAAGTTCTATCCCTTGGAGATGTTATGATCATGATTAGAATGATTAAAAGATAGAAATTGGAAATGAGTGATTTACTTGATGCTTGAAATTGAAGTGGGAGGTGAAACTTGATTTCATGAGATCAAGGGAAGCCGAACACAAATTGGGGTGGAAGGATAGTTCAACACTGATGCTGATCACATCAGGGCTGGATGACTCTTGAAGCTCCCTGTAAGTGGTCACAAATAACCACGCTAAGAAAGATGCAAAGAGCATAAATTGGACTTGGAGTTATGTTACGTTTTCAAAAAAGAATTTTCAATTGGTATTTCCAAAACAGTCGACTAATATTTTGAATAAAGGATTCTCTTATATACTTAACCTAGTAAAGAATATTTTTGCAGTACTTGCTCACGAGCCGAGGACGTATGAGCCTTTGTCTTCGGACCGGTGACATGAGAAGTATATATGTTCAAAATTAAGTGATTGTTTTGATCTCCCAAAGGAACGGGGACCAGAAGGTGTCCATCGTGACCGGGTTCTACGGGATCACAGTGTATATAAAAAGGTATTTTTGGTTTATATACATGCTAAGACATGTTGCGTGGTATGTGTAATAAATATTATTTCTGACCTTGAGTCCTAATGTGGTTGAGTTACGAAAATTGTTATGTTACCTAGACCTATGAGTCTAAATGTTGTTATGTTACCCAGACCTAAGAGTCTGAGGGTTGTTATGTAAGTGTAAATGTTGTTAAGATACTGATAAGTGCAAAATATATCTATTTTTAGGGTTTTAATTCTTCCTATTTTAATGACAATTCATGTCGTATTTCTCACTTATCATATGCTTTTCCTTATATTTATGTTTTGATATGAACTCATATATTTTATGTGTCAAATGTGGGAACAAATCTTGAATTTACATTCTTCATCACGGCTGCTCACTTTCACATTAATCACACTCAGATTAATGATGACAATATGATACGTACACTTTAATGGATGAATGCAAATTCACTTGACATTATTATATATTATAATATGTTGTCACTGTTAGCAATTCATTCACGGTGATATAATTCACTTACGGAAGTTTATTTTATGATTCATCATCATTATTTATCATCAGGGCTACATTATTTGATAGCCATATCAACCACGTGGATGCGCATGGAAAGCAGATTGGAGATTAAGTTTTTGATTCGCTCCACTTTATTCTAAAGAGGAAGGAGGCGGTTGAGGAAAAAGATAAAAGTTTAATACAAACGTTCGTGGCTATATAACGTCAGGGTTGGATAGAGTGGAGGTGGCTACGCCCAGCAGGGGCCGCCGCCCGTACCACTGTTCCATTGTAAAGAAGACGGGCCACACTGCTTCACGAATACTCCAACCGATCACCCCCCATCTACAATCATCGAACACGCCATCCATCATCATCCGTCCTCCACACCAATTCGACCACCCACCATACACCATCGTTCACCTGCTCTCGTTCACAATCATCTACGCCACCAAACATCACTACCATACCCCCATACTACATACACTCTCTCGCACCCGAAGCCTTCTCACCATCTGCCACCATCATCGTCACGAGCAGTCCCCGGCGCAGCACCACAAGGGACACCGACAGAAGGCAATCGACTCGAGGCCAAGAACTGAGTGGAGTGTCTAAACTGAGTTTATTTGTTTACTTTATTATTTACAGTTACACTTTTATTTATTATGAGTTATTTTATGTTCGTTCAATGTTTATTTTTTGTTTCCGAAATCATGAGTGAGTAGTTTATTTTTAGCTTCCCGAGTTGGGAAGCGAGCCTAATTCTTGACGATTATGTTATATTAATTTTTCCGTACAACTTTATTATTATAATTAGTTTGATTCCTGTTCTTAATATGTTTAGTTATCTGGCCAATAATTAGAACAATTCTTGTAGTTTTCTAATCAACATGCGGGAGCTGAGATAGTTAACTAGACATAGGAAGTCAAACCTGATTAATGACTAGAAGCGTGATCCCGCCTATAGGTTAATCGGACTCCAATAGAAACTGTACTTTATGCGATTATTTGTGTCCAGATTAGAGCATTAGTCTGCTGCTAGTTCTAGCAATTAATTGGGGTTCGTTAGACTTAGCCGTTGACGAATTAATAAAGTTTCTGAGTTAATTATAAGGGAAGAATTAATATTAAAATCTAAGGAATTAGGTGATCAGAACAACTCGGGAAACGTCTTTTAATTATTATATTTTTAATCCATTGTTTGTTTTATTTTGCTTATCTGTTTTATTTGTTCTTCTAATCCCTTTGTTTATTTAAATTTTGTTTAAACTAGTAAAACCCATTCAAAAAGTGACAATTTCCTGTTTTATTAGTTTAGGTTAGTTTTCTCAATTTAGTTAAGTTAATCTGTCAATTAATTGAACGAGGTCCCTGAGATCGACAACACACTCATTCACTATTCTGCAAACGATAGGTACACTTCCTAGGTAGAAGTAGTCACATAGTTCTGCTAACAAGTTTTTGGCGTCGTTGCCGGGGACCTCTGGCACGGTTAATTGACATTTTTATTCATTTGATTGAGACTTTATTTTAGTTTTTTTATTTTATTCTTTTTATTTTCGTATTAATTTTATTCACCTCGAATTTGATTCGACTAGTTTCAACGTGATTTACTTTGATTTTCTTTACGATTTGATTTTTACTTTTTGTCCTTACTTGAATTTGATTAGTCTCTTCTTTTGTGTTTCGGTTTTTTTATTGTATTTTTTGTTTTGTTTATTTATTTAATTTGTCATTACTGTTTAGTTTTTGAATTCCACTTCGTTTTCTGATAAAAAAAATGAATTCCACTTCGTTCAGTACGTTTTTGTTTTCATTACTTTGCTTTTTATTTTGTGATTTTTTACTTTTGCCGTCATTTAAGTTAGATTTCCGATAGATAGGCTACATAAACAAATTTTCTTTTATTCAATTTTCTTTTTGTTGTTACGTGATCGATTTCTTTTCTTTTCTACCAATTACGATTTCTTTTCATCTATTCTACTTTATTTTGCTTTTGATTTTGTTATTTGATTCATTAGATAGTAATACGTAGAGTTTGTCAATCTCATTCGCATTCTTACTTTATTTGTCTTAGATTTTTTTAGTTGACTTTTAGATTATTCTATCTTATCCGATTTTGTAGTTATTTCATTTTTTTATTTGTTATTTATTTAAGCAATTCTCTTACATGGCAGATGAACAAAGTTTGCATGAGGATAAAGCTCGGGCTCCGCCGACTATATCTGTTCAATACGAGAAAGGAATCCAAGAAGTACTCGCCCATCGGCGATCGGGTTGGAAAGCTAATCAGCGAACAGACTTTCTAATTCACTGGAAGGGAGAGGCCAGAGAAGATGCGACGTGGGAACGAGAGGGATTTATGGCAATTTAGGGATGAGATACAAAAGTACTTAGAATCTTTGCCGGGGACGGCAAAGACTTAGGTGGGGGAGGTTTGTTATGTCCAATTTTTGTAAGGACAAAGGCAAGGAGCCTGAAAACAAAATGTACTTGTACATAACGATGTAATGTATGCCTCGGGCCTTGTATCTTCATCAATAAAAGAAGTAGCCCTTTTACCTGCGTTGTGATGACTCGGTCTCTCTCTTCTGTTATACGCCCTTTATGCTAACTTGCAGGTGTGCAGGTAGCCAAGGGGCCCCATTGGGAATGGAGCTTTGGAACTAAGGGTGCGAGCTTCTGTTACCCAGATGCCGAGAACTGGCGGCATCAACTCGGTTTGTCCCTGGTGATCCTTACCCCGATGTGTGGGCGGCACATCGATAGAGCCTTTGTGGCTCACGCAGGGATGAGTTGGATTTGGGTGGAGATAAGTGTGTTGGTATTCGCCCGATGCCCTCACCCTCCGGTCATCGGTGCTTGCACTAGCTGTGTGGGTGAACCTCGTGGTTTCCCGAGCACTGGCATTACTTGTACTTGGGTTGCGCACTTGGGCAGGAGTTGCAAGTGGTGCGCAGATCCCCTTTGACCTTGACGTTCTAAGTTGAGGGAATTAGGATGGCTGGAGAACTTATCTAATAAGGGTGGTATATGTCCACTCTCATCCTTGTGGTTATGAGTGGCGCATTCCGGCATGCTGGCATAGCGCAGCATCGCCGGAGCCCTGGGGTAATTTCCTTAGGGCATGTCAAGCTAAGTGCTTGTTGTCGTATAAAATTGTAACGTATAATTTCCGGAAAAAAAAAACTCAGGAAGACACGCAGCGGAAAACACTTAGAAACATTCAAGCAACATTCGGCACCAAGCAAACACACATGCGCACAGAAACATTGAGCACATGCATACAAGCAAACAAGCATTCGCATACATACGACAGCAAGCACTTAGCTTGACATGCCCTAAGGAAATTACCCCAGGGCTCCGGCGATGCTGCGCTATGCCAGCATGCCGGAATGCGCCACTCATAACCACAAGGATGAGAGTGGACTTATACCACCCTTATTAGATAAGTTCTCCAGCCATCCCAATTCCCTCAACTTAGAACGTCAAGGTCAAAGTGGATCTGCGCACCACTTGCAACTCCTGCCCAAGTGCGTAGCCCAAGTACAAGTAATGCCAGTGCTAGGGAAACCACGAGGTTCACCCACACAGCTAGTGCAAGCACCGATGACCGGAGGGTGAGGGCATCGGGCGAATACCAACACACTTATCTCCACCCAAATCCAACTCATCCCTGCGTGAGCCACAAAGGCTCTATCGATGTGCCGCCCACACATCGGGGTAAGGATCACCAGGGACAAACCGAGTTGATGCCGCCAGTTCTCGGCATCTGGGTAACAGAAGCTCGCACCCTTAGTTCCAAAGCTCCATCCCCAATGGGGCCCCTTGGCTACCTGCACACTGCAAGTTAGCATAAAGGGCGTATAACAGAGAGAGAGACCGAGTCATCGCAACGTAGGTACAAAAGGGCTACTTCTTTTATTGATGAAGATACAAGGCCCGAAGGCATACATTACATCGTTATGTACAAGTACATTTTGGTTTTCAGGCTGCTTGCCTTTGTCCTTACAAAAATTGGACGTAACAAACCTCCCCCACCTAAGTCTTTGCCGTCCCCGGCAAAGATTCTAAGTACTTTTGTATCTCATCCTTAAATTGCCATAAATTGCCCCTCGTTCCCACGTCGCATCTTCTCTGGCCTCTCCCTTCCAGTGAATTAGAAAGTCTGTTCGCTGATTAGCTTTCCAACCCGATCGCCGATGGGCGAGTACTTCTTGGATTCCTTTCTCGTATTGAACAGATATAGTCGGTGGAGCCCGAGCTTTATCCTCATGCAAACTTTGTTCATCTGCCGTGTAAGGTTTCAAGAAGCTTACGTGAAAGGTAGGATGCATCCTCAACCTCTCTGGAAGGTCAAGACGGTATGCGGAATTACCGATACGTTGGACGACTTCGAAAGGTCCATCAAAGCGTTGGACAAGTCCCTTATGCAGGGGTCTTCTGATCTTCTTCAAGATCTGTGGAGTCAGTTTAAGCATGACACGATCCACGACGTTAAACTCCAACGGCCTTCGCTTAGCATCTGCATTCTTCTTCATTCGGTTGGAGGCTAGTTCTAAATTTTCCTTTGCCATCCGGAATAGTTCTTGTCGGTCACGAACGAATTCATAGGCAGCTGGGCACTGCCCCGTTGCAGCCTGCTTCGCAACTTCCACCGGAGTTAAGGGTTGCCAGCCCATAACTAACTCGAAGAGGCTCTGCTTCGTGGCACTGCTCTTGTGCATATTGTAGCATAGTTGTGCCGTGTCTAGCAGATGTAACCAGTTCTTTTGGGAAGCCGTAACATAATGACGAAGATACTCCTCAAGGAGCGCATTTATCCTCTCCGTCTGTCCATCCGTTGTGGATGGTTAGCTGTTGAAAATTTTAACCCGAAAACCATTAGACCAAACAATGTGACCCAAAACCTGCCAGTGAACCGGGTATCCCGATCACTGATAATATCCCGGGGAAGGCCAAAATACTTTACCACGTGAGAATAGAAAAGCTTCGCTGTCATTTCAGCCTGACAATTCGTTGGCACGGCCATGAAAACCGCATACTTCGAGAACCGGTCAACAACCACCAGCACTAAGGACTTTCCCTCAACACTAGGGATGCCCGACACAAAATCCAGGGAGACCGACTCCCATGGACGATTAGGAATAGGCAACGGATTCAATAGGCCCGTCGTCTTCTTCCTCTCTACCTTGTCCTACTGGCATACCAGACAAGACTTCACATATTCTTCATTGTCTGGGACCATCCTCTTCCAATAGTAGCTTCGACGGATGAGAGCTAGGGTTCGGTTTACCCATCATGACCCGCCCACCTAGCATCGTGAAACTCCCGCATCAACTCAATTCGAATCTTCCCAGCGGGAACTACCACTCGACGCTGCTTATCCAGCAACAGGTCGTCAAGCAGAATGTAGCGGCGAGTCTTGCCAGCACGGACTTTCTCACATATCTGATTGTACGTTGAGTCGGATTTAGATGCTTCCCGGATTCTCACCATCAAGTCACTTTACACGCGAGAGATATTGCTTATCACCCCAAAACAATGCCGACTTAGAGCATCAGGTACAAATTGTGCCGACCCGGTCTATGGATCCACTCAAAGTCAAATTCACCCAAAAACTCTTGCCATCTCGCCTGCTTAGGGGATAACTTCCTCTGCGTGTGAAATAGGTGTTGGCCACATTGTCCGTGACAACGAGGAACTTAGTTCCGAGAAGGTAATGCCTCCAAATCGTGAGGCAATGGATTACCGCTAGCATCTCTTTCTCATGAGCCGAATAACGTTGTTCGGCTCCATTTAACTTCCGACTCTCAAAGGCACAGGGGTGACCCTCTTGCACGAGGACACCCGCAATTCCTCTGTCAGATGCATCTGTGTGGACCTCAAATGGTTTATCGAATTCGGGCAACTTAAGCACTGGTTCCGAGGAAATAGTTCTCTTCAGCAACTCGAATGCTTCCTGGCGCGCACCCGTCCACGCCCACGTCTCACCCTTTTTGAGTAAATCGGTAAGAGGGGCTACCTTATGAGAATACCCTTCCACGAATCGGCGATAATAGTTCGCCAAACGGAGGAGGAAAGAGCGGAGTTCAGATACATCCCTCGGAGTCGACAACTCTAGGATCGCTTTCACCTTGGATGGGTCCATGCGGACCGCCCAGCGGAGATGATGTGGCCAAGGATAACAATTTCTCGTTGACCAAAGGAACACTTTTCCCTCTTCAAATAAAGCTCATGCGCCCGTAAGCGATCAAATACCAATTCCACATGACGCCAATGATCCTCTAAGCTGCTGCTATATACAACAATGTCATCAAGATAGACAACAACAAATACATCAAGGTAGCCAAAAAGGACTTCATTCATTAAATTACAAAATGTAGCAGGGGCATTACATAGGCCAAAAGGCATTACAAGAAATTCAAAAGACCCATAACGGGTAACACATGTAGTTTTTCCCTCATCACCCTCTGCTATGCGGACCTGCCAATTCCCCGATCGGAGATCAAGCTTCGTGAAGTACGTGGCTTTAGACAAACAGTCGAACAGGTCATCCGGTCTTGGGATGGGATACTTGTTCTTTACAGTGACCTTGTTCAAAGCTCTGTAGTCAAACAGAGTCGAAGTGAGCCATCAGCCTTCTTTTGGAAAAGCACGGGAGCTCCATATGGCGCTGTGCAGGGACGGATTTTTCCAGATGCCAGAAGCTCGGAGAGCTGCGCCTTTAGCTCATTTAACTCCAACGGTGACATGCGGTAAGGGGCCTGAGTAGGAGGGATGGCCCCTGGGACTAACTGAATTTTGTGGTCTATGGCCCGTCGTGGGAAGACCGTTCGGCAGCTCCGAAGGCATCAAATCTTTATATCTCTCTAGAAGAGGAAACATCTCTTCAGGGACGACTTCACTTGATTTAGACTTCTCCGGTTTGGCCACAGCCAGTACCGCCGGCCCGATCCTAGATTCCACATAAGGGTCAATTGGTCCCACAAGGCCAGTGGGGCAACCCGGAGCATCAACTGATCCCGTCCGGACAGCATCGACAAAACATGGGAAACACTCGTCCGTAATCCATATGCCCCGAAGATGAATCGTGGGCTCAGCCTTAGAAGATAGTGCAAAAGGTGATCCTAGGATCATGGGAAACCTTGGAATGTCCAACACTTAAAAAGTCCCGACTCCTTCCCACCTGCCGACTTTATTTGTAATTTACAAGTGCCATGAACAGGCATGACTCCCTCATTCGCGGCCGTCGCAGCAGTATGGGCTGGAGTCGCCAAAATCCCGAGTGCCTGTACGACACTCAGGTCGACGAAGTTACTCGTGGCTCCTGTATCAACCATAGCCATAATAGTGTGACTTTGGTTAATTTCTACTGAAACATATAATAAATCAGGATGTGGACTAGGAGCATAAATTGTAGAACGAGCTACCTTCGCCGGATGCAGAATAGAGCCGGCGAAAGTTGTAGGGACAACCTCTCTACGAGCACACCCGTTGGCGGTGTTCAGGAGCGCGGAGACGTTCGCTCGCTTGGGGCAAGAAGTAGCAAAGTGTGCATCCCCCAAAAAGTAACAAGTTGGGGTGAAGTTAGACTTAGTCTTCTTCCCCTTCTTGTTAACGGTCATATCCACTTTGGTCGATCCTTTGGTCGATCCTGGGTTGCTAGGTCTCTTCCCAGGTTGAGACGTAGACCACTTTCGTTTTCGCGGTGGTGGAGTCTCCTTCTTTTTTGGATTCGAGGAGCCAGCCTTTCCGGATGAGGATTCCTGACGGAAATCTACCAACCCCTCAGCAACCTCAATGGCTTGGGAGACAATTGTCACCCTACATCTCCTTAGCTCGTTCTGAGCCCAAGGTTTCAATCCTTCGACAAAAGCATGGACTTTATCTCCTTCATCCATCGTGGGGAGATCGGAAATGATCGAGATGAAGTCCTCAATAAACTTTCGAATGGAACCGGATTGCTTTAGAGCTCGGAGACGAGTCCTCGCCCTATGAGCAGTATCCAGGGGAAGGAAGTGTGCCCTTAGGGCACTCTTGAAATCATCCCAAGTACAATGGGCTGTTTCACAATTGATACGGTCGGATTCTTCCCTCAATCGCCACCACTTTTTGGCATGCCCGACCAGATAGGTTTTAGCAACTGACACCTCAGGTCTTCTCTTATTCTTGTAGCATCAAAGTAACTTTCCATATCATACAGGAAGTTCTCGACGGCTTCAGCATCACGGGTCCTATCAAAAAGGGTCGGATCCCTTGGTTTTACTTTCGAGTCATCGAAGGGAACTCCACAATTGGCCAAGGCGTCAAGCGCCTTATTCAATTTCTCAGAAAGGTCAGTATTTTGTTTAGCCAGGGGGTCCTGTTCACCAGCGTGAGTCTCAAAGTCACCTTCTTGTTCTTGACCTTCAAATCTAGCTTTGAGTTGTGCAACATCACTTGCCAAAGCATTGACAACGTCTTTAAGGAACTTGTTGTCATTCACAAGTCCTTGAACCGCACTGATCAGATCGATTTCTGGGTCCACTGCATCAGCATCCCTACTTGATAGACCCACAAACATCTCTTAACTCTTCAAGGTAAGTCCAAAGTGTTGCAGAGTCAGGACCTTTTCTACCCATGATCGGCAATCTGCTTGCAAGACTTAGTCTTCGATTGCAACCTTTTAACACTGTTCCGGAACGGGGCCTCACTACGAGTTCAACACTTTAACAATCTGCAAACAGAGTTTTGCCAAAGGGTTAGGCTCTGATACCAAAATTGTAACGTATAATTTCCTGAAAAAAAAGCTCAGGAAGACACGCAGCGGAAAACACTTAGAAACATTCAAGCAACATTCGGAACCAAGCAAACACACATGCGCACAAAAACATTGAACACATGCATACAAGCAAAACAAGCATTCGCATACATACGACAGCAAGCACTTAGCTTGACATGCCCTAAGGAAATTACCCCAGGGCTCTCGGCGATGCTGCGCTATGCCAGCATGCCGGAATCCGCCACTCATAACCACAAGGATGAGAGTGGACTTATACCACACCTTATTAGATAAGTTCTCCAGCCATCCCAATTCCCTCAACTTAGAACGTCAAGGTCAAAGGGGATTTGCGCACCACTTGCAAGTCTGCCCAAGTGCGCAGCCCAAGCACAAAGTAATGCCAGTGCTCGGGAAACCACGAGGTTCACCCACACAGCTAGTGCAAGCACCGATGACAGGAGGGTGAGGGGCATCGGCGAATACCAAACACACTTATCTCCACCCAAATCCAACTCATCCCTGCGTGAGCCACAAAGGCTCTATCGATGTGCCCCCACACATCGGGGTAAGGATCACCAGGGACAAACCGAGTTGATGCCGCCAGTTCTCGGCATCTGGGTAACAGAAGCTCGCACCCCTAGTTCCAAAGCTCCATCCCCAATGGGGCCCCTTGGCTACCTGCACACCTGCAAGTTAGCATAAAGGGCGTATAACAGAGAGAGAGACCGAGTCATCGCAACGCAGGTACAAAAGGGCTACTTCTTTTATTGATGAAGATACAAGGCCCGAAGGCATACATTACATCGTTATGTACAAGTACATTTTGGTTTTCAGGCTGCCTGCCTTTGTCCTTACAAAAATTGGACGTAACAAACCTCCCCCACCTAAGTCTTTGCCGTCCCCGGCAAAGATTCTAAGTACTTTTGTATCATCCCTACTTGCCCTCTCGTTCCCACGTCGCATCTTCTCTGGCCTCTCCCTTCCAGTGAATTAGAAAGTTTGTTCGCTGATTAGCTTTCCAACCCGATCGCCGATGGGCGAGTAGTACTTCTTGGATTCCTTTCTCGTATTGAACAGATAGTCGGCCGAGCCCGAGCTTTATCCTCATGCAAACTTTGTTCATCTGCCGTATAAGGTTTCAAGAAGATTACGTGAAAGGTAGGATGCATCCTCAACCTCTCTGGAAGGTCAAGACGGTATGCGGCATTACCGATACGTTGGACGACTTCGAAAGGTCCATCAAAGCGTTGGACAAGTCCCTTATGCAGGGGTTTCTGATCTTCTTCAAGATTGTGGAGTCAGTTTAAGCATGACACGATCCACGACGTTAAACTCCAACGGCCTTCGCTAGCATCTGCATTCATTCGGTTGGAGGCTAGTTCTAAATTTCCTTTGCCAGAATAGTTCTTGTGGGTCACGAACAAATTCATAGGCAGCTGGGCACTGCCCTCCCGTTGCAGCCTGCTTCGCAACTTCCGCCGGAGTTAAGGGTTGCCAGCCCATAACTAACTCGAAGAGGCTCCGCTTCGTGGCACTGCTCTTGTGCATATTGTAGCATAGTTGTCCCGTGTCTAGCAGATGTAACCAGTTCTTTTGGGAAGCCGTAACATAATGACGAAGATACTCCTCAAGGAGCGCGTTTATCCTTTCCGTCTGTCCATCCGTTTATGGATGGTTAGCTATTGAAAATTTCAACTCGGAACCCATTAGACCGAACAATGTGACCCAAAACCTGCCAGTGAACCGGTATCCCGATCACTGATAATATCCCGGGGAAGGCCAAAATACTTTACCACGTGAGAATAGAAAAGCTTCGCTGTCATTTCAGCCGGACAATTCGTTGGCACGGCCATGAAAACAGCATACTTCGAGAACCGGTCAACAACCACCAGCACTAAGGACTTTCCCTCAACACTAGGGAAGCCCGACACAAAATCCAGGGAGACCGACTCCCAGGGACGATTAGGAATAGGCAACGGATTCAATAGGCCCGCCGTCTTCTTCCTCTTTACCTTGTCCTGCTGGCATACCAGACAAGACTTCACATATTCTTCATTGTCTGGGACCATCCTCTTCCAATAGTAGCTTCGACGGATGAGAGCTAGGGTTCGGTTTACCCCAGCATGACCCGCCCACCTAGCATCGTGAAACTCCCGCATCAACTCAATTCGAATCTTCCGAGCGGGAACTACCACTCGACGCTGCTTATCCAGCAACAGGTCGTCAAGCAGAATGTAGCGGCGAGTCTTGCCAGCACGGACTTTCTCACATATCTGATTGTACGTTGAGTCGGATTTAGATGCTTCCCGGATTCTCACCATCAAGTCACTTTCCACGCGAGAGATATTGCTTATCACCCCAAAACAATGCCGACTTAGAGCATCAGGTACAACATTGTGCCGACCCGGTCTATGGATCCACTCAAAGTCAAATTCACCCAAAAACTCTTGCCATCTCGCCTGCTTAGGGGATAACTTCTTCTGCGTGGTGAAATAGGTGTTGGCCACATTGTCTGTGACAACGAGGAACTTAGTTCCGAGAAGGTAATGCCTCCAAATCGTGAGGCAATGGATTACCGCCAGCATCTCTTTCTCATGAGCCGAATAACGTTGTTCGGCTCCATTTAACTTCCGACTCTCAAAGGCACAGGGGTGACCCTCTTGCACGAGGACACCCGCAATTCCTCTGTCAGATGCATCTTTGTGGACCTCAAATGGTTTATCGAATTCGGGCAACTTAAGCACTGGTTCCGAGGAAATAGTTCTCTTCAGCAACTCGAATGCTTCCTGGCGCGCACCCGTCCACGCCCACGTCTCACCCTTTTTGAGTAAATCGGTAAGAGGGGCTACCTTATGAGAATACCCTTCCACGAATCTGCGATAATAGTTCGCCAAACCAAGGAAAGAGCGGAGTTCAGATACATCCCTTGGAGTCGACCACTCTAGGATCGCTTTCACCTTGGATGGGTCCATACGGACCGCCCCAGCGGAGATGATGTGGCCAAGGATAACAATTTCTCGTTGACCAAAGGAACACTTTTCCCTCTTCAAATAAAGCTCATGCGCCCGTAAGCGATCAAATACCAATTCCACATGACGCAAATGATCCTCTAAGCTGCTGCTATATACAACAATGTCATCAAGATAGACAACAACAAATACATCAAGGTAGACAAAAAGGACTTCATTCATTAAATTACAAAATGTAGCAGGGGCATTACATAGGCCAAAAGGCATTACAAGAAATTCAAAAGACCCATAACGGGTTACACATGTAGTTTTTCCCTCATCACCCTCTGCTATGCGGACCTGCCAATTCCCCGATCGGAGATCAAGCTTCGTGAAGTACGTGGCTTTAGACAAACGGTCGAACAGGTCATCCGGTCTTGGGATGGGATACTTGTTCTTTACAGTGACCTTGTTCAAAGCTCTGTAGTCAACGCAGAGTCGAAGTGAGCCATCAGCCTTCTTTTGGAAAAGCACGGGAGCTCCATATGGCGCTGTGGAGGGACGGATTTTTCCAGACGCCAGAAGCTCGGAGAGCTGCGCCTTTAGCTCATTTAACTCCAACGGTGACATGCGGTAAGGGGGGAGAGGAGGGAGGGGGGGCCCTAGGATAACTGAATTTTATAGTCTATGGCCCGTCGGGGGGAAGACCGTTCGGCAGCTCCGAAGGCATCAAATCTTTATATCTCTCCAGAAGAGGCAACATCTCTTCAGGGACGTCTTCACTTGATTTAGACTTCTCCGGTTTGGCCACAGCCAGTACCGCCGGCCCGATCCCAGATTCCACATAAGGGTCAATTGGTCCCACAAGGCCAGTGGGGCAACCCGGAGCATCAACTGATCCCGTCCGGACAGCATCGACAAAACATGGGAAACGCTCGTCCGTAATCCATATGCCCCGAAGATGAATCGCGGGCTCAGCCTTAGACGATAGTGCAATAGGTGATCCTAGGATCATGGGAAACCTTGGAATGTCCAACACCTAAAAAGTCCCGACTCCTTCCCACCTGCCGACTTTTATTTGTAATTTACAAGTGCCATGAACGGGCATGACTCCCTCATTCGCGGCCGTCGCAGCAGTATGGGCTGGAGTCGCCAAAATCCCGAGTGCCTGTACGACACTCAGGTCGACGAAGTTGCTCGTGGCTCCTGTATCGACCATAGCCATAATAGTGTGACTTTGGTTAATTTCTACTGAAACATATAATAAATCAGGATGTGGGAGGAGGAGCATAAATTGTAGAACGAGCTACTTCGCGGATGCAGAATAGAGCCGGTGAAAGTTGTAGGGACAACCTCTTTACGAGCACCCCCGTTGGCGGTGTTCAGGAGCGCGGAGACGTTCGCTCGCTTGGGGCAAGAAGTAGCAAAGTGTGCATCCCCACAAAAGTAACAAGTTGGGGTGAAGTTAGACTTAGTCTTCTTCCCCTTCTTGTTAAAGGGCTTAGACTCCCTTTCCTTAACCGCCATATCCACTTTGGTCGATCCTGGGTTGCTAGGTCTCTTCCCACGTTGAGACGTAGACCACTTCCGTTTTCGTGCGGTGGAGTCTCCTTCTTTTCTTGGATTCGAGGAGCCAGCCTTTCCGGATGAGGATTCCTGACGGAAATCTACCAACCCCTCAGCAACCTCAATGGCTTGGGAGACAGTTGTCACCCTACTTCTCCTTAGCTCGTTCTGAGCCCAAGGTTTCAATCCTTCGACAAAAGCATGGACTTTATCTCCTTCATCGATCGTGGGGAGATCGGAAATGATCGAGATGAAGTCCTCAATAAACTTTCGAATGGAACCGGATTGCTTTAGAGCTCGGAGACGAGTCCTCGCCCTATGAGCAGTATCCAGGGGAAGGAAGTGTGCCCTTAGGGCACTCTTGAAATCATCCCAAGTACAATGGGCTGTTTCACAATTGATACGGTCAGATTCTTCCCTCAATCGCCACCACTTTTTGGCATGCCCGACCTGATAGGTTTTAGCAACTGACACCTTCAGGTCTTCTCTTATTCTTGAAGCATCAAAGTAACTTTCCATATCATACAGGAAGTTCTCGACGGCTTCAGCATCAGGGTCCCATCAAAGGGGTCGGATCCCTTGGTTTTACTTTCGAGTCATCGAAGGGAACTCCACGATTGGCCAAGGCGTCAAGCGCCTTATTCAATTTCTCAGAAAGGTCAGCATTTTGTTTAGCCAGGGGGTCCTGTTCACCAGCGTGAGTCTCAAAGTCACCTTCTTGTTCTTGACCTTCAAATCTAGCTTTGAGTTGTGCAACATCACTTGCCAAAGCATTGACAACGTCTTTAAGGAACTTGTTGTCATTCACAAGTCCTTGAACCGCACTGATCAAATCCATTTCTGGGTCCACTGCATCAGCATCCCTACTTGATAGACCCACAACATCTCTTAACTCTTCAAGGTAAGTCCAAAGTGTTGCAGAGTCAGGACATTTTCTACCCATGATCGGCAATCTGCTTGCAAGACTTAGTCTTCGATTGCAACCTTTAACGCTGTTCCGGGACGGGGCCTCACTACGAGTTCAACACTTTAACAATCTGCAAACAGAGTTTGCCAAAGGGTTAGGCTCTGATACCAAAATTGTAACGTATAATTTCCTGAAAAAAAAGCTCAGGAAGACACGCAGCGGAAAACACTTAGAAACATTCAAGCATCATTCGGAACCAAGCAAACACACATGCGCACAGAAACATTGAACACATGCATACAAGCAAACAAGCATTCGCATACATACGACAGCAAGCACTTAGCTTGACATGCCCTAAGGAAATTACCCCAGGGCTCCGGCGATGCTGCGCTATGCCAGCATGCCGGAATGCGCCACTCATAACCACAAGGATGAGAGTGGACTTATACCACCCTTATTAGATAAGTTCTCCAGCCATCCCAATTCCCTCAACATAGAACGTCAAGGTCAAAGGGGATCTACGCACCACTTGCAACTCCTGCCCAAGTGCGCAGCCCAAGTACAAGTAATGCCAGTGCTCGGGAAACCACGAGGTTCACCCAGACAGCTAGTGCAAGCACCGATGACCGGAGGGTGAGGGCATTGGGCGAATACCAACACACTTATCTCCACCCAAATCCAACTCATCCCTGCGTGAGCCACAAAGGCTCTATCGATGTGCGCCCACACATCGGGGTAAGGATCACCAGGGACAAACCGAGTTGATGCCGCCAGTTCTCGGCATCTGGGTAACAGAAGCTCGCACCCCTAGTTCCAAAGCTCCATCCCCAATGGGGCCCCTTGGCTACCTGCACACCTGCAAGTTAGCATAAAGGGCGTATAATAGAGAGAGAGACCGAGTCATCACAACGCAGGTACAAAAGGGCTACTTGTTTTATTGATGAAGATACAAGGCCCGAAGGCATACATTACATCGTTATGTACAAGTACGTTTTGGTTTTCAGGCTGCTTGCCTTTGTCCTTACAAAAATTGGACGCGCTCATGTGCCCGTAGGCGATCAAATACCAATTCCACATGACGCAAATGATCCTCTAAGCTGCTGCTATATACAACAATGTCATCAAGATAGACAACAACAAATGCATCAAGGTAGCCAAAAAGGACTTCATTCATTAAATTACAAGTCGTAGTGAGGCCCCGTCCCGGAACAGTGTTAAAGGTTGCAATCGAAGACTAAGTCTTGCAAGTAGATTGCCGATCATGGGTAGAAAAGGTCCTGACTCTGCAACACTTTGGACTTACCTTGAAGAGTTAAGAGATGTTGTGGTCTATCAAGTAGGGAAGCTGATGCAGTGGACCCAGAAATGGATCTGATCAGTGTGGTTCATGGACTTGTGAATGACAACAAGTTCCTTAAAAACGTTGTCAATGCTTTGGCAAGTGATGTTGCACAACGCAAAGCTAGATTTGAGGGTCAAGAACAAGAAGGTGACTTTGAGACTCACACTGGTGAACAGGACCCCCTGGCTAAACAAAATGCTGACCTTTCTGAGAAATTGAATAAGGCGCTTGACGCCTTGGCCAATCGTGGAGTTCCCTTCGATGACTCGAAAGTAAAACCAAGGGATCCGACCCCTTTTGATGGGACCCGTGATGCTGAAGCCGTCGAGAACTTCCTGTATGATATGGAAAGTTACTTTGATGCTTCAAGAATAAGAGAAGACCTGAAGGTGTCAGTTGCTAAAACCTATCTGGTCGGGCATGCCAAAAAGTGGTGGCGATTGAGGGAAGAATCCGACTGTATCAATTGTGAAACAGCCCATTGTACTTGGGATGATTTCAAGAGTGCCCTAAGGGCACATTTCCTCCCCTGGATATTGTTCATAGGGCGAGGACTCATCTCCGAGCTCTAAAGCAATCCGGTTCCATTCGAAAGTTTATTGAGGACTTCATCTCGATCATTTCCGATCTCCCCACGATGGATGAAGGAGATAAAAACCATGCTTTTGTCGAAGGGTTGAAACCTTGGGCTCAGAGCGAGATAAGGAGAAGTAGGGTGCAACTGTCTCCCAAGCCATTGAGGTTGTTGAGGGGTTGGTAGATTTCCGTCAGGAATCCATCCGGAAAGGCTGGCTCCTCGAATCCAAGAAAAGAAGGAGACTCCACCGCATGAAAACGGAAGTGGTCTACGTCTCAACCTGGGAAGAAACCTAGCAACCCAGGATCGACCAAAGTGGATATGATGGTTAAGGAAAGGGAGTCTAAGCCCTTTAACAAGAAGGGGAAGAAGACTAAGTCTAACTTCACCCCAACTTGTTACTTTTGTGGGGATGCACGCTTTGCTACTTCTTGCCCCAAGCGAGCGAACGTCTCCGCGCTCCTGAACACCGCCAACGGGGTGCTCGTAAAGAGGTTGTCCCTACAACTTTCACCGGCTCTATTCTGCATCCGCCGAAGGTAGCTCATTCTACAATTTATGCTCCTAGTCCACATCCTGATTTATTATATGTTTCAGTAGAAATTACCCGAAGTCACACTATTATGGCTATGGTCGATACAGGAGCCACGAGCAACTTCATCGACCTGAGTGTCGTACAGGCACTCGGGATTTTGGTGACTCCAGCCCATACTGCTGCGACGGCCGCGAATGAGGGAGTCATGCCCGTTCATGGCACTTGTAAATTACAAATAAAAGTCGGCAGGTGGGAAGGAGTCGGGACTTTTGAGGTGTTGAACATTCCAAGGTTTCCCATGATCCTAGGATCACCTTTTGCACTATCGTCTAAGGCTGAGCCCGCGATTCATCTTCGGGGCATATGGATTACGGACGAGCGTTTCCCATGTTTTGTTGATGCTGTCCGGACGGGATCAGTTGATGCTCCGGGTTGCCCCACTGACCTTGTGGGACCAATTGACCCTTATGTGGAATCTGGGATCGGGCCGGCGGTACTGGCTGTGGCCAAACCGGAGAAGTCTAAATCAAGTGAAGTCGTCCCTGAAGAGATGCTGCCTCTTCTGGAGAGATATAAAGATTTGATGCCTTCGGAGCTGCCGAACGGTCTTCCCCCACGACGGGCCATAGACCACAAAATTCAGTTAGTCCCAGGGGCCATCCCTCCTGCTCAGGCCCCTTACCGCATGTCACCGTTGGAGTTAAATGAGCTAAAGGTGCTGCTCTCCGAGCTTCTGGCGTCTGGAAAAATTCGTCCCTGACTAGTACCGAGAATGGAGAGCAGCTACGATGCGGAAACAAGATTGATGGTGGAACAAGCTTTGCAGCGCAAACGGGAAGCAGTACTGCTTTTCAAAGACTGATTGGATATCAACCACCACCACAATCTGATCGAGAACTTTATTGGTTGTGGGAAAGTCCTCCGCCCGTAGAGTATAATATCTTGCCTGAGCCTAACCCCGGGCCGGTAGAAGCACCAGTAGTGGATGATTTCATAGAGAATGAAGAAATTGATGCAACTACCGCAGTTGTCTACGAGCAGGATTGCACGATTGAGCCTCACCAACCGGAAGAGGATATTTGTATCCTCGAATTTAGGGAGAAAGCGCCACCATCAATTGATCTGCAATTTCAACCTTGCCTCCAGGAGCCTCAACAAAAGGAGGTGGACGTTTATGTCCTCGAATTTGAGGAAGAAGAGTCATTCACACCTGGTCTTCTGACTGAGCAGCGTTACCGGCAGTATCTCCTCAAACATCAGGTTTTGTGGAGTATTATTATCCTATTTTATTTGCCAACGTAACGTTTTGTTTTGATCCAGGTGGTTTGTTTTTAATTACTGCCTATTTTGTTTTCCTGGCAAAGCTGTTGTCTACTTTTATTTTTGATCCAGGATAATGAACCGAAAGTCTAGCAAAAGATTATAAAGACGGGCAGCTTACTGGGAGGCAAACCAGTTGTTTAATTTATATTTTGTTTTTGTTTTATTTTCTTAGGTTATTTTGTTTTTCTTTTATTTAGAAGTGGAAATGGTGCTTGTGCTTTAATGCAACGCTTTAAGCGTTTTTGTGGTAGTTGTGAGTGTGTGCAGGTGAAATTTTATTATGGTGTTTGATGTTCTCCATGGCTGGACACTTGCTTGGACGCAAGTGTGAGGAACGATGCTACCCCCTTGTCCGAGCTTAAGTGTGAGGAAGGGAACCTTCCTCAA
Source organism: Limonium bicolor (assembly GCA_023374045.1). NCBI lineage: Eukaryota > Viridiplantae > Streptophyta > Magnoliopsida > Caryophyllales > Plumbaginaceae > Limonium > Limonium bicolor. The sequence continues at coordinate 112,976,251 of CM041783.1, forward strand.
TCTACGTTATCAGGGGAGTTTCAGTTTCTTTATTTTAAATGTTTGTGTTCAACCTATCATGCTTAATGCTTATTTTTATATCAGTCCATGATTGTCCTGAATGAAATTCTTCATGAGTCTGGCATATTTTGAAAGGTCTTTTCTTTATTTTTATTTTTGAACAATGAGGACATTGCTCCTCTTAAGTGTGAGGAAGTAGAGACCTTTCCCTGAAAATATGCCAGTTGCGCTTAAATGCCACACTTGTTTTTGTTTGTCTTCTTGCTTTGAGATAATGGCTTCTCTGAGTGCTTATAAATGTTGAATTCTTGGGTGAAAATGTATGAGGAAGTTTGAAGTTGAGCCAGGTGACAACCTCAAGAATTCTCTTGCTTAAAGTTGTTTGTCTAACCTAACTTGTTTTTATTCAAACTAATTCTGTTTTCACTGAAATTTGGTGGATTAACTGATTGTGTAGACTGAATTAGTTTAGTTTGGGATTTTGGAAATGATGTGAAAGTTTGGAATGAAAGGATAAGGCAAGGTACTCCGCTTATCAGAAATTTTCCTAACAAAAGCAGGCCTCGTCTATCCGGTTATTAAGTCCTAAGGGGTGCCTTAACACCTATCTACCTAAGGTCACGGGATCTGGGATAGTTGGCCCAACACCGTTACAAGGATAGAGAGAAAAGTCTAGGTTACGGAATAACTTTGCAATCACAATAATTCGTTTGTTTTTTTTGTATATATTTCTTGAAAAAGAATGTTTTTTTTTTGTTTCTGATCATGAGTACGTGGTGTTGAAAGGTATCACAGAATAAGGTGTTACTTCACACGCCTTGTCACCCAAAGGTTAGAAGAAAGAAATTGGTGGAAGATCCCAGGCTATCCTATATTTAGTTTATGCAATCAAACTTGTCCATGCTTTTACATAACTTTTCTTTTTCACTGTTTACGAAAACTTACAGCTAAGAGCAGGATTATTCTTTTGATTGTCATTTCGCTTGATTTCCTTCTGCACTTATTCGATCCTGAGGTTTGACACTACGGCCTTAGAGATAGTTTTATTCTTTATTTGCTTGAGGACAAGCAAAAGCTAAGTGTGAGGAAGTTTGATAAGTGCAAAATATATCTATTTTAGGGCTTTAATTCTTCCTATTCTAATGACAATTCATGTCGTATTTCTCACTTATCATATGCTTTTCCTTATATTTATGTTTTGATATGACCTCATATATTTTATGTGTCAAATGTGGGAACAAATCTTGAATTTACATTCTTCATCACGGCTGCTCACTTTCACATTAATCACACAATATGATACGTACACTTTAATGGATGAATGCAAATTCACTTGACATTATTATATATTATAATATGTTGTCAATGTTAGCAATTCATTCACGGTGATATAATTCACTTACGGAAGTTTATTTTATGATTCATCATCATTATTTATCATCAGGGCTACATTATTTGATAGCCATATCAACCACGTGGATGCGCATGGAAAGCAGATTGGAGATTAAGTTTTTGATTCGCTCCACTTTATTCTAAAGAGGAAGGAGGCGGTTGAGGAAAAAGATAAAAGTTTAATACAAACTTTCGTGGCTATATAACATCAGGGTTGGACAGAGTGGAGGTGGCTACGCCCAGCAGGGGCCGCCGCCCGTACCACTGTTCCATTGCAAAGAAGACGGCGCCGCACTGCTTCACGAATACTCCAACCGATCACCCCCCATCTACAATCATCGAACACGCCATCCATCATCATCCGTCCTCCACACCAATTCGACCACCCACCATACACCATCGTTCACCTGCTCTCGTTCACAATCATCCACGCCACCAAACATCACTACCATACCCCCATACTACATACACTCGCTCGCACCCGAAGCCTTCTCACCATCCACCACCATCATCGTCACGAGCTGTCCAGCGCAGCACCACAAGGGACACCGACAGAAGGCAATCGACTCGAGGCCAAGAACTGAGTGGGAGTGTCTAAACTGAGTTTATTTGTTTACTTTATTATTTACAGTTACACTTTTATTTATTATGAGTTATTTTATGTTCGTTCAATGTTTATTTTTGTTACCGAAATCATGAGTGAGTAGTTTATTTTTAGCTTCCCGAGTTGGGAAGCGAGCCTAATTCTTGACGATTATGTTATATTAATTTTTCCATACAACTTTATTATTATAATTAGTTTGATTCCTGTTCTTAATATGTTTTAGTTATCTGGCCAATAATTAGAACAATTCTTGTAGTTTTCTAATCAACATGCGAGAGCTGCGATAGTTAACTAGACATAGGAAGTCGAACCTGATTAATGACTAGAAGCGTGATCCCGCCTATAGGTTAATCGGACTCCAATAGAAACTGTACTTTATGCGATTAATTGTGTTCGGATTAGAGCATTAGTCTGCTGCTAGTTCTAGCAATAATTAGGGTTCGTTAGACTTAGCCGTTGACGAATTAATTAAAGTTTCTAAGTTAATTATAAGGGAAGAATTAATAATAAAATCTAAGGAATTAGGTGATCAGAACAACTCAGGAAACGTCTTTTAATTATTATATTTTAATCCATTGTTTGTTTTATTTTGCTTATGTTTTATTTGTTCTTCTAATCCCTTTGTTTATTTAAATTTTGTTTAAACTAGTAAAATCCATTCAAAAAGTGACAATTTCCTATTTTATTAGTTTAGGTTAGTTTACTCAATTTAGTTAAGTTAATCTATCAATTAATTGAACGAGGTCCCTGAGATCGACAACCCACTCATTCACTATTCCGCAAAATGATAGGTACACTGCCTAGGTAGAAGTAGTCACATATTTCTGCTAACAGATACCCGAACCATTGAGTCCGAGGTTATCATGTAAGTATGTTATGTTATGTTATGTTATGTATGGATGTGGATATGTTGCCCGGACCGTTAAGTCCGAGGTTGTGATGTAAAGTATGTTAATTATGGAAGTTTTATTTTGCAAGTAATTCCCGTATTCTAGTCTAATGATTCATGGGAAATGTGAACTTCGAGGTCGAAGTTCTTTTAAGGGGGGTAGATTGAAAAACCCCAAACCTTGATATGTTGTTTAAATGTTAACTATGGTATTTAAAGGCTAAAAAGTGCCTGAGAAACATTTGTGAACAATTTAAACCATAGTAAAAACATAATAAAGCACTAAGACACAGTTTGAGCAAAAACATGCTCTAAGCTTGGACTGAACTTGGTTAGGACCCAATGAAATACCCCGAACTTAAATATAGTGAGTAAAATAATTCTAATATGTATTTAAGAGCCTAATAATTCTTACGTAATATTGGTAAGGAAAAATAAATCCAAAAGAAATAAAGAAACCCTTAAAAAGCGTAAAACGCTAAATAAGCGTTAAACAACTATAGGAGGTATGAGACCTCGGTTGGAGTATTATATGGATTCCAAAGGCTTTATTAAGTCTAAATAAATATTAGGGAACAAATCCTAAAGAAAATGGATCCTTAAAATGGATCAAAAACACAAATGAACATTAAAGCGCGTTTTTCGAGGTAACCAGGAAAACGCGACTTTAGGCGGGTCAAATAGACTCGTAACGATTTTGGTCAACTAAATAATCATTAATAAATATTAGTGGAGCTTTAGAACCAATAAAATCAATTAAACGAGAAATTAGTAAAAACTGTCAAAAACGGGAAGTTGTGGGGGTAAAAGCACAAATAACTCAAATTAGTGTGTCCAATATTGTAAATAAAATTTTAATACCCATGTGGGCTGTGTGTGCTAGCCGATTTCTTCCCTCACACACACACACTCTCAACTTCCTTTTTATTTACAAAAGACAAAGGAAAATGAAAAAAGTAAATAGTAAACCTACCTTACTCTCTTTCCTCACCTTTTCTTCTCTCTCTCTTCCATTTCCTCCTTCCCCGTCGTACTCCCTCTCTTTCTTCTCCTGGTGGCTGCGATTTTGGAGCTTCAACAACAACAATGGACCACCTCACCCTTCATAACACATAAACCAAATGCAAAACAAAACATATTCAACTCCTCATCAACTCTATTCACTTCTCTTCTTTCTCTTTCAAAATTCAAAAATGAGGAAGTTTATTTTCGTGGGTATACCCCATTGGTGAAGAAAATGGCATCAATGTGTAGCTTGGAGCCCCCTCTCTCCATTAAGGTAAAAATTTCCATGAGAACCTTAAGTTTCCTTCATCTCCTTTGGTAACCAATTTTTGCCCCATTGTAACACTCCATTTTCTCTCTCTCTTTTGAGCACAATACCAATCTTGCAAAGGTGGTGGATTCACCTTCTTGAACCAAGGGCTAAACCCCCTCCTAAAAGCTTCAAAAGGTAAACCCTAGGAATTTGTTTAAAACATCTCAATGAGTTAGTATAAATCTAAGGGTTAGTATATTAATTATACTTGTTTTGTATGCTTTGGGTGATGGGAATGGAGTTTGGCAACTCCATTCCCCACAAAACCGATTGGTGCAAGAAAGAGAGGAAGAGGAGAATTGAAAAAGGAATTGAAGGAAATAAGAGCCTTAAGGTAAGAGCTCCTTCTTGATGCTCAATTTATTGCATTAGAGTAATGGGAATGGGTAAACAAATAAAAGAACCTAAACTATTGTATTAGTGTTGGAGTTTATGAAGTTTGAGTATTTGGGAGCTAGTAAGTGAATTGTAGGCCTTAGAGCCAAGTATATTGTGTATGAGTATTGGTATTGATGTTGGATGGAGTATTGACGTATATAGCTTTGTGTGCTGGTAGGACCCTTGTATGGGTGTGGCTAGATTAGGAATGAATTTGATGAAAAATGTGTATGTGGAGAAGTAAGAAAAGTAGGTGAACTATGGCGAAATTTCAGTAGGAATTATATTTAAGAATGACATGGTGAATGGGAGAACCAAGGTATGTATTGGGGATAGTAGAGGTGTTTAATGACCAAGGAATGGTACTTGTAGTATGGGGATTCTAGGAGGCAAAATCTGTAGCAAGAGTGTTGAAAGGTGTTGGAGAAACTAGGTGGATTAGTGTGCAAGACTTGATTAAAAGAGGGTTGGACTTGGGTATAGATATTGTAATTGCTTGGAAATGGATTGGGATAGTAAATTGGCATTAGGAGAGGGAACTAGGTATGGAGGAAATAAGAATCCAAATCTGTAGCAAAACACAACTAAGGAAAAGAGGTAAGTGCTGGAATGAAAATGTAGAAAATATGTGTGTGGAATGGTATGAAAAGGAGTAATGGATTAGTAATGGATTTGAGCATGCTTAGAAGCTTAATTAGGTGCTTAAACATGTAGGATTAAGTGTAGGAACATTTAGGAATTAACTAGGCAAAGTGTAGAATGTAACAGTTTTTGGAAAATGCAAAACCTGTTGAATCTGTAGCAGGGTACGGGACTTAAGTCAAGGACTAAGTCCCGGACCAGGGTGTAAAAACATACCGAGAGTTACAGTAGGTGGTGGTCCGGGACTTAAGTCCCATTCAAGGACCCGGACCACCCCTGTAAAATAGGCCGAGAGTTTCTGTAAGTATGGGTCCGGGACTTGACTTATGTGCAAGGACCCGGACCAAATTAAAATTTCATTCGAGAGTGTGCAAGGCTTTGGGTCCGGGACTTACCTTATGTATAAGGTCCCGGACCATAAATGAAAACAGGCCGAGAGTAGTGACCACATGTTGGTCCGGGACATAAGACCTGGACAAGGTCCCGGACCAACACAGAATTTTAAATATAAGTTGTCTAAATGGTTTATAAAGTAAGGAAGTGAATGGTAATGATAGTATAAGATAACTAGTACTTGATTAATGATACCTAAGGACCATCAAAGGTGCAAACAAGTTGGAGAATTAGGTAAGAAAGTTATAAGTATATGAACATTAAGTTAAACCAAAACAACGGGATAACGGGGTAAGTTCGGGAGCAGTGATTATGTATGTATTGTGATGCTTAGTATTAATTGAACCATTTGACATGTAGTCATTGGTTCGTGGATAAGAATCAAGGGACAAGTAAGGGCTAAGGTACGAGGAGACACCCGGTAAAGTAGATTTCGGAAAAAGGTATGATTTCTTCATGCCCTGTATCCTAATCTGGTTACCCCGATTTGTGTGCTTATTTGATCACCTAAATAAGATAAACGCATGAATCGGACTATATTGCACCTACTTGTGCTTGACTTATGTGTTCTTGATATTTATTGCCTAGAACACTAGTTTGTATAATTCATGAAATATATGAATGATGATGAAGTGCATTTGTACCCGGTATTGTATTTGTGTATTGTATTGTATTTTGTATAGATGTGCACTTGAACAATGTATTTGTGTATGTGGCTTGGATGTTGACTTCTGCTGATTCCTAACTACCTAACACCTAACTTAAATGTGAGTAAATTGGAATGAGTAGAAGTCGGATATAGCTTCGGCCACGCGTGAGGATAAGGAGACACAAGAGGTTGGATCCGATTCCTGACTCTTAAACTGGTCCGCGGCCCAAACCCTTAAATGGGTAGCATCCCGGATTGGTGAGTCAAGTAAATCCCGGTGGTGGGACGGAGTAGTCCCCGGGCCGGAGGTCCCGACGACTTAACATGAGTAAGAGTAAGAGTAAGTAAGTATGTATGAGTATGAGAATGAGTATGTATGCGTATGTATGGAGTAACGAGTAAAAGAGTAATCTCCACCCGATTAACCCGGGTGGATCAATGAAGCTAACAAGTATTGTATATTGTGTATGTAGTGAGTATGTGCAGTTCGGAAGAAGGTAAGTATGGGTTGGATGGTTTATATTGTATTCCTTGTATGTAATGAAGTGTGTGTATGTATGGATGCCTTGCGTAAGTATTGTAGTAATGTGTATGAAAGCATGTATGCATGATGTGTGAATAAATGAACTGCATGTATACGACCAAGTGGTCGGTGTACCCTCACTAGTACGCGGGGTATGCGGTTATCATGTTCAGCGAAAGGTGACGCCTTCGAGGGAACGTTTTTAGTGTGCAGGTACCCGATGCGGATATGGTCAAGGTAAGAGACCGGTGACTACACTTGGACAGTTAGTAGAAGAATATAGAGGTGTACCAAGTGGCACACCCTTGTACTTAGGAAGTAAGTAGTTGTGAGGAATGGGTAGATGTAGACCCTTAATGAGTATTTATGAAATTGAAGGAGGTGTTGTATTTGTATAAGGATCTTAGTAAACGCGGTGTATTATATCGTATTGAACTTATGGGGTATCGTAATGACTGGGAAGTTCTAGTATTTGATTTAGTAATTGGAGTATGTATTGTAAGTGTGTAGTACTCGGATATTCCGGTCCATCAGACCGATGCTGTATGTAGTAGTAGTAGTAGCCTTGTTAGTCACGTGGGTGGCTAACGGCATTGTATCACCCAACATTGAGTATGTAAGTATCCGCTGCGTGAGTCTGGATTGTATAAGAAGATTGGACGGTAATGACAGTATTAGCGGTAGGGGTGTTACACCTAAAGAGCCTACCAAGACTTTATAACATTCAATTATGATTTAATAAGGCTAATTAAGTCCTTAGGAAACTTTGGTAGACAATAAAGCCAAACAAAACACAAATAAATACCTTAAAGCCAATATGGGCGAAAATGTGCTCTAAGCTTGGGATAAGTAAGGTTAAGTCCTAATAAGCTTACCAAGACCTTATTTATATGTTAATTAACATATTAAACCAATTACCAAACAAAACCAAGCTTCAAAACAAGTTAAAACACAAAATGTGCTTTAAGGAGCCTTAAAGCACATATTTGAAAAATTGTCTTGTAAATGGGTTTTGAGTGGCTAAATGTCCATCATTACTCTTTAATCAACATGTGTACTACTTTGTATCACATTAGGAAGTCTAAATCAATGGGAAATCAAAAATTTCACAAATATGTGCCTTAGTTTGTGAATAGTACTCAAATAGTGCTAGTTTAAGTTATAAGTCAACATAAGTCAAATATTTGGTCAACAAAGACCATAAATATCTCTAATGTGTAAGGGGGGCACGGTTTTATGGGTGTGAGTCATCACACTTGGCTAGCAAATTAAAAGAAAGAAAGAAAAGTAAGTAAAAGGTTACTTTTGCTTTTAACATAAATATCTTCAAAGTATACTCTCTCACCTCATTCTCTTCTTTCTCCTTGGTTCCCACCGTCACCTATCTTCATCCTCCCAAGTAAATTCGTTTTGCTACAGTCCACACTCATTCTTCATCTTCTTTCACTTGTAACTTATGATTCCATGCTCCAAAATCAATTTCAAGACTACCTTTGTCTTAGTTAGGGCAAGCTCTTCATTTCCCTCTTTTCAAATCTTCAATGAAATACCCCGAACTTAAATACAGGGATTAAAATTAACTTAGTACGTATTTAAGGGCCTAATGGTACCTAATTAATAACAGTAAGGAAAAATAAATCCTAAAGAAATAAAGAAACGCTTAAAAGGCGAAAAACGCTAAATAAGCGTTAAATAACCATAGGAGGTATGAGACCTCGGTTAGCGTAATATATGGATTCTAAAGGCTTAATAAGGACTAAACAATATATGGGAACAACTCCCGAAGAAAACGGATCCAAATAATGAATTAAAACGCTAATAGAGCTAAAGAGCACGTTTTTCGAGAAAACCCGGAAACGTGACTTTAAGTGGTCAAACGGACCCGTAAAAATTATAAATCATTAAATAATGATTATTAAGCATTTATGGAAGCTTAATAACTAATAAAAATAATTAAACGAGAAAATCCCGGAAAACGGACCCGGTTAGCGAACAGTACCTAAACCGGGTAAAATAACGAGCGTTTTCTGTAAAAGACGAAAAACGCTCCAGCTGGTATAACTGTAGGGGGGCCGGTTTTTATCTGTCAAACAACTCCCTCACACACACATGTAACTAGCTAACTAATAAGAGAGCCAAAAAGCAAAGAAAAACAATAAAGTAAAAGCTACTTTATCTATCTACTCTCTCACCTCACTTTTCTATTCTCTCTCTCCCATTCCCTCCTTCCTCATCGTACTCCCCCTCTTCTTCTCCCTTGTGGCTGCGATTTTTAGAGCTTCAAGAAGCTCCCATGGCAACTCCACCTTCTACCTCATGCTCCATCCTCATGTAAGCTCCAAACTCAAAAATAATTGCATATTTGAACTCCCCTCATTCTCCTCTACATTTCTCTCTTTCAAAATTCGAAAAGGATGAGTTTCATCTCCATTGGTTTTCCCCATTTGAAGAGAAAAGCACACCATTATGGAGCTTGGAGTCTCCTCTTTCCAACAAGGTAAAAATGTACATGAAAAACTCATGTTCTCTCCACCTTCCTTTCATAACCGATTTTACCCATATGTAATACCTTGTTTTCTCTCTCTCTTTTGAGCAAAATATCAACCTAGCAATGGTGGTGGATTCACCTTCTTGAACCAAGGGCTAAAACCCCTTCTAAAACTCTCCAAAGGTAAACCCTAGAAATTTCATTTCAAACACTTCAATGAATTGACATTAATTTAAGGGATTAGTATATTAATTATAGTGTTTTGTGTTCATTGGGTGATGGGAATGGAGTTTGGCAACTCCATCCCCCACATGGCCGAATTGGGCAAGAAAGGAAGAAGGAGGAGAAATGAGAAAGAAAGAAGGAATTATAAGCTCAAGGTAAGAGCTCTTTACTAATGTTAAATTTTAGTGCATTAGAGTAATGGGAATGGGTAAACCAATCTAAAGAAACCAAATAATGTATTAGTAATGTAATTGAGGAAGTTTGAGTATTTGTGAACTAGTATGTGAATTGTGGGCCTTAGAGCCAAGTGCATTGTGTATGTGCATTAGTAATGTGGATTGAGGAAGTAATGGTGTACTAAGATTTTGTATGTGTGCTGGTAGAACCGTTGTGGTTTGGCTAGATTAGGAATGAGTTGGATGAGAAAACACATATGTGGAGAAGTAAGAAATGTAGAGGGACTATGGCAAAATTTTGGTAGGAATATGTACATGTAGGGATGACTTGGTGAATGGCAAAACCAAGGGTGTATTGGAGTAAGTAGAGATGTCTAATGACTATGAGTAGTAGCTGTGGTAAGAGAATGAAAGAATGTAAAATCTGTAGCAAGGGTTGTTGAATGTATTGGAGGAATAGGAGAACTTATGTACTTGACCTAGGGATGAGTGTGTGGAGGGATTGAGAGGATTGATGATGAGAGAGTGTATGAAGTGAGATTGATGAGGATGATGTGGAATTGAAGAGTGAGATAATGAGGCAAGAGGAGATGTATGTAGAGAAGATTAAGTATGATGAGAGAATATGGTGAAGAAATCTGTAATAGATGGAGAAATAGTATAGAAGATTAGGAAGATAGTGTGCAAGAATTGGTAAAAAGAATGTTGGACTTGGGCATAGGTGGTATAATTGCTTAGAATGAATTGGCATGGTAATAGGAGATGTATTTGGGATGCTAGGAGTGACATTGATAGAGGGAGTATTGAGTGGTAGAAGTGGCAACAAAAATCTGTTGCATTAGAGGAGTAAGAACTAGTGTAAGTGTTGAGAAGGAGTAAGGAAAAATGTGTAAGTGAAGGTAGAAAATAGTAGTAGGTTTGTTGGGGATGAACTAAGGCAATTTTGAGGGCCTAGGTAGTGTTAAAACATGTGGGATTACATGTGGGAAGATTGGGGAAACAATGGGTAAAGGTTAGAACTGAAAATAGAAATTAAAATGCAAATACTGGGCCGGACCGACCTTAGGACCGAACTTGCAAGGTCGGTCGAGCCCAGATTTACAAAGACGGGAAAGCTTCTGGAATCGACCGGACTTGCGACCGGACTTGCAAGTTCGGTCGGACCAGAAAAATTCTCCCGTCTGTAACCTACTGGAAAACGACCGGACTTGCGACCGGACATGCAAGTTCGGTCGGCCAGAAAAATTTCCGTCGAGCAAGCTACTGGAATGGACCGACCTTGCGACCGGACTTGCACGGTCGGTCGGGCTAAAATTTTTCCGTTAAGTAACTTACTGGAATGGACCGACCTTGGGACCGGACTTGCAAGGTCGGTCGGCCCTGGAATTTTCACCCGATGTAACCTACTGACTTGGACCGAACTTGCAAGGTCGGGGGTCAAAACTTACAAAAAAAAAAACTATAAGACTATGGTTAGTATATGTATGTATGTACATGTATACCCACCTATACATACATGCCTATATATGTAAGTAAACCATTGTTAAGTAATTAAAAGTAAGTAAATAAAATGTAAGTATAAGGATGTGAAGACTTAGTAAGTATGAGTTAGAAAGCGTGAGGGTAACCGAATTAAATTAATGATAGTTAGATTAATTATTCGGCTGTATGTATATCATAGGATTTGAATTGTGAATACCGGAGGAACGTTGGGATACAAGTACAACGGTGAAAGGTATGATTTCTTCATGCCCTGTATCCTAATCTGGTTACCCCGATTTGTGTGCTTATTTGACCACCTAAATAAGATAAATGCATGAATCGGACTATATTGCACTTACCTGTGCTTGACTTATGTTGTGCTTGATATTTATTGTCTTGAGCACTAGTTTGTATAATTCATGAAATATATGAATGATGATGAATGGTATTCGAACCTCGTATTGTACTTGTGTAATGTATTGTACCTCGTATGTATGTTTATATGTGTATTGTATTATTGTGGCTTGGATGTTGACTTGTGCTAATTCCTAACTACCTAACTCCTACCTAAGTGAGTAAATTGAATGAGTACAAGTCCGATATAGCTTCGGCCACGCGTGAGGATGCGGAGTCACAAGAGGTTGGCTGCAATTCCTGACTCTTAAACTGGTCCGTGGCCCAAATCCCTTAAATGGGTAGCATCCCGGATTGGTGAGTCATGTAAATCCCGGAGGTGGGACGGAGTAGTCCCCAGGGCCGGAGGTCCCAACGACTTAACTTGAGTAAGAGTAAGAGTAAGTAAGTATGGATCCGTAAGTATGTATGAGTATGTATGCGTATGTATGAAGTAACGAGTAAAAGAGTAATCTCCACCCGATTAACCCGGGTGGACCAATGAAGCTAACAATATTGTATATTGTGCATGAGATATGTGTGTGTAATTCGGGAAGAGGTAAGTATGTATTGGTTGGTTTATATTGTATCCCTTGTATGAACTGAATTGTATGTATGTACGTTGTGTGAGTAGTCTTGTATCGTGTATAAGAGCATGTATGCATGTATGTTTGTATGAAAACGAACCGCATGTATTCGACCAAGTGGTCGGCGTACCCTCACTAGTACGCGGGGTATGCGGTTATCATGCTCGGCGAAAGCTGACCCCTTCGGGGGACATTTTTTTAGTGTGCAGGTACCGAAGCGAATATGGCCAAGGAAGAAACCGGAGGCACACCCTTGTACATAGAAAGTAAGTAGTTGTGAGGAAATGGGTAGATGTAGACTCTTAGAGAGTATGTATGAACTTGGTGGAGGTAGTATACTTGTATAAGGATCTTGGTAACTCGGTATGTAGATCATATTGTATTGTACTTGGAGTATCGTATTGAATGAAGATTGTGGTAGCATTTGGTAAACGGAGAATGTATGGTAGATTTGTAGTACTCGGGATTCCGGTCCATCAGACCGATGCTGTATATAGAAGTAGTAGCCTTGTTAGTCACGTGGGTGACTAACGGCATTGTATCACCCATTGTATGTAAGTATATATCCGCTGCGTGTATCTGATATGTAAGGAGATTGGACGGTAAGCACTGTATTAATGGTAGGGGTGTTACAAAAAGTGGTATCAGAGCGAAGTATCGCTCTGATGACTGGAAATACCGAGCTTAGGAATACCGAGTTAGGAATTAGAAGCTTACGGCTAAGGGCTGAGTGTTAGCATTAGAGATATGCTAGTTAGGAACTACCGGTGAGTACCGGATACCTACAATACCAGTCCCGCCCGCCGCAAACCCCACTGTATAACTTGGGAAAGGACGCCAGAGAGAGGAAAAGCCCTCTCACACTCGGGAAAACCAGATCTGGCAGTTGCGAAGCAATCACACGGTAAACAAGAACCGACATGTAGTAGATTCCAGGAACTGGAAGTCCCGGAGATAGATCCCGGCTTAACAACAATACCCGCACTTAATAGCGGTGGAATGAGCACTCCCCGCAAGGAGGCTACAACTTACAACAACATGGGGCGACATGCTTAGCAGTCGCGAAACCTAGCTAGTCAACCAACAGCAGGAAAGAAGCACTAACCGTGCAACGGAATGGAAAAGGGAGCAGTAACAGAACCCGAGACACAAGTCTACGGGATAGTAACACTTGAATAATACTACCAACGGTATACTAGCTGACTAAGGACATAGTCGGAGCGGTTAACTCCAAAACTACGACGCCATTAAGGTTGCAATACCTGGCCAACATAGCTCAGACAACTACAAGAACAACCATGAAATATAATCCAATAGGACTACAAGAGTAGTGCCTAAACAAGGAAGCTCAGTAACCACCACCGACGGTGTGGAACGAGCCGCAAGGAACGACACTAAACCAAATAGAACGGGAACCTCCAAGGAGTGGAGGAGTACCCAGATCTACGACAGCCATGTCTAGACCACCAAGAAGCCACCTAAAGGAGCGAGCATACCAATTATAGATCAATAAGATCGAGGGAAGCGTCAACGAGACTAACAAACACAATGGAAACCATACCGAGATTGGCATAGGATTATCCAAAAACCACCGATACCACACACTTGCCAAGGCAAGTGCAGTAAGACAGAGATATGTAAAGGAACACTAACACGTCACAAGTACATAGTAATGTACGGTGACTGTAATGAGACAACCACAGGATCACACATCCTAACAACCAGACGTATGGAACCTTGGAAAGGCCTAGTGCCCGACCACAATATTTAGAACATACCAGACAGCAAGAAGCTGGACTTGGTCAAGATTTCGAACATGGCTATGCCATGAAGAACTTCTTTTAACGCCGAACCATAGTTTTCAAACCAAGTTTTCTTTCAAAACCACAACCTTCTTTTTAAAAACCTTGGATTTTAAAACCGAAGCAACATGATTATGGTGAGTATCATAGAATGATACAAGAGGAGTTGGCAACAGAATAATTCACCTAGGCGTGTGACGAACACTACGAGTGTACCCGTTACGGGATGTAGGACAACCGCACTCCGAAGGAGCTTGCGGGCCCGACATATAATTGGGTAAGTGGCAACGTATCAACATGGTACCCCACGTATGTACACATGTAGTGTACGACACACGGGAAGTAGTCGACTCCGTTCTACGGACCATCAGTAAGTTCAAACCAGAACAACTGGACACCACCGACAATCAATGAGAAGGAACTCAGTTAAGGAACAAGTATAAGTAACTCAGAGAATCCATCTGAAGATAAGGAATGAAGACTGGGAAGTGCAAAAGCACAGACCAGTAAATATAGACATTGGACATGTCTCGAGGACACCAAACAAATACGCGATAGCTGGAAGATATACCCAGCCTAAACACAGTAAGGCAGTTGCCTAACGTGGACGCCACAATGCTCAGCAACGGGACGGAACTCCAAGAGCAATCACAAGATTACTCGAAGCACAACCCATCATCGGAGAGGATATAACCCTAGGCTCAGCACTAGGAGCAAGTGTAATAGTCTACCCGAGAACGGGAGACGTTATACCCAAAAGGGGACGACTCAAGTACAATACCATAAGACGGCTTAGAGGACAACACACGTTATAAGAATTAGCCGGTGTAATGGCATGCTTCAACAGCACTCAGGAGCAATCCTTGAAGGGTGTCTGCATTGCAACAGTCGAACAACAGCGACATGATAAAAGCACGAAAGTTAGAATGAACACTCGGTTAGGACCCGAAGGGATTTCACTTAACAGGAAATGCCCTAAGATACTGAGAGACACTTACTAACACCATTTGCCTAAGAAGGTCTCCTATGAACGGAAGCGTGATGCCACGACTTACCATGGAGCCAATAATACCTCCACCCCACGACAGTATACATGGAGTGGAAACATGTGTAAGCAGCTTGCAAAAGCATAGCTTGCAGCAATATGGCTCTAAAGCCATAACCCTGATGCGTTGTGTAACCTTAAAACGTTGCAAAACCCACACCATTACTAACAAGACTCGCAAGAAATATTGCCTCATACGACAAGAAATCAACAACTGGACCATAAATTCAAACCCAACATTTTGAGTGGCTTGGAGTAATGGCCAACTCAATGTCACTGTCACTAGAACATCAGCCTAGTATACAGTTGACGGAGTTCTTAATTACCGCCATGCCTTCTGTAGCAGATAATGACAGAAAAGCCCAAACTGATGAGGTGATGATGCCAACATTGCCTAGTCCACACTTGGACACTACGAGAACCCAAGGAAGGTACCCCCTCGTCAACCGAAGATCACAAATGAGGTGATGATGTGAACCCTTAAAAGGCTTCCATCTATTATAACAGAAAAGCCCACGCATATAGATATTGCCAAGGGGTGAAATAATAGGAATGAGATCTCCAAACCATTAGACGCTCCTTAAGGAGTAGCATACTCCCATATACTCCATACATAACCAAACATATAGGACCATTGTGTAAAACACCAACATAGCAACCTGTCTTAGACCTATGAGTGGAGACAAACTCCCCAACAAGAACTTTCATTATCAATGATAGAAAAAACTACACAGCTAGAGCCTATCATTAGTGCTCAGCACTGGAAAGACAGTAATTGTCAAAAACAATCAATGTGAATACCATTGAAACCATGAATGACCAACGCTCAAGAGAGCTAGTAACCGATAAATTACTTCATCCATTGTCAACCAAGACACTTCGTAAATTGTATCACAAATGATGATAGAATGTGAGGTAAGCTAACCTACACATGAAACCTAATTGGAAACAGAACATCTCCACAATGGGAAGATGATAACGTGCAGTATCTACGACAACCGTCATACACACAAACACAAGGAACTCCTAGTGTATTTACACCGATAAGGAAGTGGTGCCAAGGACAATGTCACTAAGTAAAAAGGAACTACCACAGTAACAGAAACAGTAAAAGCAATGTTGTACAATGAGTAAGAATACGGTGCGCAACAGGCGACCGCTATGAGGGAGTAGTTAAGCAATAACACGGAGTATAAGTATGAGATGACACACAGAAATATTCCTTCCTATCACATAAGTGACTTACTGTCAAGCGTTTACGCCTCTGCACTCTGTATGACTGAGTGTTTTGGCATTGCACTTGTTCAGCTAATGATCTAATGAGATGGCTTGGGATATGGAGAATGTAAACCGTAGTAAATCTTTCCTTTCACCATAAACATGGCATAAGCCAGTCAAGCAAACTTAGCAACATACAGTGCGGCCTAAGGCCAAAGAAGCACGAAGAGTGTACAACACACTAATAATCACAAGATGTGAATTCCATTGGAGTAAAGGTGAAAGGAGACATATCAAAGTCACTAGGACCGACACATATCAATGCAAGGTCATACAAGTAAAGAACACTTGTACTGAACCAGGGAAACTGGTAGAATTCAGAAGCTAGTGACACCAGAGGAAGCACTACAACTAAGTAGTGACTTAACCTCGCCCGACAATAAGTCGAAGGAACTTAGTGAATAACCCTGGAAGCACGAATAGCATGTGCAGTAGATTACCAGAGAGCTGGTTAAAATCTTAAACTCATTGAGTTCGAACGCGGTAAAAGAATACCGAATTTGTTCAGTAAACCTATTTCCATAATAGACGGATAAAAGCTTATGTATAGCACATTAAGGATAACACGAAGGGTAAGTAACCCGAGTTATCAGGGTCGCGCAGCAGAAGCTAGTGGGCCCTAGCTAGGAGATACTATACCTAGTAAGTATAGTAGAATGGCTATTAATGCCGTGAAGCCTAATAGGCTGGAACCAAATTAATTATGAGTTAGATAAACTCATATAGGAATTCTTGGTGCAAAGACTAAACCATTGGTATGGTTAAGACCCTTTGACCAGAGCATATTCTATAGTATACCGTAGTGAAGCTAAACGCTTCAGTTTGCCCAAACTGATTAAACCAATGTCTAATAATAATAACATATGGTAGATTACGTGGGCGTAATCCCTTTTAAGGGGGGTAGAGCGAAAACCGCTTAATGTAAGTTTTATGAATAAAACACTTAAACCGTAATGTGCATAGCACAAATGAGAATCAAATTGATGATTGGTACTATGTTAAATAAACATAAGTACTCATTCATATTGTAATTATGGTAACTAGGCATTAAACATGCAAATACCATAGGAGGAATGTACCTATCTTGTAACACCAGTGTAAGAGTATTAGTAAAAGAAAAGTAATGAGTAGTGGACGGAGCTCCACAAGTATTGTAACCTTTGAAGAAGTAGTACGAAATGAAGGAGGATAGTAGATGAATGAAGTTTATGAGTAGTGGAATCGTAAGTAAAATATTTGAAACAATTGTAGTCAATTAAATCTTATAAAGGTAGTATTCCTTAGTTAGAATATAGATATGATGGTGAGTAATGGATGGAAGTAGTGAAGGTTGAGGAAATGAGCACTAGGATTGAACCATGGAGTAAAGCATTTGGGAAATAGAGTGAGGATGATTGATGGACTGATTCCATCCTTTGGAGATGTATGAATGACTAGGAAGAGTAAAAAGATAAAACATGGAAATAATTGAATTAATTGCTTGGTTGAACCTGATGTGGGAAGTCGAACTTGATCCTGATCAGATCAAGGGAAACCGAACACAAATTGGGGTGAAAGATAGTTCAACACTGATGCTGATCACATCAGGGTCGAATGATCCTCGAAGCTCCCCTCAAGTGGTCACAAGAATCACACATAGGATAGAAGTAATGAATATAAATTGGAACTTGGAGTTGGATGCTTTAGAAAGATTTCTAATTAGCTGTTGGGAAGGATTTTTCCTTAGACTGAGAATAAGGATTTGGCTAGAAGCTTATACCGGAGAAGATAGTAGTGTAGCATATGGTATTATTCCAAGGGCAGCAGGACATAGAGGAGTCCTGTGTCGAGATGACCTGAGTGCCTGCGGGATTGTATGTGTATTGCATTGCTTTGGGGATAGCTTTGCACTGTATGTATGTATGAACTCTGTAATGAGGAACCGGATAGTTAGTAGTAGTGCGGATTGGAGTAACTATTGTATATTGGTATAGTATGGTATGTAGGAACCTTGAGGGATTTTGGGAATTGTAAGGAGGAAGGATGTATGACTTTGGCACTAGGCAAGTATAAAGGAGTAAGTATAGTAATCCCATAACCGCGAACAACTTTGAGGACAAAGTTTCTTAAGGGGGGTAGATTGAAATACCCCGAACTTAAATACAGGGATTAAATTAACTTAATACGTATTTAAGGGCCTAATGGTACCTAATTAATAACAGTAAGGAAAAATAAATCCAAAAGAAATAAAGAAACGCTTAAAAGGCGAAAAACGCTAAATAAGCGTTAAATAACCATAGGAGGTATGAGACCTCGGTTAGCGTATTATATGGATTCTAAAGGCTTAATAAGGCCTAAACAATATATGGGAACAACTCCCGAAGAAAACGGATCCAAATAATGAATTAAAACGCTAATAGAGCTTTAGAGCACGTTTTTCGAGAAAACCCGGAAACGTGACTTTAAGTGGTCAAACGGACCCGTAAAAATTATAAATCATTAAATAATAATTATTAAGCATTTATGGAAGCTTAATAACTAATAAAAATAATTAAACGAGAAAATCCCGGAAAACGGACCCGGTTAGTGAACAGTACCTAAACCGGGTAAAATAACGAGCGTTTTCTGTAAAAGACGAAAAACGCTCCAGCTGGTATAACTGTAGGGGGGCCGGTTTTTATCTGTCAAACAACTCCCTCACACACATGTAACTAGCTAACTAATAAGAGAGCCAAAAAGCAAAGAAAAACAATAAAGTAAAAGCTACTTTATCTATCTACTCTCTCACCTCACTTTTCTATTCTCTCTCTCCCATTCCCTCCTTCCTCATCGTACTCCCCCTCTTCTTCTCCCTTGTGGCTGCGATTTTTAGAGCTTCAAGAAGCTCCCATGGCAACTCCACCTTCTACCTCATGCTCCATCCTCATGTAAGCTCCAAACTCAAAAATAATTACATATTTGAACTCCCCTCATTCTCCTCTACATTTCCTCTTTTCAAAATTCGAAAAGGATGAGTTTCATCTCCATGGGTTTTCCCCATTTGAAGAGAAAAGCACACCATTATGGAGCTTGGAGTCTCCTCTTTCCAACAAGGTAAAAATCTACATGAAAAACTCATGTTCTCTCCACCTTCCTTTCATAACCGATTTTACCCATATGTAATACCTTGTTTCTCTCTCTCTTTTGAGCAAAATATCAACCTAGCAATGGTGGTGGATTCACCTTCTTGAACCAAGGGCTAAAACCCCTTCTAAAACTCTCCAAAGGTAAACCCTAGAAATTTCATTTCAAACACTTCAATGAATTGACATTAATTTAAGGGATTAGTATATTAATTATAGTGTTTTGTGTTCATTGGGTGATGGGAATGGAGTTTGGCAACTCCATTCCCCCACATGGCCGATTTGGGCAAGAAAGGAAGAAGGAGGAGAAATGAGAAAGAAAGAAGGAATTATAAGCTCAAGGTAAGAGCTCTTTACTAATGTTAAATTTTAGTGCATTAGAGTAATGGGAATGGGTAAACCAATCTAAAGAAACCAAATAATGTATTAGTAATGTAATTGAGGAAGTTTGAGTATTTGTGAACTAGTATGTGAATTGTGGGCCTTAGAGCCAAGTGTATTGTGTATGTGCATTAGTAATGTGGATTGAGGAAGTAATGGTGTACTAAGATTTTGTATGTGTGCTGGTAGAACCCTTGTGGTTTGGCTAGATTAGGAATGAGTTGGATGAGAAACACATATGTGGAGAAGTAAGAAATGTAGAGGGACTATGGCAAAATTTTGGTAGGAATATGTACATGTAGGGATGACTTGGTGAATGGCAAAACCAAGGGTGTATTGGAGTAAGTAGAGATGTCTAATGACTATGAGTAGTAGTTGTGGTAAGAGAATGAAAGAATGTAAAATCTGTAGCAAGGGTTGTTGAATGGTATTGGAGGAACTAGGAGAACTTATGTACTTGACCTAGGGAATGAGTGTTGGACTTGAAGAGGTGAGACAATGCATTGTAGGCCTTGGAGATGACATTAGGAGAGGAATTATGTATGGAGGAAGTAGGAACCAAAATCTGTAGCAAAGGGGTATCAAATTGTATAGAAGAACTAGGAAAGATTAGTGTGCAAGAATTGGTAAAAAGAATGTTGGACTTGGGCATAGGTGGTATAATTGCTTAGAAATGAATTGGCATGGTAATAGGAGATGTATTTGGGATGCTAGGAGTGACATTGATAGAGGGAGTATTGAGTGGTAGAAGTGGCAACAAAAATCTGTTGCATTAGAGGAGTAAGAACTAGTGTAAGTGTTGAGAAGGAGTAAGGAAAAATGTGTAAGTGAAGGTAGAAATTGAGTAGTAGGTTGGGGGATGAACTAAGGCAATTTTGAGGGCCTAGGTAGTGTTAAAACATGTGGGATTACATGTGGGAAGATTGGGGAAACAATGGGTAAAGGTTAGAACTGAAAACAGAAATTAAAATGCAAATACTGGGCCGGACCGACCTTAGGACCGAACTTGCAAGGTCGGTCGAGCCCAGATTTACAAAGACGGGAAAGCTTCTGGAATCGACCGGACTTGCGACCGGACTTGCAAGTTCGGTCGGACCAGAAAAATTCTCCCGTCTGTAACCTACTGGAATCGACCGGACTTGCGACCGGACATGCAAGTTCGGTCGGCCAGAAAAATTTCCGTCGAGCAAGCTACTGGAATGGACCGACCTTGCGACCGGACTTGCAAGGTCGGTCGGGCTAAAATTTTTCCGTTAAGTAACTTACTGGAATGGACCGACCTTGGGACCGGACTTGCAAGGTCGGTCGGCCCTGGAATTTTCACCCGATGTAACCTACTGACTCGGACCGAACTTGCAAGGTCGGTCGCAAGTTCGGTCGGGTCAAAACTTACAAAAAAAAAACTATAAGACTATGGTTAGTATATGTATGTATGTACATGTATACCCACCTATACATACGTGCCTATATATGTAAGTAAACCATTGTTAAGTAATTAAAAGTAAGTATAAAATGTAAGTATAAGGATGTGAAGACTTAGTAAGTATGAGTTAGAAAGCGTGAGGGTAACCGAATTAATTAATGATAGTTAGATTAATTATTCGGTTGTATGTATATCATAGGATTTGAATTGTGAATACCGGAGGAACGTTGGGATACAAGTACAACGGTGAAAGGTATGATTTCTTCATGCCCTGTATCCTAATCTGGTTACCCCGATTTGTGTGCTTATTTGACCACCTAAATAAGATAAATGCATGAATCGGACTATATTGCAACTTACTTGTGCTTGACTTATGTTGTTGCCTTGATATTTTATGTCTTGAGCACTAGTTTGTATACTTCATGAACTATATGAATGATGATGAATTGTGGTATTCGAACCTCGTATTGTACTTGTGTAATGTATTGTGTACCTCGTATGTATGTGTATATGTGTATTGTATTATTGTGGCTTGGATGTTGACTTGTGCTAATTCCTAACTACCTAACTCCTAACCTAAGTGAGTAAATTGGAATGAGTACAAGTCCGATATAGCTTCGGCCACGCGTGAGGATGCGGAGTCACAAGAGGTTGGCTGCAATTCCTGACTCTTAAACTGGTCCGCGGCCCAAATCCCTTAAATGGGTAGCATCCCGGATTGGTGAGTCATGTAAATCCCGGAGGTGGGACGGAGTAGTCCCCAGGGCTGGAGGTCCCGACGACTTAACTTGAGTAAGAGTAAGAGTAAGTAAGTATGGATCCGTAAGTCTGTATGAGTATGTATGCGTATGTATGAAGTAACGAGTAAAAGAGTAATCTCCACCCGATTAACCCGGGTGGACCAATGAAGCTAACAATATTGTATATTGTGCATGAGATATGTGTGTGTAATTCGGGAAGAGGTAAGTATGTATTAGTTGGTTTATATTGTATCCCTTGTATGAACTGAATTGTATGTATGTACGTTGTGTGAGTAGTCTTGTATCGTGTATAAGAGCATGTATGCATGTATGTTTGTATGAAAACGAACCGCATGTATTCGACCAAGTGGTCGGCGTACCCTCACTAGTACGCGGGGTATGCGGTTATCATGCTCGGCGAAAGCTGACCCTTCGGGGGACATTTTTTTAGTGTGCAGGTACCGAAGCGAATATGGCCAGGAAGAAACCGGAGGCACACCCTTGTACATAGAAAGTAAGTAGTTGTGAGGAAATGGGTAGATGTAGAATCTTAGAGAGTATGTATGAACTTGGTGGAGGTAGTATACTTGTATAAGGATCTTGGTAACTCGGTATGTAGATCATATTGTATTGTACTTGGAGTATCGTATTGAATGAAGATTGTGGTAGCATTTGGTAAATGGAGAATGTATGGTATTTGTAGTACTCGGGATTCCGGTCCATCAGACCGATGCTGTATATAGAAGTAGTAGCCTTGTTAGTCACGTGGGTGACTAACGGCATTGTATCACCCATTGTATGTAAGTATATATCCACTACGTGTATCTGATATGTAAGGAGATTGGACGGTAAGCACTGTATTAATGGTAGGGGTGTTACATTCAAGAACTCAATTTTGGTGCCGTGGAGATTCACCATTGAAGGTGCTTGAGCTCATATTTCCATGCCTTCTCATTCTCCTTTGTTTTAATGTAAGGAAATCAAAGAAAATCCAAGTTCCCATCATTATCTTTCTTTGTATAGCCGAAAATTCACACCTTAATGGTGCCTTGTCTTGCTCTCTTCTTAGCTTAATTCAATCTTCAAAGGACTAGGAGGAGTCCTATATTGCTACTTATTCAAGTTCCCTTTCAAATTCCAAAGGTAAACATCAATTTTACTGTTTTAAGGACACTTATGTAACCTAGGGTTTAATTATGAGTTTGAGTATTAAACTTAATACTCATTACCCTTATATGTGTATTGGTTAGAAGGTTGACAAGTGATAAAAGCTCCTTGCCGATTTTCAATCAAGAAAAACAAGAGAAAACAAGTGAGAAAGCTTGGAAAACAAAGAGGTAAATGACCTCTTTTAATGTGGTTTTGTTTACTAGGAAATTGAGCTATATTTGCTTAATAATTAACCTAAAGAGCCAATGGGAATGAGATAGAAAACTATCCACAAGGTGGACTAAAAGGACATGGGAGCATTGTTGTGTGTATTCGCAGGTTGAAGGCATTTAAATGTGGAAATTCAGTGTTTAAGGTTTATGCAATTTAAGGGCCTAAGTGCCAAGCAATTTAAGTTTGTGCACTATATTGTGATGTAGTGTTGTCTAAAGGTTTAGGTGTGTGTAAAGAACATCTCTTGTGAAGATGGATATCTTTGGTGGTTAAAGGATGAAAAACAATATGTTTGTGTGTAAGGAATGTGTATTAAGAGATTTAGTGCTCTTGGTTGTATAATGGTGGAAAACTATGTGTTTTGGTGTAAGGTGATACAAGAGAAGCTATGGTGAAAATTTAGTTTATAAACAAAGGAAGTATAATACCTTGTGAAGGATTAAGTAAGAACTTGTGGGAAAGACTTGAGGAGTTTGTGTAAAGGAAGTGATGAGGATGCAAAATGATGCTTAGGAGTGGTTATCATATTAAGAAGAAACACCTTGGTTAGTCTAAGTTGTAGGTATGCATTACCACCTAGAAATCCAAAGGAAAAATGTTGTAAGTGTTAGGAATTTTTGTAAGAAATTGAGTAACAAGTTTGGTGATGATTAAGGAAGGTTTGGTGCATTTTTTAAGGTGTTTAAACACGTGGGAAACATGTGGAAAGAGTGTGGAATAAGTGGGAAAATATTAGGGTGAATTTGGAGTTCAAAATGAGGAGAAAAACACTTTTTAAAATGGGGTCTGCTGTGGACCGCCCCTGGGGACCGCCCCTGTGGGGAGGTCCAACGCAGGAGAAGTAGTTTCTGTTGTGGACCGCCCCTGGGACCTCCCCAGAGGGGCGGTCCAGACGAGAGAAGAAAAAAAATGTGTTTAAGGCTTCTAATGATGGGGGATTGGATGGTGATGGTTTTAGATGATGTTTAGGCCTTGTCTGGTGACATGTAAAGGCCTTAAAATGTGTAAACAAGTGTTAGGAGGTTTGACGAGTAAATGAGTGAGTGTTTAAGGACTTTAGAAGTAAGCTTGTACATGCATTTGGAGGATGTTATGTGAAGGTTTAAGTGTGCTAAATGATGTTAAAGCATATACTAGGATATGTAAGGTGAAGTTTGGAGTCAAATAAGCATTTTTAAACAAGGGTCTGGAGCAGACCGACCTTGGGGACCGGACTTGCAAGGTCGGTCGGGCTTGAATTTTGTATACGGAATATGTCTCTGGAATAGACCGACCTTGTGGACTGGACTTGCAAGGTCGGTCGGGGTAGAATATTAAAACGGTAAAAGTGTCTGGAATGGACCGATCTTGGGACCGGACTTGGCAAGGTCGGTCGAGGTGTAAATTTTCAAACCTGGATGTCACTGGAATGGACCGACCTTGGGTAAGTTTACGCATAAAACATGTCATATAATCATGAAAAATTCTTAGTAAACCGGAAGCTAAATAAGGTAATTAACCGACGTTATTAATCATGTTTAGGAACTACGTTTGGCGGGACTCGAACGCTGCAGGGACCAATGTATGGTTTTCTTGCAACATGTGTCCTACCAGATTACACCGGCTTGTATGCCTATGTGTTTTTCTATATGTTTGCCACGTTGTAAGATAAAACATGTAATGAGTTTATAGTAATTCATTTATGTGGCGTGTTCAATTCCGATACCGTTTAACCTTGAAAGTGTTATACCTTAGCTAACCAAATCTAGGATCACATAAGAGAACGGTATCCGGATTTAACAACCCAAACCATGGGAACGTTCTAACCACGGCTATGCGTGAGTTAATTGTGTGATGTTTGTGTGTGAATGTATGGACCTCCCTTGTGTGTTTAATCCAGTTGTAATACTGTATGGTGTATGGATGTGATAGGTTCCACAGTGGAGCCCTTAACTTTGTTTATATATATATATTATGGGGGGTAAGGAATCCGGTCGTTCCGGTCACGCGTTTTTTGGGAGTGGGTATCCTTCTTAGCTTTACCCTCCTCTCTGTTATGGTTGTTTTCCTCCACGGGTTACGATCTCCCATTAGCTTACTCCAAAGCTTAGCTATTCTGACTTATGATCGGTTTAGGGGGAACATGTGTTTGTGTGGTGTGTTCGGGGCACTATATCCGAACCATCTTAACTTACGTTACTCGTCCGACTATTAGGATGGTAATGAGTGTTGTATAACGAGTTTGTCATGAGGGTGACATCATTCTCTAGGCTCACAATGAATTAACTATGTTTGGGTCGGTTCCTAAGAGAACCGTTCCCGTTATGTTATGTGTTATTGTTGTACTGCAATTCCCATTGCGATGTTATGTATGTGCACGTTGAAACGTGAAAAGTGTTGTTATGTGGTGTATGTGGATCATGGATATGAATCCCAGTTTATAAAAGAGACATTTATGGATAACCCGATTATTGGGTAAGTGTCGTCTATTAAGAAGTAGCTCCACTAGAGGAGAACCCTCTAGGGTTAATGAACACAATGAGTGACTTATCAAGGAAAGATGTGTTATCTGTTTGTTGAGCCCATTGTGGTGGAATGTTAGGTGTTGTGTGTTTATAGTTTATATGCATGATTCAAATATAATCAACCGCATGCTAAGACGACAATTAGTTGTGCGTGGCCCGGTAGCATGCGGGCTGCGGGATTACCATACCAACAAAGGTGCTGAGCCCCTGGGGGCCACCCTTTCTTCTTTTCCTATTTCAGGTACAAGGAGCTGGAAGCCGTTCGAGAGTAGGACGGGGTAGTCATTTGTACATGGGTAGGCATTTAAGTTGTGTATGTACAGTAGGTGTAATAAGACCGAAATTGTTATCGGCATTAGTTGGTAAAAACTCGGTACAGTTGGAATGTATATGTATAATGGTTGTTGTTAATGGAAAGGGATAGTCACGTGTAGCTGCTCGGGAATCTAGTCCATCAGACCGATACAATGTATATGTATTAGCCTCGTTAGCCATGTGGGTGGCTAACAGCGTGTAACACCATTGAATTAAGTAATGTGTTGAGTTAAGTTTTCCCCGCTGCAGTTTGATGTTAAGTGTACGGTTATAGTTGGGGTGTTACACCTCATAACATTACCATATTTGGTCTGATATCAATACATATCATAGGGATTTTAATTCCCCTGGAGTTTCTACCCATCTTTTCCTGAATTCTCGCACCGAAGTTAGCAAGGACGTGTAACGCCCATATTTAACATATTTATAGCGGAAATAAAATACTAAAGGCGTACAGACGTTCAGGTTCCAAACACCCGGCACCAAACCTCACCAAATTAAAACTTAAAGATTACAAATGTCACGGCCTGAACCTCGAGAAAACTTAACAAAAATAAAACAGTAATAAAACACACAAACTCTCCACAAAACCTAATCCCATCCCAATCACTCGTTCTCTTCGTGGCCACCTGTAAAATAACTCATACCTGCAAGATAAAACCAAGCAGCCCCCCCGAGAGGGGTGGGTCAGTTCCCTGGAATGGAACTGGTACGATC
Source organism: Limonium bicolor (assembly GCA_023374045.1). Lineage (NCBI taxonomy): Eukaryota > Viridiplantae > Streptophyta > Magnoliopsida > Caryophyllales > Plumbaginaceae > Limonium > Limonium bicolor. The sequence continues at coordinate 113,003,079 of CM041783.1, forward strand.
CTCCAAAAACAAACTTATAATACAACTCTTAAATAAATAATAGCTTGAATACAATCACTCAAACCACATAGAGGAACAAGGCATTTCACAAATCACCAAATCAAGATAACAAGTTAAGGATAAATAAATAATAGAAAGGTAAAGTTAGTCAATCCAAAAACCACACCATGAGTTAGTGAACATCCAATGCTCAAGTTAGAACCAATTCCAGTTAGGAGTAGAAAGAACTAAGTAGTCACAAGGACTAGGAATGAAAGAAGAGATCCAAGAACCCATAACTCAAGAGTGGAAACAAATCAACTGGGAGAGATGGCCCCACCGCCAAGTACGTCCTTTTAGGACAGGGGATATACAGCCCCTCACTGTCTACTACGTCCCTTTTGGGACAGGGGATATACAGCCCCTCACTGTTACCATTGAAGACGCGCGCACGTCAAAATATCAAGACCCAGCTCATGGATGAAACAATATCCAGAGTCAAAAGAAGAATTTACCAAAATTGACCTTCTCCACATTCCCACTAGATCACTAACTACCAAGAGCAATACCAAAACACTCAGTCCTACAGAGTGCAAAGCGTAAACCCTAAGCAGTTAGTGTCTAACGGAATAACCAAATAGAAGGAACCAATACCCAAGTAAGTTTCACATTCAAGGCTCAGTTAGTCACACAAGCTGAGTTAGTCACATAACCATTTCCTTTTAGAAATCCATATTAGTTCAATTAGCGTTTGTCAAAACATCCCTTAAGTCTTGTTAGCAAAGCATAAGAGTACGAGAAATCGTACCTGGTATGTGAAGAACAGTAATTAACTTGAATGAGTGATACCCCAATAGTAACCTATAATTAAGGTGTTCCAAGAGTCGATTAGTTAAGGGACCTATAAACCAAACAACCTTCTATTCTTACTGATTAATAGTTCCAGGTTTAACATTATTCTCTCACAAGGATTTGGGCCAGGTTTCGTTAATTAAATCTTTTGTTAGGCCCATTCCGTTTAAACTGGAACGATTTAGGATTTAACCCCGAGAGTGGCCCAACCTCTCTTTGAATTGTTTAAGTGGGCCTTTGGAGTTCATAGACTTGGGCTTAGTGAGTTAACCCAAGACCGTACTACGTTTACGTTGTGTAATTAAACCCTTAAGTTATTAATGACTATTTAATTACACACCGATTAAAATCCTAAGGTTTATTATATATATTCTTCTTATTATAACTATCACAAGGAATGTTATTTCCCCCATCTATTTTAATGTATTTATATATATATGTTAAGATTTATCCATAACATTTTTAAGAAATTTTATTGTATTTAATTATGTTTAATAACTTTTAGGCATAACCACAACCGATATACGGTTTATAAAATAAAGTGTTTTCCTTTATTAATTTAATATATATATACGTATACCTGTATTAGAATTTAATTAAGGCATCCCCTATGTAGCTTATTGTATTTAAATTATCTTTATTACTTCAACATTTATCCGCATTCCATGTACATTTTATAAGGTATTTCTTCTACTACAACTTAGAATACTAACTCCTATAACCTTTAGTTAATATAAGTATTGATTTATCAGCTCCCATATAATATAATAAATAAGATGTAGAATAATTAAATTCCTTGATTTAACATAAGTTTCTATTTTAATTCTACCATATAAGTATATATACATATATGTAAATAATTTCACTTCTCTTAAAAGCTAATACCCAAAACATTTATAAACATACTGTTATAAAATGTTAATTTAGTTTTCTTTAATTTTTCCCAGCTTAAAAGTTTATTAACAAACGATACTTTAATTTTTCTTACATTAAAAACCATATATTATAAGTTATTCTTATGAAAAACTCATAAACACAATTTTAAACTCATTTACCATTGTCCAAAAATTCCCAAATTTAATATACAGTAACTATAACATTTTATACATACTATAAAAATTTATTTCATAAAAATATCTTTTTAATTAACCAAATAATTCCATAATACCCGTAACTTGCAAAAATAATAACTTACGTTTAAAAACTCCAAAACCATATTAATTTACATCAAAATAAACTAGATTTTATAAGGAATCTATGGTTAACATTTCAAGACAAAATACATTCGGGAAGGTATTTAAATTAATTCAACAAGTTAGGATTAATTACTGGAATTTATAAAAACTTAATATACTTAAATCTTATACGTTTTAATCTCGGCCGTCCGTTTCTTTTAACTACAATCGGACGGCCCGAGATCTCCGAGTTCATCGGCGAAAGGGGAATAATGTTCGAGTAGTAATCTGACAATTCCTCAAAATCTACAGAATCAAATTCGATGATTCTTGTTTCTATGGATTTGAAATTCGATTCCGGTTCTAATGGTACCAATTCTCTAGCTATAATGCAGTGTACATCAAATACGATTCTAGTTCGAGGCTAGGGTTTGTTTCGGTTTTCCGATTCCAAATCTCACAAATTCTCTCAATCTAACGCTTAATAGATGCAATTGGAACATGTTTTTGACCGATAATGTAAGGGCGATTAGCAAGGTCGAAAGAATTTGAAGAAAACTTACCGGAATTGCACGAATCAAAAGGATTCGATTTCGGTTTCTGGAAAATTCCCCCTTTACGAACCGATTGAGTAGCCAACTTTACAGCGCTATAAGTTTCAGTACAGATCAAGTTAGAACTTGTTCTTGGGCTAAATCTAAAGAGGAAACTTAACTCTACAAAATGATAGCAAGAACTCACTCTAACTTGCACTACACAGAGAAAATCGGAGCCGAAAGTTACGAGTTTATACCTTGTGTTTCTGTATGATTTTATGCAATGGTGAATCGAGATCTTTAGACATCTCGTTCTCCCAATTGGTTATGAATCAGCCTAGGTCATCAACACGAAAGTTGTAGAGGGATTAATGATCTACACAACGAGCTAAAGAAATCGAATTTTGGTTGAAAGATGAGGAAGTTATGGCAAGACGAATCTTACCTGAAATCGAAGGAAACTGGAATCTGCGGTTTCGGTTTCGTAGGGTGGCTACTTTGGATCGAATTTCCGGTTGATTTAGGATGATCTAGGTTTAGTGTGAGTTATGGTTGTAAAGAGGAAGTGTGGGAGAAGACAACAAAGAAGACGACACTCAAAAATTCCCAAAGATGAGAAAGATATAGAGGTCACAAGTTAGGGTAAAATCAGAATTCGGTTACCGGAAAACAAGGGGATAAAATCGGCTAAGTGTTGGGCGCGTATCCCGAGGCGCGCGGGTGAGTCAGCAGACTTGCCACATCAGCATTTTTTTCAAAATTTTGGCTCTAAACTTCATTTTATCATAACTTTGGCTAGGATGATCCGTTTTGACGTTCTTTTTATCAATCTTCATGGTTTTCCATAACCTATTTATTGGTATAGGTTTCATGGGCTGGTTTTACCATTCTCAAAAAGTCAACCCTAGCTAGGCTTGAGAAGCTTTAGGGTTTCTAGAATTTTATATTGACTTTTATGTTTCAAAACAATGTTCCAACTCTTTCTAAAATCTTTATAATATACTTGGAGTGTTTAGAAATTTTTCCAAGATTTATTGACTTGTAAATCTTATTATTAAATTCATAATACTATATAATAATATATGGTAATCCAATATTTAATAGTATTCTTTAGGATTAAATGGGAGAAATCCCATGATTTAATTTTCATAACTCCATATAAGGATATAATGATTTATTATTCACAATTCCATACTATAATATAATAATTAATGGTATTATTAACGGTTTTAATAAAAGAAATCCCCTAAATTAATTTAAATTAATTTAGGGGTATTTCAGTATATCCCCCTTAAAAGAAACTTCGCCCCGAAGTCGATAATAATTCCAACAAATTTTCAAACCAATCCAATCCTCCTTAACTTCCATCCATTCAATTTCAATATTCCACCCGAGATTACTCAGAATCAAATCAAACTGAATCAAAATATAAAACTGAATCAAAATATACCAAGATATGCTAAATCAAACATCACATACTACCGTGCCATAATGTAAGACTACGTACATACATACACCTCTTACTCTACTCATAATGTTCTCCCTCTACTAATAATGCAACATGGCATAATCCGGATGAGATAACGAAGGAGGAGTATGCCAGTATATCCCCCTTAAAAGAGCTAAGGTACGCCCTCGTACCGCTACTAACGTGAATCACAGCAGGATAGGAAAAACGTCATGTGAATAGATGTGGGTACTTCACTGTCATGGAGTCCTCAGTCTCCCAAGTAAGTTCCTCAACCCCATGATGCTCCCAAAGAACTTTCACCAGTTTGACTGATCTGCCTCTCGTTTCTCGGACCTTCGTGTCCAAGATCCGAATAGGAGTCTCCTCATACCTCAGTGTAGGCTCAATCTCCAATCTTTCTGGCTGCAGTACGTGAGAAGGGTCCGACATATACTTCTTCAACTGAGATACATGAAACACGTCGTGTACCTTCCCTAACTCCGCTAGTAGCTCAAGTCTGTAAGCAGCTGGGCCCACTCGCTCCGTAATCCTGTACGGACCGACATACTTAAGGCTTAGTTTCCCCCTCATCCCAAATCTAAATGTCCCTCTCATTGGAGACACCCGTAAGAAAACTATGTCACCCAACTGAAACTCGAGTTCTCTGGTGCGCTGATCCCCATAGGATTTCTATCTAGACACGCTGCCCTCATGTGCTGCTGAATAACTCTGACGTCATCCTGCAGTGTCTGAACATACTCGGGCCAATCAGGACTGCCTCGGTATGGTCACTCCATGATAAGAGTCCGGCACGGCGTGCCATACAGAGCCTGGAATGGTGCCACACCGATAGATGAGTGGAAGGAGTTATTGTAGGAGAACTCCACCAGGTGTAGACGCTCTACCCAACTCCCCTGATAGTCTAGAGCAACTGCTCGTAGCATATCCTCCAGTGTCTGAATCGTCCTCTCAGTCTGCCCATCAGTCAGAGGGTGAAAGGTTGTGCTAAGGCGTAGCTGAGTACCAAACACCTCCTGCACCTGACGCCAAAATCTATTGAGGAAACGTGTGTCACGGTCGGAGACAATCGTCTTCGGTACCCCGTGGTACCGGATGTGCTCTGTGGTGAACACCTCAGCCAGCTTGGGCACCTTCCATGTGTCCTTGATAGGTATAAACCTGGCTGTCTTGGTCAACCTATCGACTATCGCCCAAATAGAATTCAGTCCGCCTCTAGCTGGAGGGAGACCGACCACAAAGTCCATGCTGATGTCGTCAAACTTCCAGCACGGTACTGGTAATGACTGAATCTGGCCTCCTAGACGACGATGCTCAAACTTCACCTTCTGACAGGTGAGGCATCGGGAGACGAAATCTGCTACATCCCTCTTCATCCCGCTCCACCAGAATAACTGCTTCAAATCCTTGTATCTCTTAGTGGCTCCAGGGTGTACTGATAATGTAGAGGAATGAGCCTCAGAGAGAATCCTGGTCTGAAGTTATGTCGCATCCTGTGGAACGCAGAGTCCGCCTCTGACTCAAAGGTGTCCCTCGCTGTCTAGCTCGTACTCATACTTCAGACCATCAATCAACCCGTCTGCTAGCTTCTGCCTGACGCCCTGTAGGTATACATCACTGTCCTGGGCTGCGTATATCTCCTCAGCTATCGTGGTCGTCTCTATCAAGGCTAGGAGTGAGTATGCTCTCCTACTCAGAGCGTCTGCCACGACATTCCCTTTATCTTTAGTGTACTGAAGGTTGATGTCATAATCAGCCAGTAGCTCGACCCATTGTCGCTGTCTCAAGTTCAGCTCCTTCTGGGTCCAGATGTACTTCAGACTCTTATGGTCTGTCATAATCCGGACTGTGGCTCCATACAAGTAATGTCGCCAGATCTTTAAGGCAAAGACTATGGCGAGGAGCTCAAGGTCGTGTGTGGGGTAATTTTCTTCGTGCTTCTTCAGCTGTCGAGAAGCATACGCTACCACTCTGCCACTCTGCATCAGTACCCCACCAATCCCTCTGCCTGAAGCATCACAATACACCTCGTATCCCTCGTTCCCCTCAGGGATCACTAATACTGGAGCTGTGGTCAAGGCGTCCTTCAGCGCCTGAAAGGAGACCTCACAAGCCTCTGTCCATACAAACGGGTTGTCCTTCTTCATCAGGGAGGTCAAGGGCTTGGCTATCCTGGAGAAGTCCTTCACAAAGCGTCTATAGTAGCCAGCTAACCCAAGAAACTCCTAACCTCTATCACAGTGCGAGGTCTATGCCAGCTCTTCACTGCCTCAATCTTAGCTGGGTCTGCTGAAACTCCCTCAGCTGAGATCACATGTCCAAGAAATGACACCTTGTCCAGCCAGAATTCACATTTGCTGAACTTGGCTTATAGTTTCTTCTCTCTCAGAGTCTCCAAGGCTATCCTCAAATGCTGCTCGTATTCCTCCCGACTCTTGGAGAATATCAAGATGTCGTCTATGAACACGACTACTGACTTATCCAACTGGGCTTGGAAGACTCTCTGCATCAGATCCATGAATCTCGCGGGTGCATTGGTCAGTCCAAACGGCATCACTATGAACTCGTAGTGGCCGTATCTGGTCCGAAAGGCTGTCTTCTCTATATCTGACTCAGCTACAGCTATCTGATGATATCCAGAACGCAGATCAATCATGGAGAACACCTTAGCTCCCCTCAGCTGGTCAAGCAAGTCATCGATCCTGGGCAGTGGGTATTTGTTCTTGATCGTGACATTGTTCAGCTCCCTGTAGTCGATGCAGAGTCTCATGCTCCCGTCCTTCTTCTTGACGAAAAGCACTGGAGCACCCCACGGTGAGACACTAGGTCTGATGAAACCCTTATCTAGTAGCTCCTACAGCTGCTTCTTCAACTCAACCATCTCTGCAGGGCCCATCCGGTAGGGAGCCTTAGCAATCGGTCCCATGCCAGGTATGAGGTCGATGTTGAATTCAACCTCTCTCTGTGGTGGTAGTCCAGGTAGCTCCTCTGGAAAAACGCGGGGTATTCCGACACTATAGGAACATCACTCCGGAACTTCGGATCCGACCTCAGATCCTGGGCATAACAGTAGTAGGCGGTAGCGCCCCTGGACACCTCATTCATCAAGGATAAAGCCGATACAACCTTCACAGTCGGCTGTTTAGGTTACATTCGGTATGACACTGTGATCCCTGTAGCTGACTTCAGGAGGAGACGATGCTCTACACAATGTAGGCTGCCTCGGTACCGCTGTAGCGTGTCCATGCCCACAATTATGTCAAACCCTATGCCAGGGAAGACTATGGCATCCAGAAGGAAGTTTGCTCCCTTTATGTGTATACTCAAATCCTTGCACTGCTTACTACACTTGATCAGCTCTCTGGAAGGCAGCAAGACTGAGCAGTCATGGATATCCTCTGTGGAAGCATTGATCTTAGCATGAAATGCTTGTGATATGAAGGAGTGGGAGGCACCAGAATCAAACAGGATTGCGGCCTCCACCCCATTAACTAGGAACGTGCTTGAAATTATAGGATAGATTTTTAAGATTCTGGGTAAACGTTCCACGGTAATTACTCCGGGTTAATGTTTATACCTGTGATGACCATTCCATTGCTCTTTGCTTGAGCTTGGTTCAACACATTCAACCAATCCCTGAGTTTCTAACCCCTACAATGAAGCAATAAAATTCTTAGAATTTCCATTCTTATTGAAAGCTTCATGAGCAACTTAAAATTTACAATGTTGAAACTGTAAAGTACAAGGCTAGGTCTGTCTAAAGGTTAGGTTTAGACGGCCCGGTTTCATATGGGTCTAGTTAATGATGGGTGTGGGGGCTGTGTTGGGCTTGATTCTCTTCACCCCATGGTAGATGAGTCTATCTGCCCCACCAAAAATCAGTACATCACCCGACTTCAGGAGGATCTTGGTAGCAAGGTCCATCCTCCTTTGATCAATAAATAGGAACTCTGTGTCGTCTCCAAGCGATATGGACACCACTGGAACTCCTCTGGTGAAGGACTCTAGCGATTTGTCCTTGTCTTGGTGCATCCCTAGCTTACCCTCTTTTCCATAGATGTTAATGATGCACACGTCGGAGGTTAGGTCTGGGATGGGCTCGTCCTCTAATTCTTGCGCTGCCTTAACTGCAGCTCTAATGATGGTCTACAGTTCCTCCGGGATTGGCGGAACCTCCACCTCTTTATAGCTCTTGGTGGTGTGGTTCCACTTCTTACCTAGGCACATGATCTTCACCTTCATGGTTGAACCATTCTTGAAGGTAGGGGTGTAAAAATTTCATTCCTTCACACCTAACTCCCTGATCTTGAGGATCAATGCATACTGGACTGCTGGGGTCAGGTACTCTCGTAGTAAGATCATCCCGGGTCTCAAGACCTCACACTTCTCTGGTGGGTGTGGTTTAGCTTCAAAAGGGATGTTGGGTGTGGAATATGGCAAAATAGGAAAGCAAATATCGAAAGCTGAACAACAATTGCCATTAAATAAATAAGTCAAGGTTCACAACTGGAAATGAAAGGTTCGAAATGAAACAAAATGAAGGGTTTATAGTTCATCCCTTTTACATTGACAAAGAAAAAAACTAGCCAACGGAATGTAAAGAAGGTAAGGGTCTAAGCCTCTTCATGAGGGAAGTAGTCCTCACCAGGTGAACTCGGGTCATCACTTGCTGCCTCGACGCGGTCCACCATGTTAAGGACCGGTGTCTTGCCCGGCCTCTGGGGGTAGTTCTGTCCCGGCCTCTGTGGATGGCTTTGGGCAGGGGGCTGGTAGATGGTCCAGCACCTCCTGTGCCTCCTCGACCTCCTCCAGTAGTAGTAGCAGCTGGGGCTCTAGCAGTGTTCCCGGTGCGTGGCATGTAGTTCCTGGAATCCGGGTTCAGGAAGCATTCGAACGATCTGTGCCCCTTCTTACCATAGTGGTTGCAATCCACCAGGTTTCCCTTACAATCCTTGCCCGGGTGGTTTCTTGCACCACTTGCAGAAGTACTTTCTCACAGGTTGGTTCCCTGTTTCAGTTTCAAGGTTAGTAATTATGATAAAAATGTAACCACATTGGAGATTCTAATTTATCTCACCCTTAAATGGGGGAGCGGAGTGGCTCAGCATTAGTATATGAGGGGACCATGGCCTTCTCGTTCCTCCCCTTGTAGAACTTTCCCTTCCCTCTAGTTCTGGGAAAAGTTCCCTCCATTTCCTTTTTCTCCATCCCCCTTCCTCTTGCCTAGCACAGAGTCATGGTAGGCAATGGTGGTCTCGCAGTCATTCGCGTCATCCGCTAGCTCCTATGGTGACAATATGTGTTAGTGGGGAAATCTTTGCGTACCAGAAATTCTAAAACATGTTCCATACCTGTAGGGTCATCCCTCTGGTGGAACCGATCATAGTCATGGTCCTGAAGTTCAAGCCGGTGTGGAATTTATCCACCAGGTACCTCGGAGCGTAAGCTCCCTCTTCAATAACAGCGAGAAGCTCCACAAATTTATTTAATATTCAGCAACAGAGGAACTCCATTGCTTCAGCTGCTCAAACTCACTCCTCATCCTCTTCTGTAAGTAGGATGGATAGAACTTGGCTCTTAGGGCCACTAAGAAGGCTGGGAAGCCGAAGTACGCCTGGGCAGTCACCTCAGCTCAGGCGGTCTGTCACCATCGATGTGCGGATCCCTGGAGAAAATAGGCCGCTATGTCCACCTGGCGACCCGCTGGAACGTTGATGTCATAATCAGCGAGTAGCTCGACCCATTGTCGTTGTCTCAAGTTGAGCTCCTTCTGGGTCCAGATGTACTTCAGACTCTTATGGTCTGTCATAATCCGGACTGTGGCTCCATACAAGTAATGTCGCCAGATCTTCAAGGCAAAGACTATGGCGAGGAGCTCAAGGTCATGTGTGGGGTAATTTTCTTCGTGCTTCTTCAGCTGTCGAGAAGCGTACGCTACCACTCTGCCACTCTGCATCAGTACCCCACCAATCCCTCTGCCTGAAGCATCACAATACACCTCGTATCCCTCGTTCCCCTCAGGGATCACTAATACTGAAGCTGTGGTCAAGGCGTCCTTCAGCGCCTGAAAGGAGACCTCACAAGCCTCTGTCCTTACAAACGGGCTGTCCTTCTTCATCAGGGAGGTCAAGGGCTTGGCTATCCTGGAGAAGTCCTTCACAAAGCGTTTATAGTAGCCAGCTAACCCAAGGAAACTCCTAACCTCTATCACAGTGCGAGGTCTATGCCAGCTCTTCACTGCCTCAATCTTAGCTGGGTCTACTGAAACTCCCTCAGCTGAGATCACATGTCCAAGAAATGACACCTTGTCCAGCCAGAATTCACATTTGCTGAACTTGGCATATAGTTTCTTCTCTCTCAGAGTCTCCAAGGCTGTCCTCAAATGCTGCTCGTGTTCCTCCCGACTCTTGGAGAATATCAAGATGTCGTCTATGAACACGACTACTGACTTATCCAACTGGGCTTAGAAGACTCTCTGCATCAGATCCATGAATCTCGCGGGTGCATTGGTCAGTCCAAACGGCATCACTGTGAACTCATAGTGGCCGTATCTGGTCCGAAAGGCTGTCATCTCTATATCTGACTCAGCTACAGCTATCTGATGATATCCAAAACGCAGATCAATCATGGAGAACACCTTAGCTCCCCTCAGCTGGTCAAACAAGTCATCGATCCTGGGCAGTGGGTATTTGTTCTTGATCGTGACATTGTTCAACTCCCTGTAGTCGATGCAGAGTCTCATGCTCCCGTCCTTCTTCTTGACGAAAAGCACTGGAGCACCCCACGGTGAGACATTGGGTCTGATGAAACCCTTATCTAGTAGCTCCTACAGCTGCTTCTTCAACTCAACCATCTCTGTAGGGCCCATCCGGTAGGGAGCCTTAGCAATCGGTCCCATGCCAGGTATGAGGTCGATGTTGAATTCAACCTCTCTCAGTGGTGGTAGTCCAGGTAGCTCCTCTGGAAAAACGCGGGGTATTCCGACACTATAGGAACATCACTCCAGAACTTCGGATCCGTCCTCAGATCCTGGGCATAACAATAGTAGGCGGTAGCGCCCCTGGACACCTCATTCATCAGGGATAAAGCCGATACAACCTTCACAGTCGGCTGTTTAGGTTGCATTCGGTATGACACTGTGATCCCTGTAGCTGACTTCAGGAGGAGACGATGCTCTACACAATGTAGGCTGCCTCGGTACCGCTGTAGCGTGTCCATGCCCACAATTATGTCAAACCCCATGCCAGGGAAGACTATGGCATCCAGAAGGAAGTTTGCTCCCTTTATGTGTATACTCAAATCCTTGCACTGCTTACTACACTTGATCAGCTCTCTGGAAGGCAGCAAGACTGAGCAGTCATGGATATCCTCTGTGGAAGCATTGATCTTAGCATGAAACGCTTGTGATATGAAGGAGTGGGAGGCACCAGAATCAAACAGGATTATGGCCTCCACCCCATTAACTAGGAACGTGCTTGAAATTATAGGATAGATTTTTAAGATTCTGGGTAAACGTTCCACGGTAATTACTCAGGGTTAATGTTTATACCTGTGATGACCATTCCATTGCTCTTTGCTTGAGCTTGGTTCAACACATTCAACCTGATCCCTGAGTTTCCAACCCCTACAATGAAGCAATAAAATTCTTAGAATTTCCATTCTTATTGAAAGCTTCATGAGCAACTTAAAATTTACAATGCTGAAACTCTAAAGTACAAGGCTAGGTCTGTCTAAAGGTTAGGTTTAGACGGCCCGGTTTCATATGGGTCTAGTTAATGATGGGTGTGGGGGCTGTGTTGGGCTTGATTATCTTCACCCCATGGTAGATGAGTCTAGCCTACCCACCAAAAATCAGTACATCACCCGACTTCAGGAGGATCTTGGTAGCAAGGTCCATCCTCCTTTGATCAAAAAGGAACTCCGTGTCGTCTCCAAGCGATATGGACACCACTGGAACTCCTCTGGTGACGGACTCTAGCGATTTGTCCTTGTCTTGGTGCATCCCTAGCTTACCCTCTTTTCCATAGATGTTGATGCACACGTCGGAGGTTAGGTCTGGGATGGGCTCGTCCTCTAATTCTTGCGCTGCCTTAACTGCAGCTCTAATGATGGTTACAGTTCCTCCGGGATTGGCGGAACCTCCACCTCTTTAGCTCTTGGTGGTTGGTTCCACTTCTTACCTAGGCACATGATCTTCACCTTCATGGTTGAACCATTCTCGAAGGTAGGGGTGTAAAAATTTCCTTCATTCACACCTAACTCCCTGATCTTGAGGATCAATGCATACTGGACTGCTGGGGTCAGGTACTCTCGTAGTAAGATCATCCCGGGTCTCAAGACCTCACACTTCTCTGGTGGGTGTGGTTTGGCTTCAAAAGGGATGTTGGGTGTGGAATATGGCAAAATAGGAAAGCAAATATCGAAAGCTGAACAACAATTGCCATTAAATAAATAAGTCAAGGTTCACAACTGGAAATGAAAGGTTCGAAATGAAACAAAATGAAGGGTTTATAGTTCATCCCTTTTACATTGACAAAGAAAAAAACTAGCCAACGGAATGTAAAGAAGGTAAGGGTCTAAGCCTCTTCATGAGGGAAGTAGTCCTCACCAGGTGAACTCGGGTCATCACTTGCTGCCTCGACGCGGTCCACCATGTTAAGGACCGGTGTCTTGCCCGGCCTCTGGGGGTAGTTCTGTCCCGGCCTCTGTGGATGGCTTTGGGCAGGGCGGCTGGTAGATGGTCCAGCACCTCCTGTGCCTCCTCGACCTCCTCCAGTAGTAGTAGCAGCTGGGGCTCTAGCAGTGTTCCCGGTGCGTGGCATGTAGTTCCTGGAATCCGGGTTCAGGAAGCATTCGAACGATCTGTGCCCCTTCTTACCATAGTGGTTGCAATCCACCAGGTTTCCCTTACAATCCTTGCCCGGGTGGTCCTTCTTGCACCACTTGCAGAAGTACTTTCTCACAGGTTGGTTCCCTGTTTCAGTTTCAAGGTTAGTAATTATGATAACAAAATGTAACCACATTGGAGATTCTAATTTATCTCACCCTTAAATGGCAGGGAGCGGAGTGGCTCAGCATTAGTATATGAGGGGACCATGGCCTTCTCGTTCCTCCCCTTGTAGAACTTTCCCTTCCTCTCGTAGTTCTGGGAAAAGTTCCCTCCATTTCCTTTTTCTCCATCCCCCTTCCTCTTGCCTAGCACAGAGTCATGGTAGGCAATGGTGGTCTCGCAGTCATTCGCGTCATCCGCTAGCTCCTATGGTGACAATATGTGTTAGTGGGGAAATCTTTGCGTACCAGAAATTCTAAAACATGTTCCATACCTGTAGGGTCATCCCTCTGGTGGAACCGATCATAGTCATGGTCCTGAAGTTCAAGCCGGTGTGGAATTTATCCACCAGGTACCTCGGAGCGTAAGCTCCCTCTTCAATAACAGCGTGAAGCTCCACAAATTTATTATAATATTCAGCAACAGAGGAACTCCATTGCTTCAGCTGCTCAAACTCACTCCTCATCCTCTTCTGTAAGTAGGATGGATAGAACTTGGCTCTTAGGGCCACTAAGAAGGCTGGGAAGCCGAAGTACGCCTGGGCAGTCACCTCAGCTCAGGCGGTCTGTCACCATCGATGTGCGGATCCCTGGAGAAAATAGGCCGCTATGTCCACCTGGCGACCCGCTGGAACGTTGATGTCATAATCAGCGAGTAGCTCGACCCATTGTCGTTGTCTCAAGTTGAGCTCCTTCTGGGTCCAGATGTACTTCAGACTCTTATGGTCTGTCATAATCCGGACTGTGGCTCCATACAAGTAATGTCGCCAGATCTTCAAGGCAAGACTATGGCGAGGAGCTCAAGGTCATGTGTGGGGTAATTTTCTTCGTGCTTCTTCAGCTGTCGAGAAGCGTACGCTACCACTCTGCCACTCTGCATCAGTACCCCCCAATCCCTCTGCCTGAAGCATCACAATACACCTCGTATCCCTCGTTCCCCTCAGGGATCACTAATACTGAAGCTGTGGTCAAGGCGTCCTTCAGCGCCTGAAAGGAGACCTCACAAGCCTCTGTCCTACAAACGGGCTGTCCTTCTTCATCAGGGAGGTCAAGGGCTTGGCTATCCTGGAGAAGTCCTTCACAAAGCGTTTAGTAGCCAGCTAACCCAAGGAAACTCCTAACCTCTATCACAGTGCGAGGTCTATGCCAGCTCTTCACTGCCTCAATCTTAGCTGGGTCTACTGAAACTCCCTCAGCTGAGATCACATGTCCAAGAAATGACACCTTGTCCAGCCAGAATTCACATTTGCTGAACTTGGCATATAGTTTCTTCTCTCTCAGAGTCTCCAAGGCTGTCCTCAAATGCTGCTCGTGTTCCTCCCGACTCTTGGAGAATATCAAGATGTCGTCTATGAACACGACTACTGACTTATCCAACTGGGCTTGAAGACTCTCTGCATCAGATCCATGAATCTCGCGGGTGCATTGGTCAGTCCAAACGGCATCACTGTGAACTCATAGTGGCCGTATCTGGTCCGAAAGGCTGTCTTCTCTATATCTGACTCAGCTACAGCTATCTGATGATATCCAAAACGCAGATCAATCATGGAGAACACCTTAGCTCCCCTCAGCTGGTCAACAAGTCATCGATCCTGGGCAGTGGGTATTTGTTCTTGATCGTGACATTGTTCAACTCCCTGTAGTCGATGCAGAGTCTCATGCTCCCGTCCTTCTTCTTGACGAAAAGCACTGGAGCACCCCACGGTGAGACATTGGGTCTGATGAAACCCTTATCTAGTAGCTCCTACAGCTGCTTCTTCAACTCAACCATCTCTGTAGGGCCCATCCGGTAGGGAGCCTTAGCAATCGGTCCCATGCCAGGTATGAGGTCGATGTTGAATTCAACCTCTCTCAGTGGTGGTAGTCCAGGTAGCTCCTCTGGAAAAACGCGGGGTATTCCGACACTATAGGAACATCACTCCAGAACTTCGGATCCGTCCTCAGATCCTGGGCATAACAGTAGTAGGCGGTAGCGCCCCTGGACACCTCATTCATCAGGGATAAAGCCGATACAACCTTCACAGTCGGCTGTTTAGGTTGCATTCGGTATGACACTGTGATCCCTGTAGCTGACTTCAGGAGGAGACGATGCTCTACACAATGTAGGCTGCCTCGGTACCGCTGTAGCGTGTCCATGCCCACAATTATGTCAACCCCATGCCAGGGAAGACTATGGCATCCAGAAGGAAGTTTGCTCCCTTTATGTGTATACTCAAATCCTTGCACTGCTTACTACACTTGATCAGCTCTCTGGAAGGCAGCAAGACTGAGCAGTCATGGATATCCTCTGTGGAAGCATTGATCTTAGCATGAAACGCTTGTGATATGAAGGAGTGGGAGGCACCAGAATCAAACAGGATTTGGCCTCCACCCATTAACTAGGAACGTGCTGAAATTATAGGATAGATTTTTAAGATTCTGGGTAAACGTTCCACGGTAATTACTCAGGGTTAATGTTTATACCTGTGATGACCATTCCATTGCTCTTTGCTTGAGCTTGGTTCAACACATTCAACCTGATCCCTGAGTTTCCAACCCCTACAATGAAGCAATAAAATTCTTAGAATTTCCATTCTTATTGAAAGCTTCATGAGCAACTTAAAATTTACAATGCTGAAACTCTAAAGTACAAGGCTAGGTCTGTCTAAAGGTTAGGTTTAGACGGCCCGGTTTCATATGGGTCTAGTTAATGATGGGTGTGGGGGCTGTGTTGGGCTTGATTATCTTCACCCCATGGTAGATGAGTCTAGCTTACCCACCAAAAATCAGTACATCACCCGACTTCAGGAGGATCTTGGTAGCAAGGTCCATCCTCCTTTGATCACCAAATAGGAACTCCGTGTCGTCTCCAAGTGATATGGACACCATTGGAACTCCTCTGGTGACGGACTCTAGCGATTTGTCCTTGTCTTGGTGCATCCCTAGCTTACCCTCTTTTCCATAGATGTTGATGATGCACACGTCGGAGGTAAGGTCTGGGACGGGCTCGGCCTCCAATTCTTGCGCTGCCTTAACTGCAGCTCTAATGATGGTTTACAGTTCCTCCGGGATTGGCGGCACCTCCACCTCTTCATAGCTCTTGGTGGTTTGGTTCCACTTCTTACCTAGGCACATGATCTTCACCTTCATGGTTGAACCATTCTTGAAGGTAGGGGTGTAAAAATTTCCTTCCTTCACACCTAACTCCCTGATCTTGAGGATCAATGCATACTGGACTGCTGGGGTCAGGTACTCTCGTAGTAAGATCATCCCGGGTCTCAAGACCTCACACTTCTCTGGTGGGTGTGGTTTAGCTTCAAAAGGGATGTTGGGTGTGGAATATGGCAAAATAGGAAAGCAAATATCGAAAGCTGAACAACAATTGCCATTAAATAAATAAGTCAAGGTTCACAACTGGAAATGAAAGGTTCGAAATGAAACAAAATGAAGGGTTTATAGTTCATCCCTTTTACATTGACAAAGAAAAAAACTAGCCAACGGAATGTAAAGAAGGTAAGGGTCTAAGCCTCTTCATGAGGGAAGTAGTCCTCACCAGGTGAACTCGGGTCATCACTTGCTGCCTCGACGCGGTCCACCATGTTAAGGACCGGTGTCTTGCCCGGCCTCTGGGGGTAGTTCTGTCCCGGCCTCTGGATGGCTCTGGGCAGGGTGGCTGGTAGATGGTCCAGCACCTCCTTTGCCTCCTCGACCTCCTCCAGTAGTAGTAGCAGCTGGGGCTCTAGCAGTGTTCCCGGTGCGTGGCTTGTAGTTCCTGGAATCCGGGTTCAGGAAGCATTCGAACGATCTGTGCCCCTTCTTACCGCAGTGGTTGCAATCCACCAGGTTTCCCTTACAATCCTTGCCCGGGTGGTCCTTCTTGCACCACTTGCAGAAGTACTTTCTCACAGGTTGGTTCCCTGTTTCAGTTTCAAGGTTAGTAATTATGATAACAAAATGTAACCACATTGGAGATTCTAATTTATCTCACCCTTAAATGGCAGGGAGCGGAGTGGCTCAGCATTAGTATATGAGGGGACCATGGCCTTCTCGTTCTTCCCCTTGTAGAACTTTCCCTTCCTCTCGTAGTTCTGGGAAAAGTTCCCTCCATTTCCTTTTTCTCCATCCCCTTTCCTCTTGCCTAGCACAGAGTCTTGGTAGGCAATGGTGGTCTCGCAGTCATTCGCGTCATCCGCTAGCTCCTGTGGTGACAATATGTGTTAGTGGGGAAATCTTTGCGTACCAGAAATTCTAAAACATGTTCCATACCTGTAGGGTCATCCCTCTGGTGGAACCGATCATAGTCATGGTCCTGAAGTTCAAGCCGGTGTGGAATTTATCCACCAGGTACCTCGGAGCGTATGCTCCCTCTCCAATAACAGCGAGAAGCTCCACAAATTTATTATAATATTCAGCAGCAGAGGAACTCCATTGCTTCAGCTGCTCGAACTCACTCCTCTTCCTCTTCTGTAAGTAGGATGGATAGAACTTGGCTCTTAGGGCCACTAAGAAGGCTGGGAAGCCGAAGTCCGCCTGGGCAGTCAGCTCAGCTCAGGCGGCCTGTCACCATCGATGCGCGGGTCCCTGGAGAAAGTAGGCCGCTATGTCCACCTGGCGACCCACTGGAACGTGCAGAGAGGTGAAGGCCTTCTGCATCTCGTCGATGTATCTCTCTAAGGTATTCGGTTCTGGCTGGCCTTCGTAGACTGGGGGATGAAGGTCGTTGACTGCCTTCAGCCAGTTGAACTCTCGGGGACCATTAGGTGGTGGCGGTGGTTTGCTGTGGGATCTGAGCCTGCTGCTAAGCTAATGCAACTGTCACAATCTGTGCTATGACCTCTGGGGTGACAGCGTCGGGTCCATAGCCTCTTGAGGGACCAGCTCCTCTTCCTCCTCTTCGAGACATCTAGCTGGTATGACGGTTTTGTTACTCAGAAGGCGTATTGTTGAGTCTAAATATCTATGTAGTAATATATGAAATATTTATAACGTCCTAAGGACGGTTTGTAGGTACGTGAAGTAAAACGTAAGTAGTAAAGTAGGTACGGGGTAAGGGTCACGCGCCTTTCTGGAATTCTCACTTCCCAATTCTACCCCAGTTCCCCAGTTTTAAGTGCACCTATAACCTAAGTATATCACTCGGCTTGTTTTCTCGGGTTCAAAGCGTAACTACGCTCTGATACCAATTTCTGTAACGCCCCTAAATAACATATTTATAGTGGAAATAAAATACTAAAGGCGTACAGACAATCGGCTTCCAAACACCCGGCACCAAACCACACCAAATTACAAGTTAAAGATTACAAATGTCACGGCCTAAACCTCGAGAAAACTTAACAAAAATAAACCAGTAATAAAACACGTAAACTCTCCACAAAACCTAATCCCATCCTAATCACTCGTTCTCTTCGTGGCCACCTGTAAAATAACTCGTACCTGCAAGATAAAACCAAGCAGCCCACCCCGAGAGGGGTGGGTCAGTTCCCTGGAATGGAACTGGTACGATCCTCCAAAAACAAACTTATAATACAACTCTTAAATAAATAATAGCTTGATTACAATCACTCAAACCACACAGAGGAACAAGGCATTTCACAAATCACCAAATCAAGATAACAAGTTAAGGATAAAGATAAATAATAGAAATGTAAAGTTAGTCAATCCAAAAACCACACCATGAGTTAGTGAACATCCAATGCTCAAGTTAGAACCAATTCCATTTAGGAGTAGAAAGACCCAAGTAGTCACAAGGACTAGGAATGAAAGAAGAGATCCAAGAACCCATAACTCAAGAGTGGAAACAAATCAACTGGGAGAGATGGCCCCCACCGCCAAGTACGTCCTTTTAGGACAGGGGATATACAGCCCCTCACTGTCTACTACGTCCCTTTTGGAACAGGGGATATACAGCCCCTCACTGTTACCATTGAAGACGCGCGCACGTCGAAACATCAAGACCCAGCTCATGGATGAAACGATATCCAGAGTCAAAAGAAGAATTTACCAAAATTGACCTTCTCCACATTCCCACTAGATCACTAACTACCAAGAGCAATACCAAAACACTCAGTCCTATAGAGTGCAGAAGCGTAAACCCTAAGCAGTTAGTGTCTAACGGAATAACCAAATAGAAGAAACCAATACCCAAGTAAGTTTCACATTCAAGGCTCAGTTAGTCACACAAGCTGAGTTAGTCACACAACCATTTCCTTTTAGAAATCCATATTAGTTAAATTAGCGTTTGTCAAAACATCCCTTAAGTCTTGTTAGCAAAGCATAAGAGTACGAGAAATCGTACCTGGTATGTGAAGAACAGTAATTAGCTTGAATGAGTGATACCCCAATAGTAACCTATAATTAAGGTGTTCCAAGTGTCGATAGTTAAGGGACCTATAAACCAAACAACCTTATATTCTTACTGATTAATAGTTCCAGGTTTAACATTATTCTCTCACAAGGATTTGGGCCAGGTTTTGTTAATTAAATCTTTTGTTAGGCCCATTCCGTTTAAACTGGAACGATTTAGGATTTAACCCCGAGAGTGGCCCAACCTCTCTTTGAATTGTTTAAGTGGGCCTTTGGAGTTCATAGACTTGGGCTTAGTGAGTTAACCCAAGACCGTACTACGTTTACGTTGTGTAATTAAACCCTTAAGTTATTAATGACTATTTAATTACACACCGATTAAAATCCTAAGGTTTAATATATATATTCTTCTTATTATAACTATCACAAGGAATGTTATTTCCCCCATCTATTTTAATGTATTTATACATATATATATCTTTATGTGTTAAGATTTATCCACAACATTTTTAAGAAATTTTATTGTATTTAATTATGTTTAATAACTTTTAGGCATAACCACAACCGATATACGGTTTATAAAATAAAGTGTTTTCCTTTATTTATTTATTTAATATACATATATATATATATATATACGTATACCTGTATAAGAATTTAATTAAGACATCCCCTATGTAGCTTATCGTATTTAAATTATCTTTATTACTTCAACATTTATCCGCATTCCATGTACGTTTTATAAGGTATTTCTTCTACTGCAACTTAGAATACTAACTCCTATAACCTTTAATTAATATAAGTATTGATTTATTAGCTCCCATATAATATAATTGTAACACCCCATCCAACATTAACACACTTACAATAAACTGCAGCGGAAATACAAACCTCATCACATTACTTAACTCGTTGGTGTTACACGCCGTTAGCCACCCACGTGGCTAACAAGGCTAATCCATATACATTGTACCGGTCTGATGGGCTAAATTCCCGAGCAACTACACATTATTATCCCTTTCCATTAACAACAACAACAACACACACCTTTCAACTATACCGAGTATTTATAAATTGATGCCGACAACAATTTCGGTCTTACTACACCTACTGTATATATACACTTAAATGAATACCCATGTACAATGACTACCCCGTCCTACTCTCGAACGGCTTCCAGCTCTCTGTACCTGAAATAGGAAAAGAAGAGAAAGGGTGGCCCCCAAGGGGCTCAGCACCTTTGCTGGTATGGTAATCCCGCAGCCCACATGCTACCGGGCCACGCACAACTAATTGTCGTCTTAGCATGCGGTTGATTATATTTAAATCATGCATGTAACAGTAAACACACAACACATAACATTTCGCCTCAACGGCTCAACAACGGATAATATATCCTTACTTAATAAGTCACTCATGGTATTCATTATCCCTAGAGTGTCCCTCCTCTAATGGAGCTACTTCCTTAATAGACGACACTTACCCTTAAATCGGGTTATCCTTAAACGCCTCTTTTCTCAAACTGGGATTCATATGCATGATCCACACACTTCATATCTCACAATATATATCATTCCTCACATACTAAACTTAACAACACTTTCACGTATCGACGTGCATATGATAACATCGTAATAGGAATTGCTTACAATAACATCACATAACATAACGGGAACGGTCCTCTTAGGAACCGACCCAAACATTGTTAAATCACTGGTGAGCCTAGAGAATGATGTCTCCCTCATGGTAAGCTCGTTATACAATAACAACAACACTCATTACCGTCCTAATAGTCGGACGAGTAACTTAAGTTAAGATGGTACGGGTTTGGAGGCCTGAACACACCACACAAACACATGTTCCCCCTAAACCGATCATAAGTCAGAATAGCTAAGCTTTGGAGTAAGCTAATGGGAGATCATAACCCGTGAGGGAAACAACCATAACAAAGAGAAGGGTAAGGCTAAGAATGATACCCTCTCCCAAACAACGCGCGACCGGCCAAACCGGATTCCTCACCACTGTTAGTATATACATACTTTTAGATATTAGTTGGAACCCCACTATGGAGTCTATCACATCTACACACCATACAGTATTACGACTGGGTTAAACACACAAGGCAGATCCCTACATTCACACACTCATATCACACAAATAACACACGCATAGCCGTGATTAGAACGTCCCATAGTTCGGGTCGTTTACTCCGAATACCGAACTCTCATGTGATCCTAGACTCAGTTAACTAAGGTTAACACTTCTGAGGTTAAATGGTATCGGAGTTGAACACGCCACATAAATGAATTACTGTAAACTCATTACATGTTTAATCTTACAACGTGGCAAACATACAGAAAAACACATTGGCATACAAGCCGGTGTAATCCGGTAGGACAGAGGTTGCAAGAAAACCATACCTTGGTCCTTGCCTTGATTTGTTTCCACCGTAGGTCACTCCTATACATGATTCAAGAATGTCGGTTAATTAACTTACTTAACCTCCAAATTACTAAGTGTTTAACATGATTATTTGACATGTTTAAATGTCTAACTTACCCTAGGTTACCTTCATTATACACCCTAGGGTTAACTACATAAGTCACATTCTTTTCTGTTTTTTTTTTAAATTTTTTGGTATGTCCGACCCACCGTCCGACCCACAACTGGGTCGGACCCTTCCAGTGGTTTTCGGGTTTGGAAAAACTTAACTTATCCGACCCATGTCCGACCCAACCTTCTGGGTCGGACCATTCCAGAGAAATTCATCGACCTCAGAACATACATGTCCGACCCATGTCCGACCCACCCTTCTGGGTCGGACCATTACAGAAAATTTTACCGCCTTACAAACATGCCCGTCCGACCCACGTCCGACTCACTCGACTGGGTCGGACCATTCCAGAACATTTTCCCTCCTTTGAAACATGACCGTTGACCCATGTCCAACCCACCCTTCTGGGTCGGACCATTCCAGAACAATTCCTGACGTCTAACAGAGGCTGTCGGACCCAAACTTGGGTTGGGTCGGACGTCCTCTAAACTTACCCAAACTTTGTCAAATCTTCACCAAACTTCTCCTAAAGCCTCTTAATGTGTTCTAACATCATTTGGCACATCAAACACACCTTTAGCCATATGCTTGACTCTTTAAATCACTCACCAAAACCATTTTATCATTCACAAATTTCTTACAAAATTCCTAGCACTTGGAATGTTTTCTCCTTAAGATTCCTAAGTGGTATTTCACCAATAATGACCACTATACCAAGGTGTTTCCTCTACACCTTAACATCATCTCTCAAACTTCTTTTCTTACTAACTAGATCTCCTTTTTGACATCTTACCTAAACATCAACATTCCTAAACCTTGAACAAACTTCTTCAAGACTTGAATACATTCTCAACACTCATTGAATTCCTAGAACTTCCAAGATAATACCTAAATCCTTGTATCACTCTAAATCACCTTAAAACATGTTTTCTTTCTTAGTAAAACATTTATCCTTTAACACTTCCTAGTTCACCAGAACCATTTAAAACACTTAGAACTTCTTACACATTTTCCCAAATTTGGCCATAGCTTCTCTTGTATATACTCACATCCAAACACTTAGGTTTGTTACCTTATTTCATTCAAGAACACCTAAAATCCATCAAGAACACCATCACTCACAAGACTTCACCAAATTTACACTACATCACAATATAGTACACAATTTAAATTGCTTGGCACTTAGGCCCTTAAACAACATGGCTCTTAGGCCCTTAAATTGCATAAACCTTAAACACTGAATTTCCACAATATATAAGCCTTTGACCTGCAATTACACACACCAATACATATGTTCCTTTACTAGTCTCCTTGAGAACACCTCACTAAGTCATTAACCATTTGCTCTTTAGGTAGTTTTAGCAAGCATTATAAGCTCATTTCTCCTAAGGCATTAAACAACATTAGGTTAGTATATTTACCTCTTTTCCAAACAAACTTCCTTCTTGTTTCCTTATAAAACCGGTAAGGTATTTGATTCCTTGTCAAGTTCTATACATTGTACAAACAATATAATGAGTATTCAAGCTTTAAGCTTCATCTCATTGTAAACCCTAGATTTACATTGTTTCAAAAACATTAATGTAGTTGTTTTACCTTGATCTTTGAAGAGAGTTTGAATATCTATGAAGAGAGGACTCCACCTAGTCCATAAGAGATTGGAATGAAGCTAGAAAAAAATCACACAAAGAGCTCCATCAATGAGTATTTTCGGTCAACCACAAAACATGGAGGAAACTTGATTTTTCTTTGAGATTCCTTACCCAGAAGCAAAGGAGATCAATAGTATGTGGAAAGACAAGCTCAAGCTCCTTCAATGGTGGAACTCCATGGCACCGAAATGGGGCTCTTGAAGTTTTAAGAAGATAGGAATGAAGAGCTTGATGAGAGGAAGAGATTGGTGGTGTTTGTTTTTGATTTGGATAAGTGAGCTAGATTTTACAAGAGATTAAAGATAGACTTCCATGGTGGTGGTGCTGTATTACCATGAGAGAACAGCAAGAAGGGAGGAAGAAGAAGGTTGGAACCGTGTGAAATGAAGGAGGAAGGGAGAAATGAGATTGGTTTTGCTTTTGGAAGATATTTATAACTTAAAGCAAATAGTAACCTATGAGTCATCTTTATTCACTTAACAAGTTAACATGTTTGGTGACTCATTACTACAAAAACCGGCCCCCTTTATATCACTAAGGGTATTATAGTCTTTGTTGGTCAATTTAATTACTTATAACAACATATGTTACAAACTAGCTTATAAAAATCACTATTCACAAAAACAAGGCACATAGAAGTGAACTTTTTGATTTCCCATTGATATAGACTTCCAAATGTGATACTATATAGTACACATGTTAATTAAAGAGTAATGATGGACATTTAGCCATTCAAAACTCATTTACAAGACAATTTTTCAAAAACGTGCTTTAAGACTCCTTGAAGCACTTTTTGTGTTTTAACTTGTTTTCAAGCTTGGTTTTCTTTGGTAATTGATTTAATATGTTCATTAACATATTTATAAGGTATAGGTATGACCATTAGGTCTTTTACAAATTTATCCCAAGCCTAGAGCACATTTTGCTCCTATTGACTTTAAGGTATTTTCTTATGTTTTATTTGGTTTTATTGTCTACCAAGGTTTCCTGAGGACTTGATTAGCCTTATAAAATCATAATTAAATATTATTAAGTCTTGGTAGGCTCTTTGGGTCCTAACCAAGTTCACTCCTAGCTTAGAGCATGTTTTTGCCCAACCTGTATCTTAGTGCTTTATTGCATTTTTACTATGGTTTAAATTGTTCACTGATGTTTCTAAGGCACTTTTTAGCCTTTACATACCATAGTTTAATATTTAAACCACATATCAAGGTTTGGGGTATTTCAATCTACCCCCCTTAAAAGAACTTCGTCCTCGAAGTTTACACTTCCCACACATCTTGGATTAGAATACGGGGATTACTTATAGAAATAAAACTTCCACAGCCAAACACACTTCACATCACAACCTCGGACTTAATGGTCCGGGTACATATATACATCCATACATAACATAACATATTCACTTGATAACCTCGGACTCAATGGTCCGGGTATCTTAACAACATTTACACATACATAACAACCCTTAGACTCTCTAGTCTTGGGTAACATAACAACATTTAGACACCTAGGTCTTGATAACATAACAGCCTTTAGACACATAGGTCTCTGTAACACAACACGTTTAGACTCATAGGTCTTGATAGCATACACTTTTAGAACTCGAGGTCAAAATAACATTTATTACACATACCAAACAACATGTCATAGCATGTATAACAATCAAAAATATCTTTGATATACACTGTGATCCCGCAGAACCCGGTCGCAATGGACACCTTCCGTCCCCGTGCCTTTGGGAGATCAAAACAATCACTTAAGTTTAAAATTTCTTGTGAGGTTAAGTAAGAGAACTTTCATTATGTAAAGTATCTATCGACGTTTAATAAATACCAATTGAAAATCCTTTTGAAAACACACACAACTCCAAGTCCAACTTAAGCTCTTTGCTTCTTTTCTTAGCGTGGTTATTTGTGACCACTTATAGGGAGCTTCAAGAATCATCCAACCCTGATGTGATCAGCACCAGTGTTGAACTATCCTTCCACCCCAATTTGTGTTCGGCTTCCCTTGATCACATGCAAATCAAGTTCCACTTCCCACTTCATTTTCAAGCATCAATTAAATCACTCATTTCCAATTTTCTATCTTTTAAATCATTCTAGTCATGATCATAACATCTCCAAGGGATAGAACTTCGTCTATCAGTTATTTCCATTCACTTAAATGTTGTTCCCTAGGGAATCTCATTCTCACTAGGTTCTATGTCAGTTTCGTATTCTTTCATGAATCACTATATAGTATATATATATACATATATATTTTATCAAAATACAACACACCATTTCACATTTATACACTATCGGGGTTTGTTCCCCCGGGAGTTTCTCTACTCCCCACACTTGTACTATCACACACAACTGTTAATAAATCAACACACTTATCACAATGGTATTCGCATCATCTGTGCGCAATTACCACAATTAAACCATGAATGAATGTGTATGTTTACGTAACACACACACCAATCATCAAAACAATAATTTTGTGCTATGCACAATATAAGTCACATACACTACGTACACTTGTACGGTAATATACACTAAGTGGTTTTGCGCTCTACCCCCCTTAAAAGGGATTACGCCCACGTAATCAATCACTAAACATTGGCTTAAGATGTTCTACCGTCGTGAAGTGTTTTAACTTCCACGCGGTCTATTACACAATGGATTCTGATTAGAGGATCTTAACCATATTGGCGGTTTAGTTCCTAAACCAAGAATTCTCATTGGAGTTTGTTTAAACTCTTAGTTGGTTTCGATTCTGGCCTGTTAGGCTTCTAGGCGTTAATAATTAGCCATTCACCCATGTTCACCATGTACATTCAACACTTGAATCACTGGCTCACTAGTTTCTGCTGCAAAACTCCAATAACTGTAGAGCTTAATTGCCCCATTTGCTATTCTTACTGTATTTCACATCCCCAATTGTCACCTTCGTCTTGGTAACAATGGTTTCTCAACCGACGCGTGGTATCTCTTACCTTTAGCGAATTCGGTGAGTTATAAACTTTCGATCCACTTCCATAACAATTTACTGTGTATACAGTTATGTATTTCACAATGATTGACTTGTTCCCTTCCGACTTACTCTCGGTCGAGATTGAGCTACTACCTAGTGTGTAGTGCTCTCTCAGCTATTTACAACATTTGGGGTATATTCCATACCGATATTTGGCAGTTAGTGCTACTGTAGTCACTTACTGTTAATCATGTCTCCACATTTGGTTTTGCACAAGCACTCTTTTATTGGTGCGGCCTTGCATTTCCTATGCATCGGCCATTATAATATTATTCCTCCACAATTAACATGTTTCTGATTCCTAGCTATCCCACTCGATCATTACTGCGCAAGTGCAATACCAAAACACTCAGTCATACAGAGTGCAGAGGCGTAAACTCTTGACAGTAAATCCCTTATGCGATTCGCCATGAAATTCACACTGAGTTCCTCATCACACAGTACCTACCACTGGCTTATTGCCCAGTCCGTTTACATCGCTTACCTTGCATCTCTACTAAGTTTAACTCATAACTCCACTTATTTGTCCTATCATCACTTAACAATAATTATACAACGGTCGCTTATTGCACACCGTGCTCTTACTCCTTGTATAACATCAGCTTATATCGTATTTACTGTCACATTAACTTCCACACATACACTTACATTATTCACATTATGGTTCATCACTCATTTGGATGACTACTGAATGCTCCTTGAGCATCGATCATTCGAGTCACAAGCCGGCATTATTCAGCCAGGTGCTTCACTTTATACACATACTACTAAGCTAATTGCTCTCTTTCAATAATAACATCGTCCATCCTTAACATATTTCTTGAACTTGATTCACATAACTACCGCTCCTGCGGTCTCACAATATCGAGAGGTATCCCCACTCTTAATGCAGTGGTTCGTTCTCCACTCTATTCACTTATATAACATAAACTTCTACAATCAATTGAATTTATATTACATATCTTGCTTATGGCTTATAAGCCTTATTTGCCTTGAGCTGGGCTCATTGTAGGCTGTCCACACACATGTACTTCTCTGTACAATATTACATGTTTAGAGGTTGTAGTGGGCTCCATGACAAGGTCGTTGCATCACGTTTCCTTTCACGGGATGCCCCTTAGGTTTGTCAGTCCGTCTCCTGACAACTTATGTCTAAACTGGGTGTTAGTTTCAACCCTCGTGTTTCTATCACGTTATCTTGTTCAATTTTTGTTGATGCAAACACCCTTCAAGGATCGCTCCTGGTTGTTGCTAAATTATGCCTTTACATCCAGTTCGCACTTACTGGTATATTCTGTTAGCCACGCCGTTTGCGTTCTTAACTGGCTATTATCTTCTTCTGTGAAGATCAACATTTCCTGGTAGTGTTGTAGGTACTCATTCTGGGAGTTTCATCCCGTTTGTTACACATTAATCTGTCCATATCAAGCATCTGCCTTGCCATGTATAGGCTGGGTCACCGTTCCAGTTATCATGTTTATCCTTGAGGATCCTTAAGACGTATAAGATGTCTTTTCATTACAGTTGGTGCACTTCGCACCTCCTGACTCTTAAACATTTCCTTGAAAGGAATTCACTAATTCTCTTAGTCTCGTTAACTTGACTTGTTCCTTTACTTCAACCATTCCATGCAATTCTTAGCTCTTGTTTGACTTATACTGCTGACCGTAGAACGGAGTCGACTACTTCCCGTGTTTTGGACTCTACTCGTATACATATGTGGGGCACCATACTGATACATTACTACTTACCCAACTAACCCATAAGTAGGTCTGTCAGGCCCACAAGCTCCTATCGTAGTGCGGTCGTCCCACAATTCAGTTGGTACACTCGTAGTGTCCGTCACACGCCTAGGTGAAGTATTCTGTTGTCAACTCCCTTATATTGTCCCGTGACAATATTCATTCCTTGCTTCCCGAACTTAATCGAGGGAAAGTTTATCCACTGTTGTATCTTTATCAACTGCCCTTGGTTTTACTGGTTTGGTTTAAAAGAAGGTTGGAAAGAAGTGTTGGTTTGAAAGAAAATCTAGTTTTGAAAGAAAGAGTTTAGATAAATCTGGGTTTGAAAGAAAATTTTCATGGTTTCACAACATCTTCTTACCTTAACCAAGTCTAGCTTCTTGCTGACTGGTGTATTTACAATTACAGAGGTTAGGCTACCAAGCCCTTCCATGGTCATAATTATCCCGTTTAACTTCATGGTACTTTACTAAGTACTTTGTAGTGGTTATAAATTTCCCGAATAGCCCTGTTATATCAGCACTTGCTATGGCAAGTGCGCCATGCTAACTGGCTATCGGTTCAACACATACTGGTTGTGGTATTGTTTTTACCCATACTGTCATCAGCGGCCTTGTTGGCCCTCACTGATCTTACTGCCTTGATAATAACTCTTCTAGGTGATTTCTCACTGTCTTCACATGACGATCATCCACTAGGGTGTTTCCCATTATGGGAGACCCCTTTTTCTTAGTATCGTATTCTCTTTGTAGCCCATTCCACGTATTTGGGCACTACGTTGTAGTTCCCTAGTCGGTTAGTATACCGTTGGTGTATTATTTCACAACTGTGGTTCCGTAGACATTTGTCTCGGGGTTCATTATTCCACTTCTTGCCTGTTGCACGGTCGGTGCGTTGCAAGCTGGTTATCCTCGACTGCTCGGCATGTCGACCCAGGTTGCCGGAAATTCTATTCTTCTATACACTGATTCTTCGCTCTTCGCTATGAAATGCGGTTAACACTGTTTAGATGGGAACCGTCTCCGGGATTTCCAGTTTTTGGGATCTACCGTATGACAGGTTCTCCGTACCTTTAGAGGTGTTTAGTAACAGCCAGATCGGGTATTCCCGAGTAAGAGAGGACTTCCATCTCTCTGACGTTCTTTCCCAAGTTATAAAATAGGGATTGTGGAGGGCGGGAAGGATACTATAGGTTTCCAGTACTCACTGGTAGTTCCTATCTAGCGTATCTCTCACGCTATCGCTCAACCCTCAACCCAAAGTACTAAAATCCTAACTCAGTACTTCCTAAGCTCGGTAATTCAGTCATCAGAGTGATACTTCGCTCTGATACCACTTTTTGTAACACCCCATCCAACATTAACAGACTTACAATAAACTGCAGCGGAAATACAAACCTCATCACATTACTTAACTCGTTGGTGTTACACGCCGTTAGCCACCCACGTGGCTAACAAGGCTAATCCATATACATTGTACCAGTCTGATGGGCTAAATTCCCGAGCAACTACACATTATTATCCCTTTCCATTAACAACAACAACAACACACACCTTTCAACTATACCGAGTATTTATAAATTGATGCCGACAACAATTTCGGTCTTACTACACCTACTGTATATATACACTTAAATGAATACCCATGTACAATGACTACCCCGTCCTACTCTCGAACGGCTTCAAGCTCTCTGTACCTGAAATAGGAAAAGAAGAGAAAGGGTGGCCCCCAAGGGGCTCAGCACCTTTGCTGGTATGGTAATCCCGCAGCCCACATGCTACCGGGCCACGCACAACTAATTGTCGTCTTAGCATGCGGTTGATTATATTTACATGCATGTAACAGTAAACACACAACACATAACATTTCGCCTCAACGGCTCAACAACGGATAATATATCCTTACTTAATAAGTCACTCATGGTATTCATTATCCCTAGAGTGTCCCTCCTCTAATGGAGCTACTTCCTTAATAGACGACACTTACCCTTAAATCGGGTTATCCTTAAACGCCTCTTTTCTCAAACTGGGATTCATATCCATGATCCACACACTTCATATCTCACAATATATATCATTCCTCACATACTAAACTTAACAACACTTTCACGTATCGACGTGCATATGATAACATCGCAATAGGAATTGCTTACAATAACATCACATAACATAACGGGAACGGTCCTCTTAGGAACCGACCCAAACATTGTTAAATCACTGGTGAGCCTAGAGAATGATGTCACCCTCATGGTAAGCTCGTTATACAATAACAACAACACTCATTACCGTCCTAATAGTCGGACAAGTAACTTAAGTTAAGATGGTACGGGTTTAGAGGCCCGAACACACCACACAAACACATGTTCCCCCTAAACCGATCATAAGTCAGAATAGCTAAGCTTTGGAGTAAGCTAATGGGAGATCATAACCCGTGAGGGAAACAACCATAACAAAGAGAAGGGTAAGGCTAAGAAGGATACCCTCTCCCAAACAACGCGCGACCGGCCAAACCGGATTCCTCACCACTGTTAGTACATACATACTTTTAGATATTAGTTGGAACCCCACTATGGAGTCTATCACATCTACACACCATACAGTATTACGACTGGGTTAAACACACAAGGGAGATCCCTACATTCACATACTCATATCACACAAATAACACACGCATAGCCGTGGTTAGAACGTCCCATAGTTCGGGTCGTTTACTCCGAATACCGAACTCTCATGTGATCCTAGACTCAGTTAACTAAGGTTAACACTTCTGAGGTTAAATGGTATCGGAGTTGAACACGCCACATAAATGAATTACTGTAAACTCATTACATGTTTAATCTTACAACGTGGCAAACATACAGAAAAACACATTGGCATACAAGCCGGTGTAATCCGGTAGGACACAGGTTGCAAGAAAACCATACCTTGGTCCTTGCCTTGATTTGTTTCCACCGTAGGTCACTCCTATACATGATTCAAGAATGTCGGTTAATTAACTTACTTAACCTCCAAATTACTAAGTGTTTAACATGATTATTTGACATGTTTAAATGTCTAACTTACCCTAGGTTACCTTCATTATACACCCTAGGGTTAACTACATAAGTCACATTCTTTTCTGTTTTTTTTTAAAATTTTTTGGTATGTCCGACCCACCGTCCGACCCACAACTGGGTCGGACCCTTCTAGTGGTTTTCGGGTTTGGAAAAACTTAACTTATCCGACCCATGTCCGACCCAACCTTCTGGGTCGGACCATTCCAGAGAAATTCATCGACCTCAGAACATACATGTCCGACCCATGTCCGACCCACCCTTCTGGGTCGGACCATTACAGAACATTTTACCGCCTTACAATCATGCCCGTCCGACCCACGTCCGACTCACTCGACTGGGTCGGACCATTCCAGAACATTTTCCCTCCTTTGAAACATGACCGTCCGACCCATGTCCGACCCACCCTTCTGGGTCGGACCATTCTAGAACAATTTCCTGACGTCTAACAGAGGCTGTCCGACCCAAACTTGGGTCGGACCCCTGGGTCGGATGTCCTCTAAACTTACCCAAACTTTGTCAAATCTTCACCAAACTTCTCCTAAAGCCTCTTAATGTGTTCTAACATCATTTGGCACATCAAACACACCTTTAGCCATATGCTTGACTCTTTAAATCACTCACCAAAACCATTTTATCATTCACAAATTTCTTACAAAATTCCTAGCACTTGGAATGTTTTCTCCTTAAGATTCCTAAGTGGTATTTCACCAATAATGACCACTATACCAAGGTGTTTCCTCTACACCTTAACATCATCTCTCAAACTTCTTTTCTTACTAACTAGATCTCCTTTTTGACATCTTACCTAAACATCAACATTCCTAAACCTTGAACAAACTTCTTCAAGACTTGAATACATTCTCAACACTCATTGAATTCCTAGAACTTCCAAGATAATACCTAAATCCTTGTATCACTCTAAATCACCTTAAAACATGTTTTCTTTCTTAGTAAAACATTTATCCTTTAACACTTCCTAGTTCACCAGAACCATTTAAAACACTTAGAACTTCTTACACATTTTCCCAAATTTGGCCATAGCTTCTCTTGTATATACTCACATCCAAACACTTAGGTTTGTTACCTTATTTCATTCAAGAACACCTAAAATCCATCAAGAACACCATCACTCACAAGACTTCACCAAATTTACACTACATCACAATATAGTACACAATTTAAATTGCTTGGCACTTAGGCCCTTAAACAACATGGCTCTTAGGCCCTTAAATTGCATAAACCTTAAACACTGAATTTCCACAATATATAAGCCTTTGACCTGCAATTACACACACCAAGACATATGTTCCTTTACTAGTCTCCTTGAGAACACCTCACTAAGTCATTCACCATTTGCTCTTTAGGTAGTTTTAGCAAGCATTATAAGCTCATTTCTCCTAAGGCATTAAACAACATTAGGTTAGTATATTTACCTCTTTTCCAAACAAACTTCCTTCTTGTTTCCTTATAAAACCGGTAAGGTATTTGATTCCTTGTCAAGTTCTATACATTGTACAAACAATATAATGAGTATTCAAGCTTTAAGCTTCATCTCATTGTAAACCCTAGATTTACATTGTTTCAAAAACATTAATGTAGTTGTTTTACCTTGATCTTTGAAGAGAGTTTGAATATCTATGAAGAGAGGACTCCACCTAGTCCATAAGAGATTGGAATGAAGCTAGAACAAAATCACACAAAGAGCTCCATCAATGAGTATTTTCGGTCAACCACAAAACATGGAGGAAACTTGATTTTTCTTTGAGATTCCTTACCTAGAAGCAAAGGAGATCAATAGTATATGGAAAGACAAGCTCAAGCTCCTTCAATGGTGGAACTCCATGGCACCGAAATGGGGCTCTTGAAGTTTTAAGAAGATAGGAATGAAGAGCTTGATGAGAGGAAGAGATTGGTGGTGTTTGTTTTTTATTTGGATAAGTGAGCTAGATTTTACAAGAGATTAAAGATGGACTTCCATGGTGGTGGTGCTGTATTACCATGAGAGAACAGCAAGAAGGGAGGAAGAAGAAGGTTGGAACCCTGTGAAATGAAGGAGGAAGGGAGAAATGAGATTGGTTTTGCTTTTTGAAGATATTTATAACTTAAAGCAAATAGTAACCTATGAGTCATCTTTATTCACTTAACAAGTTAACATGTTTGGTGACTCATTTCTACAAAAACCGGCCCCCTTTATATCACTAAGGGTATTATAGTCTTTGTAGGTCAATTTAATTACTTATAACAACATATGTTACAAACTAGCTTATAAAAATCACTATTCACAAAAACAAGGCACATAGAAGTGAACTTTTTGATTTCCCATTGATATAGACTTCCAAATGTGATACTATATAGTACACATGTTAATTAAAGAGTAATGATGGACATTTAGTCATTCAAAACTCATTTACAAGATAATTTTTCTAAAACGTGCTTTAAGACTCCTTAAAGCACTTTTTGTGTTTTAACTTGTTTTCAAGCTTGGTTTTCTTTGGTAATTGATTTAATATGTTCATTAACATATTTATAAGGTATAGGTATGACCATTAGGTCTTTTACAAATTTATCCCAAGCCTAGAGCACATTTTGCTCTTATTGACTTTAAGGTATTTTCTTATGTTTTATTTGGTTTTATTGTCTACCAAGGTTTCCTGAGGACTTGATTAGCCTTATAAAATCATAATTAAATATTATTAAGTCTTGGTAGGCTCTTTGGGTCCTAACCAAGTTCACTCCTAGCTTAGAGCATGTTTTTGCCCAACCTGTATCTTAGTGCTTTATTGCATTTTTACTATGGTTTAAATTGTTCACTGATGTTTCTAAGGCACTTTTTTGCCTTTACATACCATAGTTTAATATTTAAACCACATATCAAGGTTTGGGGTATTTCAATAATAAATAAGATGTAGAATAATTAAATTCCTTGATTTAACATAAGTTTCTATTTTAATTCTACCATATAAGTATATATACATATATGTAAATAATTTCACTTCTCTTAAAAGCTAATACCCAAAACATTTATAAACATACTGTTATAAAATGTTAATTTAGTTTTCCTTATTTTTTCCCAGCTTAAAAGTTTATTAACAAACCATACTTTAATTTTTGTTACATTAAAAACCATATATTATAAGTTATTCTTATGAACAACTCATAAACACAATTTTTAAACCCATTTACCATTGTCCAAAAATTCCCAAATTTAATATACAGTAACTATAACATTTTATACATATTATAAATTTTTATTTCATAAAAATATCTTTTTTAATTAACCAAATAATTCCGTAATACTCGTAACTTGCAAAAATCATAACTTACGTTTAAAAACTCCAAAACCATATTAATTTACATCAAAATAAACTAGATTTTATAAGGAATCTATGGTTAAAATTTCAAGTCAAAATACATTCGGAAAGGTATTTAAATTAATTCAACAAGTTAGGGATAATTACAGGAATTTATAAAAACTTAATATCGGCCGTCCGTTTCTTTTAACTACGATCGGACGACCCGAGATCTCTGAGTTCATCAGCGAAAGGGGAATAATGTTCGAGTACTAATCTGTCAATTCCTTAAAATCGACAGAACCAAATTCGATGATTCTTATTTCTATGGATTCGATATTCAATTCTGGTTCTAATGGTACCAATTTCGCTAGCTATAATGCAGTGTACATCAAATACAATTCTAGTTCGAGGTTAGGGTTTCTTTCGGTTTTCCGATTCCAAATCTCACGAATTCTCTCAATCTAACGCTTAATAGATGCAATTGGAACATTGTTTTGACCGATAATGTAAGGGCAATTAGCAAGGTCGAAAGAATTTGAAGAAAACTTACCGGAATTGCACGAATCGAAAGGATTCGATTTCGGTTTCTACAAAAATTCCCCCTTTACGAACCGATTGAGTAGCCAACTTTACAACGCTATAAGTTTCAGTACAGATCGAGTTAGAACTTGTTCTTAGGCTTAATCTAAAGAGGAAACTTAACTCTACACAATGATAGCAAGAACTCACTCTAACTTGCACTACACAGAAAGAAATCGGAGCCGAAAGTTACGAGTTTATACCTTGTGTTTCAGTATGATTTTATGCAATGGTGAATCGAGATCTTTAGACGTCTCGTTCTCCCAATCGGTTATGAATCAGCCTTGGTCATCAACAAGAAAGTTGTAGAGGGATTAATGATCTACACAACGAGCTAAAGAAATCGAATTTTGGTTGAAAGATGAGGAAATTATGGCAAGACGAATCTTACCTGAAATCGAAGGAAACTGGAATCTGCTGTTTCGGTTTCGCAGGGTGGCTACTTTGGATCAAATTTCCGGTTGATTTAGGATGATCTAGGTTTAGTGCAAGTTATGGTTGTAAAGAGGAAGTGTAGGAGAAGACAACAAAGAAGACGATACTCAAAAATTCCAAAAGATGAGAAAGATATGGAGGTCACAAGTTAGGGTAAAATCAGAAATCGGTTACCGGAAAACAAGGGGATAAAATCGGCTAAGCATTGGGCGCGTATCCCGAGGTGCACGGGTGAGTCAGCAGACTTGCCACATCAGCATTTTTTTCAAAATTTTGGCTCTAAACTTCATTTTATCATAACTTTGGCTAGGATGATCCGTTTTTGACGTTCTTTTTATCGATCTTCATGGTTTTCCATAACATATTTATTGGTATAGGTTTCATGGGCTGGTTTGTCCATTCTCAAAAAGTCAACCCTAGCAAGGCTTGAGAAGCTTTAGGGTTACTAGAATTTTATATTGACTTTTATGTTTCAAAACAATGTTCCAACTCTTTCTGAAATCTTTAAAATATACTTGGAGTGTTTAGAAATTTTTCCTAGATTTATTGACTTGTAAATCTTATTATTAAATTCATAATACTATATAATAATATATGGTAATCCAATATTTAATAGTATTCTTTAGGATTAAATGGGAGAAATCCCATGATTTAATTTTCATAACTCCATATAAGGATATAATGATTTATTATTCACAATTCCACACTATAATATAATAATTAATGGTATTATTAACGGTTTTAATAAAAGAAATCCCCTAAATTAATTTAAATTAATTTAGGGGTATTTCAGGACGTCCTCTAATACATGTGGTATTCGCATTTAATTGTGCGTAATAACCACAACCACATAAGAATGAATACATGTGTTTATATAAAATACGTATCAAACATCACAACTAATTGTATTGTGCTATGCACACTGTAGGTTACGTACTCAATACGTGACACATACGCTAAGCGATTGGGCGCTCTACCCCCCTTAAAATGGATTACACCCACGTAATCAACATTATATCATCCTTGAACATAGGTTCAAGATGGTTAGGTTTCATGGAGCATTCTGGCTCCCATGTAGTCTATCTCACATTATGATTGGGTCAGAGGGTCTTCACCATGGTAATGGCTTAGTCTCTGTATCAAGGATTCTTATTGGTGTTTATACCAATCTTACAACTGTGTTCCAGTGTGACCTCTAAGGCTCCAAAGTATTTGGTAGATAAGTCGTATATTTTATTCGACTGGAAGATGTGAGACACATCCTTCCTTCTTCTCTTTTGTTAGGTATATCAAACCTTTAAGATACGGTCCACTAGCTTCTGCTGCGCGACTCTGATAATCTTGGGGCTTAGTTTACCCTTCCTATCCTCTTCAATATGTTTACAGCTCCTTTGTATCCTTATAACTTAGGAATAAAGTTCTCTTAATGGACGCGTAGTATCTTTATCTATACACGGTCTTTATGAGTTATAGCTTGTCTATCCAGTTCTCTAGAGATCTGGTGTTCATGCTGTTATTACGCCTTTCAGTGTCTGAATTGTTTCCTACTAACTGATCCTCAGTCTGAGATTTCCGTATTATCTGGAGCTGCTGTTCAGTGCTTATTGTTCTTCATAACTCTTAATTGTTTCCTCCTGGCATGAGTTATCTGACTCTTTGAATCTCATTGGTTTAATTGAGTTCTTCCTCCTCCATTGTTCACGGTAACTTGTTGTTCTGGTGTGAGTTTACATCTCTGACTGTCGTACGGAGTTGACTACTTCTCGTCTTCCTTACACTACTCGTTTACATATATGGGGTACCTTACTGATACATTGCCACTTACCCGACTAACTTATAAATAAGTCCATCAGGCCCACAAGCTCCTTTGGAGTGCGGTCGTCCCACATCTCATTTAAGTATACTCGTAGTGCTCGTCACACGCTTGGTTATAGCTAATTTGTGAAGTATTCAATTGTCGATCTCCTCTTTCATCATTCCATAATAACGCACATGTCGTTATTCTTGAACTTAATCAAGGAATATCCATCTACTTGGTTTATAACTACATTATACCTTTTGTATTTAGTACAGACTCGTTCCCTTAGTAATTTGAGGTCTCTTTCCTTAGAGCCTCTTATCTTATTTCTCAAGTCGATCCACTAGGAATGCACTTCCAGCTCCGTACGGAATGGACAGTGTGCTTCCTGTGTAACCTTTCATCACATGGCCCAGGCTACTGCAGTTACTGCACAGTCTATCTCCCATGTCATCACCTTACTTACAATGGTTTTTAATTCCTAAATCTGATTGCTTTCGTGTCAATATTTGATGGCTTATATATAGTGGTTGCTTTGCTGCGCACTGTAACTTAATCTACCTGATAGGTATTATTCTCATGGCCTCCACTATCGAAGTAGCTTTAGCTTTCTCATATTTCCCATTGATGGCGTGATTCTTTGGTCATTTTACTTCGACGACTCGTCTTATATTCAATCCCTTTCATGGTGTAAACACACTGGGAGTTCTCTAATTTCGGTGTTTGACGGTTGCCGTATCGTGTTGTAAAATGGTTATCTCTTAATATGAAGGTGTTCTGCTTCAATCTCAGGTTCCCAAGTAGGCTAATTTCTCTCACATTCTTTCATCCTTTATGATGTTATTTACCATGTAATTTAACCGGTTACTGAAGAAGTTATCTGTTGAATCACAAGCTCTTTTGAGCGTTGGTCACTTGACGTGCCATACTGCGCACTCACAATGTTTATCTCTGACGATTGCTGATTCTTAAATCCTGGGTGTTGGATATGAGGTCTGTTTCTGCAGCCTTCAATATTATTTATGTGTATTCAATCTCTAAGAAGTGAAAGCCCTTTTTGAGGGGTTTATTCCCACTCAAGGCCTCACAACAAGGAGAGGTATCCCCACCCTAAAAGGAGTGGTTCGTACTCCACCTCCGTTGTAACACCCCATCTCTGTAACACCCCAACTCAATCCTAATGTGGTCCCGCAACTTAACAGCATATATACATATACATGTCACAGCGGAATTCTTTACACTCCAGGACCTTGCCACAGTCTGACTACAGAATATACCGAACATTAGTACATAACAACCTTAACCAAATACATATTCTTCTTACAATCCTCTCACATCCTATACATCTTACTAACTCAATTGCCATACGAGTGTACATGCACAACTCGTAGGCCACACTTAACCCTTAACACTTGTACCCCTTCTTACTCTCGCGACGGCCGCCTCTTGATGTTCACCTGTGTAGTAAAAACAGCCCCCAAAGGGGGTCAGCACGAATGCTGGTACGATCCTCTCATGGCCCCCAAGCTAACGTGGCTACGACGACTAATTGTCGATAGCATGGAGGTTGATTAGATGCACAACATAATAGAAAGTGCAGTAAACAACAAACCAAATATGAACAATCAACGTTCAAACATAACGAATGACTTAAATGCGTTCCCTTAATTAGAGAGTTTATTATTTAACTCCTTAAGTAATGTTCCCTCTTAATCTTAGTCCATCCTTATCTTACCTCAATCTTAGTCTTATCTTAGTCTTAGAAACAACCATCCTTTAAAAAGGAGTGGATGCAGCTTATCTTAGTCTTAATAATACAAACCATCCTTTAAAGAGGAATGGTTGCAACTTATCTTAACCTTACCTTATGTATGCCAATCGTTCTCTCATTGGGAACAGGTTAGCCCTTAGTTCGTTGTTTATTTTTGTAGGGCTTGGTTAACCCTAGCCAGCAGCAGGACACTTACCGGCAATAAACAACATTCTTAAATTGTTGGGGATGTAGGCTAGATCCCCCCACGCCATCTTAGTATGCCTCCCTCCTAGAACAAGTAGTCCGAGGAGGCCGAGTCTATATGTCGACTCTAGGCGACGAGTCTAAAGACAAGTCATATTTGGAAGTCGGTATCTGTTAAGGATACCGACCTCCCCAAATACACATGTGCCGGTACCATTCCGGATTCCT
This sequence comes from Limonium bicolor, assembly GCA_023374045.1. Taxonomy (NCBI): domain Eukaryota; kingdom Viridiplantae; phylum Streptophyta; class Magnoliopsida; order Caryophyllales; family Plumbaginaceae; genus Limonium; species Limonium bicolor. The sequence continues at coordinate 113,042,736 of CM041783.1, forward strand.
CACTGCAAACGATTTATTTGGTGTATTAAAAACTAAGAAATAATCCTAGATTCAATAGTTCAAAAGATCGTCAGGTTGCAAAAATCCCGGTCGAAATAGTATAGTAATTCAATGAAGCGACCAGGGTGTCAATCCACGGGACTCGATAGTAAGTCTAGCCTTAGGCATTGGTTAACTAAAAAAAGGGGGTTTTGTTTTGGTTTTGGGTTGCAATTAAATAACAAGAAAGTAGACAGCAGATAAAGTAAAGTGATAGCTTTGGGAGTGTGAACGGTACTCTAGGTTCAGGGAGTTGTTTCACTAGCTAGGTTCTGCATATTCTACTGCTTAAGTGGAGACTTGGATCGGCTTGTAATTCTCATTTTGCAAACGATTTATTTGGTGTATTAAAAACTAAGAAATAATCCTAGATTCAATAGTTCAAAAGATCGTCAGGTTGCAAAAATCCCGGTCGAAATAGTATAGTAATTCAATGAAGCGACCAGGGTGTCAATCCACGGGACTCGATAGTAAGTCTAGCCTTAGGCATTGGTTAACTAAAAAAAGGGGGTTTTGTTTTGGTTTTGGGTTGCAATTAAATAACAAGAAAGTAGACAGCAGATAGATAAAGTATAGCTTTGGGAGTGTGAACGGTTCTCTAGGTTCAGGGAGTTGTTTCACTAGCTAGGTTCTGCATATTCTACTGCTTAAGTGGAGACTTGGATCGGCTTGTAATTCTCAATTATCTATTCTGTATTAAGTCTTAATTCCAGATAGCTCATCTAGACAGGGCATGTAGTCCTAGTCTAGACCTAGCAAGTATATCTAGATGGCTTTAATGCTCAGAATTACTAGTCTGGTTGGTTCAATCCGGACTAAAGCTCCTAGTGACTAAAGTAATCTATCCGATTGCAATTATCATAGGTAACAGGTTAATAGGACCGTCAATGCTAATCACCTTATCTGATCATAACATGATTCGAGGGCTTATAATAACTTAGCAACGTTTATTAAAAGCACTTAAAAGCATTATCCTGAACAATCCAAATTGTTTCACAAGCAGTAGAATAATGCAGAGTTTAACTAATTACAACATCCCTTCCCCTAGAGTAAATCCTCTTAGCTAGACATAGCGGATAAAATCATAAATGAGAGAGAGTTGAAAGAAATCATCTGTTACGAAGATCTTCTGGCTCGCTCCACCCTTTGTCCTTGCGCTATGCCGGCTGAGAGGTTGGATTCGGTAATAATGAGGTGAATTTGGTGAAATGGAACGAAAATGGAATTTTTGGGTGAGTTTGTGAGACGTCCGGATGGGATGGGTCGGACTCAAATCCGGACGTGAATCCGGACGTGAGTTTTTGTGTGGCGAGTGTGCGATGGGCTACGTGTGATTTTTTGTGGAGAAAATGGGATGAAAACGAGTTTTATGTGGAGTGTGTTTGTGTTTGAGTGTAGGTATGGAGATGGAGTATGGAGGGTTTATTATGAGGATGAGCAGATGAATGAAATAAGAGGAGGAGGATGAGGAGAGGGGTGGATGAAAACATCCGGTGCGAATTGGAATGAAGCTGGGGAAGGGTTTAAATAGGCTTGGGATTTAGACATTGGTTAGTGATAAAGAGAGTAGGAGCATAGGTATTGGCTTAGTTTATACGTAGTAGCAGATTGATTGAGCTAGGGGATTGATTGATCGGCTGATAATTGCGCCGAAAGCGACAATTATCAGCGCGGTGATTTTTATTTTTCAATTCTGTGTCACGTCCGTATTTGAGTCCGTACACGGACAGACATCCGGACGTGACTATCCTAGCGAGATCTACTGTCCGCGTTTGTGTCCTGATTGCGGACAAGACTGTCTTGGGAGATCTGTGAGCTGTCCGCGTGGCCGTCCGGATTTGCGGACGTGACTCAAGAGAGGAGGGAACTCGATCTGGAGATGTCCGCCTTTGTGTCCGGGTCTGTCCGTCAGGACATATATCCGGACATGTGTAAATTTTTCTCTTTTTGTTCCAAAAGCTCTAAACTCCTTCCTAATCACGTCCTATGCCAAAATAACATGGAAATAGAGAGTAAATGCACATATCTAAGTAAAAGCATATGATAAGTGTGAAATGTGACATGAATTGTTATGAAAATAGGAAGTATTAAAGCTCTAAAAGTATATATATTTCGCACTTATCAAACTTCCTCACACTTAGCTTTTGCTTGTCCTCAAGCAAATACAGAATATGACTACTCTTAAGGGCCGTAGTATTGAAACTCAGGATCAAACAACGTTCCCATGGAAAACAAGCAAAATGACAATCAAAAGAAAAGTTCTGCTACTAGCTGTAGGTTTTCGCAAACAGTGAAAAAGAATGAAGTTAAAAAACATGGAGCAGTTAGACTACAAAATCTGGAACTAGATTAACTTGGGATCTTCCACTATTTCTTTCCTCTAACCTTTGGATGACAAGGGGTGTGAAGTAATGCCTTATTCCGCAATACCTTTCAACACCACGTACTCATGTTTATAAATAAAAACTGCAATTTATTGCTTTCTCTTTTTTTTTTTGAATGCAGAAATGTATATAAAACAAACATTTTTTTTTATTGCATTGATTTTTCTGTACCCCAGACTTTTCTCTCTATCCTTGTAGCGGTGTTGGGTCTTCTATCCCAGATCACGAGACCTTAGGTAGATAGGTGTTAAGGCACCCCAGAGAACTTAATAACCGGATAGACGAGGCCTGCATTTGGTTTAGAAAAATTTATAAACAACGGAGTACCTTGCCTTATCCTTTTCATTCCAAACTTTCAAATCATTTCCAAGAATCCCAAGCTAAACTAATTCAGTTTCCATAATCAACTAATCCATCAAATTTCTGTGAAAATAGATTAATTTGAATAAAATTAGATATACAAACAGCCTAGAGCAGAAAGATTCTTGAGGTGGCCATCGGGCTTGTTTTCAAGACTTCCAAATTATTATTATTATTATTATTTTTTTTCGGCCACTTAAAAGAGACAATTCTTTCAAAATAAGAGGACAAACAAAAACAAAGGTGGCATTAAGTGCAACTGGCATTTTCAGGGAAAGGTCTACTTCCTCACAATTAAGAGGAGCAATGTCCTCATTGTTCAAAATAAAATAAAATCAAGAGAAGACCTTTCAAAATATGCCAGACTCATAAAGAATTTCATTCAGGACAACACTGGACTGATATAAAAATAAGCATTAAGCATGATAGATGATCGTAGGCTGAACACATTAAAAATAAAGGAAATGGAAGCTTCCCTGATATCGTAGATTGAGGAAGGTTCCCTTCCTCACACTTATTTTCGTGCATGGGGTTGTAGCCTTCCTCACACTTGCGTTCAAGCAAGTGTCCAGCCTTAGAGCATCAAACACCAGAAAAAGAAATTAAAGCACCGGCTCCACTACTACTTCAGAAATAGAAAAAGAAATAAAGACAAGGGTGACAATTAAACCCAACTTGCATATTCAGATTGATTTTTCTACTTTTAATTTCTCTATTGCGTGAAAATCGAACCCCAGGTAAGCATTCATTTTAACGTAGAACATTGGTAAGCAAGTAGAGACAACAATTTGTAAAAAGGAGTACTTCCCAACGTTCCAGTCAATCGTAAGTTCGTGCGCAGTTGAGGTTTATTTGTCGTGTTATGCGTCCCCTCGACGTCTGACCAACCTCCTGGACCCATCTAGTCCTAGTGGTCCTCAGTAGCTCCTCACCCATATCTACGTGGGCTTCCTCGTTATCCGGAAGCATCAAGATGGTGCTGAAGGAGGTGGGAGTAATCTCTACCGGATGGTGGTGCACATAAGAGGTGACGACATTCTGCGTATCGTGTGCCTGGGCGTTCGCATAGAACTCCCGGACTAGGTCAGGAGCGTAAACGCCCTCGCCCATCCTCAGTACTGAAGCCATCCCGTGGCTCTCAAAGACAGGACGTATCTCTGTGGAGTTAATCACCCCTGATGCTACACGCCTCTCCATAACAAATTTCCCGCCCTGGTCGAACCAGGCACGGGCGGTGGCGGAGATAAACCCATCCTCTCGTAGGGGAGGTGGAGGTGGAGGTGGTGCATCTGATGTATCATCGGGTCGTGGGCGTCGCGAAGAGGACCCCGAGCGTGTAACTCCACCTCCTCTAAAACGAACCATCTATTTGTTGTTTGTCAGAAGGGAAATTAAAATTCGATAATAAAGATGCAACAATGAAAGGCAAAGAACACACAAAAACACAAGCCCATAGTAATTCAGATTCTCAAGAGTTCGTTATTGCTAGCGAACAAGGCAATATAGGGCTTAACAGTCATAATACTAAGTTTAAATAACATCACACATTAAGATGCAAGGCCAGAAACAATTTTCAAAATTCTTGCAAAATTTCAACACGTCCAGACCTGTGAACGGGTGGGCTGGCGCGGACGCAAGTCCGGACAGGTCAAGAACCCTAAAAAAATTTCGCGACGAACTAAATTCGCCCAAATCACCAAATTTTTAACAGATTTAGCAATTTTCTCACGCTTTCACTCTTCAAGCATCTAATTACCAACATAATCAACGCAAACTATCATCTAATCCATCGATTTCCTCTAATTTCGAAACAGATTTGCAATTTTGATGGAGAAAACCTGAGTTGGCTGCGGGATTTCTGAGGACGACAATGGAGGCTGTGGGTTGGTGTTGGTTGACCGGAGGTGGTGCGGATTTCTGGTGCGCCGGTGGGTGTTGCTCCTGGTGGTGGTGTTGATTCGTGGAGCTGAAAAACGGAAATGGATGGAGCGATGCGTAAATGGGGAAATGGAATGGAGATGGTGAGCGGGTGCGGTGGCGGTGGTTCTGCTTCGTCGACGGGGCTGCGGCGGAGAGGCGGCGGTTGTGTGGGGAGGAGGGGTGTGGGTTTTGCCGGCGTTCTCTCTGGTTCAAGGTCGAAGGAGGAGATAGAGAAGAGAAGAAGGAAGGAAGAACAGAAAGGAAGAAAGAATAAGTTGGGTTTTTAGCCACGTCCGTGTTTGAGTCCGTTTTGCGGACGTGACTGGGCTGCTTACTGTCCTGATTGCGGACGCCTTAACGGACAAGACTAAAAATCGAAACAATTGCGTCCGTGTGGATGTCCGTGTTTGCGGACATCAGTGAAAGTAGAGAAAATTTCGAAATATGTATGTCCGTGTAAGTGTCCGTGAAGCGGACATGTGGGCTTTATAACGTGTCCGCGTGACTCTCTGCGGACGCGTTTCCGGACACGTTGAAAAGTTCTCTCTTTTTTTTTATATATTAAACTAAATTAAATTAAAACTCATAATCTAAAAACACCTCATTTAAAACATTTCCACAAATAATTAAACAGAAATAAAACAAACACAAGAATTGCATAAACGAAATAGTAAGAGTGTTTAAGGACTCCCTGATCCTTGGTGAACATTGCCATGATTCTTCCTCACACTTGAGTTCAGTTTAGCATTAGAGTGAATTACCTTGAAAGATTAAATCTGCAGAACCAGAAGAACTCAAGTGGAACAAGATAAAACCATTAGTATAAAGTAAGAGCCATGGCTCTTTCAATTTTTTTTTGCACAACAGGGATTAACACTCTTGTAAATAAGAACAAAAGAGGAAAATAATTAACTAGATCAAGGAAGAGATATAAACCGGTGGGTTGCCTCCCACCAAGCTGCCCGGAGTTAAAGTCTCTGGCTAGACTTTTCAGATAAGGTCAAGAAGGGCCGCCACAGCAGCTAGCAATAGCTTTCTTCAGTTTGAAGTACCATTGCTGACGTGGCTTTTTGGATGCCTTGGGAGGCAGTGCTGCAACACAAATAGCAGAGATAGAATTATAGAATTGGAGCTGTCAATCAAGGGTATACCTGGTGCAGGAGGCTGAGAAAAGGTATCGCCTAGGTACTTCTTCAATCGAGCACCATTTACTTTGAATATTTCTCCTGTCTTATTCTCTAGCTCATAAGCACCATAAGTAGTGATCCCCACAACTTTGAATGGACCTGCCCAATGTGATTTCAACTTACCAGGAAAGAGGCGCAGCCTGGAATTATAGAGCAACACTAGATCCCCTACTTTGAATTCTCTCTTATGGATCATCTGATCATGGATTCTCTTCGTGCGCTCCTTATAAATTCTGGAACTGTCATAGGCTTGCTCTCTGAGTTCCTCTAGTTCAGATAGTTGAAATTTTCTTTTCTCTCCAGCAATGTGCATATCAAAATTCAGGGCTTTCAATGCCCAGTAAGCTTTGTGCTCTAATTCGACTGGAAGATGGCAAGCTTTTCCATACACAAGTTTAAAAGGAGACATACCTATAGGAGTCTTGAAAGCAGTCCGGTATGCCCACAAAGCATCATCTATCTTAACTGACCAATCCTTCCTTGATGCATTTACAGTCTTCTGTAGGATCCATTTCAGCTCTCGATTAGTCACTTCTGCCAGACCGTTAGTTTGAGGATGGTAAGGTAATGCTTGTGGGTCACCCCATACTTACATTAGGGAGTCGAAGGCTCGGTTGCAGAAGTGGGATCCACCATCACTGATAATTGCTCTGGGCACCCCGAATCTGGTGAATATGTGTTTCTTCAGGAATTTCACCACTGTTTTGGAATCAGCATTGTGGCATGGAATAGCTTCTACCCACTTGGAGACATAATCCACAGCTACTAGGATGTACTGGTTTCCATGAGATGAAGGAAAAGGGCCTGTGAAATCTATGCCCCAAACATCAAAAAGTTCTACCTCAAGAATACCTTTCTGAGGCATCTCATGCTTTCTGGAGATGTTTCCCATCCTCTGACAGGGGTCACAATGGGAACAGAAATGGTGGACATCTTTATGTAGAGTAGGCCAATAAAATCCACACTCCAATATCTTTGCGGCTGTTCTTGTATAACCATGATGGCCACCTGCCTCTTTAGCATGACAGAATTCGATTACACTCTGGATCTCCTTATCTGGAAGACACCGCCTCATCAAGCCATCAGCACAGATCCTAAAGATATGGATCCTCCCAGATATAATGGCGGGTTTCTGACAAGAATTTCTTCCTCTGGCTATAGCTGTAGTCATGAGGAATTAAACCAGTAGCAAGATAATTAACTAAATCAGCGTACCATGGTTCATCTACTTTTCCAATTTTGAATACCGTCTCATCAGGGAAGAATTCGTTGATCGGGATCCCATCATCAGGGATATCAAGTCTGGATAGGTGATCAGCAACTCCGTTCTGCTTTCCCTTTTTATCCACAACTTCTAAATTAAATTCTTGGAGAAGTAGGATCCACCTCAGAAGTCTTGGTTTCGATTCATTCTTCTGAAAAAGATATTTGAGGGCTGAATGATCGGTGTGGACTATCACCTTGCTTCCAAGCAGATATGGTCGAAACTTGTCCAGAGCAAACACCACAGCTAGCAACTCCTTCTCTGTAGTAGTATAATTTTTCTGTGCATCAATTAAGGTTTTACTAGCATAAGTGATTACCTTCAGCATCTTATCTTTCTTCTGACACAGTGCAGCGCCCACAGCATAGTCGCTTGCATCCGTCATGATCTCAAATGGTTCAGACCAATCCGGTGGGACCACAATTGGTGCTGAGCAGAGCTTCTCTTTGATAGTCTGAAATGCTGTTAAGCACTCCTCTGTGAACTGGAACTTGATGTCTTTCTGAAGCAAGTCTGACAGGGGTTTGGCAATTTTTGAAAAGTCCTGAATAAACCTCCTGTAAAACCCTGCATGACCAAGGAAAGATCTTACATCTTTAACGGAAGTTGGTGGGGGCAGTTTTTCTATTACCTCTATCTTGGCCTTGTCCACCTGGAGGCCTTCTCTTGACACCTTATGCCCAAGCACAATTCCTTCTTGTACCATGAAATGGCACTTCTCCCAGTTCAGTACTAAGTTCGTGTCCTCACAGCGAGCCAGGATCTGGTCTAATTGCTCCAAACAAACATCAAAGCTTTGTCCATAGACGGAGAAGTCGTCCATGAACACTTCAATACTTTTCTCAATAAATTCATTAAAAATAGCCATCATACATCTCTGAAATGTGGCTGGAGCATTGCAGAGACCAAAGGGCATCCTCCTGTAAGCAAAAGTACCATAAGGACAGGTGAAGGTAGTCTTCTCCTGATCTTCTGGCGCAATGGGAATCTGGAAATAACCACTATACCCATCAAGGAAGCAATAGAACTCTTTCCCAGCTAACCGCTCCAACATTTGATCAATAAACGGTAGTGGGAAATGGTCCTTCCTTGTGGCCTCATTCAAGCGCCGGTAATCGATGCACATCCTCCAACCTGTGGTTTGTCTTTGAGGTACCAATTCACCTTTCTCATTTGGCACTGCAACTATCCCCCCTTTCTTTAGAACAACCTGGACTGGAGACACCCACTGGCTGTCAGAAATAGGGTAGATAATACCTGCATCAAGAAGCTTTAGCACCTCGGCCTTGACCACCTCCTTTAGATTTGGATTCAACCTTCTCTGAGGCTGTCTCACTGCCTTGTAATTCTCCTCCATATGAATCCTGTGTGTGCAGAAACCTGGATTAATCCCCTTGATGTCAGCAACTCCAACCCATGGCACTTTTATGTTTCTTTAGCACCTCTAGAAGTCTAGATTCCTGCAAAATAGACAAAGATGCAGAAATAATAACAGGCAGGGTGTTACCCTCTGCCAAGAAAACATATTTGAGATGGGAAGGGAGAGATTTAAGTTCCAAGGTAGGAGGCTTCTCTATTGAAGGTATGGGTCTTTGGATGGATCGTTCCAACTTTTCTACAGGAGGAGAGGAGGAACGAAAGTATGGCTTCCCTTGATTCAGCTGCTGGACGACCGAGGCCATCTCAAGGCTGTCTTTGTCATCCTCAATGGATCGACTTATTACCTGCTCTAAAGTATCAGAAAACTTAAACAAAGAATTAAAAGAATCAATACTCCTATAGGTGTAGTCATCAAGATCATAAGAATTATCAATTAAATCAGCAGAGAAAAAGCTTGAGAAGAAGTGTTTTTCTGCATCATCTTGTTTATGTCAAAGCTTAATTCTTCATCATGGAATTTCAAGGTAATCTTCCCCTTGTCAACATCAATAACAGTCTTTGCAGTTCTGAGGAAAGGCCTACCTAGAATCAGAGGTACCTCAACATCTTCATCCATGTCAAGGATCACAAAATCAGCGGGGAAGAAAAACTTACCCACACTAACAACTACATTTTCAACCATACCTCTTGGTGTGATCGATGATCTATCAGCTAACTGGAGTCTGAAATGAATGGGAACGAGATCACCTGCATGAAGCTTTTTGAACATGGTGTATGGCATCAGGTTGATGCTCGCTCCTAGATCGCAGAGACCGTATCCGCAATCCATGTCTCCAATTGAACAGGGGATGATGGGCTGACCAGGATCACCACGCTTTGGAGGCAGCATCTGTCGGAGAGCTGCTGAACAAGTTTCGGTCAGCTGGATGGTGTCCTTCTCTTTATATTTCCTCTTATTCGAAAGCAGATCCTTTACAAATTTAGCATAATTCGGCATCTGCTTAATCGCATCAATAAGAGGAATATTTATACTCAGCTTTCGAAAAACATCTAAAAATCTTCCAAATTGCTCATCGAGCTCTCGCTCTTTGAGACGGTTTGGAAACGGAAGTTCCTTTGCAGATATTTTCCCTTTTTATTTTTAACAGCAGTAGAAAGAGAGGAAGAAGGAATAGGAGCCTGGGTCTCCTCAGAAACTACCTCAGGAGGGGCGGGATGCCCTGATGGTGCACCGGCGGTATTAGAAAGAGGCTCGGTCTCCTCATCAGTACGGCTTCCTGCCACTTTATCTTTGTTTAAGTTCCTTCCGCTTCTCAGGGTAACTGCTGCTGCTTCTTCAGAATCCTCACAGTCTTCGTCTGAGACCGACACTGCCTTCAACTGCTCCTTTGGATTGGTTTCTGGTTGGGAAGGCAATGATCCAGATGGTCTCTGCTGTAAGAGGAATTGAGTCAACTGGCTCATTGTTCCTTGCATCTCCACCAAGGCATTCTCGAACTTCTGGTTGATTACCGTTTGCTGTTCTTGAGAAGCCATCAGCTTATCCACCATCTCCTTTAGATTTGCATTGTTTGAGCTCAAAGATGGTTGCTGAGCTTGAGGTTGCTGTGGCCGGAATTGATTGTATTGAGGCCTTGAAAACCCGGGTGGCCCCCCCTGATTCGTCCTCTGAGGCTGCATTTGATGTGAATTAAGTGCATTGTTAGGATTTCCGTACCTCAGATTTTGGTGCTGATTCTGCACCCAGGGTTGCCTGTTGTTGAACTGGCCTATTACATTGGCCTCCTCGGTTTGCCTCATCTCGGCTACTTGTGGGCAGTCCTCATAGTCGTGTGCTTCCCCACACTGTGAGCAACAAGCTTCGTTCGTAGAGATTTTCTTGGCGGATTGCCTAGTGGTTGACCCCATGGTGAGCTGTTCAAGCATTTTCGCCATGCTTCCCATCGTGGTTCTTATCTGTGCTTGCTCGGAGGCTAGTTGTTCCATCATCGGGTCTGGAGCTCTGGAAGAACTCTGACCTATTGAGAATACTCGTCCTCCGCTGCTACTCCATTGGCGAAGCTCCTCACAGTAGGACTCCATAGCTGCCATGAACTCCTCCCCACTTTTTGCTAGCAGGTTTCCTCCTATGGCGGATCTTATCTCGGCTCTGTTTTCGTCTTTTAACCCCTGGAAGAACCCCTGAGCCAATGTGATGTCCTGACCATGGTGAGGGCACTGGCGGAGTAGCTCTTTGAATCGGTCCCACGCCTCACAAACTGTCTCACTACCCTTCTGTCTGAATGCCATCAGGTCGGCAATCATTTGTCGTGTCCTGGAGATGGGAATATACTTCTCGTAGAATTTATCCAACATCTGTTCCCAGGTGGTAATGATGCCTGGTGGTAGTCGATGGAACCATTTCGAGGCTTCTCCCGATAGACTGTGCTGGAACAGGCTCAGTCTGGCGTACTCCTCCAATCCTTGTGATAAGCCCAGGGAATCCAAGTGCACTAGAAAGCGATGTACATGATCCAATGCATCCGATGGGTCTGCACCTGAAAAAGTACCTGCAGGGTGATTTCTAACCGCATTGGATTGGTGAGAAGGTTTTACCTTTTGCCAATCGGCTATAAGTTCTGCAGTTAGATTGGGCAGAACCACTGGCCCTCGTCTTGGTGTGGCTGTTGGTCTGTTTATCCTTCCCATCGTGTATTGGGCCACTGCACCTCCTCCGATTTGGTCATGGTTTGCTGCCATGTTGAAATCAAGCTGCCTTCTTGCTCTCAAAGCTTGGAGGTATGCTCTCTCGATTTCGGGATCGAAGGCTGTATCCGGAGGACCAGTTGAACGCGTTCTGCGCATTCACTAGGTGCTTATAGTCAGCCAGAGAAAAAAAAAGGAACAAAATGAGTGAGTTTTAAGGTAATGAAAAACAATTGTATAAAATGGCACACAAAATAAATTAAAATCAAAATATATTACAGAACAACGGTTATAAACAGTGTGTTGCAATAGAGTAACGAATTAACCAAGGCTAGGGACTAGACAAAAGTCAAGTCCCCGGCAACGGCGCCATTTTGCAAACGATTTATTTGGTGTATTAAAAACTAAGAAATATCCTAGAATTCAATAGTTCAAAATCGTCAGGTTGCAAAAATCCCGGTCGAAATAGTATAGTAATTAAAGAAGCGACCGGGTGTCAATCCACGGGACTCGATAGTAAGTCTAGCCTTAGGTATTGGTTAACTCAAAAAGGGGGTTTTGTTTTGGTTTTGGGTTGCAATAAATAACAAGAAAGTAAAGCAGATAAAGTAAAGTGATAGTTTGGGAGTGTGAACGGTACTCTAGGTTCAGGGAGTTGTTTCACTAGCTAGGTTCTGCATATTCTACTGCTTAAGTGGAGACTTGGATCGGCTTGTAATTCTCATTTTGCAAACAATTTATTTGGTGTATTAAAAACTAAGAAATAATCCTAGATTCAATAGTTCAAAAGATCGTCAGGTTGCAAAAATCCCGGTCGAAATAGTAGTAATTCAATGAAGCGACCAGGGTGTCAATCCACGGGACTCGATAGTAAGTCTAGCTTAGGCATGGTTAACTAAAAAAAGGGGTTTTGTTTTGGTTTTGGGTTGCAATTAAATAACAAGAAAGTAGACAGCAGATAAAGTAAAGTGATAGCTTGGGAGTGTGAACGGTTACTCTAGGTTCAGGGAGTTGTTTCACTAGCTAGGTTTGCATATTCTACTGCTTAAGTGGAGACTTGGATCGGCTTGTAATTCTCATTTTGCAAACGATTTATTTGGGTATTAAAAACTAAGAAATAATCCTAGATTAATAGTTCAAAAGATCGTCAGGTTGCAAAAATCCCGTCGAAATAGTATAGTAATTCAATGAAGCGGCCAAGGGTGTCAATCCACGGGACTCGATAGTAAGTCTAGCCTTAGGCATTGGTTAACTAAAAAAAGGGGGTTTTTGTTTTGGTTTGGGTTGCAATTAAATAACAAGAAAGTAGACAGCAGATAAAGTAAAGTGATAGCTTTGGGAGTGTGAACGGTACTCTAGGTTCAGGGAGTTGTTTCACTAGCTAGGTTCTGCATATCTACTGCTAAGTGGAGACTTGGATCGGCTTGTAATTCTCAATTATCTATTCTGTATTAAGTTTAATTCCAGATAGCTCATCTAGACAGGGCATATGGTAGTCTAGTCTAGACCTAGCAAGTATATCTAGATGGCTTAATGCTCAGAATTACTAGTCTGGTTGGTTCAATCCGGACTAAAGCTCCTAGTGACTAAAGTAATCTATCCGATTGCAATTATCATAGGTAACAGGTTAATAGGACGTCAATGCTAATCACCTTATCTGATCATAAACATGATTCGAGGGCTTAAATAACTTAGCAACGTTTATTAAAAGCACTTAAAAGCATTAACCTGAACAATCCAAATTGTCTCAACAAGCAGTAGAATAATGCAGAGTTTAACTAATTACAACATCCCTTCCCTAGAGTAAATCCTCTTAGCTAGACATAGCGGATAAAATCATAAATGAGAGAGAGTTGAAAGAAATCATCTGTTACGAAGATCTTCTGGCTCGCTCCACCCTTGTCCTTGCGCTATGCCGGCTGAGAGGGTTGGATTCGGTAATAATGAGGTGAATTTGGTGAAATGGAACGAAAATGGAATTTTTGGGTTGAGTTTGTGAGACGTCCGGATGGGAGGGTCGGACTCAAATCCGGACGTGAATCCGGACGTGAGTTTTTGTGTGGCGTGTGTGCGATGGCTAGTGTGATTTTTTGTGTGGAGAAAATGGGATGAAAACGAGTTTTATGTGGAGTGGTTTGTTGTTTGAGTGTAGGTTATGGAGATGGAGTATGGAGGGTTTAGTATGAGGATGAGCAGATGAATGAAATAAGAGGAGGAGGATGAGGAGAGGGGTGGATGAAAACATCCGGTGCGAATTGGAATGAAGCTGGGGAAGGGTTTAAATAGGCTTGGGATTTAGACATTGGTTAGTGATAAAGAGAGTAGGAGCATAGGTATTGGCTTAGTTTATCGTAGTAGCAGATTGATTGAGCTAGGGGATTGATTGATCGCTGATAATTGCGCCGAAAGCGACATTATCAGCGCGGTGATTGTTATTTTCAATCTGTGTCACGTCCGTATTTGAGTCCGTACACGGACAGACATCCGGACGTGACTATCCTAGCGAGATCTACTCTGTCCGCGTTGTGTCCTGATTGCGGACAAGACTGTCTTGGGAGATCTGTGAGCTGTCCGCGTGGCCGTCCGGATTTGCGGACGTGACTCAAGAGAGGGGGAACTCGATCTGGAGATGTCCGCCTTTGTGTCCGGGTCTGTCCGTCAGGACATATATCCGGACATGTGTAAATTTTTCTCTTTTTGTTCCAAAAGCTCTAAACTCCTTCCTAATCACGTCCTATGCCAAAATAACATGGAAATAGAGAGTAAATGCACATATCTAAGTAAAAGCATATGATAAGTGTGAAATGTGACATGAATTGTTATGAAAATAGGAAGTATTAAAGCTCTAAAAGTATATATATTTCGCACTTATCACTCACTCCCCCCAAAGTTAAAGTTAGTAGTAGTCTCAATGCAACGTTTGTTTGCTTAACCTCTTTCGGTTATTAACAAACTAATATTAGGGAGTGCTCCTTAGTCTCACACAATTCCTTACTAAACGTTAGTTAGTAGGTTCTCACGGTAAGTTGTGTTAGTTTTCAAACATCACACAACAATACAATAACATAATGTTCCGATTGCATGCTTTATCTTGTTTAGTGAGCACACAAAAACAAATAGCACACAAGCAAAGGGACACCTCGTTAGCAAGCAGGTCACAAGAAGAACTGTACTGTTCACCGTTGGTCGTTCGGTTGCTTACTCTCTTCCGGAGTCCAAATTCCCAAGTCCTAAAACATCCATTCAGTTTTAGGCTGTTAATCACTTAACTTAATTCAACTTACTTAACTTACTTAACCCTTAATGATCCCCACCTAACACCTCTTAAGTCTTACAACTTAATCTTACAAACTTAACGTTAAACTTTTAAGCTTATACTTAACTTAATCCCCTAGGTCCTTATACCTCTTGAAATACCCCGAACTTAAATATAGGGATTAAAATTTATCTCATATGTATTTAAGGTCCTAATGGTACCCAATTAATACTAGTAAGGAAAAATAAATCCAAAAGAAATAAAGAAACGCTTTAAAAGCGGAAAACGCTAAATAAGCGTTAAATAACCGTAGGAGGTACGAGACCTCGGTTAAAGTATTATATGGATTTTGATGGTTTAATAAGGCCTAAATAATATATGGGAACAAATTCCAAAGAAAACGGATCCTTAAAACGGATTAAAATCACTAACGAACCTTAAAGCGCGTTTTTCGAGGTAACCGAGAAAACGTGACTTTAAGCGGGTCAAATAGACTCGTAACAATTTTGGTCAACTAAATAATCATTAATAAATATTAGTGAGGCTTTAGAACCAATAAAAATCAAGAAAACGAGAAATTAGTAAAAACTGTCAAAAACGGGAAGTTGTGGGGTAGAGATAAAATAACACAAACTTATGTGTCCACTTTTAAAATAAAAGAAAAAAATTGTGTGTGTGTGTGTGTGTGTGTGCTAGTGAGCCGGCCCCTACCCCCCTCTCTCACACACTCACTCACCCCTTCTAATTTACAAACAAACAAAAAAAGTAAATAACCCCCACCCTCACTTTATTTTCTCTCTCCTACCCATTCTCATCCCTCACTCACGTACTCACCTCCTCCCTCACTCTCTTTTCTTTCTCCTCCTTCCTCCCCCATGCGATTTCTATGGAGGTTTGAAGACCACAACAAAACCTCACTTCTCTCCTCTTGTTACTCCATCAAACATTCTCCAAAAATTATAAAAATACCACCATTGGAATCCTCTCATCAAGAGCTACATTCCTATCTTTTCAAAAATCGAAAACAACAACTTTCATCTCCATGGGTATGGAGCATTTGGAGCTTCAAGACCACATTAGAAGGCCCTCCTTCTCCTTGTTCTTTTAAGGTAAAAATATTCCTAAAAACTCCATCCTTTTCTAGCCTCAAGGGCAAAACGAAAATGAAAACTAAAACCTTTGTTGCTCCTTGTATCCTAGCCGATTTTGGCATCTTGGTGGAGTTGGAAACTTTGTTCTTGAACCACTCCAAGCTTCATTTACACCCTTGCAAGGTAATGAGAATTCTAAACCCTAAAACCTACTTAAAGTTTAAGAATAGCTAGGGTTAGTTTTTAGTGTATTGAAATGTGTATGTATATGGTTGTAGAGTAGAGAATTTGTGTTTGCAAAACCGGTGGAGAAAGAGGAAAAGAAGAAGCAAGAGGAAGAAAAGAAATTAGAAGAGAAACAAGGTAAGGATACTCACCTTTGTGTAGCCTTGTATATGTATGGATGTAACAGATTTTTAGAAGTTTGAAACGAGTAATGGAAATGGTATTGTGTAGTAATGTCTTGTGCAGGAGAATCTAAGTGCTTAAAACCGTTGAAAAACATGTAAAATGTATTGAAACTTAGTTGGGTATTGGGTTGTTGAGTGCAGGAATTTTTAGTAGTATTTTAGTATTGGTAAATGTGTATGGGAGCTTGTATATTGATGTTGTGTATAAACAGGTGAGATGATGTTAATGTGTGAGAGAAACCATGTGAGAATGTTAATAATATAGGGGAGACTATGTCAAATTTTATCTAGGAATTTGAGGACTTAAGTGTTCAAGATGAGAAAACAACCTAGGTAGTGACTAGGTGTATGTGGAGAGTATAATGGGAGCGTTTAGTAGCTTGTAACAGATTTGGGGGTGATTTGTTAATGGGTGCAACTAGGAAGTGAATGGATGTATTTTGGCTACTAGGGGTAGCATTAGTTGAGGAAGTAATGGGAGGAAATAAGAACCCAAAAATCTGCAACAAAGTGTATAGAGATACATTGGAGAAGTTAGGAAGAGTTAGTGTGGAAGAATGAATGAGACAAGAGTGTTGGACTTGGGTATAGATATGGAAGTGGGTTGGGAATGAATTGTAGGGAAGGTAATACATTGTAGGCTTTGGAAATGGCATTGGGAGATGAGAATATACATGGGGGAAATAGGAGCAAAAATCTGTAGCGTTGGAGGATGAAAAACTGTTGTAAGTATGGAAGGGAAGTGATGAAATTGTGTAAGTGGATTGATGGATTTAGTAAAGCATTTGGTGGGTGAACTAAGGCAATTTGAAGGGCCTAGGTAGTGTTTAAACATGTGAAATTACATGTAAGAAGATTAGAGAAACAATGGGTAAAGTATGGGACTGAAAACAGAAGTAAAAATGCAAATACTGGGCCCGACCGAACTTGCGACCGGACTTGCAAGTTCGGTCGAGCCCAGATTTACAAAGACGGGAAAGCTTCTGGAATCGACCGGACTTGCGACCGGACTTGCAAGTTCGGTCGGACCAGAAAAATTCTCCCGTCTGGAACCTACTAGAATCGACCGGACTTGCGACCGGACATGCAAGTTCGGTCGGCCAGAAAAATTTCCGTCGAGTAAGCTACTGGAATGGACCGACCTTGCGACCGGACTTGCAAGGTCGGTCGGGCTAAAATTTTTCCGCTAAGTAACTTACTGGAATGGACCGACCTTGGGACCGGACCTGCAAGGTCGGTCGGCCCTGGAATTTTCACCCGATGTAACCTACTGACTCGGACCGAACTTGCAAGGTCGGTCGCAAGTTCGGTCGGGTCAAAACAAAAAAAAAAAACTATAAGACAATGGTTAGATATGTATGTATGTATATGTATACCACCTATACATACGTGCATATATGTGTAAGTAAACCATTGTTAAGTAATTAAAAGTAAGTAAATAAAATGTAAGTATAAGAATGTGAAGACCTAGTATGTATGAGTTAGGAAGCGTAAGGGTAACCGAATTAAGTTAATGATAGTTAGATTAATTATTCGGTTGTATGTATATCATAGGATTTGAATTGTGAATACCGGAGGAACGTTGGGATACGAGTACAACGGTGAAAGGTATGATTTCTTCATGCCCTGTATCCTAATCTGGTTACCCCGATTTGTGTGCTTATTTGATCACCTAATGAGATAAATGCACGAATCGGATTATATTGCACCTACCTGTGCTTGTTTACATTGTTCTTGATATTTGTCTTGAACAATAGTTTGTATAATTCATGAAACATATGAATGGTGATGATGTGTATTGTATTTTGTAGCGTACTTGTATATTGCACTGTATTTTGTACGGATGTGTATATGAGCTTTGCATTGTATTATTGTGGCTTGAATGAATGACTTCTGCTAATTCCTAACCACCTAACTCCTAACTTAAGTGAGTAAACCGGAATGAGTAGAAGTCCGATATAGCTTCGGCCACGCGTGAGGATGCGGAGTCACAAGAGGTTGGCTGCAATTCCTGACTCTTAAACTGGTCCGCGGCCCAAATCCCTTAAATGGGTAGCATGCCGGATTGGTGAGTCAAGTAAATCCCTGAGTTGGACGGTGTAGTCCCCAGGGCCGGAGGTCCCGACGACTCAACTTGAGTAAGAGTAAGTAAGTATGGATCCGTAAGTATGTATGAGTATGTATGCGTATGCTTGAAGTAACGAGAAAGAGTAATCTCCACCCGATTAACCGGGTGGACTAATGAAGCTAACAAGAATTGTATATTGTGCATGTAATGTATATGTATGATTCGGAAAAGGTAAGTATGTATTGAATGGTTTATGTTGTACTTCTTGTATGTAACGAAGCGTATATATGTGTGTATGTCTTATGTACTGTATTGCAATATTATGTATAAGAGCATGTATGCATGTATGTTTGAATGAAATCAACCGCATGTATACGACCAAGTGGTGGCGTACCCTCACTAGTACGCGGGGTATGCGGTTATCATGCTCGGCGAAAGCTGACCCCTTCGGGGGACATTTTTTAGTGTGCAGGTACCCGAAGTGAATATGGTCAAGGAAGAGACCGGATGCACATCCTTGTACTTAGAAAGTAAGTAGTTGTGAGAAAATGGGTAGATGTAGACTCTTAGAGAGTATGTATGAACTTGGAAGAGACATTATAAACGTATAAGGATCCTAGTAGACTCGGTTAAGTACATTGTAATGTATGGATTATGGAGGAGTAAGTATTGAATGGAGCATTGTTGTATCTGATTGATGAATGGAGTATGTATTATAGATGTGTAGTACTCGGGATTCCGGTCCATCAGACCGATGCTGTAAGCAGTAGTAGTAGCCTTGTCAGCCACGTGGGTGGTTAATGGCATTGTATCACCCATAGTATGTAAGTAAGTATCCGCTGCGTGTATCTGACGTGTAAGGAGATTGGACGGTAAGCATGTATTAATGGTAGGGGTGTTACAAAAAGTGGTATCATAGCGAAGTATCGCTCTGATGACTGGAAATACCGAGTTAGGAATACCGAGCTAGGAATTAGAAGCTTAGGGCTAAGGGCTGAGTGATAGCATTAGAGATATGCTAGTTAGGAACTACCGGTGAGTACCGGATACCTACAATACCAGTCCCGCCTGCCGCAAACCCCACTGTATAACTTGGGAAAGGACGCCAGAGAGAAGAAAAGCCTTCTCATACTCGGGGAAAACCCGATCTGGCAGATGTGAAGCAATCACACGGTAAACAAGAAACGACATATAATAGATTCCAAGAACTGGAAGTCCCAGGGATGGATCCCGGTTGAACCACACACCGCACGTAATAGCGGTAGGATGAACACTCCAACCACGAGGAGGCTACAACTTACAACAGCATGGGGCGACGTGCTTAGCAGTCGCGACACCTAGCTAGTAAACCAAGAGCAGGAAAGAAGCACTCACCGTGCAACGGAATGGAAAAGGGAGCAGTAACGGAACCCGAGACACAAGTCTACGGGATAGTGATACTTGAATAATGCCACCAACGGTATGCTAGCCGACTAAGGACATAGTCGGAAGCGGTTAACTCCAAAACTATAATACCATTAAGGTTGCAGTACCTGGCCAATATAGCTCAGACAACTACAAGAACAACCATGAGATATAATCCAATAGGACTACAAGAGTAGTGCCTAAACGAGGAAGGCTCAGTAACCACCACAAATGTGTGGGAACGAGCCACAAGGAACGACACTAAACCAAATAGAACGGGAACCTCCAAGGAGTGGAGGAGTACCCAGATCTACGACAGCCATGTCTAGACCACCAAGAAGCTACCTAAAGGAGCGAGTATACCAATTATAGATCAATAAGATCGAGGGAAGCGTCAGCGAGACTAACAAACACAAATGGAAACCATACCGAGATTGGCATAGGATTATCCAAAAACCACCGATACCACGCACTTGCCAAGGCAGGTGCAGTAAAGACAGAGATATGTAAAGGAACACTAACACGTCACAAGTACATAGTAATGTACGGTGACCGTAACGAAACAACCATAGGAATAAACATCCTAAAACTGAAGGAATGGAACCTTGGAAAGGCCTAATGGCCCGACCACTATATTTAGAACATACCAGTCAGCGAGAAGCTAGACTTGGTAAAGACCTCAAACATGGCTATGCCATGGGGAGATTTCTTTAAACACCGAACCATTTTTTAAAACCCAAAATTTTCTTTCAAAACCATAAACTTCTTTAAAAACCTTGGATTTTAAAACCAGACCAACAGCATTATGGTGAGTATCATAGGATGATACAAGAGGAGTTGGCAACAGAATACTTCACCTAGGGGTGTGACGAACACTACGAGTATACCCGTTACGGGATGTGGGACAACCGCACTCCGAAGGAGCTTGCGGGCCCGACATATAGTTGGGTAAGTGGTAACGTGTCAATATGGTACCCCACGTATGTATACATGTAGTGTGCGACACACGGGAAGTAGTCAACTCCGTTCGACGGACCATGAGTGAGTTCAACCAGAATAGCTGGACACCTCAGACGATCAAGTATCAAGGAACTCAGAGAATCCATCTGGAGATGAGGAATAAGAACTAAGAAGTGCAACGAGCACATACTAGTAAGTATAGACGTTGGATATGTCTCAAGGACATCAAACGAACACGTGATAGCTGGGAAGTACACCCAGCCTAGACACGGTAAGGCAACCGCCTAACGTGAACACCACGATACTCAATAAACGGGACAGAGTTCCCAAGGGCAATTACGCGATTACCACAAATATAACCCATCATCGGAAAGGATACTTAAACCTAGTCTACCCAAGGACGGGAGACGCCATAACCCAAAAAAGGACAACTCAAGTATAATACCGCAAGACGATACAGTGGACAACATATCATAAACGTTGCCGGATGTAATGGCATAATTTAACGACACCCAGGAGCAAATCTTGAGGGTGACTGGATTAACAACAGCCAAACCAAGCGTCAAGATAAGAATACAGGAGCTGGAACGAACACTCGGTTAAGACAATGAAGGGATTTCACTTGACAGGAAATACCCTAGGCTACAAAGGCACTGATCAGCACCAGATTGCCTAAGAGTCTCCTATGAACGGAAGCGTGATGCCACGGAGTGGAAACATGTATAAGCAGCTTGCGAAGAGCATAGCTTGCAGCGATACGACTCAGAAGTCGTAAACCAAATACGTTATATAACCTTAAACGGTTACCAAACCGGCACCAATGGTTAACAAGACCTGCAAGAGATATTGCCTCATACGACAAGAAATCAACAACTGGACCATAAATTCGAACCCAATATCCTGAGTGGCTTGGAGTAATGGCCAACCCAATGTCACTGTCACTAGAGCATCAGCCTAGTATACGGTTGGCGGAGTTCTTAATTACCGCCATGCCTTCTGTAGCAATGGTAGCACAGAGGCACGAGAATCATGATAATGCCAATATTGGCCTAGTCTACATTTGGACACTACAAGAAACCCAAGGGAAGGTACCCCTCGTTAGCCAAAGACCACCAATGTGGTGAAGATGTGAACCCTTGGAAAGGCTTCCATCTATTATAACAATAAGCCTACGCTTATAAATATTGTCAAGGGGCGATGGAAAAAGGAAATGAGATTTTCCAAACCATTACGACGTAAGGAGTAAGCATACCCCATATGCACTCAAGCATGTGGTGAACCGTTGTATAAACACCAATATGATAACCTGGACATGAGACCTATGAGTAGAGACAACCCCCTCAACGAGAGATTTCACTTGTTAGTGATGGAATACCCCCCAATTGGAGAACGGGACCAGAAAACCCTTGAAGTTTCTTGGGATGTCCCGGTGATGTACATACCAGAATAAAACCGCACAGCCAGAGCCTAAACCAATGCTCAGCTTTGGGAGGACAATAATTGTCAAAAACAATCAATGTGAGTGCACGTTGCACATCACGAATGACCAACGCTCAAGAGAGCTTGTAAACCGGTAAATTGCTTTATCCTTGGTCAACCAAATACTTGGTAAATTATATCACAAATGATGATAGAATGTGAGGTAAGTTAACCTACACATAAAACCTAAGTGGAATAAGACATCTCCACATTGGGAAGAATAAGATTGCCGTATGCTACGACAACCGTCATACACACAAACATAGGGAACTCCTAGTATACTTACACCATAAGGAAATGGTGCCAAGGACAATGTCACTAAGTAAAAAGGAACTACCACAGTAACAGAAACAGTAAAAGCAATGTTGTACAATGAGTAAGAATACGGTGCGCAACAGGCGACCGCTATGGGGGAGTAGTTAAGCAATAACACGGAGTATAAGTATGAGATGACACAGAAATATTCTTTCCTATCACACGAGTGACTTACAGTCAAGCGTTTACGCCTCTGCACTCTGTATGACTGAGTGTTTTGGTATTGCACTTGTGCAGTTAATGATCTAATGGGATGGCTAAGGATATGGAGAATGTAAACCGTAGTAAACCCTTCTTTTCACCAACGAACATGGCACTAGCCAGTTAAGCAAGCTTAGCAACAAACCGTTACGGCCTAAGGCCAAAGAAGCACGAAGAGTGCACAATACACTAACAATCACAAAATGTGAATTCCAATGGAATAAAGGTGAAAGGAGACTTAAGAAAGTCACTAGGACCGACGCATAGAAATGCAAGGTCATACAAGTAAAGGACACTTGTACTGAACCAGAAGAACTGGTATAATTCAGAAGCTATTGATAACAGAGGAAGCACTACAACTAAGTAGTGACTTAACCTCGCCCGACAACAAGTCGGAGGAACTTAACGAATAATCGTGGAAGCACGAATAGCATGTGCAGTAGATTACCAGAGAGCTGGTTATAAATCTTAACTCGTCGAGTTCAAACACGGTAAAAGAATACCGCAGTTGTTTAGTAAACCTTATTCCCATAATAGACGGATGAGAAGGTGATGTATAGCACATTAAGGATAACACAAAGGGTAAGTAACCCAAGCTATCAGGGTCGCGCAGCAGAAGCTAGTGGGCCCTAGTGTTATACCCAAAATTTTGACCCCCTGGGTTAGGGTCTACGGGGTGCTGGTGTTGTGAGAGGCATTTTAATCAAGTAGTGAGGGATTCCGGCTCGATCGGCTCGTTCCATGGCATGGGGAACAGCATCGTCATTTTCAGGGGCGTTTTGGTAATCTTTAAAGGCTCCTAAGACCTCCTATAAGCTTTCTCTCTCCTCCAAAGGATGCCCAAATCAGTTTGAAATGCTTTGATATTTTAACCCATGATAGAGGATGACATTCTAAGCATAATGGCATTGGAATTTTGATTTTTCGAGTTTCCAATAATTTCTAGCAATTTCTGACTGAATCTGACAAGAAATTCAATTTAAAAATATTCCAACATTTAAAAAATTCGGTTCCACCTCAGAAAATTCATAATATCCATCCTTGACATGTGGTTAAAATTTCACAGCAAAATTCCTTTGGGAAGTCTTTTAATTAAAATACCTTACTTTTACTAGATTTTCATTATCTTTAAGAAAGTCTATATAAGGGGATAGGTTTTTGGATAAAATGAGAACCGGATATGCTCAAGAACCCTAGAGAGTCAGAAAACACAGCCTCCTCTCTCTCTCTCACGTTTTCAACACCCGGCCACCAAATCATACCGAAAATCCCCCGAAATCACCATCTAAACACGTTTTCCAATCCCCAAAGGACCAATAGTCATCAAAACCCCACAAAAACACCACCAAAACGTGAAGAACAGCAGGAACAACCAACAACCAGAAGCTTGGTTCGAAATCCTTTCGGGTCTGCCATCAACGAAGCACTCGATGAATCCCGGTGTGAAGAATCATCTTGAATTCAAAGGTAAAACAGGTTACAACTCTACTTTTCTAATTCCCCACGACCTTATTAGCTCTCTGTCAAATTTGGGTTCAAACTAACCTTCGTACGCTTCTGTATTGCTGTTTGTTTAAGCTTCTGTCCAATAACTTGTTTACCAAGTTTCGTGCTTAATTCGAATTCAAATTGAAAACTTTCAATCACTAACGTCTTGTACATCTTTCAGGCTACACACCCATAAAATTTGAGCCAAAAACACCTTCGGGAACAGCCTCAACGCCGCCGTCCGAGGGCGGTGCGCACCCACGGACATCATGTCCGGGGTCCCGGACTCCCTGTCCGTAAGCTCGGACGCCCACGGACGGCGGCGGGTTTTTTAAATTTTAAAAATTTAGGTTTTCTAATAATGTCCGGGCCCACGGACAGCCTGTCCGTGGCCACGGACTTTACAATTTTCTGTTTTCTGTTTAATTCGACTTTTATTTTCATATAGGTTAAGTGGGGTCCGTGGTCTCGGACATTAGGTCCGTGGCTACGGACGGAAACACAATTTGACCTAATTCTGCCTCTGAAACCCTAGTTTAGGTAATTTTAATTTCCACTTTAATTTTCTGTCAAAAAACTTTAAAAAATAAAAAAAACAGAAGCGCGCACCTAGGTTAAAAACAACTTTGTAGAAAGCCGTAATTGAACCAAGTAGAGGAAAAACGACCTAGGAAGGGTAATGAAAGTAATTTGAACCCTAATTAAGTCGAATATCAAGCCCCCGAACCCGAACTCTCCTTTCCTAATTTGATCTAGGTTAAAATTAGGTGGCGACTCATAATAGGTTCCAGTGAGCTAGCTTAGGTTTTAATAATTATTGTTATATGACATAGTTATTAATCTTAGGCTATAAGTGGACCTAAAACTCGATTAGATCCCAATCAAGTTAATCCACATAGGATAGGGTTTAAAATCGAGGCTCACAGACTGGCGACTCTGCTGGGGACAAACTTCTTAATTTTAACTTGTTTTAATTTTAAGAAAGAGGGCTTAACTCGAAAATGTTTATTTATGGCTTTATTACGCTGTTTGTTTACTTTCATGCGCACTTTTATTGTCTGCACCTTCGCATCATATGAGAGCGAGGGTCCACGCAAACTGATTTCACCCCGGGACCCGTTTGAGGGTCCCCTGTCAGGGACTCACACCTTTTAGGTGATGTGAATAAGCGGGGGAAAAGAGGAGGATGTCGTCTAACCACACCCCTTTAATACCTGGGCCTTAGCCCCAAGCGTTTTCCTGGCAGTGCCCTTACCCAGCCCATTGTTTGGTCAGTCAAAGACCCGACCGATGACGCACACCTTCAGGTGATGTGAAAAAGTGGGGAAGCCCAAAGAGAATTGCGTGCAAGCCCTACTCCTTTGTGGTAACCTGGGCCCGTGCCCCAAGCACCTCTCCGGATCAATCCATACCCGTTTTGATTTAAACATCTAGTGAGGACATGTTGAATTTGGGTGGGCTTTGTTTGCTTGTATAATCGGCCCACTACTAAGGCTAGAGATTGATAGGAACTTCTCCTACATCAACCTAGCCCAACACGAATTGGCAGCTCTATTTGTTTGCGGCCCAGAGGCCCTGTTTGGTTCAACATGTGAGTCGTTCGGGCTTCGGCCCAAAAGCCTAGACTTAGGTGATTTCTCTTCTGGCCCATTTTGAATTATCCAATTAGTTCTAGGCCCATAAAAAGGAAATCCACCTGAACTTGAAATAACTCACAAGTCCTGAAAATAAAATCTTTTTCGGCTTAGCAACCATCTTCTCTGGCCCAAAGAAAGTTAGGCCCATTTGTGATTTAAGGATTGTTCCAGCCCATGTTCTTTATTTCAGGCCCAAACACATTTCGGCCCAAGGGCTCATTCTAGTCTAGGAAAACTCTTCACTCGGGCTCTGACCCAAAATCCTAGATCTAGGTGCCATCTTTTAGGCCCAACCAAAACCACTCGGCCCAAATTCTAGTTCATATATAGAGCAATCAGTCCGGCCCAAGTACCACACTCATGACTCATTTCATCTAGGCCCATAGACCAATTCATAGTTTTGGCCCATGAGCTTCACTCTCAATCCAGAATTTCAGCCCATAAAACATTTGAATCCAAGATAGTTTGCATAATTCATTCATTCCAGTTTCCGGCTTCAAGGCCCAACAAGAACATCAAACGAATCTTAGACCTCAGGGCTCAGTGGCCCATTCACGGTCAATGTGACTTCCTTCATCTTGTTTGCTCAATTTCGGGACTAAGGGATTCAGACCTACATGTCCGTTCTAGTCTAGGAATCACTCTAATCTGTGCACTTCACTCTCAGTTTGGAGAAGACTCAGGCCCAGTTACTTCCTACATAACCCACAGGCATTCCTAGTTCAAACATTTTACAGGGCCCGCTCGAAGTTTGGAAGGAAGACAATCATGGTCAATGGCATCCCGACGGTCAACCACTTGGGTCTTCAGCGCGTCGGCATCAGACAGTTCAACATCACTATTTTAGGAGTTTTCTCGATTTAGCAGTTTTCTTTTCTCAGTCATTCTTCTAACTTTTATGGTGGCTAGCTTCCTTTATCATTTTAGGTAGTTTTCTTAAGATTACAATTTTTGATGTTGTCTTTCCATTTATGAATTAGAGCATAGTTCCATTTTCATTTTTTTTTATGCATTTATTCACAAAACCAGAACACCAAAAAAATAAATAAGTCATCACGTCATTTCACCCACATCCACTACCTTGATCACATACATCCCATGTCTCTCACCACACTCCCCTCTCCACATGAAACTCATTCTTGCGCAGGGAATATCTCACCACCTTGTTGGCTTCCACCACTTATCACCTCTCAATAGAAAATCTCACCGTACACTGAAAGCATCCCACTACCATGTTTTACTTTCATCACTACATCACTCCACCAAAACAGCAAGACTTCATCGCCACGTACCACCACACATACAGCCACCTCCAACAAATAACCTGGAAATTGAAAAGGCTTGTCAAAAGACCCTAAAACAATACTGGGGGCAATCTGAGTTAAGGAACGATAATGTTTATTTCTTTTGTTTAAATGTGCAAACAAGTCTCTGAGTGTACACTTCGCGAGAGTGCCTTGAGCGGTAAAACCTAGAGCGAACGAGCGTGTCATTTTTACACGACTCCAGAGAGATCACGTTCAAAGGTAAGGTAAACGGCATGACTCCGACCGAAGGAGATAATTTGTAAATTTACGCTTAAACCTGTGAAAAGTAACAAAGAACGGATACACAACTATTAGGGATGACGGAGCAGCTAGGTACAACACCACACAACCAAAAAGCTTGTGAACCTTGACATTACACCCTAGGCACCCCCGCTGAGCTTTTCATTTTTGACCTCTTTTACAACACTACAAGCTCCACAAACAAGCCAACTAATGATGAATAACCGACCCGGTGACCAAAGGAAGCAAGGAGCCCGACTTCCGAACAACAACTTCATAAGTCCAAAGAAGCAAAACTGCTACCAGCGTGACGAAACGATCCGTAAATGGTCCCAAAGTGACACAGGATCCAAATGAGCTAACATCAAAAACAGCTCTCAGAGTTCAAAGCCGGGAAACACAAGAACCCCGAAGGAAAGGAGATTCAAAGAAAGGCAAACCTGAAAACCCTCAAAGAAACCCAGAATCGGAAAAAGAAGGAAGATGCAAGGAACAATCCAAAAGTTCCAAGCCCCAAGTTCACAAGCGAAGTCATCACGAAGTAGCCAAATGACTTCAAGGCAAAGAAGACAAGTCCGAGAGACGGTGCAAGTTGCAGATTTGGTCACCCTTATAGCTCCTCATATTCCAAACATTCCTCCATTGTCCTGTTATCATTCATCACACCCCATAGCCACGTTATAAGCTTAAAAGACATCCGACTTAGTAGCTGTGTATCCGATCATGTGAAAGTAACAGGTTGAACACGTAAATCTAACAAATGTCAAATTCAATGGTTGAGAAGTTGTGACCGTAAGTGAGAAACGAGTGCAAACACCAAACACGTCGAGTGTAGGTTAGGAAGCACCACATCAAAACATAAGTCTTGACCCTGTGAGGACGAGACTTGTTCAAAGAAAATACTGGGGGCAATCGATTGTTCCGTTCGATTGCCATGAAGCCCTGAAAACTCAGATCACCTCAAGGAAAAATACTGGGGGCAATTGTTGGTCCCAACAATTGCAACAACGACACCGATGGAGGCCCAAAAACCCAAAACCCAAAGGTTTTAAAACCCTCTCATTCAAATATCCTCAGGCCCGTTCTAAGCCCTACCTCCACATCAAATTCCCTCAGGCCCGTCCTAAGCCCTTCCTTCACATTCAAACATCCTCAGGCCCGTCTTAAGCCCTACCTTCACACTCAAACATCCGCAGGCCCGTCCTGAGCCCTACCATCTCTAGGTTTGACATAAACCATAATCCTTCTACATCCATTTAGACCCATCATACATTTTACTCACTTTCACTTAGAACCACCCTTAGGCTCGTCATAAGACCTAGCCATCCTTAGGCTCGTCATAAGACCTAGATGCATACCCTTAGGCTCGTCATAAGACCTAGATCCAACCTTAGGCTCGTATACAGACCTAGATCCAACCCTTAGGCTCGTCATAAGACCTAGTTGCATTCCCTTAGGCTCGTAGTAAGACCTAGCGTTACCCTTTGGCTTACCCGCTCTTATCAAACACATTGCATTCACACATTCATATAGGCTCGTCATAAGACCTAGTTGCATTATCCAGGCGCGTCACAAGACCTGGCGACAGAAAAGTTGGCGAGGTGATGGCAATAAATCCTCCTTTTGCGATGTCAACTTATTTTCGGGATCAACGAATGGTGGGCAAAGGCAATAAGTCCCCAAGGTTTTTACCAGGAGTTATCCCTGCACACCGGCTTGGGGGGCGATGGCAATAAGTCCACATTGGGTCCAGCCAGGAGCATTGGCACGGGTTTCGGTCCCCAGAAGCATCCGAGCATCATCAGCATTATCAACAGCATCATCAGCATTATCATCAGCATCATCAACATCATCAACATCATCAACATAATTAGCATCATCAACATTTCAGCATTCTTGCATTTGCATACTACCCAGTTATTATCATTATAGGTAGTCAACGCCTTAGAATCGCTTGACATTATCTCATTTCCACATTTCAGGTTGTCAACGCCTTAGAATCGCTTGACATTACTTCATTTCACTTTACTTATAGGTAGTCAACGCCTTAGAATAGCTTGACATCATCTCATTTGTCACAGGCAGTCAACACCTTAGAATAGTTTGACATCATATCATCATTATAGGTAGTCAACGCCTTAGAATTGCTTGACATTACTTCATAGGTAGTCAACGCCTTAGAATCGCTTGGCATCGCATCGTTTCATGTATTATAGGTAGTCAACGCCTTAGAACCGCTTGACATTATTCCATTTTTGTCACCTAGGTAGTCAGCGCCTTAGAATAGCTTGACATATTTTCACTTATAGGTAGTTAGCACCTTAGAATAGCTCGACAGCGTTTTTGTTGCTTAGGTAGTCAGCGCCTCCGAATAGCTGCACGCAATCAACGCGGTTTCGCACAACATGGAGAATTTTGTGAAGTCCAAAATTTTGGGGCATCACTCAAGCATCAACCAGACTTTTCACATCCACTACAAAGTCTAGTTGACGGGGGCAATCTGTTATACCCAAAATTTTGACCCCCTGGGTTAGGGTCTACGGGGTGCTGGTGTTGTGAGAGGCATTTTAATCAAGTAGTGAGGGATTCCGGCTCGATCGGCGCGTTCCATGGCATGGGGAACAGCTTCGTCATTTTCAGGGGCGTTTTGGTAATCTTTAAAGGCTCCTGAGACCTCCTATAAGCTTTCGCTCTCCTCCAAAGGATGCCCAAATCAGTTTGAAATGCTTTGATATTTTAACCCATGATAGAGGATGACATTCTAAGCATAATGGCGTTGGAATTTTGATTTTTCGAGTTTCCAATAATTTTCTAGCAATTTCTGACTGAATCTGACAAGAAATTCAATTTAAAAATATTCCAACATTTAAAAAATTCGGTTCCACCTCAGAAAATTCATAATATCCATCCTTGACATGTGGTTAAAATTTCACAGCAAAATTCCTTTGGGAAGTCTTTTAATTAAAATACCTTACTTTTACTAGATTTTCTTTATCTTTAAGAAAGTCTATATAAGGGGATAGGTTTTTGGATAAAATGAGAACCGGATATGCTCAAGAACCCTAGAGAGTCAGAAAACGCAGCCTCCTCTCTCTCTCTCACGTTTTTCAACACCCGGCCACCCAAATCATACCGAAAATCCCCCGAAATCACCATCTAAACATGTTTTCCAATCCCCAAAGCACCAATAGTCATCAAAACCCCACAAAAACACCACCAAAACGTGAAGAACAACAGGAACAACCAACAACAAGAAGCTTGGTTCGAAATCCTTTCGGGTCTGCCATCAACGAAGCACGACGAATCCGGTGGAAGAATCATCTTGAATTCAAAGGTAAAAAGGTTACAACTCTACTTTTCTATTCCCACGACCTTATTAGCTCTCTGTCAAATTTTGGGTTCAAACTAACCTTCGTATGCTTCTGTATTGCTGTTTGTTTAAGCTTTGTCCAATAACTTGTTTACCAAGTTTCGTGCTTAATTCGAATTCAAATTGAAAACTTTCAATCACTAACGTCTTGTACATCTTTCAGGCTACACAACCATAAAATTTGAGCCAAAAACACCTTCGGGAACAGCCTCAACGCCGCCGTCCGAGGGCGGTCCGCACCCACGGACGTCATGTCCGGGGTCCCGGATCCCTGTCCGTAAGCTCGGACGCCCACGGACGGCGGCGGGTTTTTGAAATTTTAAAAATTTAGGTTTTCTAATAATGTCCGGGCCCACGGACAGCCTGTCCGTGGCCCCGGACTTTACAATTTTCTATTTTCTGTTTAATTCGACTTTTATTTTCATATAGGTTAACTGGGGTCCGTGGTCTCGGACATTAGGTCCGTGGCTACGGACGGAAACACAATTTGACCTAATTCTGCCTCCGAAACCCTAGTTTAGGTAATTTTAATTTCCACATTAATTTTCTGTCAAAAAACTTTAAAAAATAAAAAAAAACAGAAGCGCGCACCTAGGTTAAAAACAACTTTGTAGAAAGCCGTAATTGAACCAAGTAGAGGAAAAATGACCTAGGAAGGGTAATGAAAGTAATTTGAACCCTAATTAAGTCGAATATCAAGCCCCCGAACCCGAACTCTCCTTTCCTAATTTGATCTAGGTTAAAATTAGGTGGCGACTCATAATAGGTTCCAGTGAGCTAGCTTAGGTTTTAATAATTATTGTTATATGACATAGTTATTAATCTTAGGCTATAAGTGGACCTAAAACTCGATTAGATCCCAATCAAGTTAATCCACATAGGATAGGGTTTAAAATCAAGGCTCACACCTAGCTAGGAGACAATATACCTAGTGAGTATAATACAATGGTTGTTAATGCCTTGAAGCCTGATAGGCTAGAACCGAATTAACGATGAGTTAAATAAACTCATATAGGAACTCTTGGTGCAAAGGCTAAACCGTTGGTATGGTTAAGACCCTTTGACCAGAGCATATTCTATAGTATACCGTAGTGAAGCTAAACGCTTCAGTTTGCCCAAGCTGATTAAACCAATGTTTAATAATAATAACATATGGTAGATTACGTGGGCGTAATCCCTTTTAAGGGGGGTAGAGCGAAAACCGCTTAATGTAAGTTTTTATGAATAAAACACTTAAACCGTAATGTGCATAGCACAAATGAGCATCAAATTGATGATTGGTACTATGTTAAACAAACATAAGTACTCATTCATATTGTAATTATGGTAACTAGGCATTAAACATGCAAATACCATAGGAGGAATGTACCTATCTTGTAACACCAGTGTAAGAGTATTAGTAAAAGAAAAGTAATGAGTAGTGGACGGAGCTCCACAAGTATTGTAACCTTTGAAGAAGTAGTACGAAATGAATGAGAATAGTAAATGAATGAAGCTTATGAGTAGTGGGATCGTAAGTAAAATATGTGAAACAATTGAAGCCAACTAAATCTTATAAGTGTAGTATTCCGTAGTTAGAATATAGGAGATGATGGTGAGTA
Source organism: Limonium bicolor (assembly GCA_023374045.1). Taxonomy (NCBI): domain Eukaryota; kingdom Viridiplantae; phylum Streptophyta; class Magnoliopsida; order Caryophyllales; family Plumbaginaceae; genus Limonium; species Limonium bicolor. The sequence continues at coordinate 113,074,782 of CM041783.1, forward strand.
ATGGATGGAAGTAGTGAGGGTTGATGAAATGAGCATTAGGACCGAACCATGGAGTAAAGCATTTGGGAAGTAGAGTGAGGACGATTGATGGATTGAGTCCATCCTTTGGAGATGTATGAATTCACAACCACGACTAGAAAGAATAAAAAGATAGAAAATGAAAACAATTAAATTATTGTTTGGTTGAACCTGATGTGGGAAGTCGAACTTGATCCTGATCAGATCAAGGGAAACCGAACAAATTGGGGTGGAAAGATAGTTCAACACTGATGCTGATCACATCAGGGTCGAATGATTCTTGAAGCTCCCCTCAAGTGGTCACAAGAATCACACATAGGATAGAAGTAATGAATATAAATTGGAACATGGAGTCGTATGTTTTAGAAATTTTAATTGGTAGTGGTGGAAGAATTTCTTTTAGTAGGGAGAACGAGGATGCGTTAGAAGTGAATACCGAAGAAGATAGTAAGGTAGTATGTGGTATAATTCCAAGGGCAGCGGGACATAGAGGAGTCCCGTGTCTAGAGCACCTGAGCGCCTGCGGGATTGGAATGTGTATTGCATCGCTTTGGGGATAGCCTTGCATTGTATGTAAGTATAAATTGGTAATGAGGAACCGGATGATCGGTAGTAATGTGGATTGGAGTGATTATTATGCATTAGTATGGTATGGTATGGTATGGTATAGTATGTAGGAACCGTGGGTAACGGATTTGGGATGGTAAGAGGAAGAAGGTATGGCTTTGGTATTAGACACGTAAGAATGAGTAAACATTATAAACCCATAACCTCGAACAACTTTGAGGACAAAGTTCCTAAGGGGGGTAGATTGAAATACCCCGAACTTAAATATAGGGATTAAAATTTATCTCATATGTATTTAAGGGCCTAATGGTACCCAATTAATACTAGTAAGGAAAAATAAATCCAAAAGAATAAAGAAACGCTTTAAAAGCGAAAACGCTAAATAAGCATTAAATAACCATAGGAGGTACGAGACCTCGGTTAGAGTATTATATGGATTTTGAAGGTTTAATAAGACCTAAATAATATATGGGAACAAATCCCGAAGAAAACGGATCCTTAAAACGGATTAAAATCACTAACGAACCTTAAAGCGCGTTTTCGAGGTAACCGAGAAAACGTGACTTTAAGCGGGTCAAATAGACTCGTAACAATTTTGGTCAACTAAATAATCATTAATAAATATTAGTGAGGCTTTAGAACCAATAAAAATCAAGAAACGAGAAATTAGTAAAAACTGTCAAAAACGGGAAGTTGTGGGGTAGAGATATAAATAACAAAACTTATGTGTCCACTTTTAAAATAAAAGAAAAAAATTGTGTGTGTGTGTGTGCTAGTGAGCCGGCCCCTACCCCCTCTCTCACACACTCACTCACCCTTCTAATTTACAAACAAACAAAAACAATAAAGTAACCCCCACACTCACTTTATTTTCTCTCTCCTACCCATTCTCATCCCTCACTCACGTACTCACCTCCTCCCTCACTCTCTTTTCTTTCTCCTCCTTCCTCCCCCATGCGATTTCTATGGAGGTTTGAAGAACCACACATAAAACCTCACTTCTCTCCTCTTGTTACTCCATCAAACATTCTCCAAAAATTATAAAAATATCACCATTGGAATCCTCTCATCAAGAGCTACATTCCTATCTTTTCAAAAATCGAAAACAACAACTTTCATCTCCATGGGTATGGAGCATTTGGAGCTTCAAGACCACCATTAGAAGGCCCTCCTTCTCCTTGTTCTTTTAAGGTAAAAATATTCCTAAAAACTCCATCCTTTTCTAGCCTCAAGGGCAAAACGAAAATGAAAACTAAAACCTTTGTTGCTCCTTGTATCCTAGCCGATTTTGGCATCTTGGTGGAGTTGGAAACTTTGTTCTTGAACCACTCCAAGCTTCATTTACACCCTTGCAAGGTAATGAGAATTCTAAACCCTAAAACCTACTTAAAGTTTAAGAATAGCTAGGGTTATTTTTTAGTGTATTGAAATGTGTATGTATATGGGTTGTAGAGTAAAGAATTTGTGTTTGCTAAACCGGTGGAGAAAGAGGTAAAGAAGAAGCTAGAGGAAGAAAAGAAATTAGAAGAGAAACAAGGTAAGGATACTCACCTTTGTGTAGCCTTGTATATGTATGGATGTAACAGATTTTTAGAAGTTTGAAACGAGTAATGGAAATGGTATTGTGTAGTAATGTCTTGTGCAGGAGAATCTAAGTGCTTAAAACCGTTGAAAAACATGTAAAATGTATTGAAACTTAGTTGGGTATTGGGTTGTTGAGTGCAGGAATTTTTAGTAGTGTTTTAGTATTGGTAAATGTGTATGGGAGCTTGTATATTGATGTTGTGTATAAACAGGTGAGATGATGTTAATGTGTGAGAGAAACCATGTGGAGAATGTTAATAATATAGGGGAGACTATGTCAAATTTTATCTAGGAATTTGAGGACTTAAGTGTTCAAGATGAGAAAACAACCTAGGTAGTGACTAGGTGTATGTGGAGAGTATAATGGGAGCGTTTAGTAGCTTGTAACAGATTTGGGGGTGATTTGTTAATGGGTTGCAACTAGGAAGTGAATGGATGTATTTTGGCTACTAGGGGTAGCATTAGTTGAGGAAGTAATGGAGGAAATAAGAACCCAAAAATCTGCAACAAAGTGTATAGAGATACATTGGAGAAGTTAGGAAGAGTTAGTGTGGAAGAATTGATGACAAGAGTGTTGGACTTGGGTATAGATATGGTAGTGGCTTGGGAATGAATTGGAGGGTAAGGTAATACATTGTAGGCTTTGGAAATAGCATTGGGAGATGAGAATATACATGGGGGAAATAGGAGCAAAAATATGTAGCGTTGGAGGATGAAAAACTGTTGTAAGTATGGAAGGGAAGTGATGAAATTGTGTAAGTGGATTGATGGATTTAGTAAAGCATTTGGTGGGTGAACTAAGGCAATTTGAAGGGCCTAGGTAGTGTTTAAACATGTGAAATTACATGTAAGAAGATTGGAGAAACAATGGGTAAAGTATGGGACTGAAAACAGAAGTAAAAATGCAAATACTGGGCCCGACCGAACTTGCGACCGGACTTGCAAGTTCGGTCGAGCCCACATTTACAAAGACGGGAAAGCTTCTGGAATCGACCGGACTTGCGACCGGACTTGAAAGTTCGGTCGGACCAGAAAAATTCTCCCGTCTGGAACCTACTAGAATCGACCGGACTTGCGACCGGACATGCAAGTTCGGTCGGCCAGAAAAATTTCCGTCGAGTAAGCTACTGGAATGGACCGACCTTGCGACCGGACTTGCAAGGTCGGTCGGGCTAAAATTTTTCCGCTAAGTAACTTACTGGAGTGGACCGACCTTGGGACCGGACCTGCAAGGTCGGTCGGCCCTGGAATTTTCACCAGATGTAACCTACTGACTCGGACCGAACTTGCAAGGTCGGTCGCAAGTTCGGTCGGGTCAAAACTTACAAAAAAAAAACTATAAGACTATGGTTAGTATATGTATGTATGTATATGTATACCCACCTATACATACGCGCATATATGTGTAAGTAAACCATTGTTAAGTAATTAAAAGTAAGTAAATAAAATGTAAGTATAAGAATGTGAAGACCTAGTAAGTATGAGTTAGGAAGCGTAAGGGTAACCGAATTAAGTTAATGATAGTTAGATTAATTATTCGGTTGTATGTATATCATAGGATTTGAATTGTGAATACCGGAGGAACGTTGGGATACGAGTACAACGGTGAAAGGTATGATTTCTTCATGCCCTGTATCCTAATCTGGTTACCCCAATTTGTGTGCTTATTTGATCACCTAATGAGATAAATGCACGAATCGGATTATATTTGTAACGCCCCTATTAACCATAAATACAGCGGAAATAAAACTCTAAGGCGATTACAGACCATCGGGTTCCAAACACCCGGCACCAAACCTCACCAATTACAACTTACAATCTACAAAAGCTACGGTCTGAACTCGAGAAAAACTTAACACAAACATAATAGAAATTAAACACATTAACTCTCCACAAAACCTAGTCCCATCCCAAACGCTCATTCTCTTCGTGGCCACCTGTAAATCAATTCGTACCTGCAAGATGAAACCAAGCAGCCCACCCCAAAAGGGGCGGGTCAGTTCCCTGGAATGGAACTGGTACAATTCTCCAAAAACAAACTTATAAAACATAACTCTTCAAAATAAACAGTAACATGAAAACAAACTCTTAAAAGTAAAACAGAGATAAAGCACTTCAAAACAATCAAGTTAAAGAGAAAAGAAAACAAGACAAAGATAAAGAACTTCCAAACCAAGTCATTCACTTAAGTAGTCACACCACATAGTTAGTAAGCATCCATTGTTGATGTTAGAACCAATTCTGGTTAAGAAGAGAAAGACTTAAGTAGTCACAAAGGACCAGGAGTGACATTAATATCCATAACCCGTGGTAGACAGTTTATGTCTCCACCATTTCAGAAGATGATTCCCATAGGCAAAATACTCAAGAGTGGAATAAACCAATTGGGAGAGATGGCCCCCCGCCAGTCAGTTGCCACAAGGGCGAGGTAAACAGACCTCCGCTGTCAGTTGCCACAAAGGGCGAGGTAAACAGACCTCCGCTGTCAGTTGCCACAAAGGGCGAGGTAAACAGACCTCCGCTGTCAGTTGCCACAAAGGGCGAGGTAAACAGACCTCCGCTGTCAGTTGCCACAAAGGGCGAGGTATAGCAGACCTCCGCTGCCACTGACCCGTTCTCAGTCATCGGTGAAAAGTGTGTGCACCACTTAATATAAATAATCCATACTCAGTACCAAGATTAACATTTCCCATATTCCCATTAGATTATTAACTGCACAACAGCAATACCAAAACACTCAGTCCTACAGAGTGCAGAGGCGTAAACCCTCAACAATTAATACCCAATAGAAAGATTCCATTCCCAATTAGGCTGATCAAACTCGACTCATGGATGAAACAATACCCATAGTCCAAAGGAAGAATTTACCAATACCAGATACTTTCCTATATTCCCAGTTACCCCACTAGATCATTAATTGCACCAGAGCAATACCAAAACACTCAGTCCTACAGAGTGCAGAAGCGTAAACCCTAGGCAGTTAATATCTAGTGAAACAACTAGATAGGAGGAACCAATAACCAAGGAAGTCTCACATACAGGCTCAGTTAGTCACATCAAGCTCGGTTAGTCACACAACAGTTTCATTTTGAAATCCATTCAAGTTCAGTTGGTGTTCCAAAACATTCCATCAAGTCCATCATCAAAAGTATCAAGTACGAGAAATCGTACAAAACATTCCATAAAGTTCAAAACTGAAATACCCCAAACCTTGGCATGTTGGTTAAACACTAAAACATGATATATTAAGACTAAAAAGAGTCTTAGAAACCTTAGTAAACAATTTAAACAAAAGGAAACACAAATGTGCTTTAAAGTCAATAAGAGCCAAAATATGCTCTAAGCTTGGGATAAACTTGAGTAAGACCCAATGAGCTTACCAAGACCTCATTTGTATACTAATGAACATATTAAACCAATTACCAAAGAAAACCAAGCTTGAAAACAAGTTAAAACACAAAATGTGCTTTAAGAAGTCTTAAAGCACATTTTTGAAAAATTGTCTTGTAAATGAGTTTTGAGTGGCTAAATGTCCATCATTACTCTTAAATATATATGTGTACTATATAGTATCACATTTGGGTGGCTATATTAATGGGAAATCAAAAATTTCACTTCTAAGTGCCTTGTATAGGTGAATAGTGATTTTACAAGCTATTTGTAACATATGTGGTATAAGTGATTAAATTGACAAAAGAAGACTATATTACCCTCATTTAATAAGGGGGCCGGTTTTTTATATGTGTGGTGACTCACCACTCTCTAGTTAAGGTAATAAGTAATTAAAACAAACTAAGTAAAACTACTTTTTACTTTATACTACAAATATCTTCTTAAAAGTAATTCCTATCTCATTCCTCATTTCTTTCCTTCACTCACACGGTTTCCCACCCTTCTTCTTCCTTCTTCCTTGTTCTCTCTCGGTAATACTACTACCACCATGGAAGTTCCAACTTTGACCACTTGCTAAACCTAGCTCACTTGTCCAAATTAAAAACAAAGACCACCAATCTCTTCCTCTCATCAAGCTCTTCATTCCTATCTTCTTAAAACTCTAAGAGCACCATTTCGGTGCCAAGGTGTTCCACCATTGAAGGAGCTTGAGCTTGGATTTCTACATATTATTACTCTCCTTTGCTTCTAGGTAAGGAATCTCAAACAAAAATCAAGTTTCCTCCTTGTTTTTGTCATGTCCGAAAATACACATTGATATAGCTCATTGTGTGACTTTGTTCTAGCTCATTTCAACTCTTCATGGACTAGGTGGAGTCCTCTCTTGCTAGATATTCAAACTCCCTTCAAAGATCAAGTAAAACAACTACATTAATGTTTTTGAAACAATGTCAAATTTAGGGTTTACAATGAGATGAAGCTCAAAGCTTGAATACTCATTATGGTGTTTGTATATTGTCTAGAACTTGACAAGGAACCAAAATACCATACGGTTTTGTAAGGAATCAAGAAGGAAGTGTTTTGGGAAAAAGAGGTAAATCTACTAACTTAAATGTTGTTTAATGCCTTAGGGGAAATGAGCTTATAAATGCTTATTAAAACTACCTAAAGAGCAAATGGTGAATGACTTAGTAAAGTGTTCTCAAGAGACTAGTAAAGGGCATATGTGTGTTGAGTGTATTTGCAGGTTAAAGGCATATATATTGTGGAAATTCAGTGTTTATGATTTAAGCACTTTAAGGGCCTAAGAGCCATGCATTTTAAGGGCCTAAGTGCCATGCAATTTAAATTGTGCACTATATTGTAATGTGGTGTAAATTTGGTGAAATTGTGTATGAGAGTGTTCTTGGTGATTCTAGATGTTCTTGAGTGTTTAATGGAGAAAACAAAGTGTTTTGGCTTAGTAATGTTCTAGGGGAACTCATGTCAAAATTTAGGTAGGAAGTAAGAAGTTCTAAGTGTTTACATAAGGTTTGGTGAGTTAGAAAATGTAGGAAATGAATAAGGAGTTCATGATGTTTTAAAGGAATTTTGATGAACTAGGAAGTACTCTAGAATGTAATAAGGACTTAGGCATGATCTTGAGATTTAGTAGGTACCAAAGTCACTTTGGGACTTAGGTAAATACCTAGGCAAACTTTGGTAAAATAAGGAGAAGTGTACACTAGGAAAAGAGTTTCAAGAAGGGTATAAGGAAATAGTTGTGAAAGATGATGCTTGGGAGATGATGTTAAGTTAAGGAGAAAGCATTTTGGGATAGTAGTCATCATAGGTATGAAACACCACTTGGAAACTAGGAGAAAATGTTGTAAGTGTTAGGAATTTTGTGAAGGAATAAGTAAAGGCTTAAGGAATTAGAAAATGAGTTTTATGAGTGTTTAAGGGTGTCTTAAGTTGTGTTTAAAGTGCCCAAATGAGGTTAGGGAGTACTAGGTTATATGGGGTGGAGTTTGGAGTTGAATGTAAAAAGGAAAACATGGATTTGGGGCCGACCGGACTTGCGACCGGACTTGCAAGCTCGGTCGGGACCTGTTTACCTGCGAGAATAAGCTTCTGGAATGGACCGACATAGGACCGGACTTACAAGTCCGGTCGGAGTAGAAAATTTGGTACGGATTGAGTTACTGGAATCGACCGGACATGGGACCGGACTTGACAAGTCCGGTCGGGCTGAATTTCCGAAGGGGAGAAACTCTCTGGAATCGACCGGACATGGACAAGTCCGGTCGGCAAGTCCGGTCGGACCTAAACTTGTAAAAAAAAAAAACAGAAAAGAATGTACTTATGTAGTTAACCCTAGGGTGTATAATGAAGGTAACCTAGGGTGAGGTAGACATTAAAATGTCATACAATCATGTTGAATACTTAGTAAGTGTGAAGTTAAATAATTAATTAACCGACATTACTAATGTGTATAGGATTCTCTCAAGGTGGGAATGAAACAAGGCAAGGACCAAGGTATGGTTTTCTTGCAGTCTGTTGCCTAACGGTTTACACCGGCTTGGGTGTTGTTTGTTTCTGAGTGTTTACGACCTTATAAGATTAAGGCATTGAAAGAGTTTACAGTTGTTATATATAATGATGTTGTGTTATTATGACTCCTTTCCCTTGGTGTGTCTAACAAGACCTAAATGTTGCTTGTACGTGACTTACAAAATGTTGTGTGATCACTAACAAGTGCTAACCGGGGAAGTGAGGAGTCCGGTTGTTCCGGCCACGCGTGTGATGGATGGGGGTCGATATCATATCCGGTTCGGCCCTCTTGGTGTATGTATAGGTGGTATTCCAATTTGGTTTCTACCTTCCCTTAGCTTATCCAAAGCTAGTTACTGACTCACGTCGGGCCATAGGGGCATACGTATGTTATTCGGAGTGCTCGGGATTACTATATCCGACACACCTTTGGTATAAGTTAACCGTTCTATATAACCGGACGGTAACGAGGATGGTAACGAGCTTAACATGGGGTTGGTAAAAACCCCTAGGCTCTCATGGTATACTAACTATGGTGGAAGGTTCCTTGTGAGGACCAAGTTTATGGTGTTGTATTGATGTTGTGATGCTATGCAATTTCCCTTGCTATGCTATGGTATATATGTATATATATGTTGGTTGTTCTAAAATGAATGCCATGTTATATGACAATTGGTTGCGCGTATCCCGTTAGTCGATGGGCTGCGCGTAGCCATGCCCAGCAAGGTGCTGACCCCCTCGGGGCCCCATATTTTTATTGCAGGATGAGGATCGAAGAGGCAGAGTGGCTCTAGGTCCTAGTTTGTTGATATACTTTTGGATAAGTAGGTTGTTGAGCCCGCGCGCCTGTGCTCCCGAGGCGTTATATTTTGATACCGTTGTTATACAGTGTGATGATTATGGTTTGGAGATGTATTGTAAATTAAATACTCGGTATGGTTGGTTATGTTTATATATGGATGTTAGTTACTATGCTCGGGAGTCTGATCATCAGACCGATACACTTGTATTTATTCTGCCTAGTTAACCACGTGGGTGGTTAACGGCGTTGTAACACCAAAGCGATAGTTATTATTTGGTTGGTTATTTCCGCTGCGACTTCGGTAGATGATAGGAGCGTTGTAGGGGTGTTACAAAAAGTGGTATCAGAGCGAAGTATCGCTCTGATGACTAGAATACCGAGCTTAGGAATATACCGAGTTAGGAAACCTAACTATTACCTAAGTGAGCACTTGGAAAGGTTAACCACTAACTAAGTGTGGAATTACCTGGTTGTCGGGAAGACTTATAACCATTGGACCGATAAGTGTGCAAGCATAATGCTAATGAATATTCATATGAATTCAGATGTCAGGTAGACCGCGAGGTCGAGGCCGCGGACGCGGTACTGGAGATATGGGTGACCAGGGCGATGATACTACGGCCCAGACTATGGCTGAGGCAGTTGCAGCCGCCGTAGCCCAGATGGTACCCCAGTTGGTTGCTGCTATACAGCAAGGGCAACAGCCCGGAGTTCAGCCACCGCCACCACCGCCACGAGAGACCAATTGGGTCAAGGCGCTGGCTGATCTGAGACCGCCATCATTTCATGGGGAGACCGATCCCCGTAAGCTAGAGGCGTACATCTCCGAGTTGGAGACCGCCTACGAGACTTTGGCCGTACCTGCTGAGGCTAAGGTCCGACTTGCCGCCTACTACTTGAAGGGGTCGGCACAGAGTTGGTGGAAACTGGTGAGGGAGGACAGGATGACTGATCCTGAGTTTGGATGGAGGGAGTACACGGCTCTGCTGCGAGCCAAGTATTACCCGGTGCATGTGCAGGAGGCCAAGCGCCTCGAGTTGGATAGTCTGAAGCAGGGGGATAAGATGTCGGTTGATGACTACTACACCGCATTCACCGGCCTTATCCACTGTTACCAGACTTGGGTATCGAACCGGGTGTTGGTGAACCGGTTCTACAATGGACTGAGCCACCGTCTCCGCTATGGGATGGGGCCAGCTGAGTATACCACCTTGCAGGTAATTAGAGTACCTTTTGTGAATCATTTATACCATGAGTGAATGTTAATGTGAGTTGGTAAGTTGTTTTGCGGGGCGTGACTGACATCCTAAAATACAGGAGTGCTATCATGCCGCTGCAAGGTTGAAATTACCGTCCGTCTGAGGGACGAGGAAAATGCGCACAAGCGCAAGGCCACCAACGAGGGCCAGAATCAGCAAGGGTATGGGGGAGGAAAGAAGAAGAAACCCTACCCTCAGCCCCAGAAGGGCCAGTACCAGGGTGACAAGGGCCAAGCCCAGACCACCACAGCTGATGAGCCACTGAAGCTCACGTACGCGTATGCGGCGAAGCCTCTACGCTCCTACCCGCCTAAGGGTAATTACTTAACCATGTGTATCTAGTTGAGGTGTATGTTGTTGAGATGGGAAGTGAGTATTGATTGTGTGTTGTTATAGCAGCTAGCGCGGGTTCTGGACCGGAGCGCCACTTTTACTGTAAGTGGTGCAATGGAGACCACCCCGGCAAAGACTGCAAGGGGAATGATGTGAGGTGCCGCCACTGCCAGAAGATGGGGCACCGTGAGTTTGAGTGTTGGACGAACCCCAACGGCAGAAACTACAAGCCAAAGGGGCAGTGGAAGGGTAACACTACCACGACCACTGAAGGCCCGAAGGCGATTACTCAGCAGACTTCTGACAAGAAGTACACTGAATCCCAGAAGGGGAAGGCTACGGGGTCCGGCAAGGCCACCCTGAATGTGGTGGACCGGTCTGAGGCACCAGGATCCTCTTCGAGACCAGGTACCGCCTAAACTGATAAATGAAAAAGTGATTGCTTACCGCATTTCATGCATGAGTGTTAGCAAGTCTAAGGGTATAAACATATAAGTAAAGAGTTAGAACATAATGTGGAAAACACCTAAATTAGGCAATTTGAAACTTAGGAACCTTCAATATCTGCTATCCAATCCCACCCGCACCAAACCCTGAAGAAACCGCCATCAACATCACCGACTTTCCATTGGAGCAATGTCAGGTTATCCAGCCAGGTATGATACTCTTAAATGGATACCTGACACCGGAAGCACAAATCCACATCATCAGACGATGCGACGAACTTGGAGCAAAACCAGGAGGGTTCTACACACCCGAATACCCGAACGGAGCAAGGATGCAATTGAAGATGATGTGCATGGGTAAGGACTGGAACCCTTACACCAAGTCATATCAAGAAGTACGAGCTGAAGATGGAGCAACAGTATCAAGTATACCAGAGGAGTTCCACGCGGTCGTTAACCACGCCGTGGGAATTGCTCAACAAGTTGAAGCGGAATCAATTCCAAGTGTAAAAGCAGATTTATGCATTGTAAACTTCTACCAGAAAGGTGGACGGTTAGGTATGCACCAAGACAAGGACGAGTCACCCGAGTCTCTAAGTAAGGGAGTACCCGTGGTGTCTTGGTCCATTGGTGATACCGCTGTGTTTGTGTATGGCGAGCAGAAGCGTGCTGATCTCGCAAAGAAGCTACTTCTGAAATCGGGGGATGTATTAATCATGGGTGGGCAATCAAGGATGCTATACCATGGCATCAGAAAGATCAAACTGAATACCGCACCGTCGGCAGTGATCAATGCCACACACATGAAACCTGGACGTTTAAATTTGACTTTCAGGCAGTTTTGAGCCTTGTGTAATCATGTAATGTATTAATCCAGTGGGTTGACAAAGGAGCTATATCTAGCAATGTCGACAATGTAACCAATTTATGGTGTAAAGACTGTGTTAATGAATAAAGGAATGTTGTTTTGGAGTGTATCAACGTGTTGTTACCCAATACTTATTAGTTTGCCAATGAATTAGGCTGTGCACTCGGAACGGGAGGTATACTGAGTGTCTGCAATAAGGCAGAAGCCGGCAAGAGCGGCACAATCCTCACCGGTACCTTTCCAGTGAATGGCGTGGATGCATCGATCTTGTTCGACTCTGGAGCCTCACACACATTCATTTCGCTATCATTTGCGAAGAGGCTGGGGTTAGATGGTGAAGAGATGCCAGACTTCGTGGTCACTCTCCCGTCGAAAGAGCAGATCAGATGTACCCGCTACTACCGAGATGCTATTGTTCGAATCATGGATGAGGAGTTTCCGATCGACTTGATAGAGTTCGACGGACTAGGTTTTGATGTGATTGTCGGGATGAACTGGTTGGAGCGGTACAAGGGTAGAATCCTATGTGCCGAGCATCGACTGCTTCTTAGGAGTCCATCTGGGGTTACTATATCTTACCGCCAGAGGCCCAGGGAGCCTTCGACACAGATCATCACCGCCATGGCCATGTATCGTGAGTTACGACGGGGAAATGATGTATACCTCTGCTATGTCCAGGACATAGAGAGAGACCCTGAGTTTAGCCCAGATGTGCCGGTAGTGTCGGAGTTTCCTGATGTATTTCCTAAGGAACTGCCGGGCATGCCGCCAGCACGAGAGGTTGAGTTTGAGATTGATCTAGTTCCGGGCACCGGACCCATTGCGAAAGCACCTTACCGTATGGCTCCAGCAGAGATGACAGAGCTCAAGGAGCACTGCGAGACCTACTCGACAAGGGCTTTATCCGCCCTAGTGTGTCACCATGGGGAGCGCCGGTCCTCTTCGTGAAGAAGAAGGACGGTAGCCTCCGCCTATGTATTGATTATCGGGAGCTGAATGCTGTTACGGTGAAGAACCGTTACCCCTTACCACGCATCGACGATCTATTTGATCAGCTTAGGGGAGCATCAGTATTCTCCAAGATAGACCTACGTTCCGGATATCACCAGATTGCCATCCGTGACAGTGATATCGAAAAGACAGCTTTCAGAACTAGGTATGGGCACTATGAGTTCACCGTTATGCCGTTTGGCTTATCAAATGCACCAGCAAAGTTCATGGACTTAATGAACCGTTTGTTCCAAGATCAGTTGGACAAATCAGTGGTAGTCTTCATCGATGACATACTTGTGTATTCGAAATCGAGAGGTGAGCATGAAAGCCACCTGAGAGATGTATTGCAAACGTTGAGAAAGAATCAGCTGTATGCTAAATTTTCTAAGTGTGAATTTTGGTTGAACCAAGTATCATTCCTTGGACATGTGATTTCTGAGGCCGGGATCGCTGTTGATCCGGCAAGATAGATGCAGTGCGCACCTGGCCTAGGCCGAAGACAGTTACCGACATCAGGAGCTTCCTCGGTCTGGCAGGTTACTATAGGAGATTTGTGAAGGACTTCTCCAGTCTCGAAGCCGATGACTTCCTTGATGAAAAGGATGCACCATTCGAGTGGACAGTCGACTGTGAGAGAGCTTTCACGAGTCTCAAGGATGCTCTGACATCTGCACCGGTTCTGACATTACCAGACGGTCCAGATGGTTTTGAGGTCTATTGCGACGCATCAGGCAGGGGTATGGGTTGTGTGTTGATGCAACACGGGAAGGTCGTGGCTTACGCCTCCCGACAGCTGAAGAAGCATGAGGAGAACTACCCTACCCACGACTTAGAATTGGGGGCCATTGTCTTCGCACTGAAGATATGGCGACATCACTTGTATGGGGTAAGTGTGACGATTATTCTGACCACAAGAGCTTGAAATACTTGTTCACTCAGAAAGAGTTGAACATGAGGCAAGAAGGTGGGTTGAATTCTTGAATGATTATGATATCGATTTACAGTATAAGGAGGGTAAGGCAAATGTGGTAGCTGACGCATTGAGTCGCCGAGCACACTCTCTCCATTCGCTAGTCTCTCATACTGGCTTGGTTGAAGAGGTGCGGAGTGCTCAGATGACGGATCAGTATATGGTGGAATTAGACAGAAGCTTATTGATGGCACATTCGAGGGTCAGAAGTATGACTTCAGACTCCACGATGATGACCTGATTAGGCTTAATGGCAGATTGTGTATACCAGGAGTAGCGCTGAGCTGAAGGAGCGCATATGAGTGAATCCCATTGTTCTACTACTTCGATTCACCCCGGAGCTTCAAAGATGTATAAAGGTATGAAAGATATTTTGGTGGGCTGGAATGAAAAAGGATGTAATGACTATGTATTGAGGTGTCTCACTTGTCAGAAGGTCAAGTTTGAGCACCGACGGCCTGGTGGTATGGTGCAGCCAATGCCAGTGCCGGAGTGGAAGTTCCATGACATATCTATGGACTTCGTGGTAGGGCTTCCGCCTACAAGGGGAGGTCTAAATATGATTTGGGTGGTAGTTGACCGACTGACCAAGGTGTCTCGATTCATTCCGATGAAGGACACCTGGAAAGTGGCAAAATTGGCAGAATTATTCGATAAAGAGATTGTAGACATCATGGTGTACCAAAGACGATAGTATCTGACAGAGATACCAGATTCTATCCAGATATTGGAAGTCTACACGAGAGGCACTTGGTACTGAACTGAAATTGAGCACGGCGTTTCACCCACAGACCGATGGTCAGAGTGAGCGCACTATACAGACACTTGAGGATATGCTACGTGCATGTGCACTTGACTTTCAGACCAGCTGGATTGATAAGTTACATCTGATCGAGTTTAGCTACAACAACAGTTATCATGCATCGATCAAGATGTCTCCCTTCCAGGCATTGTACGGTAGACCATGCCGCACACCATTATGCTGGGATGAATCGAGTGAGACGGTCATTATAGGACCAGAGTATCTTGAGCAAGTTCAGGCAGAAGTTCGCCAGATCAGGGCTAATATGAAAGCAGCTCAGGATAGACAGAAGTCGTACGCAGATGTGCGCCGACGTGACCTGGAGTTCGCCGTGGGCGATCAGGTATTTTTGAGAGTATCCCCCATGAAGGGAGTATTCGTTTTGGTCAGAAGGGCAAGTTGAGCCCGAAATATGTAGGTCCTTATGTTGTGACGGAGCGGATCGGCCCGGTAGCTTATAGACTTGATCTACCCGCCGAGCTGGGCAAGGTACATGATGTATTTCATGTGTCCCAGCTGAAGAAATATATGTCTCATCCGTCTCATGTGCTTCAGCCGGAAAGGCTAACCTTAGAGCCGACCATGCGATCAGTGGAGACTCCGGTACGGATTCTGGATACTAAGACTCGAGACACTCGCCATAAGTCCGTGAGACTGGTGAAGGTCCTCTGGTCTAACCAGGACGTTGAGGAGGCCACTTGGGAGCTGGAAGAAAAGATGAAGGCGAAGCACCCGTCATTGTTTGCTTCTTAGTGTTTATATGTATAGGGTACGGGGCGTACCCCTTTTAAGGGGGGTAGAGCCGTTTCGGTTATGGTTGTGTACGACATGTATATGTATACATTGTCTATGATTGTTACAGACCTTTGTGTCTGAATGGTATTATATGGTTTGGACCTCGAGTCCGTTGTGGTATTGTGTGGATTGGACCTTGAGTCCGTTGTGGTGTAAGAATGATGGTAAGGTTGGTAATGATGGTTGGAAGTATTGTTTTTATAAATGTTCCCCGTGTTCTAATAGTAAGATATGTGGGAAGTATGAACTTTGGGGACAAAGTTCTTTTAAGGGGGGTAGATTGAAATACCCCAAACCTTGGTATGTTGGTTAAACATTAAAACATGATTATTAAGACTAAAAAGAGTCTTAGAAACCTTAGTAAACAAATTTAAACAAAAGGAAACACTAATGTGCTTTAAAGTCAATAAGAGCCAAAATGTGCTCTAAGCTTGGGATAAACTTGAGTAAGACCTAATGAGCTTACCAAGACCTCATTTATATACTAATGAACATATTAAACCAATTACCAAAGAAAACCAAGCTTGAAAACAAGTTAAAACACAAAATGTGCTTTAAGAAGTCTTAAAGCACATTTTTGAAAAATTGTCTTGTAAATGAGTTTTGAGTGGCTAAATGTCCATCATTACTCTTAAATATATATGTGTACTATATAGTATCACATTTGGGTGGCTATATTAATGGGAAATCAAAAATTTCACTTCTAAGTGCCTTGTATAGGTGAATAGTGATTTTTACAAGCTATTTTGTAACATATGTGGTATAAGTGATTAAATTGACAAAAGACTATATTACCCTCATATTAATAAGGGGGCCGGTTTTTATAGTGTGGTGACTCACCACTCTCTAGTTAAGGTAATAAGTAATTAAACAAACTAAGTAAAACTACTTTTTACTTTATACTACAAATATCTCTTAAAAGTAATTCCTATCTTCATTCTCTCATTTCTTTCCTTCACTCACACGGTTTCCCACCCTTCTTCTTCCTTCTTCCTTGTTCTCTCGGTAATACTACTACCACCATGGAAGTTCCAACTTTGACCACTTGCTAAACCTAGCTCACTTGTCCAAATCAAAAACAAAGACCACCAATCTCTTCCTCTCATCAAGCTCTTCATTCCTATCTTCTCAAAACTCCAAGAGCTCCATTTCGGTGCCAAGGTGTTCCACCATTGAAGGAGCTTGAGCTTGGATTTCTACATATTATTACTCTCCTTTGCTTCTAGGTAAGGAATCTCAAACAAAAATCAAGTTTCCTCCTTGTTTTTGTCATGTCCGAAAATACACATTGATATAGCTCATTGTGTGACTTTGTTCTAGCTTCATTTCAACTCTTCATGGACTAGGTGGAGTCCTCTCTTGTAGATATTCAAACTCCCTTCAAAGATCAAGGTAAAACAACTACATTAATGTTTTTGAAACAATGTCAAATTAGGGTTTACAATGAGATGAAGCTCAAAGCTTGAATACTCATTATGGTGTTTGTATATTGTCTAGAACTTGACAAGGAACCAAATACCATACGGTTTTGTAAGGAATCAAGAAGGAAGTGTTTGGGAAAAAGAGGTAAATCTACTAACTTAAATGTTGTTTAATGCCTTAGGAGAAATGAGCTTATAAATGCTTATTAAAACTACCTAAAGAGCAAATGGTGAATGACTTAGTAAAGTGTTCTCAAGAGACTAGTAAAGGGCATATGTGTGTTGAGTGTATTTGCAGGTTAAAGGCATATATATTGTGGAAATTCAGTGTTTATGATTTAAGCACTTTAAGGGCCTAAGAGCCATGCATTTTAAGGGCCTAAGTGCCATGCAATTTAAATTGTGCACTATATTGTAATGTGGTGTAAATTTGGTGAAATTGTGTATGAGAGTGTTCTTGGTGATTTAGATGTTCTTGTGTGTTTAAAGGAGAAGGTAAAGTGTTTGGCTTAGTAATGTTCTAGGGAACCCATGTCAAAATTTAGGTAGAAGTAAGAAGTTCTAAGTGTTTACATAAGGTTTGGTGAGTTAGAAAATGTAGGAAATGAATAAGGAGTTCATGATGTTTTAAAGGAATTTTGATGAACTAGGAAGTACTCTAGAAGTAATAAGGACTTAGGCATGATCTTGAGATTTAGTAGGTACCAAAGTCACTTTGGGACTTAGGTAAATACCTAGGCAAACTTTGGTAAAATAAGGAGAAGTGTACACTAGGAAAAGAGTTTCAAGAAGGAGATAAGGAATTAGTTGTGAGAGATGATGCTTGGGAGATGATGTTAAGTTAAGGAGAAAGCATTTTGGGATAGTAGTCATCATAGGTATGAAACACCACTTGGAAACTAGGAGAAAATGTTGTAAGTGTTAGGAATTTTGTGAAGGAATAAGTAAAGGCTTAAGGAATTAGAAAATGAGTTTTATGAGTGTTTAAGGGTGTCTTAAGTTGTGTTTAAAGTGCCCAAATGAGGTTAGGGAGTACTAGGTTATATGGGGTGAAGTTTGGAGTTGAATGTAAAAAGGAAAACATAGATTTGGGGCCGACCGGACTTGCGACCGGACTTGCAAGCTCGGTCGGGACCTGTTTACCCTGCGAGAATTAGTTCTGGAATGGACCGGGCATAGGACCGGACTTACAAGTCCGGTCGGAGTAGAAAATTTGGTACGGATTGAGTTACTGGAATCGACCGGACATGGGACCGGACTTGACAAGTCCGGTCGGGCTGAATTTCCGAAGGGGAGAAACTCTCTGGAATCGACCGGACATGGACAAGTCCGGTCGGCAAGTCCGGTCGGACCTAAACTTGTAAAAAAAAAAAAACAGAAAAGAATGTGACTTATGTAGTTAACCCTAGGGTGTATAATGAAGGTAACCTAGGGTGAGGTAGACATTAAACATGTCATACAATCATGTTGAATACTTAGTAAGTGTGAAGTTAAATAATTAATTAACCGACATTACTAATGTGTATAGGATTCTCTCAAGGTGGGAACGAAACAAGGCAAGGACCAAGGTATGGTTTTCTTGCAGTCTGTTGCCTAACGGTTTACACCGGCTTGGGTGTTGTTTGTTTTCTGAGTGTTTACGACCTTATAAGATTAAGGCATTGAAAGAGTTTACAGTTGTATATATATGATGTTTGTTATTATGACTCCTTTCCCTTGGTGTGTCTAACAAGACCTAAATGTTGCTTGTATGTGACTTAACAAAATGTTGTGTGATCACTAACAAGTGCTAACCGGGGAAGTGAGGAGTCCGGTTGTTCCGGCCACGCGTGTGATGGATGGGGGTCGATATCATATCCGGTTCGGCCCTCTTGGTGTATGTATAGGTGGTATTCCAATTTGGTTTCTACCTTCCCTTAGCTTATCCAAAGCTAGTTACTGACTCACGTCGGGCCATAGGGGCATACGTATGTTATTTCAGAGTGCTCGGGATTACTATATCCGACACACCTTTGGTATAAGTTAACCGTTCTATATAACCGGACGGTAACGAGGATGGTAACGAGCTTAACATGGGGTTGGTAAAAACCCCTAGGCTCTCATGGTATACTAACTATGGTGGAAGGTTCCTTGTGAGGACCAAGTTTATGGTGTTATGTATTGATGTTGTGATGCTATGCAATTTCCCTTGCTATGCTATGGTATATATGTATATATATGTTGGTTGTTCTAAAATGAATGCCATGTTATTATGACAATTGGTTGCGCGTATCCCGTTAGTCGATGGGCTGCGCGTTAGCCATGCCAGCAAAGGTGCTGACCCCCTCGGGGGCCCCATATTTTTATTGCAGGATGAGGATCGAAGAGGCAGAGTGGCTCTAGGTCCTAGTTTGTTGATATACTTTTGGATAAGTAGGTTGTTGAGCCCGGGACGCGCCTGTGCTCCCGAGGCGTTATATTTTGATACCGTTGTTATACAGTGTGGATGATTATGGTTTGGAGATGTATTGTAAATTAAATACTCGGTGTGGTTGGTTATGTTATATATGGATGTTAGTTACTATGCTCGGGAGTCTGATCATCAGACCGATACACTTGTATTTATTCTGCCTAGTTAACCACGTGGGTGGTTAACGGCGTTGTAACACCAAAGCGATAGTTATTATTTGGTTGGTTATTTCCGCTGCGACTTCGGTAGATGATAGGAGCGTTGTAGGGGTGTTACAAAAACACAACAAGCTGAGTACGAGAAATCGTACAAAACATTCCATAAAGTCCAAAACACGACAAGCTGAGTACGAGAAATCGTACAAAACATTCCATAAGGTCCAAAACACAACAAGCTGAGTACGAGAAATCATACCTGGGTAACGTTGTAGCAGTTCTAATCTACTTGCGCAAACAATCAACAGTACTCTGAAGAATATTAAAGGTAGTCTATCATCAATCACTTGTAGCCCGCGTTAAACTTAAATAAACTCCTCACTGTTATTTTTAAGTCTCAATTGTCCTTTAAGCCCTCACTTAAATGCTAAGAATAACCTTTGACTTGTCTTAGAATGTTGTATAACTCAAGGTTGTAAGACCAAGGAATGTATTTTATTAACACTTGTTAATTGTTCCACCCTTATCCACTTTACCCATACCTAACCATAACTCTCACATTAAAGACCTTTATAACATAAGTGCATTATACGTTATTCAATCAATCTTAGAATTTCAATAACAATTCTTAAGCTCAATACTTTTATTCTTACTTTAGGACATACATCGTATTATGACCAATGATGGGTTTATCTTAGAATACTTACTATTATTTCACAATTTATTGACTGTGTATCTTTATCAATATCTACTAGATAATCCATTATAACTAAGTCTTCCCCCTTAACTTAATTAAGATCTACATCCCGCATACTGAAATCGTAGTGTTGTAGATGCATTTTAGTATAACTTATTTGAGCTACTAAACTCAATTATCTTATCTTTAGTTCAGAATGGCCTTTAACTACAACCATCTATTAATCTTGTCATAAGTTGTTAAATTACTTTTCATCTTGAAATAACCATATTATAGTTAACTCAAACTTATCGAACTCTCACATTTAGTATCCACAAGGTATATTATTTACTTAACCATAACTTTATAATAAGGTGTCTTAAGATAACCTTTTATGTATCCTTACTTACATTTAATTCCCTAACTGTTTTTACTTTACACACATTCTCTCTATAGACCATGTATAATCCTTTTATATTAAACTTCGTTAAACTCAAGTCTTAAATACATTTTATATTGTTTACAAAACCTAAAGTTTCAAAGAATAACTTAATAAATCAATTCCCTTTATTGTATTTAGGATGGACATTATATCTTAGCATGAGGTAGAATTTATCAAAGAATTAAATTCTGGTTCGTAAGTGAAATTGTCAGTTACTTAATAAGATAATATATTCTGAACAATCTCCATACCTCATATTCAAATGACACATTAATATTTCCAGTGTCAAAAGGTAAATCAATATAATCTCTTATGTAACCTAATTTCATCTAATTAAAGGTTTAAAGATTTTAAGTATCTAATTTCTATTTACAAACCTCCTTATAAATTCTAACTACTAATACATTACTTAACTATAAACTCACATCCTGAATATTGGTGTTAAATGTATTTATATGGCTTAACTAGTTGTAAGAAACTTAAGGATTATTATTTAGATTAAATTCCTAATCATAGTTTAATGTAGTTTTATATCATAATCCCTTTTAATGATTTTATCTTAAAATATTAATTTATTACTCAATACTATAAATATTAAGAAATAATTAAATCTAGACTTATTTATCCTCTTCACATTTAGATGTAAAAGTAACTCATTTATTTTATTATTGTTTATATAATAAGAACATTTAAATGTAAAAGTATTTCATTCATTTTATTATTAATTATATAATAAGATCTATTTGTGTAATGCTTTATGTAAACCAATTCCAAATATTCCTAAATTTCAACTTATTAATTTCTTAACCAAATTATAGATTTACATTGTGGTCATTGACTAAATATACACGTATATTTGAATATTGTTTATATAAATCTTAGAAATTCAAAGATAACTAAAAACTCAACCTATAACCATAAATTAATACCACCTCATATAATATTCTTTTATTAGTATCATGTAGAGGTTTAGTTTAACTCATTAATTCCTTCATATCCTATTTTCTATAAGGTATTTTATTCCTTTTATTTATTATTTATCGTATATATATATAATATCCTTCCTATTATATTTCTCACAAGGAATGTTATTTCCTTCATCTATTATACATATACCTACATATATTAAGATTTATCCAGAACATTCTTTAAGAAATTCTATTGTATTTAATTATATCTAATATCTTTTAGACATATCCAAAACTGATTTATGGTTTATAAAATAGAGTATTTCCCTTACTTTTAGTTAAACATATTAGCTTCCATATTATATATAATAAATAAAATGTAGTTTAGTTAAATTCCTTGATTTAATATAGTTTCTATTTATTTCTCTCATATAAATATATATAAATATATGTAACAATTTTTACTTCACTTAAAGTTAATACCCAAAATATTTATAACATACTGTATTAAATGTTAATTAGTCTTATTATATTTTCCCCAACCTATAAAGTTCATTAATCAACTATACTTTAGTTTTTTATTACATTAAAAACTATATATTATAAGTTATTCTTATGAAAAACTCACAAACACAATTTTTAAAACCTTTTCCCGTTTCCCAAAAATTCCCAAAATTAATATACAGTAACTATAACATTTTAGACATATTATAAAATTTTTATTTCATAAAAATCTTTTTAATTTAGCCAAATAATTCCAGAAAACCCGTAACTTGTAAAAATCATAACTTATGTTTAAAAAGTCCAAAACCATAATAATTTACATCAAAATAAACTAGATTAAATAAGGAACCTATGGTTAAAATTTCAAGTCAAAATACCTTCGGGAAGGCCATTAACTAAAATCAACAATTTAGAGCTATTTACTGAATTTTTATAGAAACTTTAATAACTTAAAATCGCCTGATCTAATCTTGGCCGTCCAATCTCTTAAAACAAGATCGGACGGCCCCTGTGTTGCGAGTTCTTCAGCGAGTTCATTAACAAGGTCGAGTATGAATCTGCCAATATCTCCTAATCTACAGAATGAAATCGAATGATTCTTGTTTCTATGGATTCGTAATCAAATTTCGGTTCTATTGGTATCAATTTCCCCAATTATAATGCAGAGTTCACCCAGTTTCGAATTCGATTCGAAGGTTAGGGTTTGTTTCGGTACCGAATTAAAATCGATTACAAATCTTACAAATTCTCCTAATCTAATACGAAATTGACTAAATTGGCACATGGGTTAGGTCGAAAACAAGACTACGAATAACATTATCGGAGCAATTTGATCGGAGACTCACCGGATTGTGCGAATTTGGTGAATTCCAATTCGGAAACTGGGTAAAAACTCGAACTTGATACAGTTCGTGGTGCCAACTTTGCAGATCTATAACTAGCAGTACAAAACGAGTTAGATAATTAGTAAGGGCTCATTGGAAAGAAGAATTGTCGATCTACGTATTGGTAGCAAGAACTAAACCTAACTCGCACCATACAGAAAAATATTGAAGTTACAAAACACGAGTTTACCTCTCTGTTTCGGTGTTATTTTATGTGCTGTTAAGACCGAAACTTTAGACCTCTATATCTCCCAAATGGTTGCGATTCAGACTTGGGCATAAACACGAAAGTTGTAGAGGGATTAGAGATCTTTACAACGAGCTAAAGAAATCGAATTTTGGTTGATTAACGAAGAAGTTATGATTGACCAAGTTACCTGAAAACGAAGGAAATTCTGGAATTCTGGAAACAGCCTAGCAAGGTGGCTACTTTGGCTCGATTTTCCGGTTGACTCAGAAGGATCTAGGGTTTGTATGAGTAATGGTTAGAAAGAGTAATTGTAGGAGAAGAGAGTGGTGAAGACGGCATGGAAAAATATTGAGTAATGTGAAAGTTATAGCCGTCTAAAGTTAGGGCTAGGAAGTGAAATCGGTTACGAAAATCAGGGAAGGAAATCGGCTAAGTGTGGGCGACCGATTACAGAGTGACACGTGGCACTTCTTAAAATTTTTGGCTCTAAACTTCAAACTAGCATAACTTTGGCTAGGATGATCCGTTTTTGACGTTCTTTTTATCGATCTTCATGGTTTTTCATAACCTATTTTTTGGTATAGGTTTCATGGCCTGGTTTGACCATTTTCAAAAAGTCAACTCTAGCAAGGCTTAATAAGCTTTAAGGTTTCTAGAATTTTATATTGACTTTTATATTTCAAGACAATGTTCCAACACTTCCTAAAATCTTTATAATATATTTGGAGTGTTTAAAATTTTCCCAAGATTTATTGACTTATAAATCTTATTATTAAATTCATAATACTATATAATAATATATAATAATTAGGAGAAAACCCCTAAATAAATTTCACAACCCCATATAATAATTTAATATTCATAATTCCATATAATAATTTGATATTCCTCATTCCATATAATAATTTAATACTTAATAATATTATTAAAGTTTAATAAAAGAAATCCCCTAAATTAATTTAAATTAATTTAGGGGTATTTCAGCATATCCCCCTTAAAAGAAACTTCGCCTCGAAGTTTAAAAATCAACTAATAAGCACTCACACCCGCTTCGGGTGTGCTGAGACAATAAAAGTTCCAATGAAGTTCCATACAAAACCAATCCTTTATTTCCATCCATTTCCATAACAACATTCCACTCAAGATTACTCAAAATCAAACTGAATCAGGATATACCAAGATATAGCATGATGATATAGCATGATGAAAATCAAAGTCACATACTGAGTCATAATGCAAAAACCAAGCACATACAAACACCTCTCATTCTGCTAATACTGTTCTCCCTTTGCTAACAATGCAACGAGGCATAATCCGGATGAGATAACGAAGGAGGAGTATGCCAGCATATCCCCCTTAAAAGAGCTAAGGTACGCCCTCGTACCGCTACTAATGGCACAATCAAAGAATTCAACACCTTATTAACCAGCTTTGTTGTAAATTTTACTGCACCGTTGATTTTATCTATGATCGTTACATATATCTGTATCTCTTGATTGTTATGTATTTGTATTTCCTTGGTGATTATTAAATTTTATCTTATGATTATTATCCATTCGTTTAATGGCTGATACGAATTTATATGTCCATATATGATCATTTTATCATATCAATTATATTAACAAGCTATAAATCAAGTGTAATGTACTTGAGTAGTTTAAAATAATATTTTAGATCATTTAATAATCCTCACTAATCTTCCAAAATTATCTTCAAGGGTTTATTAGCCAACCATATGTTAAAATTCTATAAAATAAATATTTTATGTGACTTTTCAAGTTTCAATTGTTTTTATAAGTAACTATAGTATTTTAGACGAACCATTAAGTATTTACTTCATAAGATTTACTTGTTATATATTTGCATAATTTCACACAAGGCAGAGTTTTAGTAAGTTCATATTAATTATAATGTAGCTCCAAAATCTGATTTCTTTATCTTAAAATTTATTTTTCACGGTAGGGACTCTATATATAAACTTTAAGTCAAATGAATTAGTCTAGTGAAAGTTCACTCACTCTTGATAATTATTTTTCTTAGGGTTTATTCTATGTAAGTATTACTCTGACCATTAAATCTTAGTACTCTCTTAGATAATGCTGGCTTTTGGTAAATATCACCCTTAGTGTGACTTCTAAAATTTTATACAGGTATAATGTTAAACTTCCAAGTAAACATGAGAATTTCCAATCTTTAAGTAACTCTCAATTTCTCACTAGATCCTCAATATTCTGAGTATTTAAGGATCAATGATATTTAGTTCAGCGTTACTCTTCTCTTCACTTAATCTTTAAGTAACTTCCTTTAATGATTTTCATATTCAACAAGGGTAGATGTTCTACCTTGGAGTACCTAGATTTCAATCTTATTCCTCCATATATAAGTATTTTCCACCAAGGATTTAACTGAATAAACCCTTTTCGTATATGAATTTAATACTGGATCTTAAGATACAAATATTGATTTGTTCAATGTGGTTAGCAATGAAATATGCCTAGCTCAAGATTTCATGATGGTAACGTCTTACCACCAATCCTCCTCAAGTTCAACACAATCCATCATGTACATAGAAGGTTATTTACGGTTAGATGTCAAGGATTGTCTAGCCCCTAAACTTCCAGAAGTGGGTGTGCACCCCCACTACTTTTGGGCTAGGAGTTCGTCGCCCCAAGCACTTTCCGTAGAGTGTTAGGTTTAGGTGTTTTCTTTCTAAAGTTAGCATAGAGTTTTAGTGTGTTTTACAAGTTCAGATGTTGATCTTTTCTAATACGCTACTAGTTTTTGTTAGCTTAATAATTTTCTAGACTTAAGATTTATCTTAAACATTATCTTTAGGTAATAAATTGATACCAAGTAGTTCATGAGATTTATTTTCAAACTTTAAAGGAGTTGAAGTACTATCACATAATATCAATACTAATTTAGTTATGTAAAGTTCTATTTGTATACTGTTTTCAACCAAAAGTATTCTTTAAAATTCTAGGAATTTGTGTACTAGCTTTTAAAGGATTGCATTTTTAGCAATGTATTCTCCATGAGTATGCTTTTGAAAAATAGCTTAATATTTGGTTTATCTCAACCAAAATCTTATCGTACTTAATATAGGATGTTCCAAACTTATATATATATATATATTTGTAGTTTATTGTTGGAACGGTATAACAACACATCACACTCAACAGACATTCACAAAAGAAAAGTGTGTAAAGGAATCGTTCTCAATTCCAAAAAGGGTTGGGAGTCGTGCCTTACTGGAGTCCTCACTTCCCAATTCTACCCCAGTTCCCCAGTTTTAAGTGCACCTATAATCTAAGTATTTCACTCAGCTTGTTTTCTCGGGTTCAGAGCGTAACTACGCTCTGATACCACTTTCTGTAACGCCCCTATTAACCATAAATACAGCGGAAATAAAACTCTAAGGCGATTACAGACCATCGGGTTCCAAACACCCGACACCAAACCTCACCAATTACAACTTACAATCTACAAAAGCTACGGTCTGAACTCGAGAAAAACTTAACACAAACATAATAGAAATTAAACACATTAACTCTCCACAAAACCTAGTCCCATCCCAAACGCTCATTCTCTTCGTGGCCACCTGTAAATCAATTCGTACCTGCAAGATGAAACCAAGCAGCCCACCCCAAAAGGGGCGGGTCAGTTCCCTGGAATGGAACTGGTACAATTCTCCAAAAGCAAACTTATAAAACATAACTCGTCAAAATAAACAGTAACATGAAAACAAACTCTTAAAAGTAAAACAGAGATAAAGCACTTCAAAACAATCAAGTTAAAGAGAAAAGAAAACAAGACAAAGATAAAGAACTTCCAAACCAAGTCATCCACTTAAGTAGTCACACCACATAGTTAGTAAGCATCCATTGTTGATGTTAGAACCAATTCTGGTTAAGAAGAGAAAGACTTAAGTAGTCACAAAGGACCAGGAGTGACATTAATATCCATAACCCGTGGTAGACAGTTTATGTCTCCACCATTTCAGAAGATGATTCCCATAGACAAAATATACTCAAGAGTGGAATAAACAAATTGGGAGAGATGGCCCCCACCGCCAGTCAGTTGCCACAAGGGCGAGGTAAACAGACCTCCGCTGTCAGTTGCCACAAAGGGCGAGGTAAACAGACCTCCGCTGTCAGTTGCCACAAAGGGCGAGGTAAACAGACCTCCGCTGTCAGTTGCCACAAAGGGCGAGGTAAACAGACCTCCGCTGTCAGTTGCCACAAAGGGCGAGGTATAGCAGACCTCCGCTGCCACCGACCCGTTCTCAGTCATCGGTGAAAAGTGTGTGCACCACTTAATATAAATAATCCATACTCAGTACCAAGATTAACATTTCCCATATTCCCATTAGATTATTAACTGCATAAGAGCATTACAAAACACTCAGTCCTACAGAGTGTAGAGACGTAAACCCTCAACAATTAATACCCAATAGAGAGATTCCATTCCCAATTAGGCTGATCAAACTCGACTCATGGATGAAACAATACCCATAGTCCAAAGGAAGAATTTACCAATACCAGATACTTTCCTATATTCCCAGTTACCCCACTAGATCATTAACTGCACCAGAGCAATACCAAAACACTCAGTCCTACAGAGTGCAGAAGCGTAAACCCTAGGCAGTTAATATCTAGTGAAACAACTAGATAGGAGGAACCAATAACCAAGGAAGTCTCACATACAGGCTCAGTTAGTCACATCAAGCTCGGTTAGTCACACAACAGTTTCATTTTGAAATCCATTCAAGTTCAGTTGGTGTTCCAAAACATTCCATCAAGTCCATCATCAAAAGTATCAAGTATGAGAAATCGTACAAAACATTCCATAAAGTTCAAAACACAACAAGCTGAGTACGAGAAATCGTACAAAACATTCCATAAAGTCCAAAACACGACAAGCTGAGTACGAGAAATCGTACAAAACATTCCATAAGGTCCAAAACACAACAAGCTGAGTACGAGAAATCGTACCTGGGTAACGTTGTAGCAGTTCTAATCTACTTGCGCAAATAATCAACAGTACTCTGAAGAATATTAAAGGTAGTCTATCATCAATCACTTGTAGCCCGCGTTAAACTTAAATAAACTCCTCACTGTTATTTCTAAGTCTCAATTGTCCTTTAAGCCCTCACTTAAATGCTAAGAATAACCTTTGACTTGTCTTAGAATGTTGTATAACTCAAGGTTGTAAGACCAAGGAATGTATTTTATTAACACTTGTTAATTGTTCCACCCTTATCCACTTTACCCATACCTAACCATAACTCTCACATTAAAGACCTTTATAACATAAGTGCATTATACGTTATTCAATCAATCTTAGAATTTCAATAACAATTCTTAAGCTCAATACTTTTATTCTTACTTTAGGACATACATCGTATTATGACCAATGATGGGTTTATCTTAGAATACTATACTATTATTTCACAATTTATTGACTGTGTATCTTTATCAATATCTACTAGATAATCCATTATAACTAAGTCTTCCCCCTTAACTTAATTAAGTTCTACATCCCGCATACTGAAATCGTAGTGTTGTAGATGCATTTTAGTATAACTTATTTGAGCTACTAAACTCAATTATCTTATCTTTAGTTCAGAATGGCCTTTAACTACAACCATCTATTAATCTTGTCATAAGTTGTTAAATTACTTGTCATCTTGAAATAACCATATTATAGTTAACTCAAACTTATCGAACTCTCACATTTAGTATCCACAAGGTATATTATTTACTTAACCATAACTTTATAATAAGGTGTCTTAAGATAACCTTTTATGTATCCTTACTTACATTTAATTCCCTAACTGTTTTTACTTTTACACACATTCTCTCTATAGACCATGTATAATCCTTTTATATTAAACTTCGTTAAACTCAAGTCTTAAATACATTTTATATTGTTTACAAAACCTAAAGTTTCAAAAGAATAACTTAATAAATCAATTCCCTTTATTGTATTTAGGATGGACATTATATTTTAGCATGAGGTAGAATTTATCAAAGAATTAAATTCTGGTTCGTAAGTGAAATTGTCAATTACTTAATAAGATAATATATTCTGAACAATCTCCATACCTCATATTCAAATGACACATTAATATTTCCAGTGTCAAAAGGTAAATCAATATAATCTCTTATGTAACCTAATTTCATCTAATTAAAGGTTTAAATATTTTAAGTATCTGATTTCTATTTACAAACCTCCTTATAAATTCTAACTACTAAATACATTACTTAACTATAAACTCACATCCTGAATATTGGTGTTAAATGTATTTATATGGCTTAACTAGTTGTAAGAAACTTAAGGATTATTATTTAGATTAAATTCCTAATCATAGTTTAATGTAGTTTTATATCATAATCCCTTTTAATGATTTTATCTTAAATTATTAAGTTATTACTCAATACTATAAATATTAAGAAATAATTAAATCTAGACTTATTTATCCTCTTCACATTTTGATGTAAAAGTAACTCATTTATTTTATTATTGTTTATATAATAAGAACATTTAAATGTAAAAGTATTTCATTCATTTTTTATTAATTATATAATAAGATCTATTTGTGTAACGCTTTATGTAAACCAATTCCAAATATTCCTAAATTTCAACTTATTAATTTCTTAACCAAATTATAGATTTACATTGTGGTCATTGACTAAATATACACGTATATTTGAATACTGTTTATATAAATCTTAGAAATTCAAAGATAACTAAAAACTCAACCTATAACCATAAATTAATACCACCTCATATAATATTCTTTTATTAGTATCATGTAGAGGTTTAGTTTAACTCATTAATTCCTTCATATCCTATTTTCTATAAGGTATTTTATTCCTTTTATTTATTTATTTATCGTATATATATATATATATCCTTCCTATTATATTTCTCACAAGGAATGTTATTTCCTTCATCTATTTTTATTGTATTTATATATATATATATATATACATATACCTACATATATTAAGATTTATCCAGAACATTCTTTAAGAAATTCTATTGTATTTAATTATATCTAATATCTTTTAGACATATCCAAAACTGATTTATGGTTTATAAAATAGAGTATTTCCCTTAGTTTTAGTTAAACATATTAGCTTCCATATTATATATAATAAATAAAATGTAGTTTAGTTAAATTCCTTGATTTAATATAAGTTTCTATTTATTTCTCTCATATAAATATATATATATAAATATATGTAACAATTTTTACTTCACTTAAAGTTAATACCCAAAATATTTATAAACATACTGTATTAAATGTTAATTAGTCTTATTATATTTTCCCCAACCTATAAAGTTCATTAATCAACTATACTTTAGTTTTTTATTACATTAAAAACTATATATTATAAGTTATTCTTATGAAAAACTCACAAACACAATTTTTAAAACCTTTTCCCGTTTCCCAAAAATTCCCAAAATTAATATACAGTAACTATAACATTTTAGACATATTATAAAATTTTTATTTCATAAAAATATCTTTTTAATTTAGCCAAATAATTCCAGAAAACCCGTAACTTGTAAAAATCATAACTTATGTTTAAAAACTCCAAAACCATAATAATTTACATCAAAATAAACTAGATTAAATAAGGAACCTATGGTTAAAATTTCAAGTCAAAATACCTTCGGGAAGGCCATTAACTAAAATCAACAAGTTAGAGCTATTTACTGAATTTTTTATAGAAACTTTAATAACTTAAAATCGCCTGATCTAATCTTGGCCGTCCAATCTCTTAAAACAAGATCGGACGGCCCCTGTGTTGCGAGTTCTTCAGCGAGTTCATTAACAAGGTCGAGTATGAATCTGCCAATATCTCCTAATCTACAGAATGAAATCGAATGATTCTTGTTTCTATGGATTCGTAATCAAATTTCGGTTCTATTGGTATCAATTTCCCCAATTATAATGCTGAGTTCATCCAGTTTCGAATTCGATTCGAAGGTTAGGGTTTGTTTCGGTACCGAATTAAAATCAATTACAAATCTTACAAATTCTCCTAATCTAATACGAAATTGACTAAATTGGCACATGGGTTAGGTCGAAAACAAGACTACGAATAACATTATCGGAGCAATTTGATCGGAGACTCACCGGATTGTGCGAATTTGGTGAATTCCAATTCGGAAACTGGGTAAAAACTCGAACTTGATACAGTTCGTGGTGCCAACTTTGCAGATCTATAACTAGCAGTACAAAACGAGTTAGATAATTAGTAAGGGCTCATTGGAAAGAAGAATTGTCGATCTACGTATTGGTTGCAAGAACTAAACCTAACTCGCACCATACAGAAATATATTGAAGTTACAAAACACGAGTTTACCTCTCTGTTTCGGTGTTATTTTATGTGCTGTTAAGACCGAAACTTTAGACCTCTATATCTCCCAAATGGTTGCGATTCAGACTTGGGCATAAACACGAAAGTTGTAGAGGGATTAGAGATCTTTATGACGAGCTAAAGAAATCGAATTTTGGTTGATTAACGAAGAAGTTATGATTGACGCAAGTTACCTGAAAACGAAGGAAATTCTGGAATTCTGGAAACAGCCTAGCAAGGTGGCTACTTTGGCTCGATTTTCCGGTTGACTCAGAAGGATCTAGGGTTTGTATGAGTAATGGTTGGAAAGAGTAATTGTAGGAGAAGAGAGTGGTGAAGACGGCATGGAAAAATATTGAGTAATGTGAAAGTTATAGCCGTCTAAAGTTAGGGCTAGGAAGTGAAATCGGTTACGAAAATCAGGGAAGGAAATCGGCTAAGTGTGGGCGACCGATTACAGAGTGACACGTGGCACTTCTTAAAATTTTTGGCTCTAAACTTCAAACTAGCATAACTTTGGCTAGGATGATCCGTTTTTGACGTTCTTTTTATCGATCTTCATGGTTTTTCATAACCTATTTTTTGGTATAGGTTTCATGGCCTGGTTTGACCATTTTCAAAAAGTCAACTCTAGCAAGGCTTAATAAGCTTTAAGGTTTCTAGAATTTTATATTGACTTTTATATTTCAAGACAATGTTCCAACACTTCCTAAAATCTTTATAATATATTTGGAGTGTTTAATAATTTTCCCAAGATTTATTGACATATAAATCTTATTATTAAATTCATAATACTATAATAATATATAATAATTAGGAGAAAACCCCTAAATAAATTTCACAACCCCATATAATAATTTAATATTCATAATTCCATATAATAATTTGATATTCCTCATTCTATATAATAATTTAATACTTAATAATATTATTAAAGGTTTAATAAAAGAAATCCCCTAAATTAATTTAAATTAATTTAGGGGTATTTCAATATTGCACCTACATGTGCTTGTTTACATTTTTCTTGATATTTGTCTTGAACAATAGTTTGTATAATTCATGAAACATATGAATGGTGATGATGTGTATTGTATTTTGTAGCGTACTTGTATATTGCACTGTATTTTGTACGGATGTGTATATGAGCTTTGCATTGTATTATTGTGGCTTGAATGAATGACTTCTGCTAATTCCTAACCACCTAACTCCTAACTTAAGTGAGTAAACCGGAATGAGTAGAAGTCCGATATAGCTTCGGCCACGCGTGAGGATGCGGAGTCACAAGAGGTTGGCTGCAATTCCTGACTCTTAAACTGGTCCGCGGCCCAAATCCCTTAAATGGGTAGCATGCCGGATTGGTGAGTCAAGTAAATCCCGGAGGTGGGACGGTGTAGTCCCCAGGGCCGGAGGTCCCGACGACTTAACTTGAGTAAGAGTAAGAGTAAGTAAGTATGGATCCGTAAGTATGTATGAGTATGTATGCGTATGTTTGAAGTAACGAGTAAAAGAGTAATCTCCACCCGATTAACCCGGGTGGACTAATGAAGCTAACAAGAATTGTATATTGTGCATGTATTTTGTACGGATGTGTATATGAGCTTTGCATTGTATTATTGTGGCTTGAATGAATGACTTCTGCTAATTCCTAACCACCTAACTCCTAACTTAAGTGAGTAAACCGGAATGAGTAGAAGTCCGATATAGCTTCGGCCACGCGTGAGGATGCGGAGTCACAAGAGGTTGGCTGCAATTCCTGACTCTTAAACTGGTCCGCGGCCCAAATCCCTTAAATGGGTAGCATCCTGGATTGGTGAGTCAAGTAAATCCCGGAGGTGGGACGGTGTAGTCCCCAGGGCCGGAGGTCCCGACGACTTAACTTGAGTAAGAGTAAGTAAGTATGGATCCGTAAGTATGTATGAGTATGTATGCGTATGTTTGAAGTAACGAGTAAAAGAGTAATCGCCACCCGATTAACCCGGGTGGACTAATGAAGCTAACAAGAATTGTATATTGTGCATGTAATGTATATGTATGATTCGGAAAAGGTAAGTATGTATTGAATGGTTTATGTTGTACTTCTTGTATGTAACAAAGCGTATGTATGTGTGTATGTCTTATGTACTGTATTACAATATTATGTATAAGAGCATGTATGCATGTATGTTTGAATGAAATCAACCGCATGTATACGACCAAGTGGTCGGCGTACCCTCACTAGTACGCGGGGTATGCGGTTATCATGCTCGGCGAAAGCTGACCCCTTCGGGGGACATTTTTTAGTGTGCAGGTACCCGAAGCGAATATGGTCAAGGAAGAGACCGGAGGCGCATCCTTGTACTTAGAAAGTTAGTAGTTGTGAGAAATTGGGTAGATGTAGACTCTTAGAGAGTATGTATGAACTTGGAAGAGACATTATAAACGTATAAGGATCCTAGTAGACTCGGTTAAGTACATTGTAATGTATGGATTATGGAGGAGTAAGTATTGAATGGAGCATTGTTGTATCTTATTGATGAATGGAGTATGTATTATAGATGTGTAGTACTCGGGATTCCGGTCCATCAGACCGATGCTGTAAGCAGTAGTAGTAGCCTTGTCAGCCACGTGGGTGGTTAATGGCATTGTATCACCCATAGTATGTAAGTAAGTATCCGCTGCGTGTATCTGACGTGTAAGGAGATTGGACGGTAAGCATGTATTAATGGTAGGGGTGTTACACCTCTAGTAGTCTTTGCCCCCTCAATGGGGTACCCTTAATACCACTAAACTCTCTTAGGGTATCTTTTTTTTTTAGTCTTAAGGGTCGTCCGACCCACCGTCCGACCCACCAACTGGGTCGGACCATTCCAGAAACTCTCGGGTTTGAGAAATTCCACTTGTCCGACCCATGTCCGACCCACCCAACTGGGTCGGACCATTATAGAAATTTTCCGTCCTTTAAAACTCTCCTGTCCGACCCATGTCCGACCCAACAAACTGGGTCGTACCATTACAAAACCCTTCTCTGGCGTCTAACTGAGGCCGTCCGACCCAAACTTGGGTCGGACCCCTGGGTCGGACGCCACCAGAACATGTCCAAAAATTGTTAAATCTTCACCAAACTTCTCCTTAAGCCTTCTAATGTGTTCTAACATCATTTAGACCCATAAACCCACCTTTAATCATCCTCCAAACTCATTAGAATAACCTCCAAAGATCTTCTTAAACATTTACTAAATTCTTGAAGAAAACTCCTAACACTTATCATATAGTTCCTTATATCCCCAACTTGTAACCTCACCAAAACTTCAACCAACCCTAGTGCTCCCTCCTTAACAGTTTGACCACTTCACCAACATCATTTTTCCATCTTGAATTCATCCATCTTTCCTTTGCTAAACATTCCAAGGCTATCTTGCATTTCCATGCACCAATTCCTCTCATTTCCTTTGGTTACTCATCACTCTTAAACTCTTGAGCTTACTTATACATTTATCCACATCCTCTTAGCACCTTAACCTTGTTCTTCTTTACCTTAACTACCCTACACCCTCCTTGGGCATTTCCATCTCCTTTTACTCACTTACTCACCATTCTCATGATCATACACTCTTTTACATTCCTAGTCATTTTCCTTGACATTTGACAACATTCTCCCACACCTTTCTCTTCCATCACCTAAGCCACTCATTACAATCTAAACTAAACCTCATTAGTCCACTACTAACATCATCACACTTACACAAGCTATCCAAACTCCTCATTGTTTTATTCTCTAGTTCATACCTAAATCACCTTAAAGCATTATACACCTTTCCATCCAAATCTTTGCTCAAGTCTTAGCATTCCTCATCACATGATTTTGGTGTGTTTAATACACCCACCTAACTCTGATTCCTCCTAGAAAACTCTAGGCCATTCTAAGCCTCAAGAACTCCTTAATTAACTCATTTCCACTCTAGTTCCTTCTAATGACTCCTAGTGAATCCTAGGTCATATCAACTCACCACCACCACCTAAACACTTAGCTTTCTACTCAAATTTCGCCATAGCTTCCCTAGTATCTTATCATGCCCAAACACATTATTTTCCTCATTCAACCATCTCACACACATCAAGTTCTTTCCCATCATATCTTCTCACCCAAACCAACTCAGTCACATCAAACTCAATATATTGCAATAATCTTAAATTGCATAGCACTAAGGCTCTTAAATGACATGGCTCTTAGGCCCTTAAATGACTTAAACTTAAACACTGAATTTCCCACATATAAAAGCTTTCAACCTGCAAATACACCCATCAATCTCATAGTAATTATAATGCTCTTAAAATCCACCTTAAACTTATATTACTAACTCATTCTCATTGGTTCCTTAATCACAAGTTCATAAGCTTGTTTAAGTTCTTTTTCTTAGGTTATATAACCCAATACACAATGTAGGCTCTAAGCCACATTGGTACCCACCTAAACTCATCCCTTAAAACTTAAACCACCATTAGGTAAGCATTTTACCTTGTTTTCTCAAGCTTATCTTAACTTCCTCCTTAGACCTTCTTCTTGCATGAATATCGGCCACCACTTAAACCTCCCTTGCCAATGTTCTAATCAATATTCAATGACTCCCATGAGTGTTAAACAATTCACTAACCTTAAGGAATGAACCCTAGGTTGAAAATATGTTTTAAGGTATTAAATTGAATGGTTTACCTTGGATTCTCGAAACAAGCTTGGATATGAATCAAGTAGGACCTCCTCTTGCCCTTGGAAAATAGAATCAAGCTAGAAAAATGGATAAAACAAGGCTCCATGAGAAGGTAATTTTCGGCCATGTAGAAGGAATGATGGAAACATGGTTTTTCTTACATCTTCCTTACCTTGAATGAATGGAGAACCAAATGGGCTCTTCAAACTTGATTTTCCTCCATCAATGGAGTTTTCTCTTGGCACCAAATTGGAGCTTTGAAGGATTTGAAAAGATAGAAAGGAGGGCCTTGACTTAACTAAGACAAATATGCAATTTGTTTTGGATTTGGAGCTTGGAGTTACACTTGGCAAGTGAATGAAGGTGAGGAGCCATGAATGGAGCTCTCTCTCTCGGTTTTGGAGCAGGAGAGGAGAAGAAGAAATCGTGGAAGGAAGGAGAAATGAAGAGAGAGATGAAGAAAGGTGACTTAAGTGAAGATATTTGTTATAAAAGGTGAATAGTCTTTGCTTTTACTTTCCTTCCCTTTTTCTTTCTTAATTTGATGAAGTCTTTAATGACTCATCCCTTAGAAACCGGACCCCTCATTAGATAAGGCTAACATGGTCTTTGTTGACCAATCAATTGACTTATGTTGACTTAAGCTTAATTTGGCACTATTTGGCACTATTCACAAACTAGTGCACATATTTGTGAAATTTTTTATTTCCCACTGATTTAGACTTCCTAATGTGATACTAATTAGTACACATGTTGATTAAGATGTAATCATGGGAATTTAGCCACTCAAAACTCAATTCTAAGACAATATCTCAAAAAGGTGCTTTAAGGAGTCTTAAAGCACATTTTGTGTTTAAGCTTGTTTTTGAGCTTGGTTTTATTTGCTAATTTATTTAAAATGTCCATTAGCATATTACTAAAGTCTTATAATGATATTTGGGTGCTAATCTAAGTCACTCCAAGCTTAGAGCACGTTTTTGCCCAAATTGCCCTTAAGGCACTTTCTTGTATTTTCCTTGGTTTAAATTGTCTACCAATCTTTCTAAGGCATATTCTAGCCTTACTACATCATAATTTGATGTTTACTTAGCATACTTAGGTTTGGGGTATTTCAATCTACCCCCCTTAAAAGAACTTTGTCCCCAAAGTTCCCATGCATCTTATCTTATTAGAATACACGTCTTACCTCATTCCTTAGATCATATAGATCATACTTATGTATACTTAATCTCAATGGATCATTAGATCCGCCATATTCTTATACTTAAATATCACACAACATGCTTAAGCATGTATAGCACTCAAAATTCTCTTTGTTTCTTTTGATGATTAAAACATTCACATAATTTCCAACGTATTCTCCCATGTCACCGGTCCGTAGACAATGGCTCATTCGTCCTCGTCACCATGGGCCAGAATACAAAACACTCTGCTCTCCCATGTCACCGGTCCGAAGACAAAGGCTCGTGCGTCCTCGACTTCATGGGCGAGACTCAGTAAAAACGTAATCCTTTTTACGAGGTCATGTGAGGAATAATTCCTCTAATTAAAAATACAATCAACTCCAATTTCATTTTATCCTAAGGCCTCTATCCATAGTGTGATTTAATTGTGACCACTGGTAGGGAGTTTCAGGAATCATCCTACCCTGATGTGATCAGCATCAGTGTAGAACTATCCTTCCACCCCAATTTGTGTTTGGTTTCCCTTGATCCCTAGAAAATCAAGTTCCACCTCCCACGTCATTTTCAAACATCCAAATAATTCACTCATGTCCAATTTTCTATCTTTTTTTTTCTACCTAATCATAATCAATACATCTCCAAAGTGTGGACTCAGTCCATCAAACATTCCAGATTCATCTCTTAGTAATTACCTCAAAATTTACATTCCTACTAAGTTCTATAACTGTGCCATACCAATTCTCACCATCTTATATCTCATAGCATTACAATTTCCTTCCTCATACTCATGGCAAATTGTATCTCATTGTGTTATCTTATTCTTTTCTCACACATAGTCTCATATCGACTCATACCGCATATATTCTTATTTCCTAAGTCTCCTTAAACCTCCTCCTTAATTCTCTTAACTTGTACTCACACCGGAGTTAACAAGATAGGTACTTAATGTGTATGGTATTCACATCTTCTGTGTGCAATAACCATGATTTATCTTAAAATGTTTATGTAAAACATATTCTCAAATTATTTTGTACTATGCACACCGTAGTTTACGTACTCAGTACACAAACATACGCTAAGCGGTTTTCGCTCTACCCCCCTTAAAATGGATTACGCCCACGTAATCTGCATTATATCATCCTTGAACATAAGTTCAAGATGTCTAATTCTCACCAAGCATTCTAGCTTCCACGTCATCTATCATACTTATAAGTCGATCAGAAATGACTTAGTCTCTGTATCAAGGATTCTTAACGGTACTTATACCGTTTCCTTAACTTAGTTTGGTCTAATCTCAAAGGTAGTGGTCTGCTAGCTTCCGCTACGCGACTCTGATAATCTTAGGCTTAACTGCCTTTCTAATCGTTCATAGTATTGTCTATCCTTCTGCCTCCTTACATTTTTGGAATATTGGTCTCTCAATGGACACGTGCTATCTTTATATATACACGGCCTTAATGAGTTGTAGCTCGTCTATCCAACCTCCCTGGAGATCTAATGTTTGTATTCTTAATGGTTCCTTGAGTGTCTAAATTGTTCTCTCCCACTGACCTTTGGTCTGAGGATGATTCTTAATCTGAAACTACTGTTTAATGCTTATTGCTCTTTACAGTTTAATCTCTTACATCTTAAGACATGTTCAATGTCTGTACTTAACCATACGTGCTCTTCGCAATTCATAGTCCTTAATTATTTGTTCTCTGTTTCCTTTGTGTTGTTGGTTCAACTGAATTCTTCTCTTCGACTGTTGTGGTAGTAGCTGCTCTTGTCTGATCTTGGGTCGTTGTCCGTGGTATGGAGTCGACTACTTCCCGTGTTCCTTACACCACTCGTCTACATGCATGGGGCACCTTACTGGTACATAACTACTTACCCAACTAACTCATAAATGAGCGTGTCAGGCCTGCAAGCCCCTGTGGGGTGCAGTCGTCCCACGTCTCGTTTTAGTAAACTCATAGTGTCCGTCACACGTTTAGTTATTGCTAATTATGAAGTATTCTGTTGTCGATCTCCTCTTTCATCGATCCATAATAACATTTATTGTTCTTCTTGAAGTTAATCAAGGGAAATCCATTTACTGCGTTCTTGGGTATGGTATGCTCTAGCTCCTTTCTGTATTCCGTATTGACTCCATTTCTTAGTAGCTTAGGTCTCTTTCCATAGAGCCTCCTATCTCCTTTTCATATTTGTTCAACTAGGAATGCACTTCCAGTTCCTTAAGGAATGGGTAGTGTGCTTCCTGTGAAATCTTACCTAACCAGGTCCAGACTACTGGCATCAATGCTCAGTTCGTCTACCATCTTATTTCCTTACTTATATTGGTCTTAACTCATAAATCTCATTGCCTCTGTGTCAATATTTGACAGCTCATACCTAACGGTCGCTTTACCGCGCACCACGACTTAATTCTCCTTATATAACTATTGTACTCACGACCACAACTACCATGGTAGTTGGCCCTTACCATGTTGCCCATTGATGGTGCAACCTCTTACTTACTTATTCTAATGTCTTTCCTTATACTCAATCTCTTCTTGGTGTAAACACACTGGGAGTTCTCTCATTCCGGTGTATGGCGGTTGTCATACCGTACTGTAAAATAGTTGACTCTTAATACGAAGGTGTTCTGCTCCAATCTCAGATTTGTAAGTAGGCTAATTTCTCTCGCTTTCTTTCATCCTTAGTGATGTTATCCACCATGTAATTTAACTGGTTCCTGAAGAAGTCATCCGCTGAGTCACAAGCTCTTCTGAGCGTTGGTCGCTTGACGTGCCATAATGTGCAGTCACAATGTCTATCTTTGACAATTACTAATTCTTACATCCTGGGTGTTGGATATGGGGTCTATCTGTGCAACCTTCCTTATTACTCAAGTGTATCTAATATGTTCTAAAGTGATCTTCAGTTTACAGTTTCCATTCTCTAACAAAATTGTATTGCATCTCTAATAAGTGAAAGCCCTTTTGAGGGGTTCATTCCCACTCATGGCCTCACAACAAGGAGAGGTATCCCCACCCTAAAGGCATGGTTCGTTCTCCGCCCCTGTCCTCAACATTATCTCAATATTCTCATTGGTACCCTTTCTTGGTAATATTCTTCCCAATCTAAGTTATAGGTTTATAATCGTTCACATCTACACATTGTAGTTCATTCATGGCTTGAATCAGCTCTTTTACAACTTACCGCGCCTCGAGTTCTGATGTGGTTAACATCCTTGGCTCATAGGCTCTTAGTGCTTAGTGCTTCAGTTCATTACTTGTACTCTCACTCACCTGTAGGTCATTCTTAAAGGTTTTTGTTTCCTTGAACACTATCCACCGCCAGATTACATAATAAATGTAGTATTGGGTTTCATGGCAAGTTGCTGCGTCCTGCTTCCCGCTATGGAAGTTTATTCAGGCGTTCTGAGGTTGCTTAGTGTCCTTGACAATACTGTCGCTTTATTAGACTTATGTCCTTTAGTAATTAAGGTTAAGTCGGTATTAGGCTTTTGCCTTACGGTGTCCAAGTTGGATATCATCCTGTCATCTTATGCTTCCATCTTAATGCATCGTTCAACTCCCGTTAACTACGCCACCCGTTGATGATCAATCATACTTGGGTGTTAATTAGTTAGACAAACAGTCTTAACTGTCATTCATCAGTTTGTTCGGCTCGACTATGCCCGCTCTGTGGGGGTTGTCCTCTGAGCTTTCCTTTTCCTGGGTTGTACGTTTTTAATCCTCAGCCGATTATAGCTTTCGTTCATTTTCTTTATCCTTGTTTTCTGGGTTTTCTAACATCTTCATTGAAGAATGCTTATTACTTGTATTCTTAGTGGTCAATCCGTGAGTCTCATCCCATTCTTGTTGAAAGTTTTTATGTCGACGGTCTCCATCGTATTCCTTGTACGTTATCACTTACGTAGTGTTTTGCTCGCATTACCGAGCGATCTCTTAGGTTTTCCCCTTGGAGTTCGGGATTGGTTTCTTACCGTACTGTCGGTTGTGTTTGTAGTAGGTTATACCGTTGCTAATATTTATATGGTTTAATATTTTGTCCAAGTTCCGCTCCCGGCTGACTGGTGTGTCACCTCATCTCATTATGGTTAGGCCGTCGGGCCTTTCCAAGGTCTTATTGTTCTACTCTCATGGATTTACAATCCGGTATTAATATGTGTTACAACTGTAGCGTTCTCCTATCTTGCCATGATGGCTTTCCATGTAGCTTAACCTTGGTAGCACTTGCTATGGCAAGTGCGCCATGCAGGATGGGCTATTGGTACAAGGTACATTGGTAGTGATACTTCCTTCTAATTTCCATGTAATCGGTAGTCCTCGGGACTCCTTCAATAATATCTTATTTTGGATAACTGACCATCCGACAGTTTCCTTGTTGTTTGACAGTACTGTCATTTATCCGGGCGTTCCTCTTTCTGAGGGAACCCCTTAATATTTCCTTATGTCTTAATCCTCGCTCCTGTCTCCACACATTTTGTTGAGGTTACTATGTAATGATTCTCCTTTAGGCACTACCTCGTAGTCCTATTCCGGTATACAATTTGTATGAGTTTCTACCGTCGTCCACGTTATGTTGGCCAGGTTTTGTAATCTTCCTCATTGTACGGGGTTTGGAGTTCCCGTTTCTAACTGGACTTTCCAGTAATCTCAATCCTCATGCTTTGTATTATCCTACTGTTATGCTCCTTCGGACCACTGTCCGGTACTCATGTCACTTCCCTTTTCCTTTCTATTTGCAGAAGGTTATTTTCTGAGTGGTTAAACTGGTGTAAAATTAAAAGAAAAGAAATTAAAAACTCAAAATAAACGTCGGGCTGCAAACAAATCCCGGCCGTAGTTAGTAAAACAAGTGTCGTATCCACAGGGAGATTGTTCAATTTATCCTAGTCTTGGTAGTTACTTAAAAACTGTAAAAAGGGGTTTAGCCGGAGGCAAGCTTGATTTGTTGTTTGATCAGTGCAAATATAATAAAAACAGTAAAAAGGTGAATTAATTGATGTGGATGGAAAAATGTATCCTAGGATAGCGGGGGAAATTCCTAAATTACTTAAACATATTTATAACCATGTCTCAATTATTTATTGTCTATTAGAGTTAATAATTGTCAGTTACGAACTCCTAATAATAGCCTTAATATTTTCCAGCTCAGTCCGGAGTGTAAATACTAAGATTAATTCCTTTGTGGTACCTAGACTGTCTCAAAATCATATGTTGATAGTTACCAAATAAATGCAGTCGTTTGTCGCGTAAAGCATTTAGCAATATTAGTTGAAAGGAATTAAAACAAGTTAACAAGTGAGACAGGTGATAAATATTGTTTACGTAATATTAGAAATAAATCCCCATCCTAGGATACAAAAAGAAAATTACTCAGACATTAACGGAGATAAGAAGATAGCACAGACAGATTTTGACATTAATTCAGAGGAAGAACTGGTCTGCTCTCGCTCGTACTGCTGCTCTTCTATTTCTTTTGTTACTGCGTGAGTGTGGAATGTTGTGGTGTTACGGGAGGAAATTAAATGGAAGGGAATGGATGAGTGTGGTGAGCGAATTCTTCAGACTCCCGTCGTGCGTGTTGTCTTTTTATGGTGTTGAAGGGGTGAGTTTATATAGAGGCAGAGGAGAAGAAGATCCGTACGAATTTGATTGCAGACTGATTGCTTCATTTAATGCAGGGGACAGAGCGTGTGCAAAAGCGTGAATTAAGGTAGGCGTTGGAGACAGTGGACGAGTTGCAGACAGACAGTCGGCGGCAAGTTGCAGATGATGGGCGAGCGAAGAAGAACACTGGCGCCCGTCCCGCGCCTTGGTCTTGTCTGCGTGCAATCAGGCGGTCGCCTCTACTCCTTGTCCGCCTCCAAACAGGCGGTTGCCTGTGGTTCGTCCGCCTCCAAACAGGAGGTTGCACTTGTGTGTGTCCGCCTGAAAACAGGAGGTTGCACTTGTGTGTGTCCGCCTGAAAACAGGAGGTTGCACTTGTGTGTGTCCGCCTGAAAACAGGAGGTTGTACTTGTGTGTTGTCCGCCTGTTTTCACGACGTACAGGCTTATTTTTTGACCGGCTCTAGATTCTTCGTTTGGACTCCGTTTTCTGAGCCGTCTGCGCCTATGCGTTGGTCTCTTCGTGTACTTTGCTCCTAGCTTGGCTTTTCCTCATGTTTAAACCAATAAATTTGTGAGATAATCAATAAAACATAAACTAGAGGAAAAACATACGATAAGTGAGAAATGAGCAGAAAAGTGCTGATATGATATATGAAATACACCCATAAAACACGCTCATTTAGACACTTATCACAGCCCCACACTTACCTTTTGCTTGTCCTCAAGCAAAACCATGTACCCAAACAAGTAGGGAATGCTCAATATTAACAAATACTATTATGAATGGTAGGATAAAGAAGTCAATAGTACATGATCTTAAACTTTTTAGAGGAGTTTGATCCATCACCTACTGGTGGCATAGGTGTAGTCAGGGCAAAAATAAAAATTAGAGTTTCGGGGTATGATCCGGAGTACTTCAATGCTTCTTGATTTAAGGTGACTTTGAGAACTTTTACCATGGCCAACTTCTCTCAAGAATGGGCATTGAGGAGAAAACAAAAGGAAAAATAGAACTATGCATTTGTTTCACTTTTGCATAAGAGATGAGAAGATAATATGTAGGCATTATGCCTTCGTATTTTAAAGAACACTCAACTCTCTTTGTTGGTTACCAATGGTGTCTCATAAGTCCCTTATTTATTATTATTATTATTATTTGACAGAGAAGCACCCCTTAGCAATCCCTAAGAAAGAAGACAGAAAGAACCCCTGAGTAATAAAAATTCATCCATTTCAGATCATTTGGTCACACCACATAAAAATGCTCCTCAAAAGTAATCAAAATTTTAAAATTTGTACCCATTTATACCATTTATCCCACAATTCATAACAGTATTTATTCTTAAAGAGAACAACCCACATATAAAGGGTCCACGATATTGAATTTGAACAAACGCAAGATAAGCAGAGAGATTAAGCATTTTAGCATAAAATGTCACCGAAAAGGGCACACTCCCCCACACTTAAATTGAACAATGTCCTCATTGTTCACCAGAAAAACAAGGGAAGGCTTCAGAAGGCCTGTTCCGGTAAGTAGATAAAATAGAGATAACACGAAGCTCACGAATATCATTTAAGCACATAAACTCTCCTCTGCATATTTATTTAAATAAAAGCATAATTAAAGAAACTGGTACTTCCCTGAGATTATTTTTGCTTGCGTGTATTGAACTTCCCCCACACTTGAGCTTCAGCCTCAAGTAGCGTAGCTTGGTTGCGGTGTAGACATGAAATTGCACCTGCATAAGACACTAGAAGCAACCATACTATAAACGGGGTTAAGAGTTTAGCAAAAAAAAATTGAAAGAGAACCTGATTATTAAAACAGCATAAAAGCATATAAAAGATAAGTTCGTCCGGGTTGCCTCCCGGAAAGCTGCCCTTCTTTAACGTCTTTGGCTAGACGCTTTGTCGTTAGATCGATCATGGGGGGTGGTTATGAGGAGGAGATCCAAAGCATGACTCAATGGTATTTTTGAGTGTCCACCGGGATGCATGTTTTC
This sequence comes from Limonium bicolor, assembly GCA_023374045.1. Classification (NCBI taxonomy): domain Eukaryota; kingdom Viridiplantae; phylum Streptophyta; class Magnoliopsida; order Caryophyllales; family Plumbaginaceae; genus Limonium; species Limonium bicolor. The sequence goes on from CM041783.1 coordinate 113,119,625, forward strand.
TTTTCTTATCCCGCTCTTCATCAGGGATTGGTGGTGGTGTCTCTGTAATAGACATGCCGTCTGGAAGGGTGATAAACAAAAGTGGGGATGATGGTGATTGAGTGTCCCGCACAAACTTGAGATCTTTGGATTTGCTATCTGGAGACCGTCCTGATGCAAACTCCAGTTTTTCATTATATGCGTGAAGGGTGATTGTCCCCTGGGCCACCCAAATGTGCACATCGGCTGTGGCAAGGAATGGTCGTCCAAGGATGAGAGGTGTAGTGGAGTTCTCTTCGATGTCTAGAATGACAAAATCGCATGGGAAGTATAAGTGTTCCACTTTGATGATAACATCCTCCACCACTCCGCTTGGGTATGTTACCGAACCATCTGCCAGTTGCAGGGTCATCTTGGTCTTTTTCATCTCTCCAATTCCTAGCTTTTTGAAAGGGGAGAGGGGCATCAAATTTATGGAGGCACCCAGATCGCATAGAGAGTATGGAAATGAGGTGCTACCAATTATGACTGGAATGGTGAAGTTGCCCGGATCATTGCATTTTGAAGGCAGTGGTTGTTGCAGAATAGCTGAGCAAGCTACATTGAGAGGTACCGTACCGACTTCGGCCAATTTAGTTTTGTTGGATATGAGGTGTTTGAGGAATTTGGCGTAGTTTGGCATTTTGGCAATGAGGTCTACAAACTGTATGTTGACGTTTAGTTGCTTCAGCATTGCCAGAAACTTACCATATTCATTATCCAATTTCTACTTCTGGAGTCGGTGAGGAAATGGTATAGGCGGTTCTTGTGAAGAAGGTTTTGAAGTTGATGGGATAGTGAGAATGCTGGGAGTTGTCTTTTCTACTGGGGCCTCAGCTTTTTCTTCACTATCCTCTTTGGATTCTTCTGATCTTTGCGGGATGTGAATCTCGTCGGTTTTCTTACCGCTTCTCAAGGTTATCGCCTTAACCTCTTCTTCGTCTTCTTCAAAGTCGAGCTTTTCATTTTCATAACCGGCCACCAAGTGCTCAAGGTAGGTATTCTCAGATTGAATCCGATTTTTATAGACGTTGGCGGTGCTTTCAAGTTCAGCTACATTCCTTTTGGAAGTTTCGATTGCTACAACCCACTCTTGGAGGGAAGGGTGTAGTTCTGGAACTTTAGCTGTTTTAGCCACTTCCATCTTTTCTTCATCGTGCTCCTTCACATAGATGCACTTGGCTTGCTCTCTTGGATTTGGTTCATTTTGGCTTGGGAGAGCCCCTGGCGGTCTTCGAGCAAGATGTTCTGCAAGTTGATTGAATTTACCTTCGATTTTCTGGTTGAAGGCTTCTTGTGCAGAGAGCTGGTTCTGAGTTATGGACATGAATCCCTTCATCATCTCTTTGAGTTCTGCGTTTGGATCAACAGAGGATGAAGATGGTTGTTGTTGTTGCTGTTGTTGGAAACCTGGAGGGGCACCTAGTGCTCTATAACCCATATTAGAGTTTGGTTGGGGTCGGTTTCCCTGATAGGTATTGGAATTGTTGTTCTGCCCTCCTTGGTTCTGATCATTATTTTTCCATGAGAAATTCGGGTGATTTCTCCATGGGTAGTTGTTGTTGATGTTATTGTTGTAGGAATTGCCGGGGTGGTTTCCTATGAATTGTACTTCCTCGTACTGGCCTTTGCCTTCGCATTGATGAGTTTCATGAGGACCGGCGCATATGACACATCCTTCTGTAGGTGGAGCTGGTGGTGAACTTGTAGGTGGAGAAGCTATTGTTTTTACAATTTCGTTTTGTGATGTTGTTAGCTTTTCCACCATCTTTGCAAGGGACGAGATCTGGGCTGATAAATGATCTGTAGGCTCAACGTGGAGTAGGCCTGCTGCTCGTGGCGTTCTTCCCTTGGATCTCGTCCACTGTCTGGTATTGCTCGTCATGGTTTCGAGAAGGTCCATTCCTTCTTTAAGAGATTTCATCATGAAACTTCCTCCTGCAGAGGAATTGACGAGTAGTCGGTTCCCATCATCCAGACCGTTGAAGAATGACAGGCAGAGGGATTGATCGTCAAGACCATGGTGGGAACATTTCATTAGAATATCCTTGAATCTGTCCCATGCGTCGTACAACGTTTCTTCCGGCTCCTGACATAAAGTGTTGATCTCACCGATCAATTGCCTTGTTCTACTTGTTGGGTAGTATTTGGCAAGGAATTTTTGGGCCATTTGCAGCCATGTGGTGATTGATCGGGAGGGAAGGCTTCGATACCACCTGTTTGCTGAATCCGACAACGAGTGAGGAAATAGTTGTAGACGGATTCTTTCTTTGACGTTGCCGGTCTGACCAAAGGAATTGCAGAAGTCTAGGAAGAGACTCAGATGATTTGGGGCTTCATCTGGGTTCGCTCCACTAAACTTGCCTAGATCCCGGACGGCGGTGATGTAGTGTGTTTTGAAAACCCATCGTCCGGCTTCTTCTGGTGTTAGTTCGGGGAGAACTATAGCTGATGCTCTTCCTTCGGTATTTGGTTGGTGGTAGTCAGAGAGAGCACGGTGTTCTGGTTGATTTGCATGGTCCATTTCATTTATAACTTTGTTATTGGCCATGGCTTGGTTTCTCAGGTTTCTTTGTGCTTGTAATAAAGTGCGCTCGGGTTCGGGGCTCGGACTGATTGGTGGAGAGCCTTGGGTTCGAGTATTTGGCATGCACAGAAGATAACTTGTGGTTTGTGAGAAACTGCAGAATTAATTAGTAAATAGATAAAGAAAAGCAAATATATTGGTTAGGCTGATAAACGTTAGTTAAACAACACTGATATATTTTTTGTTTTTTTTTAACAAGGAGTAAATGACAAGAGATTAAATTGACAAGGGAAAGAAATGACAGAAAATTAAAGTTAGGAGTTAGTATACTGGAAATTATAAGTTAGTAGTTAGTATACAGAAATTTGAAGGACAATGGAAATGAAATGTTAAGGACAATGGAAATGAAATGTTAAGGACAATGGAAATTAAATGTTAAGGACAATGGAAAGAGATGACAGGAAATTTTAAGTTAGTAGTTAGGGACAATGGAAAGAAATGACAATGGAAAGAAATGACAGAAATAATAACAATAATATTAAGATGTCCAAAGTCAGATGTCCAAATCAGATGTCCAAGTCAGATGTCCAAGTCAGATGTCCGAGATTAACAATTTAATAGTATTAATAGATTATTATAATATAGTAAGTGAACTACCGGAAACTAGGGAAATTGATGGAATCAATCTCCCCGGCAACGGCGCCAATTTGCAGAAGGTTATTTTCTGAGTGGTTAAACTGGTGTAAAATTAAAAGAAAAGAAATTAAAAACTCAAAATAAACGTCGGGCTGCAAACAAATCCCGGTCGTAGTTAGTAAAACAAGTGTCGTATCCACAGGGAGATTGTTCAATTTATCCTAGTCTTGGTAGTTACTTAAAAACTGTAAAAAGGGGTTTAGCCGGAGGCAAGCTTGATTTGTTGTTTGATCAGTGCAAATATAATAAAAACAGTAAAAAGGTGAATTAATTGATGTGGATGGAAAAATGTATCCTAGGATAGCGGGGGAAATTCCTAAATTACTTAAACATATTTATAACCATGTCTCAATTATTTATTGTCTATTAGAGTTAATAATTGTCAGTTACGAACTCCTAATAATAGCCTTAATATTTTCCTGCTCAGTCCGGAGTGTAAATACTAAGATTAATTCCTTTGTGGTACCTAGACTATCTCAAAATCATATGTTGATAGTTACCAAATAAATGCAGTCGTTTGTCGCGCAAAGCATTTAGCAATATTAGTTGAAAGGAATTAAAACAAGTTAACAAGTGAGACAGGTGATAAATATTGTTTACGTAATATTAGAAATAAATCCCCATCCTAGGATACAAAATGAAAATTACTCAGACATTAACGGAGATAAGAAGATAGCACAGACAGATTTTGACATTAATTCAGAGGAAGAACTGGTCTGCTCTCGCTCGTACTGCTGCTCTTCTATTTCTTTTGTTACTGCGTGAGTGTGGAATGTTATGGTGTTACGGGAGGAAATTAAATGGAAGGGAATGGATGAGTGTGGTGAGCGAATTCTTCAGACTCCCGTCGTGCGTGTTGTCTTTTTATGGTGTTGAAGGGGTGAGTTTATATAGAGGCAGAGGAGAAGAAGATCCGTACGAATTTGATTGCAGACTGATTGCTTCATTTAATGCAGGGGACAGAGCGTGTGCAAAAGCGTGAATTAAGGTAGGCGTTGGAGACAGTGGACGAGTTGCAGACAGACAGTCGGCGGCAAGTTGCAGACGATGGGCGAGCGAAGAAGAACACTGGCGCCCGTCCCGCGCCTTGGTCTTGTCTGCGTGCAATCAGGCGGTCGCCTCTACTCCTTGTCCGCCTCCAAACAGGCGGTTGCCTGTGGTTCGTCCGCCTCCAAACAGGAGGTTGCACTTGTGTGTGTCCGCCTGAAAACAGGAGGTTGCACTTGTGTGTGTTGCAGACGTTATATTGTGAGTGGTTTAAGTGGTGTAATTAAAATTAAAGAAAAGAAATTAAAACCCAAAATAAACGTCGGGCTGCAAACAAATCCCGGTCGCAGTAGTATAGTGAAATGTAAGCGACCGGATATCGAACCACGGGACTAATGTACATATTATAGTACCTAAGCGTGTCACAGGAGGGGGATTAATTGACTTGTTAAATATAAATAAAAACAGTTAATAAAATTAACTAAGTAAGCAAATTAACTAAACGGGACTCTGGTTCAGATTAATATTATCTGCTCTTTCATGCTATTCCTACTGGTTTAATTATAATTGTTTGGCAAAATTCCTTAAATTATCCTAAGGACTAAGTCATAGCCTCATAAGAACTCGTTTACCAGAAATGCCCGGTCTAATCAAGGTTCGAGCACTCTTATGTAAACGGACATTAAATTCCAGGAAATATAATTGCATCTGAAAATACTAACTCATTAAATCATAATAGAGCTTTCTCCAGATTTACGGCTTAATCAACCTATCTATTTATCACCTGGTCTGATCAAAATAGACTTAGCAAGCAATTTAATAAACTCATGACATTTATTAAAAAGGCGAGAGATGAGCTTTAAGCGTAACAAACTTCATTAAATTAAAACCAGTAAAAACATTGCATAATAAATACAGAACATAATAATTATTCCCAAAGCGTATGTAAACTAGTCTAACATATTAAAAAGATAGATAAAGACGAGAGTAATAGAAATCATCCGTAATCACTCCGTCTCACTCTGCTATTTTGTGTATGTAGGCTAGAGGTGGATTTGGTGAAATGAAAAATAAATAAAATGGAGAAGGCGGAAGGAGAGAAATGAGATGGTGTGTGAATTGGAACTCCAGAGGAACCACGGAAGGAGCCTCCGGAAGGACAATGGAGAAGGTAAGCTGAGCCTTGTATTTATAGAGGAAGAAGAATCAGTAGAGGAGCAGCTCGTTGATTGAGCTTGCTGATTGAAGCTCACTGATTGCAGGGGACAGGACAACGCGTGAGTATTTTCTGGTAGGCGCCGTCTGAAATGGCGGAATCAACTTGCAGAGCGAGTCGGTGAAGAAGATAACCCGTTCAGATCTGTATTTTTACACACGTCCGCTTCATGTCCGCCCTATATTAGGCGGTTGTATGCATTTGTGACCGCCTCATACTAGGCGGTTGCCTAGGCGGTTGCATGCATTTTACGTACTCCTCTCTTGTCCTCTTAATACAAGGCGGTTGTAGGGGCGGTTGTCCTCTTCTTGTCCGCCCATTACAAGGCGGTTGCAGAGGAGGACACACCACTAAACTATCTTGTTTTAATCCCTATAAACATGTGTGTGTTTTAGGTATTTTCCTACAATTTAACACATAAAATACATCAGTAAATATAACAACATAATTATAGGAAAACCCCTAGATAAGTGCGAAACATTACTAAAAATGCTATAATTAAAAAGGTGATTAAACCCTAAAAAGTCTATATATTTTGCACTTATCAAACTTCCTCACACTTGACTTTTGCTTGTCCTCAAGCAAATAAGGAATATAATTATCTCTAAGCCAAAATAATAAAACAAGATTAAATAAGTGTAGAAGGGAATTTAGACAAAGTGACAATTGAAAGAATAATTCTGCTCTTAGAAGTAGGTTTTTATAAACAGTGAAGAAGAATAATTTAATAAAAGCATAGAAAAACTAGACTGTAGAAAACAAGTTAGATTAACCTGGGATTTTCAACCAATTTCATTCACTAACCCGGGATGACAAGGGGTGTGAAGTAATGCCTTATTCCGCAATACCTTTCAACACCACGTACTCATGTTCATAAACATAAATTGCAATTTATTTATAATTTTTTTGAATGTGCAAATTGTATATACAAAGCACATATTATTTTTATATATATTTTTTTTTTGAATTGCATTATTTTTCTGTACCCCAGACTTTTCTCTCTATCCTTGTAGCGGTGTTGGGTCTTCTATCCCAGATCACGAGACCTTAGGTAGATAGGTGATAAAGCACCCCAAAGAACTTAATAACCAGATAGACGAGGCCTGTTTTGGTTAGAAAAAATTCATAAACAGCGGAGTACCTTGTCTTTATCCTTCTCTTTCCTTGACTTTCCACATATTTCCATAATCCCAAGCTAAACTAAATTGATTTTTACAACTAGCAGATCTATCATTTTTCGAGTAAAAATAGAGTATTTTGATGGAAAATAATTTTATACAAACTCCTTGAAATAAAACTACCTTTCAGTTGTCACTTGACATAATTTCAGACACTTCTACAATTATTTTATCACATTTTTATCAATTTTTTTTAAATTTAGGCAGTTTAGAGTAGCAAAAAGGAGTGTGGCATTATCGAACTACTGTCATATTTTCAGGGAAAGGTCTCTCCTTCCTCCACTTAAGAGGAGCAATGTCCTCATTGTTCAGAATTAAAATCAAGAAAATGACCTTTCAAATTATGACAGACTCATAAAGGATTAAATAAATACGGGTTGAATATTAATAAAATAAAGGAAGAACTGAAACTCCCCTTGTATCGTAGATTGAGGAAGGTATCCTTCCTCACACTTAGAGCTTTGGCAGGGGTGAGACGTTCCTCACACTTGAGTTTGCGCAAGTGTTCAACCCAAGATATTGAAATTCCAAAGCAACTGAGGTTGCTTTCGAAAGGTGAGTTCAGCTATATATTCAACATAGAATTGATTCTGAAAAGTAAATCATATATAGCCAGCAGAACTCCAAATGAACCAAAAGAAAATCATTAAATGAAAAATATAAATAAAAATTCATAAAATAAAAACATAAAGTACCATACTGTTACCTTCCTGAATAAATCAAATGTTAGCACAAGGTTTAAACAGTAATATTCTACAAAAAGTCAGAGAAATATAAAATGAAATGAAAATAACAATAAAACAAAATAAAATAAAATCACTGTGGTGGTGGTGGAGGCTGTGCAGGTCCCTGGCCTGACTGAGCGAGGAGACGCTCTAGGAGCTGAGCGGTCTGCGCATTCTGCTGCGCTGTCTGTGCATGCATCTCATCACTCCGGTCTAAGCGCTGGTGCACCCGCGACTGCTCAGCCAGCATCCTCTGCTCGAAGCTCTCAAAGCGCTGATGCAACTGCTGCTGCATCTGATGGAATGCCTGTAGCTGACTCTGTGGATCGATCGAGTAAGGTACAGGAGCTGGAGTCTGCATCACATCAGTAGTAGGCACGTAGGGCTCCTCTCCCTGTGCAGTGTCAGTAGACGGGTGGTCGGGAACAGTAGAAGGTGTAGCTCCCGTAGAGGCTCTGCTGCTGTGGATGAAGCAGTGGAAGACCGGGCAGCGCTACCCTTACCCCAAGTACCGTCGTCTAGGCGCGTAAAGCCCCAGCGTCGCGCAGTCAGCAGTGTGACAGGACGCTCTCCTGTCCTGAGCTCAACAACTCGTGTGATAGCTGTGGGAAGGACAGTGAAGAGGTGGTACCAGATCAAGAAGGGGAAGATGGGAGTGATCTTCTTCTTCTTCGTCCTCAGATAGGACACCACCTTGTGGAGCTGGCCAAACATAATGTGGCAGAAAGAGAGGCGCTGAGCAGGTGGGAAGGGAGCGAGGAAGTAGTCAAGTAGGGCGCAGTCCTCATCAGACGCATCGTGTGCTGCAGAAGGGCGAATCTGATGGCCTATGATGTCCAAAAGAAGCCTCTGCTGCAATGTAGTGAAGGTCGCGAAAGGGAGGACTTCCTTGTCCTCCTCCCCTCGGTGTCGGATCCTCCGACCCACGTCCTGAAGCCACCGGGTCTTAGACATGTGCATGTCGTCAGTGAACCCCCGGTGATCTTCAGGACCAATCTGGAGCTGTAGGACGTATGAGATCGTGATGGGTGTGATCTCCACTGGATGATGGCGCACGTAAGAGGTGATGCTCAGGTTTCCTGCCCGAGCATTCGCATAAAACTCCCTCACGAGCTCCTCCCCGAAAACTCCTGCTCCTAACTTCAGGACCATAGAAAGTCCATGTCTAGCAAACAGGGTGTCCACCCCTGCAGCCTCTACTAATTCAGGAGCATACCTCCTCTCCATGATGAGGTCCTTGCCTAGATCGAACCAGGCACGGGCCTCTGCTGAAATAAACCCGTCATCCTGAAGATCCGGATGACGAAGAGGAGCAGATGAAGATGATGCTCCGGGGCAGTTGCCACCACGTATACGAGGCATACTAATATATTATTTAAAATTAAAAGCAAACAACATTAACAGCATAACAATTAATATTAAATATTAAACAAAGTAATAACAACATGAACATTTAACGAGATATTAGCAACATAAAAATCAACAAAAATTATCAAACAAATAAAATAAAAACAACAACATTAAAAATTAACAAAAATAAACAAGCAATAGAAATATGAAAAATAAATAACAACGTCATTAAGATTTAACAAATATTAATAAAAATTAACATAAAAATTAATATTAATAGCAACATAAATATTAATATTAAAAATAACATAAAATTAACATTATTAACAAAGCATTAATATTAGACATAAATATTTTCATAATTAACAAAGATAGAAAACTAGTAAAATAATTAAAATAACACAAACAAAAATACAAAAAAAATAAACAGTTAAATTCTGTCGAAAATTCGACAGAGTTTCCCCTAAATTTCTTCGATTCTCCACAAAAATTTCAGTCAGATTCAAGGTTTTTAGTACCGTTACCTATCAAATTTGTAAATAATAACCTAGAATCATAATCTACTTTTTCGTTTAATAATCAAGGCTAAATAAAATTGAATAATGCTAGTTCTAACAACAAATTTTCGTAATTAGCACACATCAATTTTGAATTCAACAAAAAACACCCAAACTAAGTGTATTATGTAAAGATTTAACCTTGTGTATGTAGATTATAACAATTATAGGACAAATTCGAGACAAATTAGCAATTATAATTCGAAAATTTCGAATTTGGGAATCTAGGGATTCGAAACTTCAGCTCCTAATTTCTCCTAATGTAGTTCACCATTTACAGATTTGAAGTTATAGAAACGTAAGGAATTGAAAAACGAGCGTTTCGGTACCAACCTTGTAAAATTTGATGAAGAAATGAGGAAGTTGTGCTGATTTGAGGGGGAGGGCGATTCGGTGTTCTTCGTCCTTCTCTGTATCGGGCTCGAGCAGTTTCAGAATTGGGGAAGAACAAGTATAACTCGAAACGCGGCGTTCTTTTTTTTTTTTTTTCTGGAATAGCCACGTCCGCCTGGCGTCCGCCTTATATGAGGTGGTCAGGGAGACGGTTGCGAGGCGGTTTCAGAGACAACCGCATGATATAGGGCGGTTGTCCATGCGGACAACCCCCTGTATCGTATTTTTTTTTCCGATTTCTTCCTTATTTTAACTACAAACAAAACACTAAAAATCATAATATATGTTAGAAATAAAAATGACATATAAATATAAGTTAGTAATTAGATAACATAAATTATAAGTTAGTAGTTAATTACATAAAATTAAATGTTAAGGACAATGGAAATTAAATGTTAAGGACAATGGAATATTAAATGTTAGAGACAATGGAAATTAAATGTTAATAAGAGTTAGAAGTTAGATGTCAGAAGTTAGATGTCCGAAGTTAGATGGCCAAAGTCAGGTGTCCAATTTGTCCAAATGTCCAATTTAATATTAACAGATTATTAGAGGATTAATATTAACAAAATATAGTAGATAATTAATATTAACATCAAACAAAATATTATGGACATAATATTAACAGATTAAAAAACAAAATATTTATAATTAAACAGGTGAATAATCCGGAGCTTAGGAACTAGAATAAATCTAGTCCCCGGCAACGGCGCCATTTTGCAGACGTTATATTGTGAGTGGTTTAAGTGGTGTAATTAAAATTAAAGAAAAGAAATTAAAACCCAAAATAGTCGGGCTGCAAACAAATCCCGGTCGCAGTAGTATAGTGAAATGTAAGCGACCGGATATCGAACCACGGGACTAATGTACATATTATAGTACCTAAGCGTGTCACAGGAGGGGGATTAATTGACTTGTTAAATATAAATAAAACAGTTAATAAAATTAACTAAGTAAGCAAATTAACTAAACGGGACTCTGGTTCAGATTAATATTATCTGCTCTTTCATGCTATTCCTACTGGTTTAATTATAATTGTTTGGCAAAATTCCTTAAATTATCCTAAGGACTAAGTCATAGCCTCATAAGAACTCGTTTACCGAAATGCCCGGTCTAATCAAGGTTCGAGCACTCTTATGTAAACGGACATTAAATTCCAGGAAATATAATTGCATCTGAAAATACTAACTCATTAAATCATAATAGAGCTTTCTCCAGATTTACGGCTTAATCAACCTATCTATTTATCACCTGGTCTGATCAAAAGACTTAGCAAGCAATTTAATAAACTCATGACATTTATTAAAAGGCGAGAGATGAGCTTTAAGCGTAACAAACTTCATTAAATTAAAACCAGTAAAAACATTGCATAATAAATACAGAACATAATAATTATTCCCAAAGCGTATGTAAACTAGTCTAACATATTAAAAAGATAGATAGAGACGAGAGTAATAGAAATCATCCGTAATCACTCCGTCTCACTCTGCTATTTTGTGTATGTAGGCTAGAGGTGGATTTGGTGAAATGAAAATAAATAAAATGGAGAAGGCGGAAGGAGAGAAATGAGATGGTGTGTGAATTGGAACTCCAGAGGAACCACGGAAGGAGCCTCCGGAAGGACAATGGAGAAGGTAAGCTGAGCCTTGTATTTATAGAGGAAGAGAATCAGTAGAGGAGCAGCTCGTTGATTGAGCTTGCTGATTGAAGCTCACTGATTGCAGGGGACAGGACAACGCGTGAGTATTTTCTGGTAGGCGCCGTCTGAAATGGCGGAATCAACTTGCAGAGCGAGTCGGTGAAGAAGATAACCCTTCAGATCTGTATTTTTACACACGTCCGCTTCATGTCCGCCCTATATTAGGCGGTTGTATGCATTTGTGACCGCCTCATACTAGCGGTTGCCTAGGCGGTTGCATGCATTTTACGTACTCCTCTCTTGTCCTCTTAATACAAGGCGGTTGTAGGGGCGGTTGTCCTCTTCTTGTCCGCCCATTACAAGGCGGTTGCAGAGGAGGACACACCACTGCAACTATCTTGTTTTAATCCCTATAAACATGTGTGTGTTTTAGGTATTTTCCTACAATTTAACACATAAAATACATCAGTAAATATAACAACATAATTATAGGAAAACCCCTAGATAAGTGCGAAACATTACTAAAAATGCTATAATTAAAAAGGTGATTAAACCCTAAAAAGTCTATATATTTTGCACTTATCATGTGTCCGCCTGAAAACAGGAAATTGCACTTGTGTGTGTCCGCCTGAAAACAGGAGGTTGTACTTGTGTGTTGTCCGCCTGTTTTCACGACGTACAGGCTTATTTTTTGACCGGCTCTAGATTCTTCGTTTGGACTCCGTTTTCTGAGCCGTCTGCGCCTATGCGTTGGTCTCTTCGTGTACTTTGCTCTTAGCTTGGATTTTCCTCATGTTTAAACCAATAAATTTGTGAGATGATCAATAAAACATAAACTAGAGGAAAAACATACGATAAGTGAGAAATGAGCAGAAAAGTGCTGATATGATATATGAAATACACCCATAAAACACGCTCATTTAGACACTTATCACTATTGCACCCGTAGTGCTTTCCTTATCATTGGTATTGCGGGTTATTTCGACTGCGTAGCATGTCGACCCATGTTGCCAGTAATTACCGTTCCCTTATTGATAGAATTCCATAGGTAGCGCCTGTTTCTCTGTTGCGCTCCATTGAAAACCTCCAAGTTCTCCGTAACTGTCGTGCAACAAGATGTTTCTCGTATTGCTTACTGTTAGCTAACTGCCAGATCGGATTTCCCCGAGTAAGAGAAGGCTTTCTTCTCTCTGGCGTTTGTTCCACATATTCAGGGTTAGGGAAGTAGAGGGCGGGTCTAGGCACTTTGGATATCCGGTAAACACCGGGAAGTCCTGACTAACTCACCTCTCACTCTATCTCTCAACCCTTAACCCATAACTCAATCTCAACCTCAATATTCTCCTAAGTTCGGTAATTCTTGTCTTCAGAGCGTAACTACGCTCTGATACCACTTTTTGTAACACCCCATCTCTGTAACACCCCAACTCAATCCTAATGTGGTCCTGCAACTTAACAGCATATATACATATACATGTCACAGCGGAATTCTTTACACTCCAAGACCTTGCCACGGCCTGACTACAGAATATACCGAACATTAGTACATAACAACCTTAACCAAATACATATTCTTCTTATAATCCTCTCACATCCTATACATCTTACTAACTCAATTGCCATACGAGTGTACATGCACAACTCGTAGGCCACACTTAACCCTTAACACTTGTACCCCTTCTTACTCTCGCGACGGCCGCCTCCTGATGTTCACATGTGTAGTAAAAACATCCCCCAAAGGGGGTCAGCACGAATGCTGGTACGATCCTCTCATGGCCCCCAAGCTAATGTGGCTACGACGACTAATTGTCGATAGCATGGAGGTTGATTAGATGCACAACATAATAGAAAGTGCAGTAAACAACAAACCAAATATGAACAATCAAAGTTCAAACATAAAGAATGACTTAAATGCGTCCTTTATTTAACTCCTTAAGTAATGTTCCCTCTTAATCTTAGTCCATCCTTATCTTACCTCAATCTTAGTCTTATCTTAGTCTTAGAAACAACCATCCTTTAAAAAGGAGTGGATGCAGCTTATCTTAGTCTTAATAATACAAACCATCCTTTAAAGAGGAATGGTTGCAACTTATCTTAACCTTACCTATATATGCCAACCGTTCTCTCATTGGGAACAGGTTAGCCCTTAGTTCGTTGTTTATTTTTGTAGGGCTTGGTTAACCCTAGCCAGCAGCAGGACACTTACCGGCAATAAACAACATTCTTAAATTGTTGGGGATGTAGGCTAGATCCCCCACGCCATCTTAGTATGCCTCCCTCCTAGAACAAGTAGTCCGAGGAGGCCGAGTCTATATGTCGACTCTAGGCGACGAGTCTGAAGACAAGTCATATTTGGAAGTCGGTATCTGTTAAGGATACCGACCTCCCCCAATACACATGTGCCGGTACCATTCCGGATTCCTCACTCCCCCCAAAGTTAAAGTTAGTAGTAGCCTCAATGCGACGTTTGTTTGCTTAACCTCTTTCGGTTATTAACAAACTAATATTAGGGAGTGCTCCTTAGTCTCACACAATTCCTTACTAAACGTTAGTTAGTAGGTTCTCACGGTAAGTTGTGTTAGTTTTCAAATCACACACAATACAATAACATAATGTTCCGGTTGCATGCTTTATCTTGTTTAGTGAGCACACAAAAACAATTAGCACACAAGCCGAGGGACACCCGTCTTAGCAGCAGGTCACAAGAAGACTGTATCGTATCACGTTCGTTGTTCTCTCGTTGGTTGTTCGTGGTGGTCTTACTCTCTTCCGGAGTCCAAATTCCCAAGTCCTAAAACATCATTCAGTTTTAGGTTTTATCACTTAACTTAATTCAACTTACTTTAACTTACTTAAACCTTAATTATCCCCCACCTAACACCTCTAAGTCTTACAACTTAATCTTACAAACTTAACCTTAAACTTTTAAGCTTATACTTAACTTAATCCCCTAGGTCCTTATACCTCTAGTAGTCCTTTGCCCCCTCAATGGGGTACCCTTAATACCAATAAACTCTCTTAGGGTTTCTTTTTTTTTTAGTCTTAAGGGTCGTCCGACCCACATCTGATCCACAACTGGGTCGGACCATTCCAGAAACTCTCGGGTTTGAGAAATTCCACTTGTCCACCACCCATGTCCGACCCACCCAACCCAACTGGGTCGGACCATTACAGAAATTTTCCGTCCTTTAAAACTCTCCTGTCCGACCCATGTCCGACCCAACCAACTGGGTCGGACCATTACAGAACCCTTCTCTGGCGTCTAACTGAGGCCGTCCGACCCAACTTGGGTCGGACCCCTAGGTCGGACGCCACCAGAACATGTCCAAAAATTGTTAAATCTTCACCAAACTTCTCCTTGAGCCTTCTAATGTGTTCTAACATCATTTAGACCCTTAAACCCACCTTTAATCATCCTCCAAACTCATTAGGATAACCTCCAAAGATTGTCTTAAACTTTACTAAATTCTTGAAGAAAACTCCTAACACTTATCATATAGTTCCTTATATCCCCAACTTGCAACCTCACCAAACATCAACCAACCCTAGTGCTCCTCCTTAACAGTTTGACCACTTCACCAACATCATTTTTTCCATCTTTAATTTCATCTCTTTCCTTTGCTAAACCTTCCAAGGCTATCTTGCATTTCCATGCACCATTCCTCTCCTTTCCTTTGGTTACTCATCACTCTTAAACTCTTGAGCTTACTTATACATTTATCTCCATCCTCTTAGCACCTTAACCTTGTTCTTCTTTACCTTAACTACCCTACACCCTCCTTGGGCATTTCCATCTCCTTTTACTCACTTACTCACCATTCTCATGATCATACGCTCTTTTACATTCCTAGTCATTTTCCTTGACATTTGACAACATTCTCCCACACCTTTCTCTTCCATCACCTAAGTCCACTCATTACAATCGAAACTAAACCTCATTAGTCCACTACTAACATCATCACACTTACACAAGCTATCCAAACTCATCATTGTTTTATTCTTTAGTTCATACCTAAATCACCTTAAAGCATTTTACACCCCTTTCCATCTAAATCTTTGCTCAAGTCTTAGCATTCCTCATCACATGATTTTGGTGTGTTTAATACCCCACCTAACCTCTGATTCCTCCTAGACAACTCTAGGCCATTCTAAGCCTCGAGAATTCCTTAATTAACTCATTTCCACTCTAGTTCCTTCTAATGAGACTCCTAGTGAATCCTAGGTCATATCAACTCACCACCACCACCTAAACACTTAGTTTTCTACTCAAATTTCGCCATAGCTTCCCTAGTATCTTATCATGCCCAAAAACATTATTTTCCTCATTCAACCATCTCACACACATCAAGTTCTTTCCCATCATATCTTCTCACCCAAACCAACTCAGTCACATCAAACTCAATATATTGCAATAATCTTAAATTGCATAGCACTAAGGCTCTTAAATGACATGGCTCTTAGGCCCTTAAATGACTTAAACTTAAACACTGAATTTCCCACATATAAAAGCTTTCAACCTGCAAATACACCCATCAATCTCATAGTACTTATAATGCTCTTAAAATCCACCTTAAACTTATATTACTAACTCATTCTCATTGGTTCCTTAATCACAGTTCATAAGCTTGTTTAAGTTCTTTTTCTTAGGTTATATAACCCAATACACAATGTAGGCTTTAAGCCACATTGGTACCCACCAAAACTCATCCCTTAAAACTTAAACCACCATTAGGTAAGCATTTTACCTTGTTTTCTCAAGCTTATCTTAACTTCCTCCTTAGACCTTCTTCTTGCATGAATATCGGCCACCACTTAAACCTCCCTTGCCAATGTTCTAATCAATATTCAATGACTCCCATGAGTGTTAAACAATACACTAACCTTAAGGAATGAACCCTAGGTTGAAAATGTGTTTTAAGGTATTAAATTGAATGTTTTACCTTGGATTCTCAAAACAAGCTTGGATATGAATCAAGTAGGACCTCCTCTTGCCCTTGGAAAATAGAATCAAGCTAGAACAATGGATAAAACAAGGCTCCATGAGAAGGTAATTTTCGGTCATGTAGAAGGAATGATGGAAACATGGTTTTTCTTACATCTTCCTTACCTTGAATGAATGGAGAACCAAATGGGCTCTTCAAACTTGATTTTCCTCCATCAATGGAGTTTTCTCTTGGCACCAAAATGGAGCTTTGAAGGATTTGAAAAGATAGAAAGGAGGGCCTTGACTTAACTAAGACAAATATGCAATTTGTTTTGGATTTGGAGCTTGGAGTTGCACTTGGCAAGTGAATGAAGGTGATGAGCCATGAATGGAGCTCTCTCTCGGTTTTGGAGCAGGAGAGGAGAAGAAGAAATCGTGGAAGGAAGGAGAAATGAAGAGAGAGAAGAAGAAAGGTGACTTAAGTGAAGATATTTGTTATAAAAGGTGAATAGTCTTTGCTTTTACTTTCCTTCCCTTTTTCTTTCTTAATTTGATGAAGTCTTTAATGACTCATCCCTTAGAAACCGGCCCCCTCATTTGATAAGGCTAACATGGTCTTTGTTGACCAATCAATTGACTTATGTTGACTTAAGCTTAATTTGGCACTATTTGGCACAATTCACAAACTAGTGCACATATTTGTGAAATTTTTGATTTCCCAATGATTTAGACTTCCTAATGTGATACTAATTAGTACACATGTTGATTAAGATGTAATCATGGGCATTTAGCCACTCAAAACTCAATTCTAAGACAATTTCTCAAAAAGGTGCTTTAAGAAGTCTTAAAGCACATTTTGTGTTTAAGCTTGTTTTGGAGCTTGATTTTATTTTTCTAATTGATTTAAAATGTCCATTAGCATATTACTAAAGTCTTATAATGTATTTGGGTGCTAATCAAAGTCACTCCAAGCTTAGAGCACGTTTTTGCCCAAATTGCCCTTAAGGCACTTTCTTGTGTTTTCCTTGGTTTAAATTGTCTACCAATCTTTCTAAGGCATATTCTAGCCTTAATACATCATAATATGATGTTTACATAGCATACTTAGGTTTGGGGTACTTCATCCGTCATTGTATCATCTCTCTATTCTCATTGGTGCCCTTTTTCTGGCAATTCCTCCTCAATTTAGTATAGGTTCTCATAACCACTCGTATATACGAGTTGTAGTTCATTCATGGCATAGATAAGCCTTTTATGCTTTCCTGTGCCTCGAGCTCTGATGTATTTAGCATCCTTGGCTCGTAGACCCTCAATTCTTGATTAGTCTCAAGTGATAGCCGGTGTTCGGTTCACTGTTGTATTCTTATTCATCTGTAGGTTATCCACATAATTCTCTTGTTCTTTGAACTCTGTCAATGTTGGGTCACATCATTGGATGTACTATTGGGTTTCACAATTAGTTGCTGTATCTCGCTTCCTGTTGTGGAAGTTCGCTTAGGTAATCCGATGTTAATTAGTGTCCATGACAATACCTTCACTCTCATAGACTTGCGTCTTTTAGCAATTAAGGATTCGTTTTCATTAGGCATCTGCCTTCCGGTGTCTAAGTCGATTATTTATCCTGGCTATCATGTGCTGCCATGTCAATACTTTGTTCAACTGTCGTTGACTACGCCACCCCACACTAATGACTAATCATACTTGGGTGTTAATGAGTTAGGCAAGAAATACTAACCATCGTTTATGGGTCCTTTTTCTGCTCAACTATACCAACTCTATGGTGTAGTCCCTTTTAAGGTTCTCTCTTTTATCATTGCACCTCTTTGATACTAGGTAGGTCATTGCTTAAATTTGTTTTCTCTGATTCTGTTTCTGGGGTTTATCAACATCTTCAATGAAGAGTGCTATTAATGGTATTATTCTGGGAGTTCATCCCGTTTTTATTGAAAGTTGTTTATGTCCTTCATCTTCATTGTATGTCATAATACCTTCCTTATAGGTTATTACTTACATTCGGTCCTCTCACATTGTTGAGTAATCTCTTCGGTTCCTCCATTCAAGGTTAGGCTTGGTTTTGGGGTTGATGTTCTTACCTTTAGTGTCGGTTGTCTGTTGTTGGTGCCCACGTCGTTTAGTTTCCTGACCAAGTCTAGCTCCCTGCTGACTGGTGTATTGATTTAGTTGTCATGGTCAGCCCGTCAGGCCCTCTGAATGTTTCACTCTTCAGTCTTAAGGATTTGTAATCCGGTGTTAATTTTATTATATATGTGGTTTTTACCATTTGGTCTTCACGGCTTCCTGTAAATCTTCATTGCGGCGGCACTGGCCAATGCAAGTGCGCCATACAAGATGGGCTATCTGTACTGTGTACGTCGGCAATGGTACATTCTCCTAAACTCCATGTAGGTGGTAGTCCATGGGACTCCACCTTTGCCCTTTTTGGCTTTGGTTAATAGATTATTACCTGGGCAGCTTCCTGACTGCTTTTGATTGTATAATTACTTATCAGGGTATTCCTCTTTCTGAGGGAACCCTTTTTCATTTGCTTTCGCCATGGTTCTCACTCTCATTTCCACACCTTCGCCGAGGTTATCGAGTATTGACTCTCCTTAGGCACTACGTCGTAGTCCTATCTTGGAGTATGACTTGCATATGCATTCTTAGTCGTCTAAGCTATTGCAGTTAGGTCTTTGCAACCCCTTTTTTGTAGGTTTGGAGTTACCCGCTTCATAATTGACATTTAGGTAGTCCCTATGCTCTTGCGTGGTATTATCCCACTGTTATTGCTCCCTTAGACTGTTGTCCGGTGTTTCTGTCACTTCTCTTGTCCTCCCATTGCACTCGTAGTGCTTTCCTTCTTACTGGTATGACGGGGTTATATCGACAGCGTAGCATGTCGACCCAAGTTGCCGGTAATTATTATTCTCTCATTGGAAGGATTCCGTTGGTAGCGCCTGTTTCAACGTTGCGCTCTAATAAGGACCTTCGAGTCTTGAAAGACTATTGCATAACGAGGTGCTTCTCGTATTGCATGATGTTAAGTAATTGCCAGATCGGTTTTTCCCGAGTAAGAGAAAGCTTGTCATCTCTCTGGCGTTCATTTCTAGTATCTTAGAACCAGGGGCGCGGAGGGCGGGTCAGGTATTATAGATATCCGATATACATCGGGGAATCCTAGCTAACGCACCTCTCACACTAATACTCAACCCTTATCCCAAAGTCTACTATTCCTAACTCGGTAATTCCTAAGCTCTGTAATTTTCAGTCATCAGAGCGTAATTACGCTCTGATACCACTTTTGTAACACCCTATCTCCAATACAATGATCGTCGCCCTAAGTCCATCTCGTTCATTAACAACGTAGTGAAAAAGCTCTACTAAATTGGTGTTACCGCCGCCGCCGTTAGTCACCCACATGACTAACTAGGCCTATTCTCTTTACAAGTCACGATCTGACCAACCGGATAATTACTCGAGCATCTATACATTAAAATCCATAAACCACAACTTATACCGAGTATCTCATACCCTAATACATCATACTAACATCTCATCAATATACTAAACGAGTGTACATGCACAACTCGTGTAACAAATATAAAAGCAACCCGAAGTACTCTACCTGCTCCCACTCTCAGGTTGAGTCATCGTCTGGTACCTACCTGCAAAGTTTAAATAACAGGCCCTAAGGGGCTCAGCATATTGCTGGTACAGAACGTACAGTACACACCCACAGCTAACAGGGCTACACGCGACTACTTTGTCGTATACATGCAGTTGATTATTCATACAAATGATGATATGAAGTACGATAACAAACACACACACACCCATGTGAAACATTCACAGCTCCAATAAATCGAACGTCGTAATGGACGCCCATTAATGAGTAAGTTAGATTCCTAACTCCTGAGGCCTGAGAATTGTTTAGTTTTCGTGTTTGACCATACCTTATAAGTGTTAAGCATTCTCCCAATAGAACTGGTTGCTCTCTAACTGAATTGTTTATTTTTTTCGGGTCAAACTAACCCTAGCCAATGAGTTATTAGCTCCATTGGGTTAATAAACACAAATTCTTAAGTTGCGAGGGGTGTAGGGCTTGACCCTCCTGCGCCTCCTGAATTTGCCTCCCACCTCGAACTATTCACTCGAGATGGTCGGGTCTGTTTGTCGACCCTAGGCGACAAGTCGTAGACGAGCCATATGCGGAAGACAGATCTGATCCAGATGCCGACCTCCTAACCTAAACATGCATGACCGGAGTCAGTCGCGGATTCCTCTCCTCCCAAGTTCCAGTTAGCTGAGTCTCATTGACAATTGGTTAGTTAAACCTCTCTCGGTATTAACCTTCTAACAACATAAAGTATTTGTACCTTATACAATCGTTACTAAACATAGCTAATGAACAAGCTCTGAATCAAGTCGTGTTAGTGTGCAATGGACACACAATATAATAACACCCCTAAACACTGGCCTAGGAGTTAGGGGTATTACACGCCGCGTATTATTACATAATAACACAAGGCTCTAATAAACAGACTTAAACAGATAATCAAATAAGGCCCAAATGAATACTTGAATAAAGTATAAACCAAAAATGTCGTAACATCCCAAGTAATAACAGAACCCACAAAACAAATCACAAATCAAATGCAAGACTAACTGAAGAGGCCCCGAAGCCTCAAATTCAAATAGAAAGTCTCCAAAGAATCTAAACAACAAAACGGACTAAACTCTAGAGCTGCAAAGTGACCCTCGCTGATCAATCTGCAATGTTAGATAAAGTAGGGGAATGAGCACACAACTATGCCCAGTAGATGACAAACTTCATCAACCAGCATGCTCAAAACATTTTATAGAATAATGTCAAATCAGAAAAGGAGTCACAAGGAATCCATAAGCATGTCAGAAAACAGAACAGAAGTCCATACAATAGAGGACTAAACAGAGTCAGAAGCAGACAAAAGCAGAAAATAGAGTGGGACACTAGCGATCACAGCATACAGACAGAACGAGCAACCAGCTCATGAACAGAACGAGGAAACCTCACTCGTAAACAGAACAGGTGGGACACCTGTGACAGAACGGGAACATCACCCATGAAACAGAAGGATCCTACATAGCGCGCTACGAGACAGCGAAACCAGCCATCCAAAGGCTCAGACACAGAGATAGCTAGGTCCCAAAACAAAGCTTAAATACAGATAAGCATATGTGCACCAAGGCACCATAAAGCACATAGATGGCTTGGAAATCAGAAGGGGAATCCAACCCCGCAAACAGAACTCAAACAGAGCTCAAACGAGTAAGTTATGGTCAAAACAGTACCATGTCCGAACTTGTGTCCGGACATCAATGTTCGGACACAAGTCGAACTCAGAAGTCAGAATCGAAAACAGACAGATGTCCGAACATGTGTCCGAACTATGAAGTTCGGACACAGGTCGAACATTGAAATAGTAGTAGAGGTAGAGGTGTCCGAACATCAAAGGTCGGACAGATGTTCGGACGTTCTTCGGAAATCAGACACGCGCAAAGTCCGAACTTGTGTCCGGACATCCATGTTCGGACACAAGTCGAGGCAAAATCAGAGAATACAGAAGGCTGTGTCCGAACTTCAAAGCTCGGACGGAAGTTCGGACACAGCGAAAACTTCAGAAAATTAAAGCGCAGAAGGGCATGTCCGAACTTCCAAGGTCGGACCGAAGTTCGGACATGCCGAAAAACTCAGAAGACAGAAGCGATTTTCACACAGACAGAGGCATCAAAACATTGTCAAAACATTATAAGTTTTCAGAAAACTACCTTGGGGTTTGTAGGCATTAAAACGACGTTAAACAGACAGTTCACAATCATAATCAAAGACAGAACGCAATCCGAATTCAGAACCGGAATGAAATTCCCTAAGGCCGAACACACTAATCGAATCCATCAGCCACCTACCTCAATTCAGCAGAGAAGTCTCTTCGAATCTGAACAGCAGACGACCAACAACCGACACAGCAGCAACACAGACCACACAGACCCAAAATGCAATCCAAACAGCCATTGAACTACTGAGCACAACGCAGAGAAGACGCTCTCAATCAGAAACCGATAACAACAGCAATGCTGAAACTGGAACGCAGAACAGAATTGAACCCTCACCTGAAACTGTCTACGAATTCGCAGAGCACGCCAACAGCAGCAGAGATCGACAGAGAACGCCGGGAAATTCACTGATTACAATTAGATTGCAGAGAAGGGAATTAGAAAGAGGAAAATTCCAAAACCTAAACCCTAAACTGAATTGTGTTAACCATATTCAATTCGCAAACCTGATTGTAATGAAGAAGACGAAGCAAATGCAGAACCACCAACAGCACAGCACAGACGAACGAATCAGCCAAACGCAAACGCAGGTAAGAGAGATGCTCTGAAGAACAGAGAGAGAAGGGAGAAGGGTGCTCAACGTCTTGAGAACTGATCGAGAATAAGGGTTGAGAATTAGATCGTGGTGAGGAACGTGATTAGAGAGTTATTAAAATAACTCAAATAATCAAAGAGATAATCCCTTACCAAAATAGAAAGGCGGAAAGACCAACTCGTCCTCCTCTTCAAGGCAAAGGACATCCATGTCCTGAATCACATAATAAGCCACTTAAGACAACGTTACACAAAAATTAATTCTGCACTAACTTTGGGTTATAACATCACCTCCCTTTAAAAGAATTTCGTCCTCGAAATTAAACATACCTACTGCTCGAAGAGGGCGGGAAACTTAGAGCACACATCGCTTTCGACCTCCCAGGTCGCCTCCTCCTCTGACTGACCCGACCACTGCACCTTCACCAAGGGCATGGTCTTACTCCTGAGCTTGCGGACATCCCGTGCTAAAATCCTCGACGGAACTGCCTCGAACGTGAAGTCCTCCCTCAACTGAAGCGGACTGAAGTCGATCACATGCGACGGGTCCGGAATATACTTCCTCAGTATAGTCACATGGAACACACAGTGAACACCAGCCAACGACGGTGGCAAAGCTAAACGGTAGGCAACCGGTCCGATCCTCTCCAGGATCTTAAAAGGACCCACAAAGCGAGGGCTAAGCTTGCCTCTCTTCCCAAACCGGACAACTCCTCGAACTGGAGAAACCTTCAGATACACATGGTCGCCCACCTCAAACTCTAGAGGTCGTCTCCTCTGATCGGCTTAACTCTTCTGACGACTCTGAGCCACAAGCAAGCACTCTCTAATAGACTGAATCTTGCCCACAGCATCCTGAACCAAGTCTGGACCAAT
Source organism: Limonium bicolor (assembly GCA_023374045.1). Classification (NCBI taxonomy): domain Eukaryota; kingdom Viridiplantae; phylum Streptophyta; class Magnoliopsida; order Caryophyllales; family Plumbaginaceae; genus Limonium; species Limonium bicolor. The sequence continues at coordinate 113,143,116 of CM041783.1, forward strand.
CACGGCCCTCTCCCTTCAGGTCGTCCCAACAGATGGGTGACCTGCATCTCCTGCCATACAAGGCCTCAAACGGAGCCATCCCAATACTGGTCTGGAAGCTATTATTATAAGCAAACTCTATCAATGCAACGTGCTGATCCCAGCTGCCCCCGAAGTCCAACACACATGCTCTGAGCATGTCCTCAAGGACCTGATTCGTTCTCTCTGTCTGACCATCTGACTGAGGATGGTATGCTGAGCTGAAAGACAACTTCGTCCCCATAGCCTGGTGCAAACTCTGCCAGAATCTGGACACAAAACGCGGATCTCGGTCAGACACAATAAAAGCTGGGACTCCATGAAGGCGCACTATCTCATCCATGTATAGCTGAGCCAAGCGATGCAAGCTGAAGGTCTCTCTGAGGCTGCAGAGTGGATTTATCATCTGTAATCACTCCGGCTCGCTCTGCTATTTTGTATACGTAGGGCTAGAGGTGGATATGGTGGACTGTAAAATAAATAAAATGGAGAAGGCGGAAGAAGAGAAATGAGATGGCGTGAGGTGAAGTGGATGTTGGGTCGTGGATGGCTTGTATGGGTGCAGGATATAAAAAAAAGTTAGGAATTAGTCGACAGAAATTATAAGTTAGTAGTTAGGGACAATGGAAAGAAATAACAGAAAATTGAAATGACAATGGAACGAAATGACAATGAACGGAAATTTTAAGTTAGTAGTTAGAGACAATGGAATATTAAAGGACAATGGAATTGAAATGACAATGGAAAGATGACAGAAAATAAATGACAATAATATTAAAATGTCAGGAGTTAGATGTCCAAAGTCCGAAGTCAAATGTCCAAGTCAGATCAGAAGTCCGATGTCCAAGCCAGGTTATTAACAAGATATTATTGACAGATTATTATAATATAACAGGTGAATTAACCGGGGCTTAGGGACTAGATTAAATCAAGTCCCCGGCAACGGCGCCATTTTGCAGAGTGGATTTATCGTGAGTTATTAGCACAGGTGAAATTGATAAAAGAAAGAAATTAATACTCAAAATATCCATCGGGCTGCAAATTAAAACCCGGTCGCAGTAGTATAGAAGACAGAAGCGGCCGGGTCAAACCGTGGGACTTATTGCGAGATAAAATAGTTCCTAAGCTTGTCACAAAATGGGGGAAGTTAATTGACTTGTTTTAGAGAAAATATTAAGCAGATTAGAAAACTGAGTGCAGATGAATTAAATGGAACTCCGGGTTCAGGTTTTATATAATCTGATTAATTATGCTATCTCTACCGGTTTAATATATTAGTTTGGCAAAATTCCCGTTATTATCCTAAGGACTAAGTCATAGACCCTTAAGAACTCGTTTACCAGAAAATGCTCGGTCTAATCAAGGTTCGAGCAGTACTATGTAAACGGACGTAAAATTTGAGGAATTATAATTGCATCTGAAAATACTAACCTATTAATCATAATAAGCTTTCTCCAGATTTACGGCTTAAATAACCTGTCTATTTATCACCTGGTCTGATCAAAATAGACTTAGGAAAGCATCTTAATAAATTCATGTAATTTATTAAAATGGTGAGAGAAAATCTTTAAGCGTAACAAACTGTATTTATTTTAACCGGTAGAAATATTGACTACATAATTAAACAGACCATAATTAAAACCTTGCCCGAGCAAATCCTCCTTAGCCTGACATATTAACTGGTAATAAATCAGACAGAGGTTGGACGTAATAATAGCACGGAGACGTGAATAGTTAATGGAGAAATGAAGAGAAAGAAGAGTGGTACATGTACGTAGGTTATTTGTATGTGGAATGGGTGAATTAGAGAATTAGAGAACTGGGGAATGAATGGAGTGTTGAGATGTACGGGAGTGTTTTACTGAAATGAGAATGAGATGAGGTGAGTGTGAGTGATTTTCTGGTTTTCTCCGTGCACTCGTACAAGGTTTGTAGGGAATGGGTATTTATAGAAGAAATGAAGAGGTAGTCTTCCGTAGATATTTGCAGTTGATTGCTTCATAAATTGAAGCATTAATTGTAGGGGACAGGAGCTGGGGACGCGTGAGGGAAATAAGGTAGGCGGTGCGGAGTAGATGGATATGGCGAAGCAAGTTGGAGACGACAACGGGCGATGAAGAAAACTGGTCGCGCGTGATTTTTATTCACGTCCGCGCTGTGTCCTCATTGGCGTCCGCCTCTTAAGCATGCAGACGTCTCTGTTGTTTCTGTCCAAGCGTCCGCCTTGCCTTGGTTATGTCCGCATGTGTTCCGCCTCATAATCAGGCGGTTGTGTGTGTCTTGACCGCCCTTGTGTCCGCCGCCCTGGACATAGGCGGTTGCAATGTGGTGTCCGCCTCTACTTTAGGCGGTTGTGTAGGCGGTCACAAGTGTGACCGTGACCTATTTTCCTTCAAACTTCGACCGGCTCTAGATTCTTCGTTGGACCCCGTTTTCTGAGCCGTTTGCGTCTATGCGTTCGTCTCTTCGTCTACTTCACTCCCGGCTTGGTTTTCCTCATGTTAAACCAATAATTTTGTGAGATAAACAATAAAACATAAACTAGAGGAAAACTAACCGAAGTGGAGAAATGAGCAAGAAAAATGCTAATATTATACATGAAATACACCTATAAACATGCTCATTTGGACACTTATCACACCCCTACACTTATCTTTTTGCTTGTCCTCAAGCAAAACCACGTACCTAAGCAAGTAGGAAATGCTCAATACTAACAAATATTATTATAAAGGGTAGGATAAACATGATCTTTAAACTTTTCGAGGAGTGTGAAAAATCAACTGCTGGTGGCATATGTGTGCTCAGAGTAAAAATAAAATATAGAGTTTCGGGGTATGATCTAAGGTACTTCAATGTTTCTTTTATGTGACTCTGAGAACTTTTACCATGGCCAACTTCTCTCAAGAATGGGCATTGAGAAGAAAACAAAAGGAAAAATAGATTTATGCATTTGTTTCACTTTTGCATAAGAGATGAGAAAAATATAGGCATCACGCCTTTGTATTTAAGAACACTCAACTTTCTTTTTGTTGGTTACCAATGGTGTCTCGCAAGTCCCTTATTTTTTTTGTATTCTTTTTCTTTTTAACAGAGAAGCACCCCTTAGCAATCCCTAAGAGAGAAGACAGAAAGAAACCCTGAGCAATAAAATCCAACCATTTGCAGATTGTTTGGTCACACCGCATATAAAATGCACCTCAAAAGTAATCAAAATTTTAAAATTTGTACCATTTATCCCACAATTCATAATAGTATTTGTTTTTAAAGAGAACAACCTACATTAGCAGGGTACATAATTTAATTTTTGAACAAAAGCAAGATAAGCAGAGAGATTTAACAATTTAAAACACAAAATGCCCTGAAAAGGCTCTTCCCCCACACTTAAGCTTAAGCAATGCCCTCATTGCGTAGATGAAATAAAAGTAAAGGGCATGCAATTAAAAAAGGAAAGAGTGTACTCCCCAGATTTCATAGAGTGTGTAGAGCTCCCCCACACTTGAGTGCAGCTGTGGAATGTCATGAATTGAACCTGTAAAGAATATTCTACACAGCGAGAAGAACTCAAGTGAAACCTGCATTTTATTATAACAATAAAAGGGAAATATAGTACAAAAAGAAAACAACATTAAATGAAAGGAAAGACAAAAGATAAATAGTGGGTTGCCTCCCACCAAGCTGCCCGGGTTTAACGTCTCTAGCTAGACGTATTTGACCAAGCTTTAGTTTGGAGAAGAGTTTGAGGGCGAGTTGTCCTGCTGTTCTTGGACAAAATAAGTTGCAGATAGGTCAGTTGAAATATTAGAATGAGAATTATACCTTTTAAGACGTGCTCCGTTGACCTTGAAAGTTTCGCCTTGTTTGTTCTGGAGTTTAAAGGCACCGTACGGAGTCACACTAACAATCTGGAAAGGGCCGGCCCAATGTGACTTGAGTTTCCCAGGGAAGATCCTTAATCTAGAGTTATATAAGAGAACCCAATCACCAATTTCGAAGTCCCTCTTGAGGATCATCCTGTCATGGAACTTCTTGGTGCGCTCTTTATAGATCTTTGCATTCTGGTAAGCCTGATCTCGTAGCTCTTCTAATTCAGAAAGTTGGAATTTCCTTTTCTCTCCTGCAGAAGTCATGTCAAAGTTTAGGGCCTTGATTGCCCAATATGCCTTATGCTCCATTTCTACAGGAAGGTGGCATGCTTTCCCAAAGACCAGCTTAAAAGGAGACATCCCGATGGGAGTCTTGAATGCAGTGCGGTAAGCCCAAGCGCATCATCCAGCTTAAGTGCCCAATCCTTTCGTGATGAGTTAACCGTCTTCTGGAGGATCCATTTTAACTCACGTTGGAAACTTCTGCTTGGCCGTTTGTCTGGGGGTGATAAGGTAAAGCTACCTTGTGACGTACCCCGTACTTAACCATAAGCGCTTCGAATAAACGGTTGCAGAAGTGAGATCCACCATCACTGATAATAATTCTGGGCACACCGAAACGGGTAAAGATGTGCTTTTGAGGAACCTGGTTACTGTCTTTGCATCGGCATGATGACAAGGTATAGCTTCTACCCACTTCGACACGTAATCAACTGCCACTAGAACATATTGGTGGCCCTGCGAGGAAGGGAACGGTCCCATAAAATCAATGCCCCAACAATCAAAGAGCTCCACTTCTAGTATCCCCTGTTGTGGCATCTCATGTCTTCTGGATGTGTTACCCATTTTCTAGCAATTATCACATTGTTTGCAGAATTGGTACACATCTTTATGAAGGGTCGGCTAGTAAAAACCTGAGGCCAGGATCTTAGCAGCGGTCCATGTGGGTCCATGGTGACCTCCGGCTTCCCGTGAGTGACAAAAATGTATGACACTTGGAACCTCTTCTTCCGGGAGACATCGTCGAATCAACCCATCAGCACTAACTCGGAACAAATACGGATCCTCCCAGAAATAATGCCTTGAGTCAGAAAGAAATTTCTTCTTCTGGGAGTAGAAAAATCGTAGGGTACTGTTCCAGAGACTAAATAATTGGCCAGGTCCGCGTACAATGGCTCCTGTACTTTGGTGATGGAGAAGACAGTCTCATCGGGGAAGAATTCGTTGATAGGCACATTATCCGTAGGAGTCACCAATCTAGAGAGATGATCACGACGACGATTCAATTTCCCGCTCTTATCTTGACTTCGATGTCAAACTCTTGAAGTAGAAGAATCCAGCGCAATAAGCGAGGCTTGGCTTCTTGTTTTGTAAATAAGTATTTGAGAGCGGAGTGGTCTGTGTGCACGATGACTTTGCTGCCCCACAAGTATGATCTGAACTTATCAAGGGAGAAAACTATAGCCAGAAGTTCTTTTTCGGTGGTCGTATAGTTTTTCTGGGCGTCGTTTAGTGTTCTGCTAGCATAAGCGATCACCCTCAAGATTTTCTCTTTTTTCTGGCATAGAGCTGCCCCCACGGCGTAGTCACTTGCGTCACACATGATCTCAAAAGGAAGAGACCAATCAGGTGGTATGACAACAGGTGCTGACACCAATTTTTGTGTTATAGTTTAGAAAGCAGCTGAACACCTTTCATCAAATGAAACGGGGCATCTTTCTGTAGCAGGTCGGTCAATGGTTTGCTGATTTTGGAGAAGTCTTGTATAAACCGCCGATAAAATCCTGCATGCCCTAGGAACGCTCGTATGTCTTTTAACAGTAGTTGGTGCTGGTAATTTCTCGATAACCTCTACCTTGGCTTTATCCACCTCTATTCCTTTTGCTATATTTTTTCTGTCCATACGATCCCGTTCCTTGACCATAAATGAACTTTCTCAGTTTTAAAACGATAATTCGTATCGCTGATATTTTATGTCCAAGGACGATCCCGTCCTTGACCATAAAATGACACTTCTCTCAGTTTAAAACGAGATTCGTATCCTCACACCGTCTTAGGATTAAATCAAGTTGTGCCAAGCATTTGTCGAAACTAGAGCCATAGACTGAGACTGCTATGCTCTGCTCGATGAAATCAGCAAATATTGCTTGCATACATCTCTAGAAGGTAGCAGGGGCATTGCATAGACCGAAAGGCATTCGTCGGTATGCAAAGGTACCGTAAGGACAAGTGAAGGTTGTCTTGTCCTGGTCCTCAGGTGCGATTGGTATTTGAAAATAACCCGAGAACCCATCTAGAAAACAGTAGTACTCTTGCCCTGCTAGTCGTTCCAACATCTGGTCGATAAAGGGGAGAGGGAAATGATCCTTCCTGGTTGCCAAGTTCAAACGCCGATAGTCAATACACATGCGCATCCTGTGATCTTTCTTTGAGGGATAGTCTCTCCTTTTCATTAATAACAGCTTCGATGCCCCCCTTCTTAGGGACAACTTGAACAGGACTGACCCATGGACTGTCAGAAATTAGATAAATGATGTCCGCGTCAAGGAGTTTCAGAACCTCCTTTCGAACTACCTCCTTGAGGTTAGGGTTTAGCCGGCGTTGAGGTTGCCTGATAGGTTTGAAGTTTTCCTCCATGTAAATATGGTGCGTGCAATAGGAGGGATCAATTCCTTTGATATCAGCGATAGTCCACCCGATTGCTGTCTTGTGCTTCTTTAGTACCTCGAGTAACCTCGTTTCCTCCCCGGAATTCAGAGAAGAGGAAATAATGACAGGCAAATGGTCATTTTCAGCTAGGAAAGCATTGAGGTTAGAGGGTATTTCTTTAAGCTCGAGTTCAGGTGGTTGTTCTACTGATGGAATTGATTTTTGAGGTTTTCTGTCGAGTTCTTCGATTGGTGGTCGGAACGTTTGATAACCAGCCCTTCCTTTATCTACGTACGCCAGCATGGCGTTAACTTCTGGATCCTCCATCTTTTCTTCTAGAGAAGTAAATAATACTCGCTCTAGCGGTTCTGTTTCAGCTTCCTGGATGGAAGATGGAGAATACGTGTCCTCATCTGTAGCAAAATCGCCTTCCTCCTCCTCATCATCTATGAATCCCACTGTCTTAGCATGAGGAGAAAAGTTTGAGCTTTTCTTCATCATTTTTTGCATGTCGAATTCAATCGTTTCATCCTCGTACCGAAGAGTGATTTTTCCATCATGGACGTCAATGATGGCTTTGGCGGTACTCAGAAACGGTCGACCTAGAATCAGGGGAACCTCAACATCGTCATCCATTTCTAGAATGACGAAATCAGCTGGAAAGATGAAGCGAGACACTCCAACTACCAGATCCCGGACTATGCCCATGGGCTTGATCTCTGATCTGTCTGCTAGTTGGAGTTTGAAAGGAACCGGTTGCATTTCTCCTCCTTTAACTTTCAAGAAGGTGGCGTATGGCATGATATTAATACTGGCTCCTAAGTCGCATAGACCACTTCCACAATCCATTCCACCTATAAAACACGGGATCACGGGATTTCCCGGATCTGTTTGTTTGGGAGGGAGTGCTCGAAGAAGGGCCGCAGAGCATTCCTCCGTGAGGTGCACTGTTTCTTTTCCAGGTTTCTTTTTCTTCTTTGTTAAGAGATCCTTAAGAAATTTGGCGTAGTTAGGCATCTCTTGCAAAGCATCAATAAAAGGTATGTCGAGGGTCAGTTTCTTGAAAATGCTCAAGAATTTGGAGAACTGCTCATCTAGGTGTTTCTTTTTCATTCTGTTGGGAAATGGTAGTTCATTGTTTTTATGAGTGGAAGTTGGGATGTCGATGGTAACTCGAGATGGAGGTGGAGTAACAGGAGTAGGAACTTGGATTTCTGAGGGAGGTGAAGTTGGTTTGGTGGTTTCATCAACATTGATATAGGAATCTTCAAGATTTTCTTTTCTTTTCCTTTGCTGGTGGCAAGTTCCCTTCCACTCCTTAAAGAGACTGCACATAAGTTTGTTGATTGTAATGTGCCATCGTCTATAATGACTGAATTTGCTTGTTCCTTCGGATTGGGATTAGTCTGTGAAGGGAATTGACCAGGTGGTCTTTGTTGAGTAAGTAACTGTTGGATCTGAGATTGCAAGGCTTTTTTATCTTTGCGCAGAGCTGCGACCTCTTCTTGCGTATCTCGGGATTTACCCATCATCGCCTTAAACATCTCCTGCATCTGAGACATATCCAACTCAGGATTCGAACATTTTGCAGACATATAAAAAGGAGTGGTTAAACTGGTGTAAAATTAAAAGAAAGAAATTAAAACTCAAATTAAACGTCGGGCTGCAAACAAATCCCGGTCGTAGTAGTATTGTGAAATTGTAAGCGACCGGATGTCGAACCGTGGGACTAATATATATATAATACCTAGCGTGCCACTAAAGACGTGAAAAGGAGAAAAATAATAAAAGAAAGATAAAATAAACTAAGTTAACAGATGAATTAAATGGAACTTTGGGTCAGGTTATTATAATCTGCATAATTAAGCTATCACTACTGGTTTAATAATTTGGCAAGGTTCCTGTTATTTTCTTAAGGTCTAAGTCATAGACTCAAAAGAACTCGTTTACCTGAAAATGCAAGGTTCTAATCAAGGTTCAAGCAAAATGCCTGTAAACGGCAGAGGAGTATTGAGGAATTACATTTGCAACTGAATACTAACTTATAAATCATAACAAGTTTCCTCCAGTTTTACGTCTTAATTAACCTATCTATTTATCACCGGTCTGATCAAAATAGTCTTAAGAAAGCAATTTAATAAACTCATGACATTTATTAAAAAGGTGCGAGATAACCTTTAAAACGTAACAAACTGTATTTAAATAAACCAGTAAAAATATTGCACAATTAATACAAACACATAATAACCATTCCCAGAGTATAAATATTCTAGCCTAACATATTAAATAGATAAACAGAAACAAGAGTAATAGAAATCATCTGTAATCACTCCGGCTCGCTCTGCTATTTTGTATACGTAGGGCTAGAGGTGGATATGGTGGACTGTAAAATAAATAAAATGGAGAAGGCGGAAGAAGAGAAATGAGATGGCGTGAGGTGAAGTGGATGTTGGGTCGTGGATGGATTGTATGGGTGCAGGATAATAAAAAAAGTTAGGAATTAGTCGACAGAAATTATAAGTTAGTAGTTAGGGACAATGGAAAGAAATAACAGAAAATTGAAATGACAATGGAAAGAAATGACAATGGAACGAAATGACTGGAAATTTTAAGTTAGAAGTTAGAGACAATGGAATATTAAAGGACAATGGAATTAAAATGACAATGGAAAGAAATGACAGAAAAAAATGACAATAATATTAAAATGTCAGGAGTTAGATGTCCAAAGTCCGAAGTCAAATGTCCAAGTCAGATCAGAAGTCCGATGTCCAAGCCAGGTTATTAACAAGATAGTATTGACAGATTATTATAATATAACAGGTGAATTAACCGGGGCTTAGGGACTAGATTAAATCAAGTCCCCGGCAACGGCGCCATTTTGCAGAGTGGATTTATCGTGAGTTATTAGCACAGGTGAAATTGATAAAAGAAGAAATTAATACTCAAAATATCCGTCGGGCTGCAAATTAAAACTCGGTCGCAGTAGTATAGAAGACAGAAGCGGCCGGGGTCAAACCGTGGGACTTATTGCGAGATAAATAGTTCCTAAGCTTGTCACAAAAGGGGGGAAGTTAATTGACTTGTTTTAGAGAAAATATTAAGCAGATTAGAAAACTGAGTGCAGATGAATTAAATGGAACTCCGGGTTCAGGTTTTATATAATCTGATTAATTATGCTATCTCTACCGGTTTAATATATTAGTTTGGCAAAATTCCTGTTATTATCCTAAGGACTAAGTCATAGACCCTTAAGAACTCGTTACCAGAAAATGCTCGGTCTAATCAAGGTTCGAGCAGTACTATGTAAACGGACGTAAAATCGAGGAATTATAATTGCATCTGAAAATACTAACCTATTAAATCATAATAAGCTATCTCCAGATTTACGGCTTAAATAACCTGTCTATTTATCACCTGGTCTGATCAAAATAGACTTAGGAAAGTATCTTAATAAATTCATGTAATTTATTAAAATGGTGAGAGAAAATCTTTAAGCGTAACAAACTGTATTTATTTTAACCGGTAGAAATATTGACTACATAATTAAACAGACCATAATTAAAAACCTTGCCCGGAGCAAATCCTCCTTAGCCTGACATATTAACTGGTAATAAATCAGACAGAGGTTGGACGTAATAATAGCACGGAGACGTGAATAGTTAATGGAGAAATGAAGAGAAAGAAGAGTGGTACATGTACGTAGGTTATTTGTATGTGGAATGGGTGAATTAGAGAATTAGAGAACTGGGGAATGAATGGAGTGTTGAGATGTACGGGAGTGTTTTACTGAAATGAGAATGAGATGAGGTGAGTGTGAGTGATTTTCTGGTTTTCTCCGTGCACTCGTACAAGGTTGTAGGGAATGGGTATTTATAGAAGAAATGAAGAGGTAGTCTTCCGTAGATATTTGCAGTTGATTGCTTCATTGATTGAAGCATTAATTGCAGGGGACAGGAGCTGGAGACGCGTGAGGGAAATAAGGTAGGCGGTGCGGAGTAGATGGATATGGCGAAGCAAGTTGGAGACGACGACGGGCGATGAAGAAAACTGGTCGCGCGCGATTTTTATTCACGTCCGCGCTGTGTCCTCATTGGCGTCCGCCTCTTAAGCATGCGGACGTCTCTGTTGTTTCTGTCCAAGCGTCCGCCTTGCCTTGGTTATGTCCGCATGTGTTCCGCCTCATAATCAGGCGGTTGTGTGTGTCTTGACCGCCCTTGTGTCCACCCTGGACATAGGCGGTTGCAATGTGGTGTCCGCCTCTACTTTAGGCGGTTGTGTAGGCGGTCACAAGTGTGACCGTGACCTATTTTCCTTCAAACTTCGACCGGCTCTAGATTCTTCGTTTGGACCCCGTTTTCTAAGCCGTTTGCGTCTATGCGTTCGTCTCTTCGTCTACTTCACTCCCGGCTTGGTTTTCCTCATGTTAAACCAATAATTTTGTGAGATAAACAATAAAACATAAACTAGAGGAAAACTAACCGAAGTGGAGAAATGAGCAAGAAAAGTGCTAATATATACATGAAATACACCTATAAAACATGCTCATTTGGACACTTATCACAGGCAGGAAGTGAGCGCTCTTCGTGAGCCGGTCCACGATAACCCAAACTGCATCAAAGCCCCTCGGAGTCTTAGGCAGCAGCCCCATGACGAAGTCCATACCGACGCTCTCCCACTTCCACTTCGGAACGGGAAGAGGCTGAAGCAAACCAGCTGGTCTCTGATGCTCTGCCTTGACCTGCTGACTGGTCCGACATCTGGATACAAAATCAGAAATGTCCCTCTTCATGTTGCTCCACCAGAATGTCTCACGTAGATCCCGGTACATCTTCACACCTCCTGGGTGTACCGAGTATGGAGCTCCATGAGCCTCCTGCATAATCTCCCGCCTCAAGGCGTCGTCTGCATGCACACAAACACGGTCTCTGAACCTTAGGCAGCCATCCTCTGAAACCCGGAACTCAGACTTCTGACCAGCAGCAACACTGTCTCTGATCTTACACAAACCGACATCGAGCTCCTGACTGGCCTTGATCCGATCGATCAAGGTAGGCTGAACCTGCAACGCTGCTAACATCCCAGACCTCTCTGGACGGACGACCCAGATACCCATACGCTGCAACTCGAGAGCAGACCTCTGCACACCGGACAAAGCACAACCGGTCCCAGACGGACCCCTCCTACTGAGCGCATCAGCAACCACATTCGCCCTACCTGGATGGTAGAGGATCTCTAAATCATAATCGTGCAGCAACTCCAGCCACCTCCTCTGCCTCAAGTTCAACTCCTTCTGAGTGAATAGATACTTGAGGCTCTTATGGTCCGTATACACCTTGCACGCAGCTCTATAGAGGTAGTGCCTCCAAATCTTCAAGGCAAACACAACAACAGCTAACTCCAGGTCATGGGTCGGATAGTTCTTCTCATATGGCTTCAACTGACGAGAGCCATATGCTACTACCTTCCCATGCTGCATCAGCACACACCCAAGTCCCTTATGGGACGCATCACAGAAAACCTCCAGACCCTCATTACCCTCTGGAAGAGTCAGAATCGGCGCAGACGTCAACCTCTTCTGCAGCTCCTGAAAACACAGCTCACATGCCTCACTCCACTCGAACTTCACATCCTTCTGCAGCAGACGAGTCAAAGGGATCACGAGCTTGGAGAAGCCCTCCACAAACTTACGATAGTAGCCCGCTAATCCAAGGAAGCTACGAATCTCTCCAACATTAGTAGGCCTGGCCCACTCAGTAATAGCCCTAATCTTCTCCGGATCCATGGAGATACCATCCTTAGAGACCACATGTCCCAAGAATACCACCTGATCCAGCCAGAACTCACACTTCTTCAGCTTCGCGTACAGCTCCTTCTCCCTCAGAGTCTGGAGAACAGTCCTCAAATGCTCCTCATGCTCCTCAGCACTCTTGGAATACACCAAGATGTCATCAATAAACACCACAACGAACTGGTCCAAAAATGGCTTAAACACCCGGTTCATCATGTCCATAAACACAGAAGGCGCATTCGTCAGACCGAATGGCATCACTAGGAACTCGTAGTGTCCATAACGAGTCCAGAAGGCGGACTTAGGCACATTGTCTGCCTTAATCCTTAACTGATGATAACCGGACCTCAGATCGATCTTCGAAAACACACTTAGCTCCTGCTAACTGGTCGAACAAGTCATCAATACGCGGGAGAGGATACCTATTCTTAATGGTAACCTTGTTGAGCTCCCTGTAGTCAATGCACAAATGCATGCTACCGTCCTTCTTCTTAACAAAAAACACTGGCGCTCCCCAAGGCGACACACTAGGGCGAATGAAGCCCTTGTCCAGCAGCTCCTGCAACTGGACCTTCAACTCCTTAAGCTCAGCAGGCGCCATGCGGTATGGGGCCTTAGAAATGGGCTGAGTCTCAGGTGCGAGCTCAATCGAGAACTCCACCTCTCTGACAGGGGGAAGCCCAGGTACATCATCCTGGAACACATCTGGGAAGTCTCTGACTACTGGAATGTCCTCCAACTTCGCATCCTTGCGAACCTCAGGGATGTAGCACAGATATCCCTGGCATCCTTTCCTTAGGAAACGGAACGCCTGCATGGCTGATATCACTGGCGGCGAGCACGGGAGTCCATTCCCTGCTACAACTAGGCGGGGCTGACCCGGCTCCTCAAAGGTCACTCTCAAAGCAGCACAATCAATGTGGGCATGGTGCGTAGCAAGCCAATCCATGCCCAAAATCACATCAAAAGTAGTCATCTCCATCGGGATGAGGTTAGCAAACAGAGTCCTATCTCTGACTAACACAGGACTATCTTTACAAACAGAGTTCAAAAGCATAGAAGAGTCTCTAACTAATGGACTATGCACACACAGCTCAACACCCAGAGGCATAACAGGCAAACTGAGCTCACCCACTAACTCAGCAAAAATAAAAGAGTGGGTGGCTCCAGAGTCAAACAAGCAAAACAGAAGAGAAAACAGAACGAGAAGACAGCTGGAGAATACCTGTGACAACTCTGTCAGTCGATCAGTCTCTCTCTCCAGCCATCGCGTACACTCTGGCCTGGCCCTGGGGCTTCTTCTGCTCAGCCCGGTCTCGATCTCTGGACCCTAAAGCAGTCTTGCCAGCTCTACCTCCAGAGCTACCTCTGCTCCTCTCGGCCTGAGGGCAGTCAACTATCCTATGTCCCATGGACCACACTTGAAGCAGGCTCCAGACTTCCTGTAGCAGTCCTGACCTCTGTGAAACTTGCCACAGACCTGACACTTCGGAGCAGGAGCTGACGAAGACGAACCACCTCTATCTCGTAAACGGTCCCCAGAGCTGTCTCCAGCTCGATCTCCAGTAGACTGCTTCTTCTGAGAAGCAGACTGATCCCTCCTGTCGCTCTCGTCGGACCTCTGCTTCCTCTTCTGGTCCTTCCCTCCAGACTAGCGACCTCTCAAGTCAGCCTCTACCAACACGGCGACATCAGCTACGTCCCTGAAGGTCTTGTGACGCAGAGGCATCACAGAAGAACGGATATCAGGCCTCAGGCCACTCTCAAACTTCCTGGCCTTCCTATGCTCGTCAGGCTCAGGTGCAAACTTCGACAGGCTGATGAACTTCCTGACGTACTCCTCCACACTCATATCCCGACCCTGGCGTAGTCGGTTATACTCCAAGATGCGCTGGTCCTTATAGACGTCGGGGTAGAACTGCTTATTGAACTCCCCAGTGAACTGCTCCCACGTCCAAGGCTGTGGGAGTCTGCCCATCACTGACCTCCACCACTCCTTGGCTTCGGCCTTGAAAATAAAGGTGGCGAAGTCCACCTTCTGCTCCTCCTCAGAGCCCATCACACGCAGCAAATCCTCGACCTCAGTCAACCAATGACTGGCCTCCTGGGGGTCTCCTGCCCCATCGAACGACGGCGGCTTCAGCTTCATGAACTCCTGAAGCGCCTTCATATTTCTCCCTCCAGCATCCACCCAAGCTGGGCCTGCTCCGCCAGCTGGTCCTCCTCCAGCTGGACCACCCCCTGCAGCCATGGTCTGCATGAGCTGCGTCATGAACTGCTGAACAGCATTAGCAACATTTCCTGGAGGGTTCGTTGCTCTTCTTGGCGGCATTCTGAAAGTCCAACAGCAGGCAGTTAGACTCAGACACTAACACTGACGTTTCCGACTGACTGGCTAACTTAAAATCCCAGCAGATTATAACCCAAAGCTCTGATACCACTAAATGTAATACCTTTAACTCCTAGGCCAGTGTTTGGGGGAGTTACACAATAACAATACAGTAAATCAGTTTCATGCTTATTCCTGTTCGGTCGTATCACAATAACACATAGCACACAAACCGAGGTAGACCTCGTTAGCAAACAAGCTACAAGAATCCCATACCGTACACCGGAGATTGGCTAACTCTTAACACCACATTCGCCTAATCCGCCGAACGCCTCCAACTATCTAGATCTGTAACCAGAACTAGTATTAGTATCTTGTGTCTTAGAACTAATTTGTTTCTCTTTTCAACTTAAACCTCTTGCTAGGTTAACCCAAGTATAATAGTATACCGTTAAACGGGTTCGTTCATTTAGGAGTGTTTTCGAGCTCAATTCTAATTCATTAACATACTAACGTCGTTAGCAGTTATTTAGTTGCACAGTTAGCAACTTTAGACTTATACGGACCTTGTATTAGGTTTTAGTATTTTTCACTATTCATCCGTATTTCACAATTCATTTATACGGTCTGGTATTCTACTATTCATTTATACGGCCTCGTATCTTACTATTCACCATATTTCACTATTCACGTATACGTATTTTACTATTCACGTATATGTCTCGTATTTGACTATTCATATATACGTAGTTACTATTCATGTATACGTATTTACTATTCATGTATACGTATTTACTATTCATGTATACGTATACTATTCACGTATACGAGTACTATTCATGTACACTAAAAATTTTCGTATACGTCCGTATGATACTCCGTATCATACGTATTTATTTCTTTTTCCAATATAACTTGTACTTTCATTAAAATACTTTAAGTATTGATTTCTCCTATACTTATTAAATTACGGGTATACCCCTCGTATACCTTAAGTTATATACGGGTCTTGTTTAACCCCGTCTTAACTCTATTTCTTTTACAACTTGTTTCTAAATTCTTTATTTAATTTCCTTAACCTTTTAAACACATAAAATGTGTTATTTACATTCCTTACACACAGTTTTCCTTTAATTCTTATTTTACTCATAATAAGTTCTAAACTTGTTATTTTTTATTTCTAATTTCTTCAAAAGTCTTACTTAATTAATTTCTTTTATACTTTTGGTCAACTACCAAAATATACCCAAGTTTGACCAGTCTTTTACGGTCACACCCCTAACTTTCCATAATTTACAATATTACCCCTAAAGTTAATTTAACTTAACTTTTTTTATTCCTTTATACTTTTAATATCTAATCTTTTGCTACAAATTTTGTTCTAGCTCCTATAAACATTTAATAAACTGTCATTGACCAAGTTTGACCATGTTTGACCACGTTGGACCAGGGAAATTACCATTTACCCTTGTGGTCTTTTCTTTTATCCTAACTCATTTATTAACCAATTTAACTCCAACTAATTTCTAATTTTCGTAATTAATTTTCCTACAGATTTTTGAACATCAAAAATCATTTTAACATCTCTAAACCACCAGATTTAATTATCTAATGTATAGTATATAAATACCATCTTTTATTATCCTTAAATATACCAAAAACCTTATAAATTCCTTATAACACTTATAAACTCTTTATAAATGTAAACTTAATTCTACAATTATTTTTCTCATCACTTAAACTCTCAAAAATTACATATTGACCCCATTAATTTCTGTATTCACCTTTAGGTACCAAAACTTCTTAAATTTTACATATTACTCTTAATTAATCTAATTCCTTTAATTTAACTAAGTTAGATAATTTTTCTAACTCATTAATAACCCCTAATTTTCGGCCATACTGAAATTCATAGTATATGAATTTTTCTTGTATATTATGATAGCTTATATTGTAGCTTATATCATAAGGAGTATAAATCTAATTTTAGATTTACAAAATATTAACATTTAATGTGTCAAAAATTAAATCTAACACACTTATAATTTTGGTAATAATAAACAAGATGAACAATATGTTAGATCATATATAGATCAACAATTAGAACCTTGAAATAGGTAGTTGTAGGATTTACATTGTATATTAACCTTTAGCTTAATATTAAGCTTGATTTCCTTAGAAATTTTGACAGCAATTTTCTAGAGAAATTGGCTCCAAAATCATATAATAAGATGAAGAATATAAGGGTTAGTAACCCTAGGCACTCGGCCTTGATGAAAATCAAAGAAGGAAGAGTTTCCAAGAAGGCAATGTTTACCTCGAGAATCAAAGGCACTTCTTCATGGTTTTTTCTGAGAATCTGGGTGCTCATGAACTATGGTTGTAAATCTCTTTGAAAGGGGATTCCAACGAGCTATCAAGCTTGTGATTTGGACTTAAGATGAGAAAGTTATGATTTCTACAAGATAGGTGTTCTTTAAGCTCCTAAATGGCAACAATGAAGGAAAACCAATGTAGGAGAAATGAGGGAGCTTCTAATGTTGAAGACTCACGGTTTGGGACAGGAGATAATGCAAGGGATTCATGGAAAGCAAAGGAGAAGAAGAGAAAAGTAGTTAAGATATGTAAAGTAATATAAAGTATTATATAATAAAGTAACCATTTGAATTGTAATCTAACACTTCATCACTTTGCTTTACGTAAGTTGATTGAGCAGCTGGCCTTCTCCTTTGTCCTTTCCGACATCAATAGCCAAGGATGGTCAATTTTTGACCATTGACCATTCTTGGTCAATATTTGACTAAATGGGTACTATTTGAGGTTACTATTCACATTAAATATTATATTTGTAAAATTTTTGGTAAAATCTTCAAATTAAATTCCTAATATGATATTCGGTAGTATACATGTATTTTAGTATGTATACAAGGTCAATTAGCCACTCAAATCCAATTTCAAAGACAATTCGCAAAAACACGTTTAAGGAGTTTTCGGGCTCCTTTTTGTGTCTTAACTCTTTTTAGAGTTTGATTTGCTTTGAAAAATTAATTATTATTTTATTTTAGTACATTCACATATAATCAAGCCTTTAAAACCATCCAAGACTCATTCTTAAGACAATATACCCAAAATATGCTTTAAGGGGTTTTTATGGCATATTTTGTCTTGAGTTGTTTCTGAGCTTGGTTTTCTTTGGTAATGGTTTCATAATGTTCTTAGCTTGATTATAAGACTTATGAATTCATTTTGGATCCTTATTTAGGTCATGAAATCACTATGGTTTCTTAAAACATATTTTTCTTTAAATCACATTTTTGTGCTCTAAGGTGCGGTTTTGGTTTAAACGCTAATTCCGCTTAATGCGTATTACTACTCTTAGAGGTATTTCACATTTGAAATCTCTTGGGAACTTATTGGTACTTCCCTAATTTATTTGTGCTCTTTTAAAACACCTTTTGCTCTAATTGTTCCTAAAGCATGTTTGGGTGTAAAATTGTTGTTCAACACTTCTTCTAATGCTTTAAGGCACGTTCTAGCCTAAGTATATCCTAATTAGATAGTTCATTAAAATATTAAGGTTTGGGTATTTCAGTTAGAGAATAAATAAGTATTAAGGTACAACAAGGACATTCTAGACTTACTTTCTCAAGTGACCTCACTTCCCTTCCACCGATTCCTTGTCATCTTGGCTGACCAAACCCTCCCTCCTCCATGTCACTTCCAGTTGCTGCTAAGAGAGGAGAACAAAGAAAAGTGGAGACTAGACATAAACAAAATAGCCAAGTACAACCTAACTATCTAACTAAGAGTAGTTTCTACTAATACACACACACACTATATTTTTCTTCTGCCCATGCTCACGAGACTGATGCAGCACCCTCCTCCTTCCTCTCTCGGTAACCTTTCCTTCCTTTCTTTCTTCCTCCACTGCCAACCGATAAACACCTGCTCCTTCAACCGCATGCAACAGCACAAAACACCATGGAAGCCTAATGCTTTCCACCGATGTTTCACCACCAAGCACCACTATTCTTCCTCCTTTCTTATAAACTGAAAAAAACCTTAAGAGAATGGGCCAGTAAGAGTTGCTACCATTGAAGAAAAAAAATCTGTAGCAACAAGGTAAGGAAGATGAACTACAAACACATCTCTTCTTCCTTCATTTCCAAGGCTGAAAATCCCATTGTGTTTACACAATCTTCTACTCTTTTTCTGCACTCAAGGGAAGCAGATAACAACCATTATACTGAGTTGAAAGTCGTCCATGAATACACCTAGAAGGGCTGCTCCAAAGCTCCATTGAAAGAGCCAAAAGAAAGGTATATTTCGTGACTTACCATGGCTGTGTAGAGCTTTGTTTCCTCCTCATTTCTCTGCACACTCTAAGACTATAATTCCTTGCTACAACCACAGAAAACTAGATTGGAAACCCTCCCAAATACCAAGGTAAGACAACCCCTTAAGGTTGAAAAATCATGTCCTAAACTCCTTAGGATAAATACTTGAAATAGTTGCTAATCAACTCTTGTTCTTGTATATATATATGCTGCCGATTGGGGGGTTGTTTCATCCTCACACTGTCGTGGACTTGGAGGGTAATTTCCAAGAGAAAAATCAAGTTATAAAAGGTAAACCACTAATCCATAAATGACTACCTTGGTGTTTAAGTGAAGTAAATCTTATAAACAAAAAAAATATAACCGAAGGTGTATGTACAAGTAGCTAGTGCCGAGAGGAGATGAAGCTGTTGTGAGCTTCCTTGTGATTATAACAAGGTAAAAGCACTTAAAACCCTTTTAAATGCATTTAAGTAAATTATGTTGTGGAATTAAATTAGTGTTGAGAATATATGGGAATATGTGTGTTAATTAAACCCTAAAAAGGTGGGTTAAATTATGGTTAAGTATTAGGTTATTTGAATTTATGTGCTAATGACTTATTAAAGTCAAGTTTATAAATTAATAATGAAAGCAAAATGATTTAAAGAAGTTAATATGAATATGTATGAAAACCGAGAGCATATATGTATGCTATTTGAATCCTAAAAATGTGGAGAATATTAATGGTAAAATATTTGATTAGTGAGACTAAGTGCTAATGGCTTATTTAAATCTATTTTATAAGTGATTAATGAAAGAAAAATGATTTAATGGGTGTTGGAATAAAATATGTGCAAAACGTGAGTTAGTATGTGTGTGGGAACATTTTAATGTCCTTTTTTATAGTTAATATTATGCTATGTTTAAGCCATGTATTTAGGCATTTTTTATTAGCTTATTCTAAGCTTTAAATATTGATTATTAAAACTTTAGTGTGAGTAAATGAATAAATAAAAATTATGGTGCAAAAATATAAATTAGTGAACATAACCATCTCGGAATATTTTAGGTGAATATTAGTGGATTTAGGTGTTACTTAAATTTAAGTAATGTAAAAAGATTTAAATGAGCTTTATAAGTAATAAATAAATATAAATGATTCATTATGGGGTCAAAATGGAATTAAGGAAAATATGGAAGGGCTAGAGATAATTAAAACTCAAGAGGAAATGTTTGTAAGAATTTAAAAAACATAAAATGCAATTTTATGAAATTATAGTACTAAGTGTAAAACTAGAGAAATAAAAAATGGTATTTTCATAATTATGTTAAATACTGGTCAAATGGAGTATTTGAGTTGTCAAACTTGACCACATGTGATGTTTGACCAAGTTAGAAAAATAAATAAATTTATTTGGTAACTTAATGAAGTATTAAGTTAAAAATGAATTTTATTAAACCATATGGGGTGTTTATGTAATTACCGAAAAATATAGGTGTTGGAATATGAATATTTAGACTTTAGGGGTCAATTCGTAAATTAAAAGAATTTTGGGTCAGTTTTTAATAATTTAATTAATTAAGGATTATAGTAGATAGTTAAGTGTTTAATTATAACAATTATGAAGTTTATGGGGTTATTATATAAATAACCAAAACTTGGGGATGAAAAGTAATTTTTAAGACAGCCTAGGGGCTGTTCGGTATTTTAAAAATTATTATGGGAATTTCGGAATTAAATAAGCTAATATGTATAATATAAGGTTTTAGGTATTAGGTTGTAAGTTTAGGAAATAAAGAGGGATAATATGTAATAAAAAGAAAGTTGTGGAAAGATAGTGTAAATCTGGACAAAATATTGGGGTATTATTCATAAATACATGTATATATATATGTGTATACTATAATGTTTGAAAACCTTAGATTATAAATTAATAAGGTTAGTAATGTAACAAATATGATACATGGGATAGTTTTGTAAATAATCAAAACTATGTAAGGGAAGTATTGAGATTTCCGAAAATATGTGTGACGTTCTGAGTTATATACACATCATATATATAGGTATGATAATGTTTGAAAACTTTTGGTTATAAATTAAATAAGGATAGAAACGTAGCAAATATAATATTTGGGTTGATATTGTAATTAATCAAAATTAAATGGGGAGGATATATAAATTCTGAAATTATAATGGGCCGATTAGAAATTTTAAAAGATATGGGTAAATTATATTAAAGTTGAAAATGATATCATGTGACTTTTATTAAAAAGTGTAAGAGAATATACCATTAAGGAATTAACATGGTATAAATATACCTTGTAAACAATTACATAAAATGATGAGTCTAAGTTGAGAATTATGCAGAGTATATCATATAGTAGGACCTTATATTATAAGGGGCATAACAATGTATAAAAATATATTGTATAATCGTGAAATAAAGTATCAATAAGAAACGTGAGAATAAACGACACAGACGAACAATATGCACTTTACATGGAATGATGAAGTAATTTAATATGAAAAGCTATATAATTCATATAATATGGAATTTTAATACCGGATGGAAAATAATATATGATGTTGTAATATATGTATACACAAATAGATATATGTAATATGTGTGTGAGGAGGAAATATAACCAAAAATGTATATTGTAATGTGGCTCGAACTGTAATTGTAACACCCCTATAGGTAATCACACAATTAACTCCTAACCCGTCTCAATAACCAACAACAACGCAGCGGAATTCAAACTACAACCGGTGGGTGATACATGCCGTTAGTCACCCACGTGACTAACAAGGCCAAATCCAAACCAAACAAAATACAAGTACAATATCGGTCTGATGGGTTTTATACTGAGTACTCTATGCAAACGATACATTCCATTTCCTTATCAATTCTCCAACCAAATACAACCTTGAATTCCGTAATATACAAATACAATCTCCATACTGTTCTATACCTAGTATCTACAATTCCCATGTCTATCAATGACCCTTCGGTCTTACAATTCCACAACACAAACAAATATAATCCTTAAACAACTACCCATGCTTATTAATAACCCGTCCTACTCTCGAACGGTGACTAGCATCCATGTACCTGGAAAATAAAAACGATGCCCCTAAGGGCTCAGCAAAATTGCTGCATATGAAATTCGTATACCCCGTGTACTAGCGAGGGTACGCCGACTATTGGTCGAGAGCATGTGATTCATTTAATTTCTATCACATGCAAGGCAACGTATTATATATATATATATATATATATATATATATGGATGTAACACAATAAGTTATATATTAATATTATATATATAGGCAACGTACATTAGTATATATATATATATATATATATATAACCAAGGAATACAAATATGCTAACACATAAGTTTGTTAGTTAGTATGACTTAATCTAGGCCTTGAGGGTTTCTACCTCACTATGCCTTAGTCATTTCTCTTACTCTCAATCTCCACCAAGATCTCCAATACTCAATCTCAAGCTTAATTCTCAATTACCAAATCTACTCTCAATCTCCCTCAAGTTACAACTCTGTACTCAAAGTCTCAAATCAATTCACAAACCAATAATCAATACTCAAAGGCATATTTTAAGTCTTAGTCACGACCTCCGGGCAAGGTCATACACAAGACCCACCACCGGGCTAACAAATATAAAAGGAGCTATGCATTTAGCACCTCAAGCTCTCAAATGTCCAGTTCTCTACCGGACTACTCAAATTCCCAAAACTCTTCTCTCAGAGTCATTTCACAATCTCATGGATTAGCCTAGAAGTATCTTTCACGATAACATCTATTGGCTTAGGGAATTCCTTAATGTCTAATATTCTAAGATTTAAGGATTTACCCAACTTATCGAATACTCTCACGTTCGGGACATTGTTCATTTTAGTCGGTCCTCTCATCGGGGTTCGACTATCTTTCTAAGGGGTTTAGTGATCCCTTACCATACTTTATTTCTCTCAAGGTTCAAGTTTGAACACTCATCAATCCTCTAAATAGATATTACGTAAATACTTCCACCATTAATTGTTTTATGGCTTAAGTCAATTTGGTACTCTAACCGTTATCGGGAGTTTACTAATCCTGTACCATTCTCTCACGTTCTAGTGAGTTCAAAGGTTTATGTTATCGTTTATTGGTTCGATAGCTTTAGTGTGTTACCACGTTTTCGTTAATTCACAACTTGGATCTTTCTCGAGTCTCTAACCTAACAAGACTCAACTATGAGTCGATCTACAATGCACAATCAACATGCAAGCAACTCATTCACAATTCACCCATTTCATGAATTATACAAACTTTAGTTCAAATATACAATCCAACAAATATACAATACAATCACTAATAAGAGCAAACAATCCGATTCGTGCATTATCTTGTTAGGTGATCACACAATCAAACAAGCACACAAATCAGAGTAACCAAGTTAGGATACAGAGCATGAGAAAATCATACCTTTCACCGAGGTTAACTTTACCGGGTGTTCTCACATTCCTCAATTCACCCTTGTTCCTCAAGTCTTACTCTTGAACCACTGACTACATGCCAAATGGTTCTATTAATATTAAAGCATTACGGTATGTACATAATTGCTACTCCCATACTTACCCCGTTATCCCGTTATTTCGGTTTAACTTAAGTGTTCTGAAACTCACAACTTTCTTAACCACTTCTCAAACTTCTTTACACTTCTTAGGACCTTTAAAGGTCACCAAACAACTCCTAAACATCATCTAAAACCAATACCATTCAAACCCTCATCATTTAAACCCCATAAAACACTTTTGGGAGGATTCTGGGGGTGGTCCGGGACTTGGTCCGGACCCAAGGTCCCGGACCAATACAGAAACTCACTCTCGGCTTATTTTTACTAGTGGTCCGGGACTTGGTCCTGGGCCTAGGTCCCGGACCATTTTCAAATTTTACTCTCGGCCATATTTTTGATGCGGTCCGGACTTGGTTCCTATCCTAAGTCCCGGACGCTACTAAAAACTGTTATTTAGTGGATTTTTCAACCCCAATCACCCCTTAATCCATCCCTAATCATTCCATAAACTTTTCACAAGTTTCCTACATGTTTAAACACACTTAAACACTCCTTAAACCACCTCAAATCCTTGGTCACATTCACTACTCAATTCTTGTTCAAATTAAAATTCTCACATTTTGCATTTTGCACTCTTATGCATTTCTAACTTCTTATTGCCACTTTGTACCTCCTTCCAACCTTACCAAATCTCTTATTGACCATTCCAATTCATTCCTAGACAATTGCATTATCTAAACCCAAGTTCACTCCTTGTTTCACAAGTTATAAACACCAACTCATTTCTAGAATTTCTAAGTTACCAAACCTCACTATGCTACAGTTTATTATATCTCTCCTTTTAGTTCTCCAAATGCCATTTCAAGGTTATTACTCAACTCTAAACAACACTACAAAACACCTAGGTTCTCCCATTCACCAAGTCATCTAAAAACACTCATTTTCTACCAAAATTTTGCCATAACCTCCCCATAAACCTAACATATCCATTTTCACCCATTATCACTAAAATCAATCCTAAGCCAGACACACCCATGAAGGGTCCTACCAGAACATAATATATCCTCAAAGTCCATCAACAACAACATAAGCACTAATCATAAGGTGCATGACTCCAAGGCCCTTAATTCAAACCTAACTTCACAAACTCTTACCAACCACAATCAAGCACATTTTTGCTCCAGATTTTATCTCATTTTTATTTTCCCCAACCCAAATTCTGAAACAATTAATATAGTCATTAGGGTAGGTTCTTACCTTACATCCTCATGAGTTCCTATTTCAAGCATTCCCCTCTCCTCTTCCTCAACTTCGGTCAAATGGGCAATGGAGTTACCAAACTCCATTCCCAACATTCAAGAGGCACAAAATGAACATAATCAAACCTCTAACCCTTAGAAAAGTTCTAATTCAATGAAAGAGGCTTAAAGCACAAAGTTAGGGTTTTACCTTTGGAGTGTTTTGGAGGGGTTCTAACCCTTGAATCAAGAAGGGAGTCCCACCACCATTGGAGGGTTGAAACAAAGCTCAAAAAGGGGAGAAAAACAAGGCATTACCGAAGGGAAAAATCAGCTAACACAAGAAGATAGGGGAAAATGAGGTTTTTGTTGAACTTTTTACCTTTAGAGAGAGAAGAGACTCCAAGCTTCAATTTGATGCATTTTCTCTTCAAATGGGAAAAAACCATGGACATGAACTTCTCCATTTAGGAATTTTGAAAAGAGAGAAAGATAGAGGATGATGAGAGGAGTTCAAATATGTAATTTAATTTTAATTTGGAGCTTAAATGGAGCATGAGCATGAAGAGAGAGAGAGTGGAGTAGCCATGGGAGTTCTTGAGGAGCTTCATATTACCATGAGGAAGAAGAAGAATCAGAAAAGAGAGAAAGAGAGGGGGCTTCACATAGGGAAAGGAAAGAATGAGAGGAGCGAGAGTGTGAGTGGGGGTATTTGTTATCTTTTCACTTTTTGCTTTATTACTTTTTGACTTATTTAATTAGCTAACTAGTCAAGAGTGTGAGAGAGCTGATTTATACTGAAAAAACCGGCCCCTATTATAATACAAGCTAGAGCGTTTTTCATCTTTTACAGAAAACGCTCATTGATTTACCCGGTTTTAGCACTATTCACTAACCGGGCCCGTTTTCCGGAATTTTCTTGTTTCTTTAATTTTATTGGTTGAGTTCCCATTAATGCTTAATTATAGTTATTTAATGAACTATAATCTTTAGAGGTTCACTTGACCACTCAAAGTCACGTTTTCAGGTTTCTCAAAAAACGTGCGCTAAAGCTTTATGAGCGTTTTAATTCGTTTTATGGATCTGTTTCTTTGGAAATTGTTTCCATATATTATTTAGGCATTATTAAGCCTTTAAAATCCATCCAATACCCTTTTCAAGGTTGTATTTTGCCTAGGGTCACTTAACGCTCAATTTAGCGTTTTTCGCTTTTTAAGCATTTTTCTTGTTTCTTTTGGATTTATTCTTTTTACCAAAATTCATTAGGCACTAATAGGCCCTCAATATCGGATTAGTGGAATGTAATCACCCTAATTAAGTTTGTGGTATTTCAACCTACCCCCTGAAAGAACTTTGCCCACAAAGTTAGTGAGTCTAAGATTGTTAGTCACCAATGTACTCAATTCTAAGGTTATAAACTCTCTATAACCTGTCAGACCCCACTGTCTGACTGAATACATACCACACATTCACATAACATGTCACATCATGCGTAACAACCAAAAATATCATTGTCTAATCTCTCAATGGGGTTTCATCCGCAAACAATTAGGCACTAAGTCCTCCCCCATATTGAGTGATCCCTCGGGTACTGGTCACGTTTGAACACTTACGATTTCTGGCTCACGCCCGTCATGACATGAGCACTTACGATTTTGGCTCTACGGTCCTTTGGTTCTGATCAAATTCATTTGCACATCTAGAGAATCCTCAGGCTCCAAAATGGGTACTCTTCCCTGACCGGACTACTCATATCTAGCGGCCCTTGGACAAATACAAAACATACACTACAAATGTCCTACCGGTCACTTAGTACCGTTGCTCGTCCGTTGTAATGGTTTCAAAACTAATCATCACTCCACCGGCACACAACTAGCCTTACTTCCTAGGTTCGACCCGATACCGGTGCCTAGCCTTGGGAAGGTCCAACTAGCGCCCGTGGGAGTGGTTTCAAAAACCAATCCTCATTCTCAAGTTTGAAGAAAATCATTTGTGCCAAAATCAGTTTGGAAATTCATTTTGAAAACTTCAATGCAACTCCAAATTCCAATTTATGTTAGTTATACCTATTACTAGCGTTTTTTCTTATGGCTACTTATAGGGAGATTCAAGAGTCATTCAACCCCAATGTGATCAGCATTGGTGTTGAACTATCCATCCACCCCAATTTGTGTTCAGTTTCCCTTGATCGCTAGCAAATCAAGTTCCACCTCCCACCTCAATTCACACAATCAAATAGTCAAACATTAATTTCATTTTCAATATTTTTAATCTTTCTAGTCATAATCACCCATCAATACATTTACCAATTTCTAGAATCCATTTACTCACTTACTAGTCATCTCATCAATTATTACCCAATCTCTTCAACTACTATACCTAAGAAATTCAAAGTTAATCTTCAATTAGTTTTTCTATCCTCAAATCCTCCATATGTCCAATCAATTCTATCCTCAAATTATTCACAAATACAATCAAATCAAGTTAACTCGGGGACTCACTTCCCACTAGGTCAACATCGGTTTCATACCGATTTATACTCATCAATTTCCTCCAACATACTCATTTCTCATACTATTACCAATCGGGGTTCTCATTCCCCTAGAGTTTCTCTACTCCTTTCCACTTCAAATCTCACAATCAATCATAATTACACTATGAATGGTATACATATGTTTATGTAACATAAGTACCAATCATCAAAACAATTTCTTTTGCGTTATGCGCATTGTAGTTTACACACTTATTACGTAAACATACACTTCGCGGTTTTCGCCATACCCCCCTTAAAAGGGATTACGGCTACGTAATCTACCATGTGTCAACATTGGACATAGGTCTAAGGTGTTTAGCCATCACGAGAGGTTCAACTTCCATGCGGTCTATTACACAATGTATTCTAGTCAAAGGGTCTTAACCAATTTACTGGTTTAGTCCCTCCACCAAGAATTTTCATCGGAGTTGTTTAACTCTTAACCGGGTTCGGTTCTAGCCTTAAAGGTTTCAAGGGATTGATGATCGGCCATTCATTCACTAGGTGTATTAAACCTTAGAATTTGGGCCCACTAGCTTCTGTTGCGCGACCCTGATAACTTAGGGTCTATTCACCCTTCTCGTTATCCTTAATGTGTTATACATATCCTTTTATCCCTTTTTCTTGGGAATAAGGTTTATTAATCATGCGTGGTATTCTTTTACCGTACGCAAACTCAATGAGGTATAGGTTATTTTATCCAGCTCTCTGAATCAATGTACATACTGTTTGTACTCCCATGATTATTCACTGGGTTCCTCAGACTTATTGTCGGTTGAGGTTAAGTCACTACTTAGTTGCAGTGCTTCCTCTGTTGTCAGTATCTTCAGAATTATGCCCACTAAACTTGTTTGTACAAGTGTTTTTTACTCGTACGACCTTGCATTTTCTATGCGTCGGTCCTGTGACTTTCATACGGTTCCTTCTATTTTTACCACAATTGTCATCTTCTTAACTTCCTAGCTATGCCACTAGATCATTACTGCACAAGTGCAATACCAAAACACTCAGTCCTACAGAGTGCAGAGGGTGTAAACTCTTGGTAGTAAATCTCTTCTGTGATTGCAATAGGAATGAACATTGTTTCCTTGTTTCCCGGTCTATCCACCATCTTTATTCATCAACTACATATCATTGTGTGATTTATTCACATGTATTGGTCGCTTGCTGCGCAACATGTTTGTATTTATTTACGACATTGGTTTCCATGGCATCCGCTACTACCTTAGCTTCCGCTCATGTATCTCTACCATTTATACAATGGTTCACCATTGCTTGGCTGATTATAGAATATGATATTCTTTTATATCTCTGAGCTCCTTGAGCGTTATTGATTTTACGCTTCAGGTTTATTCCTAGCGTATTTCTTCTAGGCCGATTACTATTCGGTTTTTGTCAATAGTCGTCAAAGGTTGCTTGGTTCCATTTGTTACCATTTTCTCTTGGCAATGACTTAATGCTTAAGCTCCACTACCTTAGTAGTTCTGAAAGAGATGTTTTATCAGATATTCGCTAATGGTATTCCCTTCTTGGAATCTATGTGTTCACCGCTCTCGCGATCCCACATTAATGAGGGGTATCCTTGCTCGTTGGTTATTAAACCTTTTACTGGTGCTTCTTGGCAACTCCCCATATAATTCACAATGGGTTTTGTAACTGTTGAATTATGTATTGTAATGGGTTCCTGGCTTACTAGCCATGTTGCCTTGAGCTATGCTCATCTTAGGCTGATCACAAGCATTGCTTCTCCGTATACCATAGAATAGCTTGGAGGTATTACTGGGCTCCATGATAAGGATCATTGTTTCATGCTTCCATCCGCTGGATGCCCTCAAGTATCTTGGTATTAATCGGTATCATTTACCAATTTAGGGTATCCCCTGGTAAGTGGGATCCCTTCGGTGTTCCAACCGAGTGTTCATTCTAGCTCTTGCGCTCTTGTCACGCTTCTGACACCTTCAAGGATTGCTTATGGGTGTTACCGAGTTACGCCATTACCTTTGGCTGACTTATGAGTATGATCGGTTACTCTGCATTGCGGTCCTAGATTCAAATTATCCCATTTAGGGTTATACATCTCCCGTCCTCAGGATAGACTATGGATACTTCTCTTATGGTTTTAACCAGTTTGGTATTTCCTTCGGTGGTGAACGGTATCCTCTGGTACCTTAAATGATCACTCTGGGTATTTCACTGTATTCTTTGAACATTTGTGTGTTCATGATAGACCTTGCCTTATTGTGTTTAGGCTGGGTTTCCATTCCAGCTAATATGCTTTTGCTTCAATATTCTTGAGACATATCCAATGTCTTTGATCAATTACTAGTGCTTCTCGCACTTTTAACTCTTAACCGTCCTCTTGGAGTAAGTTCTTGACTCCTTTAGCTTATAAGCTAATCTGAGTTCCTTCGATTATTCGAGGTATCCAAATATTCGGGTTTAAATTCACTTATGGTCTGTAGAACGGAGCTGACTACTTCCCGTGTTTCGTACACTACATGTATACATACGTGGGGTCCCTTATTGGTACTTTACCACTTACCTGACTAACTCAAATGGTCTGTCAGACCCGCAAGCTCCTTCGGAGTGCGGTCGTCCCACATCCCGTATTTAGGTACACTCGTAGTGCTCGTCACACGCCTAGGTGAAGTATTCTATTGTCAACTCCTCTTGTATCGTTCTATGATACTCACCGTTATTCCTTTGGTTTGGTTTTAAAAATCTAATTCAAAAAGAAAGGTTTGTGTTTGAAGAAAAGGTTTGGGTTTGAAATAAATATCTTAAGTTCAAAAGGAAATCTTCATAGCGTTGCCATGACTGAGATCTTGACCAAGCCCAGCTTCCTGCTGACTGGTATGTTCGTTAATATAATGGTCGGGCGTTAGGCCTTTCCAAGGTTTGGTTCTTCAAATTCTTAGGATTAGAGATCCTATGTTTGCTTCAATCCTCTTGGTAGTACTTATGTAAGTACTTGTTAGTCATTTAACGTCCTCCAATTTGTCTTGTTGTTACTGCACTTGCCTTGGCAAGTGCGCGGGTACGTCGGTTTTCAGGTTAAGTTGTACCGATTATGTTATTGTCTTCATCCATATCTGGTGGTTTTATGGAACTTCCATCCACTTTGATCTTAGTGAACAATGTTTTGGGTAACTTCTCAGTGTTCTTGACAAGGTTGTCGATAGTTCGGGTGCTTTCCTGATCCTTGTGGTACTCCGGGTACCCTGGTTGTTGCTCGTTCCCACACCCTCACGGTGGTTACCAAGGTTCGACTAAACCTTAGGACCACATCGTAGTCCTGATGGTGTATTTTATGAGTAATCCCATAGTTGCCTGCCTATGTATTATCGGTGGTATGTTGTTGACGGCATTGTCAAACGTGGTTGTCCGTAAACTCCCTTGTCTCGGGTTTTATTACTCTGCCTTTTTGCTTCATTGCGTAGTTATGCTTCCCTTCTTGTTGGCTGCGCATGGTTCTCGCGACTGTGAAGCACGTCGCCCCATGGTGCCGTAAATTTCATTATCCTATATTCAGGATCTTCAATCTTCTGCCCTTCAATACGGTTATTGTTGTTCAAACGGGAACCATCTTCGGAATTTCCAATTCTTGGAATCTACCGTATGACAGGTTCTTTCTCTTGACAAAGCTTATTTACAACTGCCAGATCAGGTTTTCCCGAGTATGAAATGTACTAACCCCAAAACCGGCCTAGTTCTAAGGTATAGACACGCCGCATGCTAATAAAAGACTAGGAGCACGCAAGGCTTCCAAAAATTCTGATTACAAATACTGTTCAAAACTATAAATGAATAGTCCAAACCGAATACCAATAAAGCCCAATATACATAGGCCGAATAAAACCAAGTATAAACATAAGTCGAATAAATAAGACCATAAGAATAAGTTCAAAATAGCATATGTCTAAAGCTCCCTCAACATATGACAGGGGGGTTGCGGAGTGCGGCAGGGGATGTAGGTATCCAGGTCACACAAAGAATTCCTAACTAGAGTACCTCGCGAACGCTAACACTCAACCCTTAGCCCTAAGTCTCTAATTCCTAACTCGGTAGTTTCCTAAACTCGGTATGTAGACCATCAGACCGATATTCGCTCTGATACCGATATTAAAATGTTCCCACACACATACTAACTCACGGTTTGCACATATTTTATTCCAACACCATTAAATCATTTTTCTTTCATTAATCACTTATAAAATAGATTTAAATAAGCCATTAGCACTTAGTCTCACTAATCAAATATTTTACCATTAATATTCTCCACATTTTTAGGATTCAAATAGCATACATATATGCTCTCGGTTTTCATACATATTCATATTAACTTCTTTAAATCATTTTGCTTTCATTATTAATTTATAAACTTGACTTTAATAAGTCATTAGCACATAAATTCAATAACCTAATACTTAACCATAATTTAACCCACCTTTTTAGGGTTTAATTAACACACATATTCCCATATATTCTCAACACTAATTTAATTCCACAACATAATTTACTTAAATGCATTTAAAAGGGTTTTAAGTGCTTTTACCTTGTTATAATCACAAGGAAGCTCACAACAGCTTCATCTCCTCTCGGCACTAGCTACTTGTACATACACCTTCGGTTATATTTTTTTTGTTTATAAGATTTACTTCACTTAAACACCAAGGTAGTCATTTATGGATTAGTGGTTTACCTTTTATAACTTGATTTTTCTCTTGGAAATTACCCTCCAAGTCCACGACAGTGTGAGGATGAAACAACCCCCCAAATCGGCAGCATATATATATACAAGAACAAGAGTTGATTAGCAACTATTTCAAGTATTTATCCTAAGGAGTTTAGGACATGATTTTTCAACCTTAAGGGGTTGTCTTACCTTGGTATTTGGGAGGGTTTCCAATCTAGTTTTCTGTGGTTGTAGCAAGGAATTATAGTCTTAGAGTGTGCAGAGAAATGAGGAGGAAACAAAGCTCTACACAGCCATGGTAAGTCACGAAATATACCTTTCTTTTGGCTCTTTCAATGGAGCTTTGGAGCAGCCCTTCTAGGTGTATTCATGGACGACTTTCAACTCAGTATAATGGTTGTTATCTGCTTCCCTTGAGTGCAGAAAAGAGTAGAAGATTGTGTAAACACAATGGGATTTTCAGCCTTGGAAATGAAGGAAGAAGAGATGTGTTTGTAGTTCATCTTCCTTACCTTGTTGCTACAGATTTTTTTTCTTCAATGGTAGCAACTCTTACTGGCCCATTCTCTTAAGGTTTTTTTCAGTTTATAAGAAAGGAGGGAAGAATAGTGGTGCTTGGTGGTGAAACATCGGTGGAAAGCATTAGGCTTCCATGGTGTTTTGTGCTGTTGCATGCGGTTGAAGGAGCAGGTGTTTATCGGTTGGCAGTGGAGGAAGGAAAGAAAGGAAGGAAAGGTTACCGAGAGAGGAAGGAGGAGGGTGCTGCATCAGTCTCGTGAGCATGGGCAGAAGAAAAAACTATAGTGTGTGTGTATTAGTAGAAACTACTCTTAGTTAGATAGTTAGGTTGTACTTGGCTATTTTGTTTATGTCTAGTCTCCACTTTTCTTTGTTCTCCTCTCTTAGCAGCAACTGGAAGTGACATGGAGGAGGGAGGGTTTGGTCAGCCAAGATGACAAGGAATCGGTGGAAGGGAAGTGAGGTCACTTGAGAAAGTAAGTCTAGAATGTCCTTGTTGTACCTTAATACTTATTTATTCTCTAACTGAAATACCCCAAACCTTAATATTTTAATGAACTATCTAATTAGGATATACTTAGGCTAGAACGTGCCTTAAAGCATTAGAAGAAGTGTTGAACAACAATTTACACCCAAACATGCTTTAGGAACAATTAGAGCAAAAGGTGTTTTAAAGAGCACAAATAAATTAGGGAAGTACCAATAAGTTCCCAAGAGATTTCAAATGTGAAATACCTCTAAGAGTAGTAATACGCATTAAGCGGAATTAGCGTTTAAACCAAAACCGCACCTTAGAGCACAAAAATGTGATTTAAAGAAAAATATGTTTTAAGAAACCATAGTGATTTCATGACCTAAATAAGGATCCAAAATGAATTCATAAGTCTTATAATCAAGCTAAGAACATTATGAAACCATTACCAAAGAAAACCAAGCTCAGAAACAACTCAAGACAAAAATATGCCATAAAAACCCCTTAAAGCATATTTTGGGTATATTGTCTTAAGAATGAGTCTTGGATGGTTTTAAAGGCTTGATTATATGTGAATGTACTAAAATAAAATAATAAAATTATTTTCAAAGCAAACCAACTCTAAAAAGAGTTAAGACACAAAAAGGAGCCCGAAAACTCCTTAAAACGTGTTTTTGCGAATTGTCTTTGAAATTGGATTTGAGTGGCTAATTGACCTTGTATACATACTAAAATACATGTATACTACCGAATATCATATTAGGAATTTAATTTGAAGATTTTACCAAAAATTTTACAAATATAATATTTAATGTGAATAGTAACCTCAAATAGTACCCATTTAGTCAAATATTGACCAAGAATGGTCAATGGTCAAAAATTGACCATCCTTGGCTATTGATGTCGGAAAGGACAAAGGAGAAGGCCAGCTGCTCAATCAACTTACGTAAAGCAAAGTGTGATGAAGTGTTAGATTACAATTCAAATGGTTACTTTATTATATAATACTTTATATTACTTTACATATCTTAACTACTTTTCTCTTCTTCTCCTTTGCTTTCCATGAATCCCTTGCATTATCTCCTGTCCCAAACCGTGAGTCTTCAACATTAGAAGCTCCCTCATTTCTCCTACATTGGTTTTCCTTCATTGTTGCCATTTAGGAGCTTAAAGAACACCTTATCTTGTAGAAATCATAACTTTCTCATCTTAAGTCCAAATCACAAGCTTGATAGCTCGTTGGAATCCCCTTTCAAAGAGATTTACAACCATAGTTCATGAGCACCCAGATTCTCAGAAAAAACCATGAAGAAGTGCCTTTGATTCTCGAGGTAAAACATTGCCTTCTTGGAAACTCTTCCTTCTTTGATTTTCATCAAGGCCGAGTGCCAGGGTTACTAACCCTTATTATTCTTCATCTTATTATATGATTTTGGAGCCAATTTCTCTAGAAAATTGCTGTCAAAATTTCTAAGGAAATCAAGCTTAATATTAAGCTAAAGGTTAATATACAATGTAAATCCTACAACTACCTATTTCAAGGTTCTAATTGTTGATCTATATATGATCTAACATATTGTTCATCTTGTTTATTATTACCAAAATTATAAGTGTGTTAGATTTAATTTTTGACACATTAAATGTTAATATTTTGTAAATCTAAAATTAGATTTATACTCCTTATGATATAAGCTACAATATAAGCTATCATAATATACAAGAAAAATTCATATACTATGAATTTCAGTATGGCCGAAAATTAAGGGGTTATTAATGAGTTAGAAAAATTATCTAACTTAGTTAAATTAAAGGAATTAGATTAATTAAGAGTAATATGTAAAATTTAAGAAGTTTTGGTACCTAAAGGTGAATACAGAAAATTAATGGGGTCAATATGTAATTTTTGAGAGTTTAAGTGATGAGAAAAATAATTGTAGAATTAAGTTTACAATTTATAAAGAGTTTATAAGTGTTATAAGGAATTATAAGGTTTTTGGTATATTTAAGGATAATAAAAGATGGTATTTATATACTATAACATTAGATAATTAAATCTGGTGGTTTAGAGATGTTTAAAATGATTTTTGATGTTCAAAAATCTGTAGGAAAATTAATTACGAAAATTAGAAATTAGTTGGAGTTAAATTGGTTAATAAATGAGTTAGGATAAAAGAAAAGACCACAAGGGTAAAATGGTAATTTCCCTGGTCCAACGTGGTCAAACATGGTCAAACTTGGTCAATGACAGTTTATTAAATGTTTATAGGAGCTAGAACAAAATTTGTAGCAAAAGATTAGATATTAAAAGTATAAAGGAATAAAAAAAGTTAAGTTAAATTAACTTTAGGGGTAATATTGTAAATTATGGAAAGTTAGGGGTGTGACCGTAAAAGACTGGTCAAACTTGGGTATATTTGGTAGTTGACCAAAAGTATAAAAGAAATTAATTAAGTAAGACTTTTGAAGAAATTAGAAATAAAAAATAACAAGTTTAGAACTTATTATGAGTAAAATAAGAATTAAAGGAAAACTGTGTGTAAGGAATGTAAATAACACATTTTATGTGTTTAAAAGGTTAAGGAAATTAAATAAAGAATTTAGAAACAAGTTGTAAAAGAAATAGAGTTAAGACGGGGTTAAACAAGACCCGTATATAACTTAAGGTATACGAGGGGTATACCCGTAATTTAATAAGTATAGGAGAAATCAATACTTAAAGTATTTTTAATGAAAGTACAAGTTATATTGGAAAAAGAAATAAATACGTATGATACGGAGTATCATACGGACGTATACGAAAATTTTAGTGTACATGAATAGTACTCGTATACGTGAATAGTATACGTATACATGAATAGTAAATACGTATACATGAATAGTAAATACGTATACATGAATAGTAACTACGTATATATGAATAGTCAAATACGAGACATATACGTGAATAGTAAAATACGTATACGTGAATAGTGAAATATGGTGAATAGTAAGATACGAGGCCGTATAAATGAATAGTAGAATACCAGACCGTATAAATGAATTGTGAAATACGGATGAATAGTGAAAAATACTAAAACCTAATACAAGGTCCGTATAAGTCTAAAGTTGCTAACTGTGCAACTAAATAACTGCTAACGACGTTAGTATGTTAATGAATTAGAATTGAGCTCGAAAACACTCCTAAATGAACGAACCCGTTTAACGGTATACTATTATACTTGGGTTAACCTAGCAAGAGGTTTAAGTTGAAAAGAGAAACAAATTAGTTCTAAGACACAAGATACTAATACTAGTTCTGGTTACAGATCTAGATAGTTGGAGGCGTTCGGCGGATTAGGCGAATGTGGTGTTAAGAGTTAGCCAATCTCCGGTGTACGGTATGGGATTCTTGTAGCTTGTTTGCTAACGAGGTCTACCTCGGTTTGTGTGCTATGTGTTATTGTGATACGACCGAACAGGAATAAGCATGAAACTGATTTACTGTTGTTATTGTGTAACTCCCCCAAACACTGGCCTAGGAGTTAAAGGTATTACATTTAGTGGTATCAGAGCTTTGGGTTATAATCTGCTGGGATTTTAAGTTAGCCAGTCAGTCGGAAACGTCAGTGTTAGTGTCTGAGTCTAACTGCCTGCTGTTGGACTTTCAGAATGCCGCCAAGAAGAGCAACGAACCCTCCAGGAAATGTTGCTAATGCTGTTCAGCAGTTCATGACGCAGCTCATGCAGACCATGGCTGCAGGGGGTGGTCCAGCTGGAGGAGGACCAGCTGGCGGAGCAGGCCCAGCTTGGGTGGATGCTGGAGGGAGAAATATGAAGGCGCTTCAGGAGTTCATGAAGCTGAAGCCGCCGTCGTTCGATGGGGCAGGAGACCCCCAGGAGGCCAGTCATTGGTTGACTGAGGTCGAGGATTTGCTGCGTGTGATGGGCTCTGAGGAGGAGCAGAAGGTGGACTTCGCCACCTTTATTTTCAAGGCCGAAGCCAAGGGTGGTGGAGGTCAGTGATGGGCAGACTCCCACAGCCTTGGACGTGGGAGCAGTTCACTGGGGAGTTCAATAAGCAGTTCTACCCCGACGTCTATAAGGACCAGCGCATCTTGGAGTATAACCGACTACGCCAGGGTCGGGATATGAGTGGGGGAGTACGTCAGGAAGTTCATCAGCCTGTCGAAGTTTGCACCTGAGCCTGACGAGCATAGGAAGGCCAGGAAGTTTGAGAGTGGCCTGAGGCCTGATATCCGTTCTTCTGTGATGCCTCTGCGTCACAAGACCTTCAGGGACGTAGCTGATGTCGCCGTGTTGGTAGAGGCTGACTTGAGAGGTCGCTAGTCTGGAGGGAAGGACCAGAAGAGGAAGCAGAGGTCCGACGAGAGCGACAGGAGGGATCAGTCTGCTTCTCAGCAGAAGCAGTCTACTGGAGATCGAGCTGGAGACAGCTCTGGGGACCGTTTACGAGATAGAGGTGGTTCGTCTTCGTCAGCTCCTGCTCCGAAGTGTCAGGTCTGTGGCAAGTTTCACAGAGGTCAGGACTGCTACAGGAAGTCTGGAGCCACTTCAAGTGTGGGTCCATGGGACATAGGATAGTTGACTGCCCTCAGGCCGAGAGGAGCAGAGGTAGCTCTGGAGGTAGAGCTGGCAAGACTGCTTTAGGGTCCAGAGATCGAGACCGGGCTGAGCAGAAGAAGCCCCAGGGCCAGGCCAGAGTGTACGCGATGGCTGGAGAGAGAGGACTGATCGACTAACAGAGTTGTCACAGGTATTCTCCAGCTGTTCTCGTTCTGTTTTCTGCTTGTTTGACTCTGGAGCCACCCACTCTTTTATTTTTGCTGAGTTAGTGGGTGAGCTCAGTTTGCCTGTTATGCCTCTGGGTGTTGAGCTGTGTGTGCATAGTCCATTAGTTAGAGACTCTTCTATGCTTTTGAACTCTGTTTGTAAAGATAGTCCTGTGTTAGTCAGAGATAGGACTCTGTTTGCTAACCTCATCCCGATGGAGATGACTACTTTTGATGTGATTTGGGCATGGATTGGCTTGCTACGCACCATGCCCACATTGATTGTGCTGCTTTGAGAGTGACCTTTGAGGAGCCGGGTCAGCCCCGCCTGTTGTAGCAGGGAATGGACTCCCGTGCTCGCCGCCAGTGATATCAGCCATGCAGGCGTTCCGTTTCCTAAGGAAAGGATGCCAGGGATATCTGTGCTACATCCCTGAGGTTCGCAAGGATGCGAAGTTGGAGGACATTCCAGTAGTCAGAGACTTCCCAGATGTGTTCCAGGATGATGTACATGGGCTTTCCCCCTGTCGAGAGGTGGAGTTCTCGATGTTTATGAGTAATCCCATAGTTGCCTGCCTATGTTATTCGGTGGTATGTTGTTGACGGCATTGTCAAACGTTGGTTGTCCGCAAACTCCCTTGTCTCGGGTTTTATTACTCTGCTTTTTGCTTCATTGCGTAGTTATGCTTCCCTTCTTGTTGGCTGCGCATGGTTCTCGCGACTGTGAAGCACGTCGCCCCATGGTGCCGTAAATTTCATTATCCTATATTCAGGATCTTCAATCTTCTGCCCTTCAATACGGTTATTGTTGTTCAAACGGGAACCATCTTCGGAATTTCCAATTCTTGGAATCTACCGTATGACAGGTTCTTTCTCTTGACAAAGCTTATTTACAACTGCCAGATCAGGTTTTCCCGAGTATGAAATGTCATAACCCCAAAACCGGCCTAGTTCTAAGGTATAGACACGCCGCATGCTAATAAAAGACTAGGAGCACGCAAGGCTTCCCAAAAATTCTGATTACAAATACTGTTCAAAACTATAAATGAATAGTCCAAACCGAATACCAATATAAAGCCAATATACATAGGCCGAATAAAACCAAGTATCTAAACATAAGGTCGAATAAATAAGACCATAAGAATAAGTTCAAAATAGCATATGTCTAAAGCTCCCTCAACATATGACAGGGGTTGCGGAGGGCGGGATTGGTTATGTAGGTATCCAGGTCACATAAGAAGTTCCTAACTAGCGTACCTCGCACGCTAACACTCAACCCTTAGCCCTAAGTCTCTAATTCCTAACTCGGTAGTTTCCTAAACTCGGTATTTAGACCATCAGACCGATACTTCGCTCTGATACCACTTTTTGTAACACCCCTACCAGTAATCACATAATTAACTCCTAACTCGTCTCAATTACCAACAACAATGTAGCGGAATTCAAACTACAACCGGTGGGTGATACATGCCGTTAGTCACCCACGTGACTAACAAGGCCAAATCCAAACCAAAAAACGATACAAATACAATATCGGTCTGATGGGTTTTTATACCGAGAACTCTATGCAAACGATACATTCCATTTCCTTATCAATTCTCAAACCAAATACAACCTTCAATTCCGTAATATACAATACAATCTCCATACTGTTCTATACCGAGTATCTACAATTCCCATGTCTATCAATGACCCTTCGGTCTTACAATTCCACAATACAAACAAATACAATCCTCAAACAACTACCCATGCTTATTAATAACCCACCCTACTCTCGAATGGTGACCAGCATCCATGTACCTAGAAAATAAAAACGATGCCCCTAGGGGCTTAGCAAAACTACTGCATATGAAATTCGCATACCCCGCGTACTAGTGAGGGTACGCCGACTATTTGGTCGAGAGCATGCGATTCTATTAATTTCAATCACATACAAGGCAACAATACATTATATATGTATATTCGCACAAGACTCAACATTCAACCAAGGAATACAAATACACTAACACAATAAGTTTATTAGTTAGTATTACTTAATATTAGGCCTTGAGGGTTTCTACCTCACTATGCCTTAGTCATTTCTCTTACTCTCAATCTCCACCAAGATCTACAATACTCAATCTCAAGCTCAATTCTCAATTACCAAATCAACTCTCAACTCTCTCTCAAGTTACAACTCAATACTCAATACTCAAAGTCTCAAATCAATTCTCAAACCAATAATCAATACTCAAAGCATATTTTAAGTCTTAGCCACGACCTCCGGGCAGGGTCATACACAAGACCCACTACCAGGCTTACAAATACAAACGGAGCTATGCATTTAGCACCTCAAGTTCTCAAATGTCCAGTTCTCTACCAGACTACTCAAATTCTTAAAACTCCACTCTCTGAGTCATTTCACAATCTCATGGATTAGCCTAGAGGTATCTCTCTCGAGAACATCTATTGGCTTAGGGAATTCCTCAATGTATAGTATTCTATTATTTAAGGTTTTACCAAACTTATCGAATACTCTCACGTTCGGGACATTGTTCATTTTAGTCGGTTCCTCTCATCGGGGTTCGACTATCTTTCTAAGGGTTTGATGATCCCTTACCATACTTTATTTCTCTCAAGGTTCAAGTTTGAACACTCATCAATCCTCTAAATAGATACTTACGTAAATACATCCACCATTAATTGTTTTATGGCTTAAGTCAATTCGGTACTCTAACCGTTATCGGGAGTTTACTAATCCCGTACCATTCTCTCACGTTCTAGTGAGTTCAAAGGTTTATGTTATCGTTTATTGGTTCGATAGCTTTAGTATGTTACCACGTTTTAGTTAATTCACAACTTGGATCTTTATCGAGTCTCTAACCAAACAAGACTCAACTATGAGTCGATCTACAATGCACAATCAACATGCAAGCAACTCATTCACATTCACCCATTTCATGAATTATACAAACTTTAGTCAAAATACAATCCAACAAACAACTATACAATACAAGAACTAATAAGAGCAAACAATCCGATTCATGCATTTATCTTGTTAGGTGATCACACAATCAAACAAGCACAGAAATCAGAGAAACCAAGTTAGGATATAGAGCATGGGAAAATCATACCTTTCACAGGGGTTAACTTTACCGAGTGTTTTCACATTCCTCAGTTCACCCTTGTTCCTCGAGTCTTACTCTTGAACCCACTGCCTACATGCCAAATGGTTCTATTAATATTAAAGCATTACGGTATGGTACATAATTGCTACTCCCGTACTTACCCTTATCCCGTTATTTCGGTTTAACTTAAGTGTTCTAAAACTCACAAACTTTCTTAACCACTTCTCAAACTTGTTTACACTTCTTAGTAGGAGCTTTAAAGGTCACCAAACAACTCCTAAACATCATCTAAAACCAATTCCATTCAAACCCCCATCATTTAAACCCCTTAAAACACTTTGGGAGGATTCTGGGGGTGGTCTGGGACTTGGTCCGGACCCAAGGTCCCGAACCAATACAGAAACTCACTCTCGGCTTATTTTTACTAGTGGTCCGGGACTTGGTCCTGGGCCTAGGTCCCGGACCAATATCAAATTTTACTCTCGGCCATATTT
The DNA here is from genome assembly GCA_023374045.1 of Limonium bicolor. Taxonomy (NCBI): domain Eukaryota; kingdom Viridiplantae; phylum Streptophyta; class Magnoliopsida; order Caryophyllales; family Plumbaginaceae; genus Limonium; species Limonium bicolor. The sequence continues at coordinate 113,184,490 of CM041783.1, forward strand.
TTGATGCGGTCCGGGACTTGGTTCCTATCCTATGTCCCGGACCCTGCTAAAAACTATTATTTATTGGATTTTTCAACCCCAAATCACCCCTTAATCCATCCCTAATCATTCCATAAACTTTTCACAAGTTTCCTACATGTTTTAACACACTTAAACACTCCTTAAACCACCTCAAATCCTTGGTCACATTCACTACTCAATTCTTGTTCAAATTCACACATTTTGCATTTACACTCTTATGCATTTCTAACTTCTTCTTGCCACTTTCTACCTCCTTCCAACCTTACCAAATCTCGTATTGACCATTCCAATTCATTCCTAGACAATTGCATTATCTAAACCCAAGTTCACTCCTTGTTTCACAAGTTATAAACACCAACTCATTTCTAGAATTTCTAAGTTACCAAACCTCACTATGCTACAGTTTATAATATCTCTCCTTTTAGTTCTCCAAATGCCATTTCAAGGTTATTACTCAACTCTAAACAACACTACAAACACCTAGGTTCTCCCATTTACCAAGTCATCTAAAAACACTCATTTTCTACCAAAATTTTACCATAACCTCCCCATAAACCTAACATATCCATTCTCACCCATTATCACTAAAATCAATCCTAAGCTAGACACACCCATGAAGGGTCCTACCAGAACATAATATATCCACAAAGTCCATCAACAACAACATAAGCACTAATCATAAGGTGCATAACTCCAAGGCCCTTAATTCAAACCAACTTCACAAACACTTACCAACCACAATCAAGCACATTTTTGCTCCAGATTTTATCTCATCTTTTATTTTCCCCAACCCAAATTCTGAAACAATTAATATAGTCATTAGGGTAGGTTCTTACCTTACATCCTCATGAGTTCCTATTTCAAGCATTCCCCTCTCCTCTTCCTCAACTTCGGTCAAATGGGCAATGGAGTTACCAAACTCCATTCCCAACATTCAAGAGGCACAAAATGAATATAATCAACCCCTAACCCTTAGAAAAGTTCTAATTCAATGAAAGGGGCTTAAAGCACAAAGTTAGGGTTTTACCTTTGGAGTGTTTTGGAGGGGTTCTAACCCTTGAATCAAGAAGGGAGTCCCACCACCATTGGAGGGTTGAAACAAAGCTCAAAAAGGGGAGAAAAACAAGGCATTACCGAAGGGAAAATCAGCTAACACAAGAAGATAGGGGAAAATGAGGTTTTTGATGAACCTTTTTACCTTAGGAGAGAGAAGAGACTCCAAGCTTCAATTTGAAGCCCTTTTCTCTTCAAATGGGGAAAAACCATGGACATGAACTTCTCCATTTTGGAATTTTGAAAAGAGAGAAAGATAGAGGATGATGAGAGGAGTTCAAATATGTAATTTAATTTTGATTTGGAGCTTAAATGGAGCATGGGCAAGAAGAGAGAGAGATTGGAGTAGCCATGGGAGTTCTTGAGGAGCTTCATATTACCATGAGGAAGAAGAAGAATCAGAAAAGAGAGAAAGAGAGGGGGCTTCACGTAGGGAAAGGAAAGAATGAGAGGAGAGAGAGTGTGGGTGGGGGTATTTGTTACCTTTTCACTTTTTGCTTTATTACTTTTTTACTTATTTAATTAGCTAACTAGTCAAGAGTGTGAGAGAGCTGATTTATACTGTAAAAACCGGCCCCTATTATAATACAAGCTAGAGCGTTTTTCGTCTTTTACAGAAAACGCTCATTGATTTACCCAGTTTTAGCACTATTCACTAACCGGGCCCGTTTTCTGGAATTTTCTTGTTTCTTTAATTTTATTGGTTCTTGAGTTCCCATTAATGCTTAATTATAGTTATTTAATGAACTATAATCTTTAGTGGTTCGCTTGACCACTCAAAGTCACGTTTTCAGGTTTCTCAAAAATCATGCGCTAAAGCTTTATTAGCGTTTTAATTCGTTTTAGGCATTATTAAGCCTTTAAAATCCATCCAATACCCTTTTCAAGGTTGTATTTCTCCTAGGGTCACTTAACGCTCAATTTAGCGTTTTTCGCTTTTTAAGCGTTTTTCTTGTTTCTTTTGGATTTATTCTTTTTACCGAAATTCATTAGGCACTAATAGGCCCTCAATATCAGATTAGTGGAATGTAATCACCCTAATTAAGTTTGTGGTATTTCAACCTACCCCCTGAAAGAACTTTGCCCACAAAGTTAGTGAGTCTAAGATTGTTAGTCACCAAGGTACTCAATTCTAAGGTTATAAACTCTCTATAACCTGTCAGACCCCACTGTCTGACTGAATACATACCACACATTCACACAACATGTCACATCATGCGTAACAACCAAAAATATCATTGTCTAATCTCTCAATGGGGTTCCATCCGCAGACAATTAGGCACTAAGTCCTCCCCCATATTGAGTGATCCCTCGGTTACTGGTCATGTTTGAACACTTACGATTTCTGGTTCACGCCCATCATGACATTGAGCACTTACGCTTTTTGGCTCTACGGTCCTTTGGTTCTGATCAAATTCATTTGCACATCTAGAGAATCCTCAGGCTCCAAAATGGGTACTCTTCCCTGACCGGACTACTCATATCTAGCGGCCCTTGGACAAATACAAAACATACACTATAAATGTCCTACCGGTCACTTAGTACCGTTGCTCATCCGTTGTAATGGTTTCAAAACTAATCATCACTCCACCGGCTCACAACTAGCCTTACTTCCTAGGTTCGACCCGATACCGTTGCCTAGCCTTGGGAAGGTCCAACTAGCGCCCGTGGGAGTGGTTTTAAAAACCAATCCACATTCTCAAGTTTGAAGAAAATCATTTGTGCCAAAATCAGTTTGGAATTTATTTTGAAAACTTCAATGCAACTCCAAATTCCAATTTATGTTAGTTATACCTATTACTAGCGTTTTTTCTTATGGCTACTTATAGGGAGCTTCGAGAGTCATTCAACCCTAATGTGATCAGCATTGGTGTTAAACTATCCATCCACCCTAATTTGTGTTCAGTTACCTTGATCGCTAGCAAATCAAGTTCCACCTCCCACCTCAATTCACACAATCAAATAGTCAAACATTAATTTCATTTTCTATATTTTAATCTTTCTAGTCATAATCACCCATCAATACATTTACCAATTTCTAGAATCCATTTACTCACTTACTAGTCATCTCATCAATTATTACCCAATCTCTTCAACTACTATACCTAAGAAATTCAAAGTTAATCTTCAATTAGTTTTTCTATCCTCAAATCGTCCATATGTCCAATCAATTTCTATCCTCAAATTATTCACAAATACAATCAAATCAAGTTAACTCGGGGACTCACTTCCCACTAGGTTCAACATCGGTTTCATACCGATTTATACTCATCAATTTCCTCTAACATACTCATTTCTCATACTATTACCAATCGGGGTTCTCATTCCCCTGGAGTTTCTCTACTCCTTTCCACTTCAAATCTCACAATCAATCATAATTACACTATGAATGGTATACATATGTTTATGTAACATAAGTACCAATCATCAAAACAATTTCTTTTGCGCTATGCGCATTGTAGTTTACACACTTATTACGTAAACATACACTTCACGGTTTTCGCCCTACCCCCCTTAAAAGGGATTACGCCTAAGTAATCTACCATGTGTCAACATTGGACATAGGTCTAAGGTGTTTAGCCGTCACGGAGTGGTTCAACTTCCATGTGGTCTATTACACAATGTATTCTAGTCAAAGGGTCTTAACCAATTTACTGGTTTAGTCCCTCCACCAAGAATTTTCATCGGAGTTGTTTAACTCTTAACCGGGTTCGGTTCTAGCCTTAAAGGTTTTAAGGGATTGATGATCGGCCATTTATTCACTAGGTGTATTAAACCTTAGAATTTTGGCCCACTAGTTTCTGCTGCGCGACCCTGATAACTTAGGGTCTATTCACCCTTCTCGTTATCCTTAATGTGTTATACATATCATTTTATCCTTTTTTCTTGGGAATAAGGTTTATTAATCAAGTGTGGTATTCTTTTACCGTACGCAAACTCAATGAGGTACAGGTTTTTTTATCCAGCTCTCTGGAATCAATGAACATACTGTTTGTACTCCCATGATTATTCACTGGGTTCCTTAGACTTATTGTCGGTTGAGGTTAAGTCACTACTTAGTTGCAGTGCTTCCTCTGTTGTCAGTATCTTCTGAATTATGCCCACTAAACTTGTTTGTACAAGTGTTCTTTACTCGTACGACCTTGCATTTTCTATGCGTCGGTCCTTCTGACTTTCATAAGGTTCCTTCTACTTTTACCACAATTGTCATCTTCTCAACTTCCTAGCTATCCCACTAGATCATTACTGCATAAGTGCAATACCAAAACACTCAGTCCTACAGAGTGCAGAGGTGTAAATTCTTGGAGGTAAATCTCTTCTGTGATTGCAATAGGAATGAACATTGTTTCCTTGTTTCCCGGTCTGTCCACCATCTTTATTCATCAACTACATATCATTGTGTGATTTATTCACATGTATTGGTCGCTTGCTGCGCAACATGTTCGTATTTATTTACGACATTGGTTTCCATGGCATCCACTACTACCTTAGCTTCCGCTCATGTATCTCTACTATTTATACAATGGTTCACCATTGCTTGGCTGATTATAGAATATGATATTCTTTTCTATCTCTGAGCTCCTTGAGCGTTATTGATTTTACGCTTCGGTTTATTCCTTGCGTATTCTTCTAGGCCGATTACTATTCGGTTTTGTCAATAGTCTTCAAAGTTTGCTTTGGTTCCATTTGGTACCATTTTCTCCTGGCAATGACTTAATGCTTAAGCTCCACTACCTTAGTAGTTCTGAAAGAGATGTTTTATCAGATATTCGTTGATGGTATTCCCTTCTTGAAATCTATGTGTTCACCGCTCTCGCGGTCCCACATTAATTAGGGGTATCCTTGCTCGTTGGTTATTAAACCTTTTACTGGTGCTGTTCTTGGCAACTCCCCATATAATTCACAATGGGTTTTGTAACTGTTGAATTATGTATTGTAATGGGTTCCTGGCTTACTAGCCATGTTGCCTAGAGCTATGCTCATCTTAGGCTGATTACAAGCATTGCTTCTCCGTATACCATAGAATGGCTTGGAGGTATTACTGGGCTCCATGATAAGGATCATTGTTTCATGCTTCCATCCGCTGGATGCCCTTCAAGTATCTTGGTATTAATCGGTATCATTTACCAATTTAGGGTATCCCTGGTAAGTGGGATCCCTTCGGTGTTCCAGCCGAGTGTTCATTCTAGCTCTTGCGCTCTTGTCACGCTTCTGACACCCTTCAAGGATTGCTTCTGGGTGTTACCGAGTTATGCCATTACCTTTGGCTGACTTATGAGTATGATCGGTTACTCTGCATTGCGGTCCTGGATTCAAATTATCCCATTTAGGGTTATAACATCTCCCGTCCTCAGGGTAGACTATGGATACATCTCTTATGGTTTTAACCAGTTTGGTATTTCCTTCGGTGGTGAACGGTATCCTCCGGTACCTTAAATGATCACTCTGGGTATTTCACTGTATTCTTTGAACATTTGTGTGTTCATGATAGGCCTTGCCTTATTGTGTTTAGGCTGGGTTTCTATTCCAGCTAATATGCTTTTGCTTCAATATTCTTGAGACATATCCAATGTCTTTGATCAATTACTAGTGCTTCTCGCACTTTTAACTCTTAACCGTCCTCCTGGAGTAAGTTCTTGACTCCTTTTGTAACACCCCCAAACACTGGCCTAGGAGTTAGGGGTATTACACGCCGCGTATTATTACATAATAACGCAAGGCTCTAATAAGCAAACTTAAACAGATAAACAAATAAGGCCCAAACGAAATACTTAAATAAAGTATAATCAAAGAGATGTTAGAACATCCCCAAAAGTCATTACAAAACCCACCAACGGATGTCAAAAAACGGAAGCTAACGAAATACGCCCAAAGGCTCAAAGTCAATACATAAGTCTCAGAAGAAACTAATAACAAACAAAAACTAAACTCTAGAGCTGCAAAGTGACCTTCGCTGATCAATCTGCAATGTTAGATAAAGTAGGGGAATGAGCACACAACTATGCCCAGTAGATGACCAACTTCATCAACCAGCATGCTCAAAACATTTTACAGAATATTGACAAATCAGAAGGAGTCAAAGGAATCCATAAATAGGTCAGAAGACAGAACAGAAGTCCATACAATGGAGGACTAAACAGAGTCAAAAGCAGACAGAAGCAGAAAACAGAGTGGGGCACTAGCGATCACGGCATACAGACAGAACGAGCAACCAGCTCGTGAACAGAACGAGGAAACCTCACTCGTAAACAGAACAGGTGTAAACACCCGTGAACAGAACGGGGAACATCACCCGTGAACAGAAGGATCCTACATAGCGCGCTACGAGACAGCGAAACCAGCCATCCAAAGGCTCAGACACAGAGATAACTAGGTCCCAAAATAGAAGCTTAATACAGATAAGCATATGTGCACCAAAGGCACCAGAAAGCACATAGATGGCTTGGAAATCAGAAGGGGAATCCAACCCCGCAAACGGAAGTCAAAACGGAGCTCAAACGAGCAAGTTATTGTCAAAACAGAGGCATGTCCGAACTTGTGTCCGGACTTCAATGTTCGGACACAAGTCGAGACTCAGAAGTTCGAAATGAGGGGATGTCGAACATGTGTCCGAACTACGAAGTTCGGACACAGGTCGAAAACTTCAAAAAGTAGAGGAGACAGAGGTGTCCGTTGTTTGATTGTGTGATCACCTAACAAGAAAAAATGCATGAATCGATTGTTTGCTCTTATTAGTTCTTGTATTGTATAGTTGTTTGTTGGATTGTATTTTGAACTAAGTTTGTATAATTCATGAAATGGGTGAATTGTGAATGAGTTGCTTGCATGTTGATTGTGCATTGTAGATCGACTCATAGTTGAGTCTTGTTTGGTTAGAGAATCGAGAAAGATCCAAGATGTGAATTAACTAAACGTGGTAACATACTAAAGCTATCAAACAATAAACGATAACATAAACCTTTGAACTCACTAGAACGTGAGAGAATGGTACGGGATTAGTAAACTCCCGATAATGGTTAGAGTACCGAATTGACTTAAGCCATAAAACAAATAATGGTGGAAGTATTTAGTAACCTCTATTTAGAGGATTGATGAGTGTTCAAACTTGAACCTTGAGAGAAATAAAGTATGGTAAGGGATCACCAAAGCCCTTAGAAAGATAGTCGAACCTCGATGAGAGGAACCGACTAAAATGAACAATGTCCCGAACGTGAGAGTATTTGATAAGTTTGGTAAAACCTTAAATAATAGAATACTATACATTGAGGAATCCCTAAGCCATAGATGTTCTCGAGAGATACCTCTAGGCTAATCCATGAGATTGTGAAATGACTCTGAGAGAGGAGTTTTAAGAATTTGAGTAGTCCGGTAGAGAACTGGACATTTGAGAACTTGAGGTGCTAAATGCATAGCTCCGTTTATATTTGTAAGCCTGGTAATGGTCTTGTGTATGACCCTGCCCGAGGTCGTGGCTAAGACTTAAAATATGCCTTTGAGTATTGATTATTGGTTTGAGAATTGATTTGAGACTTTGAGTATTGAGTATTGAGTTGTAACTTGAGAGAGAGTTGAGAGTTGATTTGGTAATTGAGAATTGAGCTTGAGATTGAGTATTGTAGAGATTGGTGGAGATTGAGAGTAAGAGAAATGACTAAGGCATAGTGAGGTAGAAACCCTCAAGGCCTAATATTAAGTAATACAAACTAATAAACTTATTGTGTTAGTGTATTTGTATTCCTTGGTTTAATGTTGAGTGTTGTGTGAATATACATATATAATGTATTGTTGCCTTGCATGTGATTGAAATTATTAGAATCGCATGCTCTCGACCAAATAGTCGGCGTACCCTCACTAGTACGCGGGGTATGCGAATTTCATATGCATCAGTTTTGCTGAGCCCCTAGGGGCATCGTTTTTATTTTCTAGGTACATGGATGTTGGTCACCATTCGAGAGTAGGGTGGGTTTTAATAAGCATGGGTAGTTGTTTGAGGATTGTATTTGTTTGTATTGTGGAATTGTACGACCGAAGGGTCATTGATAGACATGGGATTGTAGATACTCGGTATAGAACAGTATGGAGATTGTATATGTATATTACGGAATTGAAGGTTGTATTTGGTTTGAGAATTGATAAGGAAATGGAATGTATCGTTTGCATAGAGTACTTTTGGTATAACACCCATCAGACCGATATTGTACTTGTATCGTTTGTTTGGTTTGGATTTGGCCTTGTTAGTCACGTGGGTGACTAGCGGCATGTATCACCCACCGGTTGTAGTTTGAATTCCGCTACATTGTTGTTGGTAATTGAGACGGGTTAGGAGTTAATTGTGTGATTACTGGTAGGGTGTTACAAAAAGTGGTATCAGAGCGAAGTATCGGTCTGATGGTCTAAATACCGAGTTTAGGAAACTACCGAGTTAGGTATTAGAGACTTAGGGCTAAGGGTTGAGTGTTAGCGTGCGAGGTACGCTAGTTAGGAACTTCTAGTGTGACCTCGATACCTACATAACCAATCCCGCCCTCCACAACCCCCGTCATATGTTGAGGGTAGAACGTAGAGAAATGGAAAGACCTTTCATACTCGGGAAAACCTGATCTGGCAGTTATAAATAAGCTTTGTCAAGAGAAAGAACCTGTCATACGGTAGATTCCAAGAATTGGAAATTCCGAAGATGGTTCCCGTTTGAACAACATAACCGTATTGAACGGTAGAAGATTGAAGATCCTGAATATAGGATAATGAAATTTTGCGGCACCATGGGCGACGTGCTTCGCAGCCGCAAGAACCATGCGCAGCCAACAAGAAGGGAAGCATAACTACACAATGAAGCAAAAAGGCAGAGTAACAAAACCCAAGACAGGGAGTTTGTGGACAACCAACATTTGACAATGCCGTCAACAACATACCACTGAATAACATAGGCAGGCAACTATGGGAGTACTCATAAAACATACTCCATCAGGACTACGATGTAGGTCCTAAGGTTTAGTCAAACCTTGGTAACCACCGTGAGGGAGTGGGAACGAGCAACAACCAGGGTACCCGGAGTACCACAAGGATCTGGAAAGCACCCGAACTATCGACAACCTTGTCAAGAACACTGAGAAGTTACCCAAAACATTGATCACTAAAATCAAAATGGATGGAAGTTCCAATAAAACCACCAGATATGGATGAAGACAATAACGTAATCGGTACAAGTTAGCCTGAAAACCGACGTACCCGCGCACTTGCCAAGGCAAGTGCAGCAACAACAAGACAAATTGGTGGACGTTAAACGACTAAAAAGTACTTACATAAGTACTACCAAGAGGATTGAAGCAAACATAGGATCTCTAATCCTAAGAATTTGAAGAACCAAACCTTGGAAAGGCCTAACAGCCCGACCATTATATTAACGAACATACCAGTCAGCAGGAAGCTGGGCTTGGTCAAGATCTCAGTCATGGCAACGCTATGAAGATTTCCTTTTGAACTTAAGATTTATTTCAAACCCAAACCTTTTCTTTAAAACACAAACCATTCTTTTTAAACCTTAGATTTTTAAAACCAAACCAAGGAATAACGGTGAGTATCATAGAACGATACAAGAGGAGTGGACAATAGAATACTTCACCTAGGCGTGTGATGAGCACTACGAGTGTACCTAAATACGGGATGTGGGACGACCGCACTCCGAAGGAGCTTGCGGGCCTGACAGACCATTTGAGTTAGTCAAGTAAGTGGTAAAGTACCAATAAGGGACCCCACGTATGTATACATGTAGTGTACGAAACACGGGAAGTAGTCAGCTCCGTTCTATAGACCATAAGTGAATTCAAACCCGAATAGTTGGATACCTCGAACAATCGAAGGAACTCAGATTAGCTTATAAGCTAAAGGTGTTATAACCCAAAATTCGTTACAATTTTATTTCGTGCAACGTTTCCTTATGTTGAGTTATTTCCTTACTCAGGACAAGGAAGTCCATTCTAATTAAGTTGGGGACGAGGAAGTCTTTTTCCTTCCTCATTTGATTTCCTGGTGAGAACCTATCATTATTCCTTATTAAATTATCCTTAATTACTTCCCTAACCACGTTCCTCACCACGCTCTCATTTTCTAATTCCCCGATCAGTTCAACTGCTGAGACGCTCTCTCTCTCTCTCTGTCCTCTCTCTGTTCTCTCTCTCTTGTTATTCAGAGCATTTCTCCTCTCCTGCGTTGTGTTCTAATCCGTTCGTTGTGCTGTGCTGTTGGAGGGTTCTGCATCTGCTTCATCTTCTCCTCTGCGATCAGGTTTACGAATTGTATGTGGTTAGCACAATTCAGTTTGAGGTTTAGGTTTTGGAATTTTCCTTCTCTTCTAATTCTGGTCTCTGCAATCTGATTGCCAGAATCTTCAGTCCTCCGCGCGCTGCACTCGTTTTCTTCCCGTTGGTTCCCTTGTTGACGAATTCAGGTGAGGATTGTGTGCAGTTTTGGATTGTAATTTCAGTTTCAGGTTTGGGTTCCGTTTTCTGAATTGAGAGTTTTGCAATTGTGTTTTGCTCAGTGAATTGGTTTGCGTTCGGTCTGCGTTTGAGGGTCTACATTGGCTGGATTCTGCTGTTCAGAATTGAGGGATTGTCTCTGCTGTATACTGAGGTAGGTGGCTTTCGGATTCGATCCGTGTGTTCAGCCTTGGGGAGTTCGGATTCTGCAAATTAATACAATGATTGCCTTGTGTTTGTGTGATTTGTGCCTGTTTTAATGCCATTTCAATGGATTAAACCCCCAAGGTTGTTTTGTAAATGCGTGTGTTGATTCGAGTTGGTTTTGTGCCTCTGTTCGTGTTGAATTCGCTTCTGTCTTCTGAGTTTTTCGGCATGTCCGAACTTCCGTCCGACCTTGGACGTTCGGACATGCCCTTCTGCGCTTAAGCTTTCTGAAGTTTTCGCTGTGTCCGAACTTCTGTCCGAGCTTTGAAGTTCGGACACAGCCTTCTGCATTCTCTGATTTTGGCTTCGACTTGTGTCCGAACATTGATGTCCGGACACAAGTTCGGACTCTACACGTTCTGGTTTCCGAAGATCATCCGAACATCCGTCCGAACTTGGATGTTCGGACACCTCTGTCTCCTCTACTGTTTTGAAGTTCGACCTGTGTCCAAACTTCGTAGTTCGGACACATGTTCGGACATCCCTCTGATTTCGACTTCTGAGTCTCGACTTGTGTCCGAACATTGAAGTCCGGACACAAGTTCGGACATGCCTCTGTTTTGACAATAACTTGCTCGTTTGAGCTCCGTTTTGACTTCCGTTTGCGGGGTTGGATTCCCCTTCTGATTTCCAAGCCATCTATGTGCTTTCTGGTGCCTTTGGTGCACATATGCTTATCTGTATTTAAGCTTCTATTTTGGGACCTAGTTATCTCTGTGTCTGAGCCTTTGGATGGCTGGTTTCGCTGTCTCGTAGCGCGCTATGTAGGATCCTTCTGTTCACGGGTGATGTTCCCCGTTCTGTTCACGGGTGTTTACACCTGTTCTGTTTACGAGTGAGGTTTCCTCGTCTGTTCTGTTCACGAGCTAGTTCGTTCTGTTGTATATGCCGTGATCGCTAGTGCCCCACTCTGTTTTCCTTCTGTTCTGTCTTTTGACTCTGTTTAGTCCTCCATTGTATGGACTTCTGTTCTGTCTTCTGACCTATTTATGGATTCCTTTGACTCCTTCTGATTTGTCAATATTCTGTAAAATGTTTTGAGCATGCTGGTTGATGAAGTTGGTCATCTACTGGGCATAGTTGTGTGCTCATTCCCCTACTTTATCTAACATTGCAGATTGATCAGCGAAGGTCACTTTGCAGCTCTGGAGTTTAGTTGCTTTGTTATTTAGTTTCTTCTATGACTTATGTATTGACTTTGAGCCTTTGGGCGTATTTCGTTAGCTTCCGCTTTTTGACATCCGTTGGTGGGTTTTGTAATGACTTTTGGGGATGTTCTAACATCTCTTTGATTATACTTTATTTAAGTATTTCGTTTGGCCTTATTTGTTTATCTGTTTAAGTTGGCTTATTAGAGCCTTGCGTTATTATGTAATAATACGCGGCGTGTAATACCCCTAACTCCTAGGCCAGTGTTTGGGGTGTTACATTTAGTGGTATCAGAGCTCTGGGTTCTAATCTGCTGGGATTTTAAGTTAGCCAGTCAGTCAGAAACGTCAGTGTTAGTGTCTGAGTTTAACTGCTTGCTGTTGGACTTTCAGAATGCCGCCAAGAGGGCTCCAGGAAATGTTGCTGATGCTGTTCAGCAGTTCATGACGCAGCTCATGCAGACCATGGCTGCAGGAGGTGGACCAGCTGGAGGAGGACCAGCTGGCGGAGCAGGCCCAGCTAGGGCAGATGTTGGTGGGAGGAATGTGAAGGCGCTTCAGGAGTTCATGAAGCTGAAGCCGCTGTCGTTCGATGGGGCAGGAGACCCCCAGGAGGCCAGTCATTGGCTGTCGGAGGTGGAGGACTTGCTACGAGTCATGGGCTCAGAGGAGGAGCAGAAGGTGGACTTCGCCACCTTTCTGTTCAAGGCCGAAGCCAAGGAGTGGTGGAGGTCAGTTATGGGGAGATTCCCACAGCCTTGGACGTGGGAGCAGTTCACTGGGGAGTTCAACAAACAGCTCTACCCCCGACGTCTACAAGGATCAGCGCATTCTGGAGTATAACCGACTACGCCAGGGTCGGGACATGAGCGTTGAGGAGTACGTCCGCAAATTCATCAGTCTGTCTAAGTTTGCACCTGAGCCTGACGAGCATAGGAAGGCCAGGAAGTTTGAGAGTGGCTTGAGGCCAGACATCCGTTCTACTGTGACGCCTCTGCGTCACAAGACCTTCAGGGACGTTGCTGATGTCGCCCTGTTGGTAGAGGCCGACTTGAGAGGTCGCCAGTCTGGAGGGAAGGACCAAAAGAGGAAGCAGAGGTCCGATGAGAGCGATAGGAGGGATCAGTCTGCTTCTCAGAAGAAGCAGTCTACTGGAGACCGAGCTGGAGACCACTCTAGGGACCGCTCGCGAGATAGAGGTGGTTCGTCTTCATCAGCTCCCGCTCCGAAGTGTCGGGTCTGCGGCAAGTTTCATAGAGGCCAGGACTGCTACAGGAAGTCTGGAGCCTGCTTCAAGTGTGGGTCCTTGGAGCATAGGATTGCTGACTGCCCTCAGGCCGAGAGGAGCAGAGGTAGCTCTGGAGGTAGAGCTGGTGAGTCTGCTTCAGGGTCCAGAGATCGAGACCGGGGCTGAGCAGAAGAAGCCCCAGGGCCAGGCCAGAGTGTACGCGATGGCTGGAGAGAGACCCGATCGACTGACAGAGTCATCACAGGTATTCTCTAGCTGTCTTCTCGTTCTGTTTTCTGTTTGTTTCTGACTCTGGAGCCACCCACTCTTTTATTTCTGCTGAGTTGGTGGGTGAGCTCGGTTTGCCTGTTGTGCCTCTGGGTGTTGAGCTGTGTGTGCATAGTCCATTGGTTAGGGACTCTTCTATGTTTTTGAATTCTGTCTGTAAAGCTAGTCCTGTGTTAGTCAAGAATAGGATTATGTGTGCTGACCTCATCCTGATGGAGATGACTAGTTTTGATGTGATCCTGGGCATGGATTGGCTTGCTGCGCACCAAGCCCACATTGATTGTGCTGCTTCGAGAGTCACATTTGAGGAGCCGGGCCAGCCCCGTTTGATTGTAGCAGGGAATGGACTCCCGTGCTCGCCGCCAATCATATCAGCGATGCAGGCGTTCCGCTTTCTGAGGAAAGGATGCTAGGGATATCTGTGCTCCATCCCTGAGGTTCGCAAGGATGCGAAGCTGGAGGACATACCAGTGGTCAGAGACTTTCCAGATGTGTTCCAGGATGACGTACCTGGGCTTCCCCCTGTCAGAGAGGTGAAGTTCTCGATCGAGCTTGCACCTGAGACTCAGCCGATTTCTAAGGCCCCATACCGGATGGCGCCTGCTGAGCTCAAGGAGTTGAAGGTCCAGTTGCAGGAGCTGCTGGATAAGGGCTTCATTCGCCCGAGTGTGTCGCCTTGGGGAGCGCCAGTATTATTTGTTAAGAAGAAGGACGGTAGCATGCGTTTGTGCATTGACTACAGGGAGCTCAACAAGGTTACCATTAAGAATAGGTATCCTCTCCCGCGCATAGACGACTTGTTCGACCAGTTAGCAGGAGCTAAGGTGTTTTCGAAGATCGATCTGAGGTCGGGATATCATCAGCTGAGGATTAAGGCAGACGACGTGCCTAAGTCCGCTTTCAGGACTCGTTATGGACACTACGAGTTCCTAGTAATGCCATTCGGTCTGACGAATGCGCCATCTGTATTTATGGACATGATGAACCGGGTGTTCAAGCCGTTTTTGGACCAGTTCGTTGTAGTATTTATCGATGACATCTTGGTGTATTCCAAGAGTGCTGAGGAGCACGAGGAGCATTTGAGGACCGTTCTCCAGACTCTGAGGGAGAACGAGTTGTACGCGAAGCTGAAGAAGTGTGAGTTCTGGTTGGACCAGGTGGTATTCTTGGGACATGTGGTCTCTAAGGATGGTATCTCTGTGGATCCGGAGAAGATCCGAGCTATTACTGAGTGGGCCAGGCCACTAATGTTGGGGATATTCGTAGCTTCCTTGGATTGGCGGGCTATTACAAAGTTTGTGGAGGGCTTCTCCAAGTTGGTGATTCCGTTGACTCGTCTGCTTCAGAAGGATGTGAAGTTCGAGTGGAGCGATGCCAGTGAGCAGTGTTTTCTGGAGCTGAAGAAGAGGTTGACTACTGCGCCGATCTTGACTCTTCCAGAGGGGACCGAGGGCCTGGAGGTTTTCTGTGATGCGTCCCATAGGGGACTTGGGTGTGTTCTGATGCAGCAGGGGAAGGTGGTTGCATATGGATCTCGTCAGCTTAAGCCATATGAGAAGAACTATCCGACCCACGACCTGGAGCTAGCTGCTGTGGTGTTTGCTCTGAAGATTTGGAGGCACAATCTGTATGGAGCAGCGTGCAAAGTTTATACGGACCATAAGAGCCTCAAGTATCTGTTCACTCAGAAGGAGTTGAACTTGAGGCAGAGGAGGTGGCTTGAGTTGCTACACGACTATGATCTGGAGATCCTCTACCATCCTGGTAGAGCGAACGTTGTGGCTGATGCGCTCAGTAGGAGGGGACCGTCTGGGACCGTTTGTGCTTTGTCTGGTGTGCAGAGGTCTGCTCTCGAGTTGCAGCGTATGGGTGTCTGGGTCGTCCGTCCAGAGGGGTCTGGGATGTTAGCAGCATTGCAGATTCAGCCTACCTTGATCGACAGGATCAAGGCCAGTCAGGAGCTTGATGTCAGTTTGGGTAAGATCAGAGATGAGATAGCTGCGGGTCAGGAGTCTGAGTTCAGGGTTTCAGAGGATGGCTGTCTGAGGTTCCGAGACCGCATCTGTGTGCCTGCTGACGATGCCTTGAGACGTGAGATCATGCAGGAGGCTCATTGAGCTCCGTACTCGGTACACCCAGGAGGGGTGAAGATGTACCGGGACCTACGTGAGACATTCTGGTGGAGCAATATGAAGAGGGACATTTATGACTTTGTATCCAGATGTTGGACCTGTCAGCAGGTCAAGGCAGAGCATCAGAGACCAGCTGGTTTGCTTCAGCCTCTTCCCGTTCCGGAGTGGAAGTGGGAGAGCGTCGGTATGGACTTCGTCATGGGACTGCCTAAGACTCCGAGGGGTTTTGATGCGGTTTGGGTCATTATGGACCGGCTCACGAAGAGCGCTCACTTCCTACCTGTCACGAAGACCTTCAGTTTGCACCGCTTGGCTCAGTTGTACGTGGATGAGATAGTGCGTCTGCACGGAGTTCCAGCTTCGATTGTGTCTGACAGAGATCCGCGTTTCGTTTCCAGATTCTGGCAGAGTTTGCATCAGGCTTTGGGGACAAAGTTGTCTTTCAGTTCAGCGTATCATCCTCAGTCAGATGGTCAGACGGAGAGGACGAATCAGGTCCTTGAGGACATGCTCAGAGCATGTGTGTAGGACTTTGGGGGCAGTTGGGATCAGCATGTTGCATTGATCGAGTTCGCTTATAATAATAGCTTCCAGACCAGTATCGGGATGGCTCCGTTTGAGGCCTTGTATGGCAGGAGGTGCAGATCACCCATCTGTTGGGATGACCTGAAGGAGAGAGCCGTGATTGGTCCAGACTTGGTTCGGGATGCAGTGGGCAAGATTCAGTCTATCAGGGAGCGTCTGCTTGTGGCTCAGAGTCGTCAGAAGAGCTACGCCGATCAGAGGAGACGACCTCTAGAGTTTGAGGTGGGCGATCATGTGTATTTGAAGGTTTCTCCTGTGCGAGGAGTCGTTCGGTTTGGGAGGAGAGGCAAGCTTAGCCCTCGTTTTGTGGGTCCTTTTGAAATCCTAGAGAGGATCAGACCGGTTGCCTATCGTCTGGCTTTGCCTCCATCTTTAGCAGCAGTGCACAATGTTTTCCACGTTTCCATGCTGAGGAAGTATATTCCGGACCCGTCGCATGTGATTGATTTCAGTCCGCTTCAGCTGAGGGAGGACTTCACGTTCGATGCAGCTCCTTCGAGGATTTTAGCCCGGGATGTTCGTAAGCTCAGAAGTAAAACCATGCCCTTGGTGAAGGTGCAGTGGTCGGGTCAGTCCGAGGAAGAGGCGACCTGGGAGGTCGAAAGCGAAGTTCGTTCTAAGTTTCCCGCCCTTTTTGAGCAGTAGGTATGTTTTAATTTCGAGGACGAAATTCTTTTAAGGGGGAGGTGATGTTATAACCCAAAATTCGTTACAATTTTATTTCGTGCAACGTTGCCTTATGTTGAGTTATTTCATTACTCAGGACAAGGAAGTCCATTCTAATTAAGTTGGGGATGAGGAAGTCTTTTTCCTTCCTCATTTGATTTCCTGTGAGAACCCATCATTATTCCTTATTAAATTATCCTTAATTACTTCCCTAACCACGTTCCTCACCACGCTCTCATTTTCTAATTCCCTGATCAGTTCAACTGCTGAGACGCTCTCTCTCTCTGTCCTCTCTCTGTTCTCTCTCTCTCTGTTATTCAGAGCATTTCTCCTCTCCTGCGTTGTGTTCTGATCCGTTCGTTGTGCTGTGCTGTTGGGAGGGTTCTGCATCTGCTTCATCTTCTCCTCTACGATCAGGTTTGCGAATTGTATGTGGTTAGCACAATTCAGTTTGAGGTTTAGGTTTTGGAATTTTCCTCCTTCTAATTCTGGTCTCTGCAATCTGATTGCCAGAATCTTCAGTCCTCCGCGCGCTGCACTCGTTTTCTTCTCGTTGGTTCCCTTGTTGACGAATTCAGGTGAGGATTGTGTGCAGTTTTGATTGTAATTTCAGTTTCAGGGTTTGGTTTCCTTTTTCTGAATTGGGAGTTTTGCAATTGTGTTTTGCTCAGTGAATTGGTTTGCGTTTGGTCTGCGTTTGAGGGTCTACATTGGCTGGATTCTGCTGTTCAGAATTGAGGGATTGTCTCTGCTGTATACTGAGGTAGGTGGCTTTCGGATTCGATCCGTGTGTTCAGCCTTGGGGAGTTCGGATTCTGCAAATTAATACAATGATTGCCTTGTGTTTGTGTGTGATTTGCGCCTGTTTTAATGCCATTTCAATGGATTAAACCCCAAGGTTGTTTTGTAAATGCGTGTGTTGATTCGAGTTGGTTTTGTGCCTCTGTTCGTGTTGAATTCGCTTCTGTCTTCTGAGTTTTTCGGCATGTCCGAACTTCCGTCCGACCTTGGACGTTCGGACATGCCCTTCTGCGCTTAAGCTTTCTGAAGTTTTCACTGTGTCCGAACTTCTGTCCGAGCTTTGAAGTTCGGACACAGCCTTCTGCATTCTCTGATTTTGGCTTCGACTTGTGTCCGAACATTGATGTCCGGACACAAGTTCGGACTCTACACGTTCTGGTTTCCGAAGATCGTCCGAACATCCGTCCGAACTTGGATGTTCGGACACCTCTGTCTCCTCTACTGTTTTGAAGTTCGACCTGTGTCCAACTTCGTAGTTCGGACACATGTTCGGACATCCCTCTCATTTCGACTTCTGAGTCTCGACTTGTGTCCGAACATTGAAGTCCGGACACAAGTTCGGACATGCCTCTGTTTTGACAATAACTTGCTCGTTTGAGCTCCGTTTTGACTTCCGTTTGCGGGGTTGGATTCCCCTTCTGATTTCCAAGCCATCTATGTGCTTTCTGGTGCCTTTGGTGCACATATGCTTATCTGTATTTAAGCTTCTGTTTTGGGACCTAGTTATCTCTGTGTCTGAGCCTTTGGATGGCTGGTTTCGCTGTCTCGTAGCGCGCTATGTAGGATCCTTCTGTTCACGGGTGATGTTCCCCGTTCTGTTCACGGGTGTTTACACCTGTTCTGTTTACGAGTGAGGTTTCCTCGTTCTGTTCACGAGCTGGTTGCTCGTTCTGTCTGTATGCCGTGATCGCTAGTGTCCCACTCTGTTTTCTGCTTCTGCTTCTGTCTGCTTCTGACTCTGTTTAGTCCTCCATTGTATGGACTTCTGTTCTGTCTTCTGACCTATTTATGGATTCCTTTGACTCCTTCTGATTTGTCAATATTCTGTAAAATGTTTTGAGCATGCTGGTTGATGAAGTTGGTCATCTACTGGGCATAGTTGTGTGCTCATTCCCCTACTTTATCTAACATTGCAGATTGATCAGCGAAGGTCACTTTGCAGCTCTAGAGTTTAGTTTTCTTTGTTATTTAGTTTCTTCTGAGACTTATGTATTGACTTTGAGCCTTTGGGCGTATTTCGTTAGCTTCCGTTTTTTGACATCCGTTGGTGGGTTTTGTAATGACTTTTGGGGATGTTCTAACATCTCTTTGATTATACTTTATTTAAGTATTTCGTTTGGGCCTTATTTGTTTATCTGTTTAAGTTTGCTTATTAGAGCCTTGCGTTATTATGTAATAATACGCGGCGTGTAATACCCCTAACTCCTAGGCCAGTGTTTGGGGGTGTTACAAAAGGAGTCAAGAACTTACTCCAGGAGGACGGTTAAGAGTTAAAAGTGCGAGAAGCACTAGTAATTGATCAAAGACATTGGATATGTCTCAAGAATATTGAAGCAAAAGCATATTAGCTGGAATAGAAACCCAGCCTAAACACAATAAGGCAAGGCCTATCATGACACACAAATGTTCAAAGAATACAGTGAAATACCCAGAGTGATCATTTAAGGTACCGGAGGATACCGTTCACCACCGAAGGAAATACCAAACTGGTTAAAACCATAAGAGATGTATCCATAGTCTACCTACTGAGGACGGGAGATGTTATAACCCTAAATGGGATAATTTGAATCCAGGACCGCAATGCAGAGTAACCGATCATACTCATAAGTCAGCCAAAGGTAATGGCATAACTCGGTAACACCCAGAAGCAATCCTTGAAGGGTGTCAGAAGCGTGACAAGAGCGCAAGAGCTAGAATGAACACTCGGCTGGAACACCGAAGGGATCCCACTTACCAGGGGATACCCTAAATTGGTAAATGATACCGATTAATACCAAGATACTTGAAGGGCATCCAGCGGATGGAAGCATGAAACAATGATCCTTATCATGGAGCCCAGTAATACCTCCAAGCCATTCTATGGTATACGGAGAAGCAATGCTTGTAATCAGCCTAAGATGAGCATAGCTCTAGGCAACATGGCTAGTAAGCCAGGAACCCATTACAATACATAATTCAACAGTTACAAAACCCATTGTGAATTATATGGGGAGTTGCCAAGAACAGCACCAGTAAAAGGTTTAATAACCAACGAGCAAGGATACCCCTAATTAATGTGGGACCGCGAGAGCGGTGAACACATAGATTTCAAGAAGGGAATACCATCAACGAATATCTGATAAAACATCTCTTTCAGAACTACTAAGGTAGTGGAGCTTAAGCATTAAGTCATTGCCAGGAGAAAATGGTACCAAATGGAACCAAAGCAAACTTTGAAGACTATTGACAAAAACCGAATAGTAATCGGCCTAGAAGAAATACGCAAGGAATAAACCGGAAGCGTAAAATCAATAACGCTCAAGGAGCTCAGAGATAGAAAAGAATATCTATCTATAATCAGCCAAGCAATGGTGAACCATTGTATAAATAGTAGAGATACATGAGCGGAAGCTAAGGTAGTAGTGGATGCCATGGAAACCAATGTCGTAAATAAATACGAACATGTTGCGCAGCAAGCGACCAATACATGTGAATAAATCACACAATGATATGTAGTTGATGAATAAAGATGGTGGACAGACCGGGAACAAGGAAACAATGTTCATTCCTATTGCAATCACAGAAGAGATTTACCTCCAAGAATTTACACCTCTGCACTCTGTAGGACTGAGTGTTTTGGTATTGCACTTATGCAGTAATGATCTAGTGGGATAGCTAGGAAGTTGAGAAGATGACAATTGTGGTAAAAGTAGAAGGAACCTTATGAAAGTCAGAAGGACCGACGCATAGAAAATGCAAGGTCGTACGAGTAAAGAACACTTGTACAAACAAGTTTAGTGGGCATAATTCAGAAGATACTGACAACAGAGGAAGCACTGCAACTAGTAGTGACTTAACCTCAACCGACAATAAGTCTAAGGAACCCAGTGAATAATCATGGGAGTACAAACAGTATGTTCATTGATTCCAGAGAGCTAGATAAAAAAAACCTGTACCTCATTGAGTTTGCGTACGGTAAAAGAATACCACGCTTGATTAATAAACCTTATTCCCAAAAAAAGGGATAAAATGATATGTATATACACATTAAGGATAACGAGAAGGGTGAATAGACCCTAAGTTATCAGGGTCGCGCAGCAGAAACTAGTGGGCCAAAATTCTAAGGTTTAATACACCTAGTGAATAAATGGCCGATCATCAATCCCTTAAAACCTTTAAGGCTAGAACCGAACCCGGTTAAGAGTTAAACAACTCCGATGAAAATTCTTGGTGGAGGGACTAAACCAGTAAATTGGTTAAGACCCTTTGACTAGAATACATTGTGTAATAGACCACATGGAAGTTGAACCACTCCGTGACGGCTAAACACCTTAGACCTATGTCCAATGTTGACACATGGTAGATTACTTAGGCGTAATCCCTTTTTAAGGGGGTAGGGCGAAAACCGTGAAGTGTATGTTTACGTAATAAGTGTGTAAACTACAATGCGCATAGCGCAAAAGAAATTGTTTTGATGATTGGTACTTATGTTACATAAACATATGTATACCATTCATAGTGTAATTATGATTGATTGTGAGATTTGAAGTGGAAAGGAGTAGAGAAACTCCAGGGGAATGAGAACCCCGATTGGTAATAGTATGAGAAATGAGTATGTTAGAGGAAATTGATGAGTATAAATCGGTATGAAACCGATGTTGAACCTAGTGGGAAGTGAGTCCCGAGTTAACTTGATTTGATTGTATTTGTGAATAATTTGAGGATAGAAATTGATTGGACATATGGACGATTTGAGGATAGAAAAACTAATTGAAGATTAACTTTGAATTTCTTAGGTATAGTAGTTGAAGAGATTGGGTAATAATTGATGAGATGACTAGTAAGTGAGTAAATGGATTCTAGAAATTGGTAAATGTATTGATGGGTGATTATGACTAGAAAGATTAAAAATATAGAAAATGAAATTAATGTTTGACTATTTGATTGTGTGAATTGAGGTGGGAGGTGGAACTTGATTTGCTAGCGATCAAGGTAACTGAACACAAATTAGGGTGGATGGATAGTTTAACACCAATGCTGATCACATTAGGGTTGAATGACTCTCGAAGCTCCCTATAAGTAGCCATAAGAAAAAACGCTAGTAATAGGTATAACTAACATAATTGGAATTTGGAGTTGCATTGAAGTTTTCAAAATAAATTTCCAAACTGATTTTGGCACAAATGATTTTCTTCAAACTTGAGAATGTGGATTGTTTTTAAAACCACTCCCACGGGCGCTAGTTGGACCTTCCCAAGGCTAGGCAACGGTATCGGGTCGAACCTAGGAAGTAAGGCTAGTTGTGAGCCGGTGGAGTGATGATTAGTTTTGAAACCATTACAACGGATGAGCAACGGTACTAAGTGACCGGTAGGACATTTATAGTGTATGTTTTGTATTTGTCCAAGGGCCGCTAGATATGAGTAGTCCGGTCAGGAAGAGTACCCATTTTGGAGCCTGAGGATTCTCTAGATGTGCAAATGAATTTGATCAGAACCAAGGACCGTAGAGCCAAAAAGCGTAAGTGCTCAATGTCATGATGGGCGTGAACCAGAAATCGTAAGTGTTCAAACATGACCAGTAACCGAGGGATCACTCAATATGGGGAGGACTTAGTGCCTAATTGTCTGCGGATGGAACCCCATTGAGAGATTAGACAATGATATTTTTGGTTGTTACGCATGATGTGACATGTTGTGTGAATGTGTGGTATGTATTCAGTCAGACAGTGGGGTCTGACAGGTTATAGAGAGTTTATAACCTTAGAATTGAGTACCTTGGTGACTAACAATCTTAGACTCACTAACTTTGTGGGCAAAGTTCTTTCAGGGGGGTAGGTTGAAATACCACAAACTTAATTAGGGTGATTACATTCCACTAATCTGATATTGAGGGCCTATTAGTGCCTAATGAATTTCGGTAAAAGAATAAATCCAAAAGAAACAAGAAAAACGCTTAAAAAGTGAAAAACGCTAAATTGAGCGTTAAGTGACCCTAGGAGAAATACAACCTTGAAAAGGGTATTGGATGGATTTTAAAGGCTTAATAATGCCTAAAACGAATTAAAACGCTAATAAAGCTTTAGCGCATGATTTTTGAGAACCTGAAAACGTGACTTTGAGTGGTCAAGCGAACCACTAAAGATTATAGTTCATTAAATAACTATAATTAAGCATTAATGGGAACTCAAGAACCAATAAAATTAAAGAAACAAGAAAATTCCAGAAAACGGGCCCGGTTAGTGAATAGTGCTAAAACTGGGTAAATCAATGAGCGTTTTCTGTAAAAGACGAAAAACGCTCTAGCTTGTATTATAATAGGGGCCGGTTTTTACAGTATAAATCAGCTCTCTCACACTCTTGACTAGTTAGCTATTAAATAAGTAAAAAGTAATAAAAGCAAAAAGTGAAAAGGTAACAAATACCCCCACCCACACTCTCTCTCCTCTCATTCTTTCCTTTCCCTACGTGAAGCCCCCTCTCTTTCTCTCTTTTCTGATTCTTCTTCTTCCTCATGGTAATATGAAGCTCCTCAAGAACTCCCATGGCTACTCCAATCTCTCTCTCTTCATGCCCATGCTCCATTTAAGCTCCAAATCAAAATTAAATTACATATTTGAACTCCTCTCATCATCCTCTATCTTTCTCTCTTTTCAAAATTCCAAAATGGAGAAGTTCATGTCCATGGTTTTTCCCCCATTTGAAGAGAAAAGGGCTTCAAATTGAAGCTTGGAGTCTTTCTCTCTCCTAAGGTAAAAAGGTTCATCAAAAACCTCATTTTCCCCTATCTTCTTGTGTTAGCTGATTTTCCCTTCGGTAATGCCTTGTTTTTCTCCCCTTTTTGAGCTTTGTTTCAACCCTCCAATGGTGGTGGGACTCCCTTCTTGATTCAAGGGTTAGAACCCCTCCAAAACACTCCAAAGGTAAAACCCTAACTTTGTGCTTTAAGCCTTTCATTGAATATTTAGAACTTTTCTAAGGGTTAGGGGTTTGATTATATTCATTTTGTGCCTCTTGAATGTTGGGAATGGAGTTTGGTAACTCCATTGCCCATTTGACCAAGTTGAGGAAGAGGAGAGGGGAATGCTTGAAATAGGAACTCATGAGGATGTAAGGTAAGAACCTACCCTAATGACTATATTAATTGTTTCAGAATTTGGGTTGGGGAAAATAAAAGATGAGATAAAATCTGGAGCAAAAATGTGCTTGATTGTGGTTGGTAAGTGTTTGTGAAGTTGGGTTTGAATTAAGGGCCTTGGAGTTATGCACCTTATGATTAGTGCTTATGTTGTTGTTGATGGACTTTGTGGATATATTATGTTCTGGTAGGACCCTTCATGGGTGTGTCTAGCTTAGGATTGATTTTAGTGATAATGGGTGAGAATGGATATGTTAGGTTTATGGGGAGGTTATGGTAAAATTTTGGTAGAAAATGAGTGTTTTTAGATGACTTGGTAAATGGGAGAACCTAGGTGTTTGTAGTGTTGTTTAGAGTTGAGTAATAACCTTGAAATGGCATTTGGAGAACTAAAAGGAGAGATATTATAAACTGTAGCATAGTGAGGTTTGGTAACTTAGAAATTCTAGAAATGAGTTGGTGTTTATAACTTGTGAAACAAGGAGTGAACTTGGGTTTAGATAATGCAATTGTCTAGGAATGAATTGGAATGGTCAATACGAGATTTGGTAAGGTTGGAAGGAGGTAGAAAGTGGCAAGAAGAAGTTAGAAATGCATAAGAGTGTAAAATGCAAAATGTGTGAATTTGAACAAGAATTGAGTAGTGAATGTGACCAAGGATTTGAGGTGGTTAAGGAGTGTTTTAAGTGTTTAAGTGTTTAAGTGTGTTAAACATGTAGGAAACTTGTGAAAAGTTTATGGAATGATTAGGGATGGATTAAGGGGTGATTTGGGGTTGAAAAATCCAATAAATAATAGTTTTTAGCAGGGTCCGGGACATAGGATAGGAACCAAGTCCCGGACCGCATCAAAAATATGGCCGAGAGTAAAATTTGATATTGGTCCGGGACCTAGGCCCAGGACCAAGTCCCGGACCACTAGTAAAAATAAGCCGAGAGTGAGTTTCTGTATTGGTTCGGGACCTTGGGTCCGGACCAAGTCCCAGACCACCCCCAGAATCCTCCCAAAAGTGTTTTAAGGGGTTTAAATGATGGGGTTTGAATGGAATTGGTTTTAGATGATGTTTAGGAGTTGTTTGGTGACCTTTAAAGCTCCTAAGAAGTGTAAACAAGTTTGAGAAGTGGTTAAGAAAGTTGTGAGTTTTAGAACACTTAAGTTAAACCGAAATAACGGGATAACGGGGTAAGTACGGGAGTAGCAATTATGTACATACCGTAATGCTTTAATATTAATAGAACCATTTGGCATGTAGGCAGTGGTTCAAGAGTAAGACTCGAGGAACAAGGGTGAACTGAGGAATGTGAGAACACTCGGTAAAGTTAACCCGGTGAAAGGTATGATTTTCCCATGCTCTATATCCTAACTTGGTTTCTCTGATTTGTGTGCTTGTTTGATTGTGTGATCACCTAACAAGATAAATGCATGAATCGGATTGTTTGCTCTTATTAGTTCTTGTATTGTATAGTTGTTTGTTGGATTGTATTTGAACTAAAGTTTGTATAATTCATGAAATGGGTGAATTGTGAATGAGTTGCTTGCATGTTGATTGTGCATTGTAGATCGACTCATAGTTGAGTCTTGTTTGGTTAGAGACTCGATAAAGATCCAAGTTGTGTGAATTAACTAAAACGTGGTAACATACTAAAGCTATCGAACCAATAAACGATAACATAAACCTTTGAACTCACTAGAACGTGAGAGAATGGTACGGGATTAGTAAACTCCCGATAACGGTTAGAGTACCGAATTGACTTAAGCCATAAAACAAATAATGGTGGATGTATTTAAGTAACCTCTATTTAGAGGATTGATGAGTGTTCAAACTTGAACCTTGAGAGAAATAAAGTATGGTAAGGGATCATCAAACCCCTTAGAAAGATAGTCGAACCCCGATGAGAGGAACCGACTAAAATGAACAATGTCCCGAACGTGAGAGTATTCGATAAGTTTGGTAAAACCTT
This sequence comes from Limonium bicolor, assembly GCA_023374045.1. NCBI lineage: Eukaryota > Viridiplantae > Streptophyta > Magnoliopsida > Caryophyllales > Plumbaginaceae > Limonium > Limonium bicolor. The sequence continues at coordinate 113,210,395 of CM041783.1, forward strand.
AAATAATAGAATACTATACATTGAGGAATTCCCTAAGCCAATAGATGTTCTCGAGAGAGATACCTCTAGGCTAATCCATGAGATTGTGAAATGACTCAGAGAGTGGAGTTTTAAGAATTTGAGTAGTCTGGTAGAGAACTGGACATTTGAGAACTTGAGGTGCTAAATGCATAGCTCCGTTTGTATTTGTAAGCCTGGTAGTGGGTCTTGTGTATGACCCTGCCCGGAGGTCGTGGCTAAGACTTAAAATATGCCTTTGAGTATTGATTATTGGTTTGAGAATTGATTTGAGACTTTGAGTATTGAGTATTGAGTTGTAACTTGAGAGAGAGTTGAGAGTTGATTTGGTAATTGAGAATTGAGCTTGAGATTGAGTATTGTAGATCTTGGTGGAGATTGAGAGTAAGAGAAATGACTAAGGCATAGTGAGGTAGAAACCCTCAAGGCCTAATTAAGTAATACTAACTAATAAACTTATTGTGTTAGTGTATTTGTATTCCTTGGTTGAATGTTGAGTCTTGTGCGATATACATATATAATGTATTGTTGCCTTGCATGTGATTGAAATTAATAGAATCGCATGCTCTCGACCAAATAGTCGGCGTACCCTCACTAGTACGCGGGGTATGCGAATTTCATATGCAGTAGTTTTGCTAAGCCCCTAGGGGCATCGTTTTTATTTTCTAGGTACATGGATGCTGGTCACCATTCGAGAGTAGGGTGGGGTATTAATAAGCATGGGTAGTTGTTTGAGGATTGTATTTGTTTGTATTGTGGAATTGTAAGACCGAAGGGTCATTGATAGACATGGGAATTGTAGATACTCGGTATAGAACAGTATGGAGATTGTATATGTATATTACGGAATTGAAGGTTGTATTTGGTTTGAGAATTGATAAGGAAATGGAATGTATCGTTTGCATAGAGTACTCGGTATAAAACCATCAGACCGATATTGTATTTGTATCGTTTGTTTGGTTTGGATTTGGCCTTGTTAGTCACGTGGGTGACTAACGGCATGTATCACCCACCGGTGTAGTTTGAATTCCGCTACATTGTTGTTGGTAATTGAGACGAGTTAGGAGTTTATTATGTGATTACTGGTAGGGGTGTTACAAAAAGTGGTATCAGAGCGAAGTATCGGTCTGATGGTCTAAATACCGAGTTTAGGAAACTACCGAGTTAGGAATAGAGACTTAGGGCTAAGGGTTGAGTGTTAGCGTGCGAGGTACTCTAGTTAGGAACTTCTTGTGTGACCTGGATACCTACATAACCAATCCCGCCCTCCGCAACCCCTGTCATATGTTGAGGGAGCTTTAGACATATGCTATTTTGAACTTATTCTTATGGTCTTATTTATTCGACCTTATGTTTAGATACTTGGTTTTATTCGGCCTATGTATATTGGGCTTTATTGGTATTCGGTTTGGACTATTCATTTATAGTTTTGAACAGTATTTGTAATCAGAATTTTTGGGAAGCCTTGCGTGCTCCTAGTCTTTTATTAGCATGCGGCGTGTCTATACCTTAGAACTAGGCCGGTTTTGGGGTTATTACATTTCATACTCGGGAAAACCTGATCTGGCAGTTGTAAATAAGCTTTGTCAGAAGAAAGAAAGAACCTGTCATACGGTAGATTCCAAGAATTGGAAATTCCGAAGATGGTTCCCGTTTGAACAACAATAACCGTATTGAAGGGCAGAAGATTGAAGATCCTGAATATAGGATAATGAAATTTACGGCACCATGGGGTGACGTGCTTCACAGTCGCGAGAACCATGCGCAGCCAACAAGAAGGGAAGCATAACTACGCAATGAAGCAAAAAGGCAGAGTAATAAAACCCGAGACAAGGGAGTTTGCGGACAACCAACGTTTGACAATGCCGTCAACAACATACCACCGAATAACATAGGCAGGCAACTATGGGATTACTCATAAAACATACACCATCAGGACTACGATGTAGGTCCTAAGGTTTAGTCAAACCTTGGAACCACCGTGAGGGTGTGGGAACGAGCAACAACCAGGGTACCCGGAGTACCACAAGGATCAGGAAAGCACCCGAACTATCGACAACCTTGTCAAGAACACTGAGAAGTTACCCAAAACATTGTTCACTAAGATCAAAGTGGATGGAAGTTCCATAAAAAAAACCACCAGATATGGATGAAGACAATAACATAATCGGTACAACTTAACCTGAAAACCGACGTACCCGCGCACTTGCCAAGGCAAGTGCAGCAACAACAAGACAAATTGGAGGACGTTAAATGACTAACAAGTACTTACATAAGTACTACCAAGAGGATTGAAGCAAACTAGGATCTCTAATCCTAAGAATTTGAAGAACCAAACCTTGGAAAGGCCTAACGGCCCGACCATTATATTAACGAACATACCAGTCAGCAGGAAGCTGGGCTTGGTCAAGATCTCAGTCATGGCAACGCTATGAAGATTTCCTTTTGAACTTAAGATATTTATTTCAAACCCAAACCTTTTCTTTCAAACACAAACCTTTCTTTTTGAACCTTAGATTTTTAAAACCAAACCAAAGGAATAACGGTGAGTATCATAGAACGATACAAGAGGAGTTGACAATAGAATACTTCACCTAGGCGTGTGACGAGCACTACGAGTGTACCTAAATACGGGATGTGGACGACCGCACTCCGAAGGAGCTTGCGGGTCTGACAGACCATTTGAGTTAGTCAGGTAAGTGGTAAAGTACCAATAAGGGACCCACGTATGTATAATGTAGTGTACGAACACGGGAGTAGTCAGCTCCGTTCTACAGACCATAAGTGAATTTAACCCGAATATTGGATACCTCGAATAATCGAAGGAACTCAGATTAGTTATAAGCTAAAGGAGTCAAGAACTTACTCCAAGAGGACGGTTAAGAGTTAAAAGTGCGAGAAGCACTAGTAATTGATCAAAGACATTGGATATGTCTCAAGAATATTGAAGCAAAAGCATATAGCTGGAATGGAAACCAGCCTAAACACAATAAGGCAAGGTCTATCATGAACACACAAATGTTCAAAGATACAGTGAAATACCAGAGTGATCATTAAGGTCCAGAGGATACCGTTCACCACCGAAGGAAATACCAACTGGTTAAACCCATAGAGAAGTATCCATAGTCTATCCTGAGGACGGGAGATGTTATAACCCTAAATGGGATATTGAATCTAGGACCGCAATGCAGAGTAACGATCATCTCATAAGCAGCCAAAGGATGGCGTAACTCGGAAATCCCCCATAAGCAATCATGTGAAGGGGATCAGGTGTCAGAAGCGTGAATGAGGCAAGAGCTAAATGAAGCATCCGGATTGGAACAACGAAGGGATCCCACTTACCAGGGGATACCCTATAATTGGAAAATGATACGATTAATACCAGCGCGGACGATCTTCGGAAACCAGAACGTGTAGAGTCCGAACTTGTGTCCGGACATCAATGTTCGGACACAAGTCGAAGCCAAAATCAGAGAATGCAGAAGGCTGTGTCCGAACTTCAAAGCTCGGACAGAAGTTCGGACACAGCGAAAACTTCAGAAAGCTTAAGCGCAGAAGGGCATGTCCGAACGTCCAAGGTCGGACGGAAGTTCGGACATGCCGAAAAACTCAGAAGACAGAAGCGAATTCAACACGAACAGAGGCACAAAACAACTCAAATCAACACACGCATTTAAAACAACCTTGGGGGTTTAATCCATTGAAATGGCATTAAAACAGGCACAAATCACACACAAACACAAGGCAATCATTGTATTAATTTGCAGAATCCGAACTCCCCAAGGCTGAACACACGGATCGAATCCGAAAGCCACCTACCTCAGTATACAGCAGAGACAATCCCTCAATTCTGAACAGCAGAATCCAGCCAATGTAGACCCTCAAACGCAGACCAAACGCAAACCAATTCACTGAGCAAAACACAATTGCAAAACTCCCAATTCAGAAAAAGGAACCCAAACCCTGAAACTGAAATTACAATCCAAAACTGCACACAATCCTCACCTGAATTCGTCAACAAGGGAACCAACGAGAAGAAAACGAGTGCAGCGCGCGGAGGACTGAAGATTCTGGCAATCAGATTGCAGAGACCAGAATTAGAAGGAGGAAAATTCCAAAACCTAAACCTCAAACTGAATTGTGCTAACCACATACAATTCGCAAACCTGATCGTAGAGGAGAAGATGAAGCAGATGCAGAACCCTCCAACAGCACAGCACAACGAACGGATCAGAACACAACGCAGAGAGGAGAGGAGAAATGCTCTGAATAACAAGAGAGAGAGAACAGAGAGAGGACAGAGAGAGAGGCGTCTCAGCAGTTGAACTGATCAGGGAATTAGAAAATGAGAGCGTGGTGAGGAACGTGGTTAGGGAAGTAATTAAGGATAATTTAATAAGGAATAATGATGGGTTCTCACCAGGAAATCAAATGAGGAAGGAAAAAGACTTCCTCATCCCCAACTTAATTAGAATGGACTTCCTTGTCCTGAGTAATGAAATAACTCAACATAAGGCAACGTTGCACGAAATAAAATTGTAACGAATTTGGGTTATAACATCACCTCCCCCTTAAAAGAATTTCGTCCTCGAAATTAAAACATACCTACTGCTCAAAAAGGGCGGGAAACTTAGAACGAACTTCGCTTTCGACCTCCCAGGTCGCCTCTTCCTCGGACTGACCCGACCACTGCACCTTCACCAAGGGCATGGTTTACTTCTGAGCTTACGAACATCCCGGGCTAAAATCCTCGAAGGAGCTGCATCGAACGTGAAGTCCTCCCTCAGCTGAAGCGGACTGAAATCAATCACATGCGACGGGTCCGGAATATACTTCCTCAGCATGGAAACGTGGAAAACATTGTGCACTGCTGCTAAAGATGGAGGCAAAGCCAGACGATAGGCAACCGGTCTGATCCTCTCTAGGATTTCAAAAGGACCCACAAAACGAGGGCTAAGCTTGCCTCTCCTCCCAAACCGAACGACTCCTCGCACAGGAGAAACCTTCAAATACACATGATCGCCCACCTCAAACTCTAGAGGTCGTCTCCTCTGATCGGCGTAGCTCTTCTGACGACTCTGAGCCACAAGCAGACGCTCCCTGATAGACTGAATCTTGCCCACTGCATCCCGAACCAAGTCTGGACCAATCACGGCTCTCTCCTTCAGGTCATCCCAACAGATGGGTGATCTGCACCTCCTGCCATACAAGGCCTCAAACGGAGCCATCCCGATACTGGTCTGGAAGCTATTATTATAGCGAACTCAATCAATGCAACATGCTGATCCCAACTGCCCCCAAAGTCCTACACACATGCTCTGAGCATGTCCTCAAGGACCTGATTCGTCCTCTCCGTCTGACCATCTGACTGAGGATGATACGCTGACTGAAAGACAACTTGTCCCCAAAGCCTGATGCAAACTCTGCCAGAATCTGGAACGAAACGCGGATCTCTGTCAGACACAATCGAAGCTGGAACTCCGTGCAGACGCACTATCTCATCCACGTACAACTGAGCCAAGCGGTGCAAACTGAAGGTCTTCGTGACAGGTAGGAAGTGAGCGCTCTTCGTGAGCCGGTCCATAATGACCCAAACCGCATCAAAACCCCTCGGAGTCTTAGGCAGTCCCATGACGAAGTCCATACCGACGCTCTCCCACTTCCACTCCGGAACGGGAAGAGGCTGAAGCAAACCAGCTGGTCTCTGATGCTCTGCCTTGACCTGCTGACAGGTCCAACATCTGGATACAAAGTCATAAATGTCCCTCTTCATATTGCTCCACCAGAATGTCTCACGTAGGTCCCGGTACATCTTCACCCCTCCTGGGTGTACCGAGTACGGAGCTCAATGAGCCTCCTGCATGATCTCACGTCTCAAGGCATCGTCAGCAGGCACACAGATGCGGTCTCGGAACCTCAGACAGCCATCCTCTGAAACCCTGAACTCAGACTCCTGACCCGCAGCTATCTCATCTCTGATCTTACCCAAACTGACATCAAGCTCCTGACTGGCCTTGATCCTGTCGATCAATGTAGGCTGAATCTGCAATGCTGCTAACATCCCAGACCCCTCTGGACGGACGACCCAGACACCCATACGCTGCAACTCGAGAGCAGACCTCTGCACACCAGACAAAGCACAAACGGTCCCAGACGGTCCCCTCCTACTGAGCGCATCAGCCACAACGTTCGCTCTACCAGGATGGTAGAGGATCTCCAGATCATAGTCGTGTAGCAACTCAAGCCACCTCCTCTGCCTCAAGTTCAACTCCTTCTGAGTGAACAGATACTTGAGGCTCTTATGGTCCGTATAAACTTTGCACGCTGCTCCATACAGATTGTGCCTCCAAATCTTCAGAGCAAACACCACAGCAGCTAGCTCCAGGTCGTGGGTCGGATAGTTCTTCTCATATGGCTTAAGCTGACGAGATCCATATGCAACCACCTTCCCCTGCTGCATCAGAACACACCCAAGTCCCCTATGGGACGCATCACAGAAAACCTCCAGGCCCTCGGTCCCCTCTGGAAGAGTCAAGATCGGCGCAGTAGTCAACCTCTTCTTCAGCTCCAGAAAACACTGCTCACTGGCATCGCTCCACTCGAACTTCACATCCTTCTGAAGCAGACGAGTCAACGGAATCACCAACTTGGAGAAGCCCTCCACAAACTTGTGGTAATAGCCCGCCAATCCAAGGAAGCTACGAATATCCCCAACATTAGTAGGCCTGGCCCACTCAGTAATAGCTCGGATCTTCTCCGGATCCACAGAGATACCATCCTTAGAGACCACATGTCCCAAGAATACCACCTGGTCCAACCAGAACTCACACTTCTTCAGCTTCGCGTACAACTCGTTCTCCCTCAGAGTCTGGAGAACGGTCCTCAAATGCTCCTCGTGCTCCTCAGCACTCTTGGAATACACCAAGATGTCATCGATAAATACTACAACGAACTGGTCCAAAAACGGCTTGAACACCCGGTTCATCATGTCCATAAATACAGATGGCGCATTCGTCAGACCGAATGGCATTACTAGGAACTCGTAGTGTCCATAACGAGTCCTGAAAGCGGACTTAGGCACGTCGTCTGCCTTAATCCTCAGCTGATGATATCCCGACCTCAGATCGATCTTCGAAAACACCTTAGCTCCTGCTAACTGGTCGAACAAGTCGTCTATGCGCGGGAGAGGATACCTATTCTTAATGGTAACCTTGTTGAGCTCCCTGTAGTCAATGCACAAACGCATGCTACCGTCCTTCTTCTTAACAAATAATACTGGCGCTCCCCAAGGCGACACACTCGGGCGAATGAAGCCCTTATCCAGCAGCTCCTGCAACTGGACCTTCAACTCCTTGAGCTCAGCAGGCGCCATCCGGTATGGGGCCTTAGAAATCGGCTGAGTCTCAGGTGCAAGCTCGATCGAGAACTTCACCTCTCTGACAGGGGGAAGCCCAGGTACGTCATCCTGGAACACATCTGGAAAGTCTCTGACCACTGGTATGTCCTCCAGCTTCGCATCCTTGCGAACCTCAGGGATGGAGCACAGATATCCCTAGCATCCTTTCCTCAGAAAGCGGAACGCCTGCATCGCTGATATGATTGGCGGCGAGCACGGGAGTCCATTCCCTGCTACAATCAAACGGGGCTGGCCCGGCTCCTCAAATGTGACTCTCGAAGCAGCACAATCAATGTGGGCTTGGTGCGCAGCAAGCCAATCCATGCCCAGGATCACATCAAAACTAGTCATCTCCATCAGGATGAGGTCAGCACACATAATCCTATTCTTGACTAACACAGGACTAGCTTTACAGACAGAATTCAAAAACATAGAAGAGTCCCTAACCAATGGACTATGCACACACAGCTCAACACCCAGAGGCACAACAGGCAAACCGAGCTCACCCACCAACTCAGCAGAAATAAAAGAGTGGGTGGCTCCAGAGTCAAACAAACAGAAAACAGAACGAGAAGACAGCTAGAGAATACCTGTGACAACTCTGTCAGTCGATCGGTCTCTCTCTCCAGCCATCGCGTACACTCTGGCCTGGCCCTGGGGCTTCTTCTGCTCAGCCCGGTCTCGATCTCTGGACCCTGAAGCAGACTCACCAGCTCTACCTCCAGAGCTACCTCTGCTCCTCTCGGCCTGAGGGCAGTCAGCAATCCTATGCTCCAAGGACCCACACTTGAAGCAGGCTCCAGACTTCCTGTAGCAGTCCTGGCCTCTATGAAACTTGCCGCAGACCCGACACTTCGGAGCGGGAGCTGATGAAGACGAACCACCTCTATCTCGCGAGCGGTCCCTAGAGTGGTCTCCAGCTCGGTCTCCAGTAGACTGCTTCTTCTGAGAAGCAGACTGATCCCTCCTATCGCTCTCATCGGACCTCTGCTTCCTCTTTTGGTCCTTCCCTCCAGACTGGCGACCTCTCAAGTCGGCCTCTACCAACAGGGCGACATCAGCAACGTCCCTGAAGGTCTTGTGACGCAGAGGCGTCACAGTAGAACGGATGTCTGGCCTCAAGCCACTCTCAAACTTCCTGGCCTTCCTATGCTCGTCAGGCTCAGGTGCAAACTTAGACAGACTGATGAATTTGCGGACGTACTCCTCAACGCTCATGTCCCGACCCTGGCGTAGTCGGTTATACTCCAGAATGCGCTGATCCTTGTAGACGTCGGGGTAGAGCTGTTTGTTGAACTCCCCAGTGAACTGCTCCCACGTCCAAGGCTGTGGGAATCTCCCCATAACTGACCTCCACCACTCCTTGGCTTCGGCCTTGAACAGAAAGGTGGCGAAGTCCACCTTCTGCTCCTCCTCTGAGCCCATGACTCGTAGCAAGTCCTCCACCTCCGACAGCCAATGACTGGCCTCCTGGGGGTCTCCTGCCCCATCGAACGACAGCGGCTTCAGCTTCATGAACTCCTGAAGCGCCTTCACATTCCTCCCACCAACATCTGCCCTAGCTGGGCCTGCTCCGCCAGCTGGTCCTCCTCCAGCTGGTCCACCTCCTGCAGCCATGGTCTGCATGAGCTGCGTCATGAACTGCTGAACAGCATCAGCAACATTTCCTGGAGCCCTTCTTGGCGGCATTCTGAAAGTCCAACAGCAAGCAGTTAAACTCAGACACTAACACTGACGTTTCTGACTGACTGGCTAACTTAAAATCCCAGCAGATTAGAACCCAGAGCTCTGATACCACTAAATGTAACACCCCAAACACTGGCCTAGGAGTTAGGGGTATTACACGCCGCGTATTATTACATAATAACGCAAGGCTCTAATAAGCCAACTTAAACAGATAAACAAATAAGGCCCAAACGAAATACTTAAATAAAGTATAATCAAAGAGATGTTAGAACATCCCCAAAAGTCATTACAAAACCCACCAACGGATGTCAAAAAGCGGAAGCTAACGAAATACGCCCAAAGGCTCAAAGTCAATACATAAGTCATAGAAGAAACTAAATAACAAAGCAACTAAACTCCAGAGCTGCAAAGTGACCTTCGCTGATCAATCTGCAATGTTAGATAAAGTAGGGGAATGAGCACACAACTATGCCCAGTAGATGACCAACTTCATCAACCAGCATGCTCAAAACATTTTACAGAATATTGACAAATCAGAAGGAGTCAAAGGAATCCATAAATAGGTCAGAAGACAGAACAGAAGTCCATACAATGGAGGACTAAACAGAGTCAAAAGCAGACAGAAGCAGAAAACAGAGTGGGGCACTAGCGATCACGGCATACAGACAGAACGAGTAACTAGCTCGTGAACAGAACGAGGAAACCTCACTCGTAAACAGAACAGGTGTAAACACCCGTGAACAGAACGGGGAACATCACCCGTGAACAGAAGGATCCTACATAGCGCGCTACGAGACAGCGAAACCAGCCATCCAAAGGCTCAGACACAGAGATAACTAGGTCCCAAAATAGAAGCTTAAATACAGATAAGCATATGTGCACCAAAGGCACCAGAAAGCACATAGATGGCTTGGAAATCAGAAGGGGAATCCAACCCCGCAAACGGAAGTCAAAACGGAGCTCAAACGAGCAAGTTATTGTCAAAACAGAGGCATGTCCGAACTTGTGTCCGGACTTCAATGTTCGGACACAAGTCGAGACTCAGAAGTCGAAATCAGAGGGATGTCCGAACATGTGTCCGAACTACGAAGTTTGGACACAGGTCGAACTTCAAAACAGTAGAGGAGACAGAGGTGTCCGAACATCCAAGTTCGGACGGATGTTCGGATGATCTTCGGAAACCAGAACGTGTAGAGTCCGAACTTGTGTCCGGACATCAATGTTCGGACACAAGTCGAAGCCAAAATCAGAGAATGCAGAAGGCTGTGTCCGAACTTCAAAGCTCGGACAGAAGTTCGGACACAGCGAAAACTTCAGAAAGCTTAAGCGCAGAAGGGCATGTCCGAACGTCCAAGGTCGGACGGAAGTTCGGACATGCCGAAAAACTCAGAAGACAGAAGCGAATTCAACACGAACAGAGGCACAAAACCAACTCGAATCAACACACGCATTTACAAAACAACCTTGGGGGTTTAATCCATTGAAATGGCATTAAAACAGGCACAAATCACACACAAACACAAGGCAATCATTGTATTAATTTGCAGAATCCGAACTCCCCAAGGCTGAACACACGGATCGAATCCGAAAGCCACCTACCTCAGTATACAGCAGAGACAATCCCTCAATTCTGAACAGCAGAATCCAGCCAATGTAGACCCTCAAACGCAGACCGAACGCAAACCAATTCACTGAGCAAAACACAATTGCAAAACTCTCAATTCAGAAAACGGAACCCAAACCCTGAAACTGAAATTACAATCCAAAACTGCACACAATCCTCACCTGAATTCGTCAACAAGGGAACCAACGGGAAGAAAACGAGTGCAGCGCGCGGAGGACTGAAGATTCTGGCAATCAGATTGCAGAGACCAGAATTAGAAGGAGGAAAATTCCAAAACCTAAACCTCAAACTGAATTGTGCTAACCACATACAATTCGTAAACCTGATCGCAGAGGAGAAGATGAAGCAGATGCAGAACCCTCCAACAGCACAGCACAACGAACGGATTAGAACACAACGCAGGAGAGGAGAAATGCTCTGAATAACAAGAGAGAGAGAACAGAGAGAGGACAGAGAGAGAGAGCGGTTCAGCAGTTGAACTGATCGGGGAATTAGAAAATGAGAGCGTGGTGAGGAACGTGGTTAGGGAAGTAATTAAGGATAATTTAATAAGGAATAATGATAGGTTCTCACCAGGAAATCAAATGAGGAAGGAAAAAGACTTCCTCGTCCCCAACTTAATTAGAATGGACTTCCTTGTCCTGAGTAAGGAAATAACTCAACATAAGGAAACGTTGCACGAAATAAAATTGTAACGAATTTTGGGTTATAACACCTTTAGCTTATAAGCTAATCTGAGTTCCTTCGATTGTTCGAGGTATCCAACTATTCGGGTTTGAATTCACTTATGGTCTATAGAACGGAGCTGACTACTTCCCGTGTTTCGTACACTACATGTATACATACGTGGGGTCCCTTATTGGTACTTTACCACTTACTTGACTAACTCAAATGGTCTGTCAGGCCCGCAAGCTCCTTCGGAGTGCGGTCGTCCCACATCCCGTATTTAGGTACACTCGTAGTGCTCATCACACGCCTAGGTGAAGTATTCTATTGTCCACTCCTCTTGTATCGTTCTATGATACTCACCGTTATTCCTTTGGTTTGGTTTTAAAAATCTAAGGTTTAAAAAGAATGGTTTGTGTTTTAAAGAAAAGGTTTGGGTTTGAAATAAATATCTTAAGTTCAAAAGGAAATCTTCATAGCGTTGCCATGACTGAGATCTTGACCAAGCCCAGCTTCCTGCTGACTGGTATGTTCGTTAATATAATGGTCGGGCTGTTAGGCCTTTCCAAGGTTTGGTTCTTCAAATTCTTAGGATTAGAGATCCTATGTTTGCTTCAATCCTCTTGGTAGTACTTATGTAAGTACTTTTTAGTCGTTTAACGTCCACCAATTTGTCTTGTTGTTGCTGCACTTGCCTTGGCAAGTGCGCGGGTACGTCGGTTTTCAGGCTAACTTGTACCGATTACGTTATTGTCTTCATCCATATCTGGTGGTTTTATTGGAACTTCCATCCATTTTGATTTTAGTGATCAATGTTTTGGGTAACTTCTCAGTGTTCTTGACAAGGTTGTCGATAGTTCGGGTGCTTTCCAGATCCTTGTGGTACTCCGGGTACCCTGGTTGTTGCTCGTTCCCACTCCCTCACGGTGGTTACCAAGGTTTGACTAAACCTTAGGACCTACATCGTAGTCCTGATGGAGTATGTTTTATGAGTACTCCCATAGTTGCCTGCCTATGTTATTCAGTGGTATGTTGTTGACGGCATTGTCAAATGTTGGTTGTCCACAAACTCCCTTGTCTTGGGTTTTGTTACTCTGCCTTTTTGCTTCATTGTGTAGTTATGCTTCCCTTCTTGTTGGCTGCGCATGGTTCTTGCGGCTGCGAAGCACGTCGCCCCATGGTGCCGCAAATTTCATTATCCTATATTCAGGATCTTCAATCTTCTACCGTTCAATACGGTTATTGTTGTTCAAACGGGAACCATCTTCGGAATTTCCAATTCTTGGAATCTACCGTATGACAGGTTCTTTCTCTTGACAAAGCTTATTTATAACTGCCAGATCAGGTTTTCCCGAGTATGAAAGGTCTTTCCATTTCTCTACGTTCTACCCTCAACATATGACGGGGGTTGTGGAGGGCGGGATTGGTTATGTAGGTATCGAGGTCACACTAGAAGTTCCTAACTAGCGTACCTCGCACGCTAACACTCAACCCTTAGCCCTAAGTCTCTAATACCTAACTCGGTAGTTTCCTAAACTCGGTATTTAGACCATCAGACCGATACTTCGCTCTGATACCACTTTTTGTAACACCCCTACCAGTAATCACACAATTAACTCCTAACCCGTCTCAATTACCAACAACAATGTAGCGGAATTCAAACTACAACCGGTGGGTGATACATGCCGCTAGTCACCCACGTGACTAACAAGGCCAAATCCAAACCAAACAAACGATACAAGTACAATATCGGTCTGATGGGTGTTATACCAAGTACTCTATGCAAACGATACATTCCATTTCCTTATCAATTCTCAAACCAAATACAACCTTCAATTCCGTAATATACATATACAATCTCCATACTGTTCTATACCGAGTATCTACAATTCCCATGTCTATCAATGACCCTTCGGTCGTACAATTCCACAATACAAACAAATACAATCCTCAAACAACTACCCATGCTTATTAATAACCCACCCTACTCTCGAATGGTGACCAACATCCATGTACCTAGAAAATAAAAACGATGCCCCTAGGGGCTCAGCAAAACTGATGCATATGAAATTCGCATACCCCGCGTACTAGTGAGGGTACGCCGACTATTTGGTCGAGAGCATGCGATTCTAATAATTTCAATCACATGCAAGGCAACAATACATTATATATGTATATTCACACAACACTCAACATTAAACCAAGGAATACAAATACACTAACACAATAAGTTTATTAGTTTGTATTACTTAATATTAGGCCTTGAGGGTTTCTACCTCACTATGCCTTAGTCATTTCTCTTACTCTCAATCTCCACCAATCTCTACAATACTCAATCTCAAGCTCAATTCTCAATTACCAAATCAACTCTCAACTCTCTCTCAAGTTACAACTCAATACTCAATACTCAAAGTCTCAAATCAATTCTCAAACCAATAATCAATACTCAAAGGCATATTTTAAGTCTTAGCCACGACCTCCGGGCAGGGTCATACACAAGACCCATTACCAGGCTTACAAATATAAACGGAGCTATGCATTTAGCACCTCAAGTTCTCAAATGTCCAGTTCTCTACCGGACTACTCAAATTCTTAAAACTCCTCTCTCAGAGTCATTTCACAATCTCATGGATTAGCCTAGAGGTATCTCTCTCGAGAACATCTATTGGCTTAGGGAATTCCTCAATGTATAGTATTCTATTATTTAAGGTTTTACCAAACTTATCAAATACTCTCACGTTCGGGACATTGTTCATTTTAGTCGGTTCCTCTCATCGAGGTTCGACTATCTTTCTAAGGGCTTTGGTGATCCCTTACCATACTTTATTTCTCTCAAGGTTCAAGTTTGAACACTCATCAATCCTCTAAATAGAGGTTACTTAAATACTTCCACCATTATTTGTTTTATGGCTTAAGTCAATTCGGTACTCTAACCATTATCGGGAGTTTACTAATCCCGTACCATTCTCTCACGTTCTAGTGAGTTCAAAGGTTTATGTTATCGTTTATTGGTTTGATAGCTTTAGTATGTTACCACGTTTAGTTAATTCACATCTTGGATCTTTCTCGATTCTCTAACCAAACAAGACTCAACTATGAGTCGATCTACAATGCACAATCAACATGCAAGCAACTCATTCACAATTCACCCATTTCATGAATTATACAAACTTTAGTTCAAAATACAATCCAACAAACAACTATACAATACAAGAACTAATAAGAGCAAACAATCCGATTCATGCATTTATCTTGTTAGGTGATCACACAATCAAACAAGCACACAAATCAGAGTAACCAAGTTAGGATACAGAGCATGAGAAAATCATACCTTTCACCGGGGTTAACTTTACCGGGTGTTCTCACATTCCTCAGTTCACCCTTGTTCCTCGAGTCTTACTCTTGATCCACTCACTACATGCCAAATGGTTCTATTAATATTAAAGCATTACGGTATGTACATAATTGCTACTCCCGTACTTACCCCCTTATCCCGTTATTTCGGTTTAACTTAAGTGTTCTGAAACTCACAACTTTCCTAACCACTTCTCAAACTTATTTACACTTCTTAGGACCTTTAAAGGTCACCAAACAACTCCTAAACATCATCTAAAACCAATACCATTCAAACCCCCATCATTTAAACCCCTTAAAACACTTTTGGGAGGATTCTGGGGGTGGTCCGGGACTTGGTCCGGACCCAAGGTCCCGAACCAATACAGAAACTCACTCTTGGCTTATTTTTACTAGTGGTCTGGGACTTGGTCCTGGGCCTAGGTCCCGGACCAATATCAAATTTTACTCTCGGCCATATTTTTGATGCGGTCCTGGACTTGGTTCCTATCCTAAGTCTCGGACCCTGCTAAAAACTATTATTTATTGGATTTTTCAACCCCAAATCACCCCTTAATCCATCCCTAATCATTCCATAAACTTTTCACAAGTTTCCTACATCTTTTAACACACTTAAACACTCCTTAAACCACCTCAAATCCTTGGTCACATTCACTACTCAATTCTTGTTCAAATTCTCAAATTCAAATTCACACATTTTGCATTTTACACTCTTATGCATTTCTAACTTCTTCTTGCCACTTTCTACCTCCTTCCAACCTTACCAAATCTCGTATTGACCATTCCAATTCATTCCTAGACAATTGCATTATCTAAACCCAAGTTCACTCCTTGTTTCACAAGTTATAAACACCAACTCATTTCTAGAATTTCTAAGTTACCAAACCTCACTATGCTACAGTTTATTATATCTCTCCTTTTAGTTCTCCAAATGCCATTTCAAGGTTATTACTCAACTCTAAACAACACTACAAACACCTAGGTTCCCCCATTCACCAAGTCATCTAAAAACACTCATTTTCTACCAAAATTTTGCCATAACCTCCCCATAAACCTAACATATCCATTCTCACCCATTATCACTAAAATCAATCCTAAGCTAGACACACCCATGAAGGGTCCTACCAGAACATAATATATCCTCAAAGTCCATCAACAACAACATAAGCACTAATCATAAGGTGCATGGCTCTAAGGCCCTTAATTCAAACCTAACTTCACGAACTCTTACTAACCACAATCAAGCACATTTTTGCTCCAGATTTTATCTCATCTTTTATTTTCCCCAACCCAAATTCTGAAACAATTAATATAGTCATTAGGGTAGGTTCTTACCTTACATCCTCATGAGTTCCTATTTCAAGCATCCCCCTCTCCTCTTCCTCAACATCGTTCAAATGGGCAATGGAGTTACCAAACTCCATTCCCAACATTCAAGAGGCACAAAATGAATATAATCAAACCTATAACCCTTAGAAAAGTTCTAATTCAATGAAAGGGGCTTAAAGCACAAAGTTAGGGTTTTACCTTTAGAGTGTTTTGGAGGGGTTCTAACCCTTGAAACAAGAAGGGAGTCCCACCACCATTGGAGGGTTGAAACAAAGCTCGAAAAGGGGAGAAAAACAAGGCATTAACGAAGGGAAAATCAGCTAACACAAGAAGATAGGGGAAAATGAGGTTTTTGATGAACCTTTCTACCTTAGGAGAGAGAAGAGACTCAAAGCTTCAATTTGATGCCCTTTTCTCTTCAAATGGGGAAAAACCATGGACATGAACTTCTCCAATTTGGAATTTTGAAAAGAGAGAAAGATAGAGGATGATTAGAGGAGTTCAAATATGTAATTTAATTTTGATTTGGAGCTTAAATGGAGCATGGGCATGAAGAGAGAGAGATTGGAGTAGCCATGGGAGTTCTTGAGGAGCTTCATATTACCGTGAGGAAGAAGAAGAAGAATCATAAAAGAGAGAAAGAGAGGGGGCTTCACGTAGGAAAGGAAAGAATGAGAGGAGAGAGAGTGTGGGTGGGGGTATTTGTTACCTTTTCACTTTTTGCTTTATTTCTTTTTTACTTATTTAATTAGCTAACTAGTCAAAAGTATGAGAGGGCTGATTTATAATGTAAAAACCGGCCCCTATTATAATACAAGCTAGAGCGTTTTTCGTCTTTTACTGAAAACGCTCGTTGATTTACCCGGTTTTAGCACTATTCACTAACCGGGCCCGTTTTCTGGAATTTTCTTGTTTCTTTAATTTTATTGGTTCTTGAGTTCCCATTAATGCTTAATTATAGTTATTTAATGAACTATAATCTTTAGATGTTCGCTTGACCACTCAAAGTCACGTTTTCAGGTTTCTCAAAAATCGTGCGCTAAAGCTTTATTAGCGTTTTAATTCGTTTTAGGCATTATTAAGCCTTTAAAATCCATCCAATACCCTTTTCAAGGTTGTATTTCTCCTAGGGTCACTTAACGCTCAATTTAGCGTTTTTCGCTTTTTAAGCGTTTTTCTTGTTTCTTTTGGATTTATTCTTTTTACCGAAATTCATTAGGCACTAATAGGCCCTCAATATCAGATTAGTGGAATGTAATCACCCTAATTAAGTTTGCGGTATTTCAACCTACCCCCCTGAAAGAACTTTACCCACAAAGTTAGTGAGTCTAAGATTGTTAGTCACCAAGGTACTCAATTCTAAGGTTATAAACTCTCTATAACCTGTCAGAACCCACTGTCTGACTGAATACATACCACACATTCACACAACATGTAACATCATGCGTAACAACCAAAAATATCATTGTCTAATCTCTCAATGGGGTTCCATCCGCAGACAATTAGGCACTAAGTCCTCCCCCATATTGAGTGATCCCTCTGGTACTGGTCACGTTTGAACACTTATGATTTCTAGTTCACGCCCGTCATGACATTGAGCACTTACGCTTTTGGCTCTACGGTCCTTTGGTTCTGATCAAATTCATTTGCACATCTAGAGAATCCTCAGGCTCCAAAATGGGTACTCTTCCCTGACCGGACTACTCATATCTAGCGGCCCTTGGACAAATACAAAACATACACTACAAATGTCCTACCGGTCACTTAGTACCGTTGCTCGTCCGTTGTAATGGTTTCAAAACTAATCATCACTCCACCGGCACACAACTAGCCTTACTTCCTAGGTTCGACCCGATACCGGTGCCTAGCCTTGGGAAGGTCCAACTAGCGCCCGTGGGAGTGGTTTCAAAAACCAATCCTCATTCTCAAGTTTGAAGAAAATCATTTGTGCCAAAATCAGTTTAGAAATTCATTTTGAAAACCTCAATGCAACTCCAAATTCCAATTTATGTTAGTTATACCTATTACTAGCGTTTTTTCTTATGGCTACTTATAGGGAGCTTTAAGAGTCATCAACCCCAATGTGATCAGCATTGGTGTTGAACTATCCATCCACCCCAATTTGTGTTCAGTTTCCCTTGATCGCTAGCAAATCAAGTTCCACCTCCCACCTCAATTCACACAATCAAATAGTCAAACATTAATTTCATTTTCTATATTTTTAATCTTTCTAGTCATAATCACCCATCAATACATTTACCAATTTCTAGAATCCATTTACTCACTTACTAGTCATCTCATCAATTATTACCCAATCTCTTCAACTACTATACCTAAGAAATTCAAAGTTAATCTTCAATTAGTTTTTCTATCCTCAAATCGTCCATATGTCCAATCAATTTCTATCCTCAAATTATTCACAAATACAATCGAATCAAGTTAACTCGGGGACTCACTTCCCACTAGGTTCAACATCGGTTTCATACCGATTTATACTCATCAATTTCCTCCAACATACTCATTTCTCATACTATTACCAATCGTGGTTCTCATTCCCCTGGAGTTTCTCTACTCCTTTCCACTTCAAATCTAACAATCAATCATAATTACACTATGAATGGTATACATATGTTTATGTAACATAAGTACCAATCATCAAAACAATTTCTTTTGCGCTATACGCATTGTAGTTTACACACTTATTACGTAAACGTACACTTCGCGGTTTTCGCCCTACCCCCCTTAAAAAGGGATTAAGCCTACGTAATCTACCATGTGTGAACATTGGACATTGGTCTAAGGTGTTTAGCCGTCACGGAGTGGTTCAACTTCCATGTGGTCTATTACACAATGTATTCTAGTCAAAGGGTCTTAACCAATTTACTCTTTAACCGGTTCGGTTCTAGCCTTAAAGGTTTCAAGGGATTGATGATCGGCCATTGATTCACTAGGTGTATTAAACCTTAGAATTTGGGCCCACTAGCTTCTACTGCGCGACCCTGATAACTTAGGGTCTATTCACCCTTCTCGTTATCCTTAATGTGTTATACATATCCTTTTATCCCTTTTTTCTTGGGAATAAGGTTTATTAATCAAGCGTGGTATTCTTTTACCGTACGCAAACTCAATGAGGTACAGGTTTTTTTTATCCAGCTCTCTGGAATCAATGTACATACTGTTTGTACTCCCATGATTATTCTCTGGGTTCCTCAGACTTATTGTCGGTTAAGGTTAAGTCACTACTTAGTTGCTGCGCTTCCTCTGTTGTCAGTATCTTCAGAATTATGCCCACTAAACCTTTTTTTACAAGTGTTCTTTACTCGTACGACCTTGCATTTTCTATGCGTCGGTCCTTGTGACTTTCATAAGGTTCCTTCTACTTTTACCACAATTGTCATCTTCTCAACTTCCTAGCTATCCCACTAGATCATTACTGCATAAGTGCAATACCAAAACACTCAGTCCTACAGAGTGCAGAGGTGTAAACTCTTGGTAGTAAATCTCTTCTGTGATTGCAATAGGAATGAACATTGTTTCCTTGTTTCCCGGTCTGTCCACCATCTTTATTCATCAACTACATATCATTGTATGATTTATTCACATGTATTGGTCTCTTGCTGCGCAACATGTTCGTATTTATTTACGACATTGGTTTCCATGGCATCCGCTACTACCTTAGCTTCCGCTCATGTATCATTACCATTTATACAATGGTTCACCATTGCTTGGCCAATTATAGAATATGATATTCTTTTATATCTCTGAGCTCCTTGAGCATTATAGATTTTACGCTTCAGGTTTATTCCTCGCGTATTGATAAGTGTCCAAATGAGCATGTTTTATAGGTGTATTTCATATATAATATTAGCACTTTTCTTGCTCATTTCTCCACTTCGGTTAGTTTTCCTCTAGTTTATGTTTTATTGTTTATCTCACAAATTATTGGTTTAACATGAGGAAAACCAAGCCGGGAGTAAAGTAGACGAGGAGACGAACGCATAGACGCAAACGGCTTAGAAAACGGAGTCCAAACGAAGAATCTAGAGCCGGTCAAAGTCGGAAGGAAAATAGGTCAATGCTTATGCTTGTGACCGCATATGTAACCGCCTGTTGAGGGGGCGGACGAATCACAAGCAACCGCCTAGATGTGGGCGGTAGTGAAGGCGGACGCAAGAAGAACCGCCTAGCTTTGGGCGGTAGTGAAGGCGGACGACAAGCGGAGAACCAAGGGGAACCGCCTAGTTTCAGGCGGTTGTAGAGGCGGACATGTATGGAACCGCCCAAACATAGGCGGTTGCTTAGGCGGACGTAACTAAAATCAGTCGCGCCAGTTTCTTCTTCGCGTCGACTTCGCCCGTCGACTTGTTTCTGCCATATCCATCTACTTCGCCCGTCGACACCTTATTTTCCTCAGCTCTGTCCCCTGCAATTAATGAGGAGCAATCAATGACTCCCTTATCTTGTTCACGCGTGATCCAGCCTGTCTCCTCCTTCTTCTTCCTTCTCTGCTGCTTCTTCCTTTCCCTATATAAACGCACGTAACTTCACCACAAAACAGATCCTCCACCATCAATCCATCCATCGACGACCCATCGCTCCACTTCACCACAAACCTCACACATCATCCCATTTCTCTTCTCCCGCCTTCTCCATTTTATTTATTTCTACATTCCACCATATCCACCTCTAGTCCTACGTATACAAAATAGCAGAACGAATGCAGGAGTGACTACAGATGATTTCTACTACTCTTGTTTCTGTTTATCTATTTAATATGTTAGGCTAGAATATTTATACTCTGGGAACGGTTATTATGTGTTTGTATTAATTATGCAATATTTTTACTGGTTTTAATTATATACAGTTTGTTGCGTTTTAAAGCTTATCTCTCGCCTTTTTAATAAATGTCATGAGTTTATTAAATTGCTTGCTAAGTCTATTTTGATCAGGCCAGGTGATAAATAGATAGATTAATTAAGCCGTAAATTTGGAGAAAGCTTATTATGATTTAATAAGTTAGTATTTTCAGATGCATAAATAATTTCTCATATCTAAACCGTCCGTTTACACGCATTGTGCTTGAACCTTGATTAGAACCTTGCATTTCCAGGTAAACGAGTTCTTTTGAGGCTATGATTTAGTCCTTAAGATAATAAGAGGAATTTTGCCAAACAATTATAATTAAACCAGTAAAGATAGCATAATTAAGCAGATCATATTAACCTGACCCATAGTCCCGTTTAATTTATTTATTAACTTAGTTTATTTTATCTTTCCTTTTTATTTATAATACAAGTCAATTAATCCCCCTTTTTTGTGACACGCTTAGGTACTATTATATGTATATTAGTCCCACGGTTCGACATCCGGTCGCTTACATTTCACTATACTACCACGACCGGGATTTGTTTGCAGCCCGACATTTATTTTGAGTTTTTTTTTTTTTTTTATTTCTTCCCCAGTTTAACCACTCACTTTACAACGTCTGCAAAATGGCACCGTTGCCGGGGACTAGTTTATTCTAGTCCCTAAGCCCTGGATTATTCACTTGTTATATTAGAATATTTTGTTTATATTATTTTTGTTTGTTGTTATATTAATTATCTTTTATATTTTCTCTATTTTATTTTGTTTATTGTTTATATTTAATTATCTTTAATAACTTGTTATATTATTATATGTTTGTTTTCTAAATCTGTTGTTTTGTTTCAGTAACTACGTAATCAAAAAAAAAAACGAATAGGGGCTGTCCGCCTCCTGTCCGCCTCTTTATCCGCGGTTGCCCAAGCGGACGCCACACAGCCCCGACCGCCCAAAACGACGCGGACGCCCGTGCGGACGTCCCTTGATTCAGAAAAAAAAACGCCGCGTTTTCAATTGTTGTTCTTCCCCCATTCTGCTCCAGTTCGATACCGAAGAGAAGAACAGGCGCGCAAGTTCGCCCCCATCTCCAATCTGCTCCAACTTCTTCAATCTGTTTCTACTTCAATTTATATTTTGTTTATATTATTATTTAGTTTGTTTCTAATCGTTTTATTTTCTAATCTGTTTCATTAGTTTCGTTTTATATACAAAAACACACCAAAAAAAAAATCTGTATGTGGCAAATGGAACAGGTGTTCGAGCAAGAGTTTTGCTATTCATAGTATTTATACTGCTCCGTATGTGGGGGAGCTCATGATTATGAGGATTGTCTCATATTCCAAGAGCAACTCTGGTTAGAAGATCAACCAGACTACCTGGAGAGACTCGCTCTATAAGAACAGCAACCAAAGAGCGAAATAATTCAAGAGGTAGAATACCCCACTACGGATGTAAGTTACTCTCTTCCCTCTACGGTCGCCTACCGCCAGTTTCCATCCTTCTCTGTGCTCTATCCAGAAGATGAGGATACTTCCATCCTCGAAAATGAAAAGAAGGAATTGCCATCACCTCCCGCTAATATATCCAAACAAAACGCCACTATCACCTTCAAAGAATTGACCTTCTCTGAAGATGATATCGATCAGCGTTCTTTCTGCAAGCCTCACCTACAAGAGGATGATGTTTACATCCTCCAATTTGAAGAAGAAAAATCATCACCGCCGGATCTTCTGTTAGAACTACGTTCCCGGCAGTACCTCCTCAAACACCAGATTTTGTGGAGTATTAATTTTCTTATTTTATATGCCGAGGTAACGTTTTGTTTTGATCCAGGATAACGAAGCAGACGTCTAGCCAAAGACGTTAAAGAAGGGCAACTTCCCGGGAGGCAACCCGGATGTACTTTTATTTTATTTGCTTTTATGCTCTTTTAATTTCCAGGTTCTCTTTAAATTTTATTTTTGCTAACTTTTCAACCCGTTTTTAGTATGGATGCTTCTAGTGTCTTATGCAGGTGCACCTTCATATCTACACTGCAACCAAGCTACGCTACTTGAGCTGAAGCTCAAGTGTGGGGGAACTCCTTTACCAACTAGCAAAAATAATATCAGGGGAGTACCAGTCTCTTTAATTATGCTTTTATTTAAATAAAAACTGCAGAGGAGCGTTTATGTGCTTAAATGTTTATTTGTGATCTTGTGTGTTATCTCTATTTTATCTACTTACCGAAAAGGTCTTCTGAAACCTTCCCTTGTTTTTTCTGGTGAACAATGAGGACATTGTTCAAATTAAGTGTGGGGGAGTGTACCCTTTCGGTGGAATTTTGTGCTTAAATGCTTAATCTCTCTGCTTATCTTTCGTTTGTCCAATTCAATATTATGTACCCTTTATATGTGGGTTGTTCTCTTTAAGAATAAATACTGTTATGAATTGTGGGATAAATGGTACAAATTTTAAAATTTTGATTACTTTTGAGGAGCATTTTATATGCGGTGTGACCAAATAATCTGCAAATGGTTGGATTTATTGCTCAGGGTTTCTTTCTGTCTTCTCTCTTAGGGATTGCTAAGGGGTGCTTTTCTGTTAAAAAAAAGAAAGAAAAATAATAATAAGGGACTTGCGAGACACCATTGGTAACCAACAAAGAGAGTTGAGTGTTCTTAAATACAAAGGCGTGATGCCTACATTTTCTCATCTCTTATGCAAAAGTGAAACAAAAGCATGAATCTATTTTTCCTTTTGTTTTCTCCTCAATGCCCATTCTTGAGAGAAGTTGGTCATGGTAAAAGTTCTCAGAGTCACATAAAAGAAACATTGAAGTACCTTGGATCATACCCCGAAACTCTATATTTTATTTTTACCCTGAGCACACCTATGCCACCAGCAGTTGATTTTCACACTCCTCAATAAGTTAAAAAGATCAAGTACTGTTCACTTCTTTATCCTACCCTTTAAAATAATATTTGTTAGTATTGAGCATTCCCTACTTACTTGGGTACATGGTTTTGCTTGAGGACAAGCAAAAAGATAAGTGTGGGGGTGCGATAAGTGTCCAAATGAGCATGTTTTATAGGTGTATTTCATATATAATATTAGCACTTTTCTTGCTCATTTCTCCACTTCGGTTAGTTTTCCTCTAGTTTATGTTTTATTGTTTATCTCACAAATTATTGGTTTAACATGAGGAAAACCAAGCCGGGAGTAAAGTAGACGAGGATACGAACGCATAGACGCAAACGGCTTAGAAAACGGAGTCCAAACGAAGAATCTAGAGCCGGTCAAAGTCAGAAGGAAAATAAGTCAATGCTTATGCTTGTGACCACATGTGTAACCGCCTGTTGAGGGGGCGGACGAATCACAAGCAACCGCCTAGATGTGGGCGGTAGTGAAGGCGGACGACAAGCGGAGAACCAAGGGGAACCGCCTAGTTTCAGGCGGTTGTAGAGGCGGACATGTATGGAACCGCCCAAACAGAGGCGGTAGCTTAGGCGGACGTAACTAAAATCAGTCGCGCCAGTTTCTTCTTCGCGTCGACTTCGCCCGTCGACTTGTTTCTGCCATATCCATCTACTTCGCTCGTCGACACCTTATTTTCCTCAGCTCTGTCCCCTGCAATTAATGAGGAGCAATCAATGACTCCCTTATCTTGTTCACGCGTGATCCAGCCTGTCTCCTCCTTCTTCTTCCTTCTCTGCCGCTTCTTCCTTTCCCTATATAAACGCACGTAACTTCACCACAAAACAGATCCTCCGCCATCAATCCATCCATCGACGACCCATCGCTCCACTTCACCACAAACCTCACACATCATCCCATTTCTCTTCTCCCGCCTTCTCCATTTTATTTATTTCTACATTCCACCATATCCACCTCTAGTCCTACGTATACAAAATAGCAGAACGAATGCAGGAGTGACTACAGATGATTTCTACTACTCTTGTTTTTGTTTATCTATTTAATATGTTAGCCTAGAATATTTATACTCTGGGAACGGTTATTATGTGTTTGTATTAATTATGCAATATTTTTACTGGTTTTAATTATATACAGTTTGTTGCGTTTTAAAGCTTATCTCTCGCCTTTTTAATAAATGTCATGAGTTTATTAAATTGCTTGCTAAGTCTATTTTGATCAGACCAGGTGATAAATAGATAGGTTAATTAAGCCGTAAATTTGGAGAAAGCTTATTATGATTTAATAAGTTAGTATTTTCAGATGCATAAATAATTTCTCATATCTAAACTGTCCGTTTACACGCATTGTGCTTGAACCTTGATTAGAACCTTGCATTTTCAGGTAAACGAGTTCTTTTGAGGCTATGATTTAGTCCTTAAGATAATAAGAGGAATTTTGCCAAACAATTATAATTAAACCAGTAGAGATAGCATAATTAAGCAGATCATATTAACCTGACCCAAAGTCCCGTTTAATTTATTTATTAACTTAGTTTATTTTATCTTTCCTTTTTATTTATAATACAAGTCAAGTAATCCCCTTTTTTGTGACACGCTTAGGTACTATTATATGTATATTAGTCTCACGGTTCGACATCCGGTCGCTTACATTTCACTATACTACCACGACCGGGATTTGTTTGCAGCCCGACGTTTATTTTGAGTTTTTAATTTCTTTTCTTTTATTTCTTCCCCAGTTTAACCACTCACTTTACAACGTCTGCACGTATTTCTTCTAGGCCGATTACTATTCGGTTTTTGTCAATAGTCGTCAAAGTTTCCTTTGGTTCCATTTGTTACCATTTTCTCTTGGCAATGACTTAATGCTTAAGTTGCACTGCCTTAGTAGTTCTAAAAGAGATGTTTTATCAGATATTCACTGATGGTATTCCCTTCTTGGAATCTATGTGTTCACCGCTCTTATGGTCCCACATTAATGAGGGGTATCCTTGCTCGTTGGTTATTTAACCTTTTACTGGTGCTGTTCTTGGCAACTCCCCATATAATTCACAATGGGTTTTGTAACTGTTGAATTATGTATTGTAATGGGTTCCTGGCTTACTAGCCATGTTGCCTAGAGCTATGCTCATCTTAGGCTGATCACAAGCATTGCTTCTCCGTATACCATAGAATGGCTTGGAGGTATTACTGGGCTCCATGATAAGGATTATTGTTTCATGCTTCCATCCGATGGATGCCATTCAAGTATCTTGGTATTAATCGGTATCATTTACCAATTTAGGGTATCCCCTGGTTAGTGGGATCCCTTCGGTGTTCCAACCGAGTGTTCATTCTAGCTCTTGCGCTCTTGTCACACTTCTGACACCCTTCAAGGATTGCTTCTGGGTGTTACCGAGTTACGCCATTACCTTTGGCTGACTTATGAGTATGATCGGTTACTCCGCATTGCGGTCCTGGATTCAAATTGTCCCATTTAGGGTTATAACATCTCCCATCCTTAGGGTAGACTATGGATACTTCTCTTATGGTTTTAACAAGTTTGGTATTTCCTTCGGTGGTGAACGGTATCCTCCGGTACCTTAGATGATCACTCTGGGTATTTCACTATATTCTTTGAACATTTGTGTGTTCATGATAGGCCTTGCCTTATTGTGTTTAGGCTGGGTTTCCATTCCAGCTAATATGCTTTTGCTTCAATATTCTTGAGACATATCCAATGTATTTGATCAATTACTAGTGCTTCTCGCACTTTTAACTCTTAACCGTCCTCCTGGAGTAAGTTCTTGACTCCTTTAGCTTATAAGCTAATCTGAGTTCCTTCGATTGTTCGAGGTATCCAACTATTTGGGTTTGAATTCACTTATGGTCCGTAGAACGGAGCTGACTACTTCCCGTGTTTCGTACACTACATGTATACATACGTGGGGTACCTTATTGGTACGTTACCACTTACCTGACTAACTCAAATGGTCTGTCAGGCCCGCAAGCTCCTTCGGAGTGCGGTCGTCCCACATCCCGTATTTAGGTACACTCGTAGTGCTCGTCACACGCCTAGGTGAAGTATTCTATTGTCAACTCCTCTTGTATTGTTCTATGATACTCACCGTTATTCCTTTGGTTTGGTTTTAAAAATCTAAGGTTTAAAAGGAAAGGTTTGTGTTTGAAAGAAAAGGTTTGGGTTTGAAATAAAAATCTTAAGTTCAAAAGGAAATCTTCATAGCGTTGCCATGACTGAGATCTTGACCAAGCTCAGCTTCCTGCTGACTGGTATGTTCGTTAATATAATGGTCGGGCCGTTAGGCCTTTCCAAGGTTTGGTTCTTCAAATTCTTAGGATTAGAGATCCTATGTTTGCTTCAATCCTCTTGGTAGTACTTATGTAAGTACTTGTTAGTCGTTTAACGTCCTCCAATTTGTCTTGTTGTTGCTGCACTTGCCTTGGCAAGTGCGCGGGTACGTCGGTTTTCAGGTTAACTTGTATCGATTACGTTAGTGTCTTCATCCATATCTGGTGGTTTTATTGGAACTTCCATCCATTTTGATCTTAGTGATCAATGTTTTGGGTAACTTCTCAGTGTTCTTGACAAGGTTGTCGATAGTTTGGGTGCTTTCCCGATCCTTGTGGTACTCCGGGTACCCTGGTTGTTGCTCGTTCCCACGCCCTCACGGTGGTTACCAAGGTTTGACTAAACCTTAGGACCTACATCGTAGTCCTGATGGTGTATGTTTTATGAGTACTCCCATAGTTGCCTGCCTATGTTATTCGGTGGTATGTTGTTGACGGCATTGTCAAACGTTGGTTGTCCGCAAACTCCCTTGTCTCGGGTTTTGTTACTCTGCCTTTTTGCTTCATTGCGTAGTTATGCTTCCCTTTTTGTTGGCTGCGCATGGTTCTCGCGACTGCGAAGCACGTCACCCCATGGTGCCACAAATTTCATTATCCTATATTCAGGATCTTCAATCTTCTGCAGTTCAATACGGTTATTGTTGTTCAAACGGGAACCATCTTCGGAATTTCCAATTCTTGGAATCTACCGTATGACAGGTTCTTTCTCTTGACAAAGCTTATTTACAATTGCCAGATCAGGTTTTCCCGAGTATGAAAGGTCTTTCCATTTCTCTACGTTCTTCCCTCAACATATGACGGGGGTTGCGGAGGGCGGGATTGGTTATGTAGGTATCCAGGTCACACTAGAAGTTCCTAACTAGCGTACCACGCATGCTAACACTCAACCCTTAGCCCAAAGTCTCTAATTCCTAACTCGGTAGTTTCCTAAACTCGGTATTTAGACCATCAGATCGATACTTCCCTCTGATACCACTTTTTGTAACACCCCTACCAGTAATCACACAATTAACTCCTAACCCGTCTCAATTACCAACAACAGTGTAGCGGAATTCAAACTACAACCGGTGGGTGATACATGCCGTTAGTCACCCACGTGACTAACAAGGCCAAATCCAAACCAAACAAACGATACAAGTACAATATCGGTCTGATGGGTTTTATACCGAGTACTCTATGCAAACGATACATTCCATTTCCTTATCAATTCTCAAACCAAATACAACCTTCAATTCCGTAATATACATATACAATCTCCATACTGTTCTATACCGAGTATCTACAATTCCCATGTCTATCAATGACCCTTCGGTCTTACAATTCCACAATACAAACAAATACAATCCTCGAACAACTACCCATGCTTATTAATGACCCACCCTACTCTCGAACGGTGACCATCATCCATGTACCTAGAAAATAAAAACGACGCCCCTAGGGGCTCAGCAAAACTGCTGCATATGAAATTCGCATACCCCGCGTACTAGTGAGGGTACGCCGACTATTTGGTCGAGAGCATGCGATTCTATTAATTTCCATCACATGCAAGGCAACAATACATTATATATGTATATTCACACAACACTCAACATTCAACCAAGGAATACAAATACACTAACACAATAAGTTTATTAGTTAGTATTACTTAATATTAGGCCTTGCGGGTTTCTACCTCACTATGCCTTAGTCATTTCTCTTACTCTCAATCTCCACCAAGATCTACAATACTCAATCTCAAGCTCAATTCTCAATTACCAAATCAACTCTCAACTCTCTCTCAAGTTACAACTCAATACTCAATACTCAAAGTCTCAAATCAATTCTCAAACCAATAATCAATACTCAAAGGCATATTTTAGGTCTTAGCCACGACCTCCGGGTGGGGTCATACACAAGACCCACTACCAGGCTTACAAATACAAAAGGATCTATGCATTTAGCACCTCAAGTTCTCAAATGTCCAGTTCTCTACCGGACTACTCAAATTCTTAAAACTCCTCTCTCAGAGTCATTTCACAATCTCATGGATTAGCCTAGAGGTATCTCTCTTGTGAACATCTATTGGCTTAGGGAATTCCTCAATGTCTAGTATTCTATTATTTAAGGTTTTACCAAACTTATCGAATACTCTCACGTTCGGGACATTTTTCATTTTAGTCGGTTCCTCTCATCGGGGTTCGACTATCTTTCTAAGGGGTTTGGTGATCCTTTACGATACTTTATTTCTCTCAAGGTTCAAGTTTGAACACTCATCAATCCTCTAAATAAATGTTACTTAAATACTTCCACCATTATTTGTTTTATGGCTTAAGTAAATTCGGTACTCTAACCGTTATCGGGAGTTTACTAATCCCGTACCATTCTCTCACATTCTAGTGAGTTCAAAGGTTTATGTTATCGTTTATTGGTTCGATAGCTTTAGTATGTTACCACGTTTTAGTTAATTCACAACTTGGATCTTTCTCGAGTCTCTAACCAAACAAGACTCAACTATGAGTCGATCTACAATGCACAATCAACATGCAAGCAACTCATTCACAATTCACCCATTTCATGAATTATTCAAACTTTAGTTCAAAATACAATCCAACAAACAACTATACAATACAAGAACTAATAAGAGCAAACAATCCGATTCATGCATTTATCTTGTTAGGTGATCACACAATCAAACAAGCACATAAATCAGAGTAACCAAGTTAGGATACAGAGCATGAGAAAATCACACCTTTCACCGGGGTTAACTTTACCGGGTGTTCTCACGTTCCTCAGTTCACCCTTGTTCCTCGAGTCTTACTCTTGAACCACTGACTACATGTCAAATGGTTCTATTAATATTAAAGCATTACGGTATGTACATAATTGCAACTCCCGTACTTACCCCGTTATCCCGTTATTTCGGTTTAACTTTAGTGTTCTTAAACTCATAACTTTCTTAACCACTTCTCAAACTTGTTTACACTTCTTAGGACCTTTAAAGGTCACCAAACAACTCCTAAACATCATCTAAAACCAATACCATTCAAACCCCCATCATTTAAACCCCTTAAAACACTTTTGGGAGGATTCTGGGGGTGGTCCGGGACTTGGTCCGGACCCAAGGTCCTGGACCAATACAGAAACTCACTCTCGGCCTACTTTTACTAGTGGTCCGGGACTTGGTCCTGGACCTAGATCTCAGACCAATGTCAATTTTTACTCTCGGCCATATTGTTGATGCGGTCCGGGACTTGGTGTAACACCCCATCCTAAGCCAGTCGTGGTTATCGCTTCTTAACAATTAATACTTAAACGTCGCAGCGGGAATAACTATCACCAGGACCTTGCTATGGTCTAACCAACAAGAAATACCATTACTTAAATATTTACAATCACCTATCCACAATGCATACACCAACCGAGTTTAAAGTATTCTCTAAAACCATACAGTATTTCACAAGCTCAGGTTCAACTACTAACTGACGGGTGCACAGGCGCTACCCGTACTCAAAATAAAGTCCCACCTAGGGCTACCCGCTCCGACTCTCGTGGTGTGACTTCATCGGCCGCTTACCTGCAAGTGTAAAAATAGCCCCCAAAGGGGGTCAGCACGAATGCTAGTACGACCCTCCCATGGCCCCCAAGCTAACGGGGCTACGACGACTAATTGTCGATAGCATGGAAGTTGATTAGCATAATAAGCATAATAAGCATCATATAAAACACAATAAACCAACAACCACAATGAACATAAATAGCTCATTAGCAAATGAACGACTCAGGCGTTCCCTTAATAAGTGAGTTAGTTCTTAACTCCTTAGATCCACAATCTCCTTAACCTTACAATTGCCAACTGCTCCACTATTAGATTGGTTAGCCCTTAATTGGTCGCTTATCTTTGTAGGGCTTGGTTAACCCTAGCCGGTAGCAGTGCACTATCCGACGATAAGTTACCCTTCTTAATTTGTTGGGGATGTAGGCTTGATCCCCCCACGCCATCCTTAATGTGCCTCCCACCTCAAACAATAGCCCGGGTGGTCGGGTCGGTTTGTTGACCCTAGGGGACGAGTCTAATGACAAGTCTTATTTGGAAGTCGGATCTGATTCAGATACCGACCTCCCCCAATACACATGTGCCGGTACCATTCCGGATTCCTCACTCCCACCCCAAGTTATGGTTAGTGAAAGCCTTAATTACCAAGTGTTAGTTAAACCCTGACGGGTAAAAACCAACAATCACCAATACTTAGTTCTTATACTTAACTCAATGAGTACTAAACTTAGTTAGCAACATCCTCAAGTCTCGTGGGTTAGTGTAAAATAAACACATTCACAATGAGAATAAGTATAACCGGTTGCATGCTTTATCTTGTCTTAGTCATAACAAATAAACAGATAGCACACAAGCCGAGGGACACCTCGTTAGCAAGCAGGTCACAAGAAAGACTGTACCGTTCACCGTCGATCGTCCCTATTGTTTAATACTCCTCCGGTTTCCAACTTTCAAGTCCTAAAATATCCATCCAACTTAGATGA
This sequence comes from Limonium bicolor, assembly GCA_023374045.1. NCBI lineage: Eukaryota > Viridiplantae > Streptophyta > Magnoliopsida > Caryophyllales > Plumbaginaceae > Limonium > Limonium bicolor. Next base: position 113,242,106 of record CM041783.1, read on the forward strand.
TTAAGTATCTATACATTGTTTAACTTATTTAACCCTTAGTGGTCCCCAATTAGCACTTCTTAAGTCTTATAACTTAACCTTGCAACTTAACCTTAAACTTATGAACTTATTCTTAACTTAACTTAATTCCCTTATGTTCTTAGGTTTCTAATCATCATTGCCCTACCAATGGCATACCCTAATACCAATCATCATCCTTAGAATTTAAAATTTCTTTTTTTTTGTTTTAGGCTCGACCGAACTTACCGACCGACCTTACCCAAGGTCGGTCCATTCCAGAACATATTACCGTTTGAAAATTCTACCCCGACCGACCTTGCAAGTCCGGTCCCCAAGGTCGGTCCATTCCCGAGAGTTTTCCCCGTGGGAAATTTGAGCTCGACCGAACTTGCCAAGTCCGGTCCCAAGTTCGGTCGATTCTAGAGACTTATTCCCGTACAGAATTCTAGGCATGACCGACCTTGCAAGTCCGGTCCCAAGGTCGGTCCATTCCAGAGACTTAATTCCTTCACAAAATACAAGCCCGACCGAACTTGTAAGTCCGGTCCTCAAGTTCGGTCGATTCCAGAGACCATTTCCGGTAGTGTAAATTGAGCTCGACCGACCTTGCAGGTCCGGTCCCTAAGGTCGGTCGGCTCCAGAACCTTGTTTCTAAATTCCCATTTAACTCCAAACTTCTCCTCATATATCCTAATATGTTCTAACCTCATTTGGGCACCTCAAATACACCTTAAGCCAACCACTAAACACTTTAAATCACTCACCTACATCCACTTTAATCATTATGCATTTTCCTTGTAATCATGCCAACACTTGTAATATTTTCCCCTAGGATTTCTAGGTGGTGGTTCATACCTAATGTAACCACTATGCCAAATGCTCCCTCACCACTATAACATCATCTCCCAAGCATCTTCCACCATCTAAAACTCTTTTATGCATTCACTTAAAGTTCCTTAACAAGCTTATGCTTCCATCCATCAACACATTATTTCCTTCCTAGTTGTTTACCAACATTTCCTAAGTCATTATAACTCATTAAAACACCTTAATCTCACCCCTTTTTCATCAAGACAACCTCTAAACTTCCTAGTACTTCCTTAGTCATGGAATTTCCTTAGAACACCTTAAACACTTAAGTTCTTCACTAAATTTTGCCATGGGTTCTCTAGTATATGTTGCAACCAAACACTTGGCTTTTCACCATCAAACACCAATATCACTCAAATTCTCATCACAACACCTTACACACACAATTTACACCAAAACTACACCACATCAGTACATAGTGTATAAACTTAAATGCTTGGCACTTAGGCCCTTAAATGACAATAATCTTAACCACTGAATTTCCATATATTTGCCTTTAACCTGCGAATACACACAACAAGGCTCCCATTGAAATAAATGCTTCTTGTAATTCATCTCAACATTGTTTGACTATCTTTTCTCATTGGCTCCTTAATCACAAGTTCACAAGTATTCATTGTTCTTCTCCTAGGTTTTATAACCCATTTTTCCCAATGTAATCTCTACACTAAACTCATCACATATCCAAATCCCATTCCCTCAAACAATAAAACACCTTAAGGTAAGTAATTTACCTTGTTCTTTTACAAGCTTTAAACTTTCTTCCTTAGGTTTTTCCTGAGCAATCTCGGTCACCAATATATCCTTGCCAATGTTCTAACCAATATCCATGACTCCAATGAGTACTAGATAAACATTAACCCTAAGGAACAAACCCTCGGTCAAAATGTGCTTTAAAGTATTAAGGTGTGTTTCCTTGGTTTCTCAGACAAGCTGGATATGAAGCAGAAGGACCTCCCTCATCCCTTGCGGTAGAAAACAAGCTAGAACCAGGCATTTGCTGAGCCTCATGAGCTTGTTTTTCGGTTATGAGCAAATTGGAACCTAGTTTTCTTACACTTTCTTTACCTAAGGAATGGAGAAGCCATGGAGTCTCCAACTTGAGTTTCCTCCTCTAATGGTGGTTTGGCTTGGCACCCAAATCCAAAGCTCTTGAATTTTGAAAAGATAGGAAGCGAGAGCTTGAGCTAACTAAGCGGCATATGTTTTGTTTTGGTTTTGGAGCTAAAATGGCACGATGTGCAAGGGAGTTGAAGCTAGCATGGGGCTGCTCTTCACGTCAATGGAGAAGGGATGAGAGCAAGCGAAACCGTGGGAACAAGGAATGAGAGATGGGAGAGAGGTATACAAAGGTAAGATATTTATCTTATAAAGTAAATAGTAGTTTTGCTTAATAGTTATTTTTTACTTAATGACTAATAAAGGTGGTGACTCACCTTGTAAAAACCGGCCCCCATTAAGTAACAAGGGGTACTTAAGTCTTTGTTGACCAAATATCTCACTTATATTGACTTATGTTATAAACTAGCTTAATTAAATTACTATTCACAAAACAAGGCACGTTGTTGTGAAATTTTTGATTTCCCATTGATTTAGACTTCCTAATGTGATACTAATTAGTACACATGTTAATTAAAGAGTAATGATGGACATTTAGCCACTCAAAACCCATTTACAAGACAATTTTTCAAAAATGTGCTTTAAGACTCCTTAAAGCACATTTTGTGTTTTAACTTGTTTTCAAGCTTGGTTTTCTTTGGTAATTGATTTAAAATGACCATTAGGATATTACTGAGGTCTTAGAACAATATTTGGGTACTCACCCAAGTCTCTTCAAGCTTAGAGCACGTTTTGCTTAAACTGCTCTTTTGGTGTTTCCTTATATTTTCTTTGGTTAAAATGGTTTCTTAATGTTTCTAAGGCATTATTTAGCCTCCTTATAACTTAGTTTATCACTTAAGCTCCATCTCTAAGTTTGGGGTATTTCACTTGGTTCCTATCCTAAGTCCCGGACACTGCTAAAAACTGCTATTTAGTGGATTTTTCAACCCCAAATCAACCCTTAATCCACCCCTAATCATTCCATAAACTTTCCACAAGTTTCCTACATGTTTACACACACACTTAAACACTTCTTAAACCACCTCAAATCCTTGGTCACATTCACTACTCAATTCTTGTTCAAATTAAAATTCTCTCATTTTGCATTTTGCACTCTTATGCATTTCTAACTTCTTCTTGCCACTTTCTACCCCCTTCCAACCTTACCAAATCTCTTATTGACCATTCCAATTCATTCCTAGACAATTGCATTATCTAAACCCAAGTTCACTCCTTGTTTCACAAGTTATAAACACCAACTCATTTCTAGAATTTCTAAGTTACCAAACCTCACTATGCTACAGATTATTATCTCTCTCCTTCTAGTTCTCTAAATGTCATTTCAAGGTTATTACTCAACTCTAAACAACACTTCAAACACCTAGGTTCTCCCATTCACCAAGTCATCTAAAAACACTCATTTTCTTCCAAAAATTTTGCCATAACCTCCCCATAAACCTAACATATCCATTCTCACCCATTATCACTAAAATCAATCCTAAGCTAGACACACCCATGAAGGGTCCTACCAGAACATAATATATCCTCAAAGTCCATCAACAACATCATAAGCACTAATCATAAGGTGCATGACTCCAAGGCCCTTAATTCAAACCTAACTTCACGAACTCTTACCAACCACAATCAAGCACATTTTTGCTCCAGATTTTATCTCATCTTTTATTTTCCCTAACCCAAATTCTAAAACAATTAATATAGTCATTAGGGTAGGTTCTTACCTTAAATCCTCATGAGTTCCCATTTCAAGCCTTCCCCTCTCCTCTTCCTCAATTTCGGTCAAATGGGCAATGGAGTTGCCAAACTCCATTTCCAACATTCAAGAGGCACAAAATGAATATAATCAAACCTCTAACCCTTATAAAAGTTCTAATTCAACGAAAGGGGCTTAAAGCACAAAGTTAAGTTTTTACCTTTGGAGTGTTTTGGAGGGGTTATAACCCTTGAATCAAGAAGGGAGTCCCACCACCATTGGAGGGTTGAAAAAAATCTTAAAAAGGAGAGAAAAACAAGGCATTACCAAAGGGAAAGATCGGCTAACACAAGAAAATGAGGGAAAACGAGGTTTTTGATGAACCTTTTTACCTTAGGAGAGAGAGGAGACTCCAAGCTTCTATTTGATGCCCTTTTCTCTTCAAATGGGGAAAAACCATGGAGATTAAATTCTCCATTTTGGAATTTTGATAAGAGAGAAAGATAGAGGATGATGAGAGGAGTTCAAATATGTAATTTATTTTTGATTTGGAGCTTAAATGGAGCTTGGGCATGAAGAGAGAGAGTGAGAGAGAGAGAGAGAGAGAGAGAGAGAGAGAGAGAGTGTGGAGTAGCCATGAGAGTTCTTGAGGAGCTTCATATTACCGTGAGGAAGAAGAGGAATCAGAAAAGAGAGGAGAGAGAGTGTGGGTGGGGGTATTTGTTACCTTTCACTTTTTGCTTTATTGATTTTTGACTTATTTAATTAGCTAACTAGTCAAGAGTGTGAGAGAGCTGATTTATACTGTAAAAACCGGCCCCCTATTATAATACAATCTGGAGCATTTTTCATCTTTTACAAAAAACGCTCGTTGATTTACCGGTTTTAGCACTATTCACTAACCGGGCCTGTTTTTCGGAATTTTCTCGTTTCTTTAATTTTATTGGTTCTTGAGTTCCCATTGATGCTTAATTATAGTTATTTAATTAACTATAATCTTTACAGGTTCGTTTGACCACTCAAAGTCACGTTTTCGGGTTTTCTCAAAAAACATGCGCTAAAGCTTTATTAGCGTTTTAATTCGTTTTATGGATCTGTTTTCTTTGGAAATTGTTCCCATATATTATTTAGGAATTATTAAGCCTTTAGAATCCATGCAATACCCTTTTCAAGGTTGTATTCCTCCTAGGGTCACTTAACGCTCAATTTAGCGTTTTTCTTGTTTCTTTTGGATTTATTCTTTTTACCAAAATTCATTAGGCCCTAATAGGCCCTCAATATCGTATTATTGTAACTTAGTCACCCTAATTAAGTTTGGGTTATTTCAGTAATATACGTAGGTACGAATAAGTATATATAATTACGTACATGTGCATGTAAGCATGACGTACGAGAACGAACCTATATACATAACGTGGATGGTTAATTAGCTACTATCACGTCATTAGTACAAATACGATAACGAATAGTATACATACGTACAAATCTATACATACATATATATATACATGTGAGTATTAATACCTACTTGTAAACATAAGTGTACGTAATTATACGAAAACAAATAACCGCATTGGATATCATGATAACCGAGAATCCAATCCCACGTGGTAAATAAAATACAGTGTTGAATAATACACACTCGTGAGTTTAACCGTACAACGAAAATATAAATCCCGAAGACTCACGAAAACCCGAGTTAAACAACCAACCGATTAAGGGGTTAACCACGGGCTACGAGTCAAGAATTACTATGATTAATTATGAATATCCGAAACAAAGATACTGGTAATAGTTACGTGAAATACCCGTGAATTTTGGCATAGGATTAAATTAGCATATAGTCGGGAATGTTATTAATAGAATTATTAAGGGCCCAGAGAAGCAATATACATATATATATATATTTTTTCGTCTGTCTCAAACAACTTTATTATGTTTAAGAATACAAATTTGATTTTACTTCCTTCTAAAATATTTTCCTCTTCCTAACTTATTTATTCAGCTACTATGTATTTATTCTTTTATCTATTTATTTAGATAATTCTTCTCCTTCTTTACTAACGATTAGTTAGTCTTTCTTCTATTTTTACTTTAACCAAATAATATGTATTTATCTCTCTAATCTTGAATCTAGATCCTTCCATGATTTTTAACGTTATTTGATTACTCAGTTTTCAGACTAATATTATTGTGGTAATTGTTTTACAAACTACTTCTCAATTCTCTCTCCTTCTTAATCAAATGTATATATTAATTTATTTCTACTTTATTATGTTATTTATTCCCTATTTAACTTCACGATCTTTACCAAGATTTTCTTCATCTTCGTTACGCCCTCTACGCTCCTCTCTTTCTTCAAGCTTCCAACCCCTCTTAAATTCACGTTCTTGTTTTCCCCGTCGCTGTTAGGCCGCTTCTGGTAGAAGGGTAAGGGGAATCCACTGGTAAGGTTGGATAGTTAATTCTTTGGTATTTGAGTAGTTCATAATTGTGTTTCTGCTTACCATTCTAGACACCGAATTCCCTAACGAACGCTACTGCTGATCTTGCTGAGTAATTTGTGGCGGTGAGCGTATCCAGGTAAATGTTGTGCTCAACACTCTTTACCTCTGTGTTTCGCGATTATTGATGGTTGGACTTACTATGGTTTTGAGATTGTGAAGGTTTGGGAATTATTTTTCCCCTGTGTATTCTGGTAAGATGTTTTGCGAAAGGGTTTAAATAAACATTTGGGAGGCTTCTTTGAATTGGTTATTGGATTGTTGGTACTCTTGGTACTCCGTGTATATTGTTGGTGCCTTATTGGCGCTCCGTGTAATTGTTGGTACTATGTACCCGTGGATATTCTTATTATTTGCCTGCAGACATTACTTGCAGTTAAGCTCTAATGATCTACTCCTTTGGGTCATAAGTTACCTTCTGGGGGTGTGCACACTTAAGGACGTAGAATGAGGTGGGATTCTAATTATTGCGACCCGATTTGGGGGTCGTCCGTGTAAACCATTGATTTGATTCTTGGAAAGTTCTCCCCCGAATTTTTTTACTAATGGTGGTTTGGTGTTGGTGAAATTGGTTGTCGTTGTGGTGTGAGTTAAGGTTTTGCAAATGTTAAATGAGTTTCAAAATGTATTTTACTAGTTGAGGCAATGTTTACTCAGTTTTGCTGATTTGCGCGATCCTTTTGTATTTTCTATTGTTGTTTTATGATCGCAGGTACTCATGGCTGAATGTGGGATTGGGACACGCTATCACATAGCCTAGGACGACTGGATAATTACTTCGTCTAATTTCGAGTTGAGTTATGTTTTGGAATTGCTATGTTTTACAAGTTTTGGAAACGTTTTGGTATTTGGTTAGTAGTTTAAAGCCTGAGCACTCTTTGTTAGGGTGTGCCGGTAACGCCTTTTGGATTTTGTTGTTCCGCTGTTATTTAGTTGAAGTGTTTTGTTGGAGAATTACTTTTTGTATAGGAGATCTTTTGATGGTTTTCTTATGGTTATTTGAGGTACTAAGTCATGGAAATGATTCTTCTTTGGTTACTAAGTTGTTATGTTTATTTTGGTGATGATTTGGTACTGTTTTCGCTTATGAAGATGCATATCAGGACCTGTCCGAACGTCCGTCCGGACATCCATGTTTGGACAGGCCCCGAGAGTTTAAGGTGTTTCCTCTGTTTTGGTGTGTCCGAACTTCTGTCCGAACATTGAAGTTCGGACAGCATGCGAGGACGAGGCCGACTTACAAGTCTCGACCTATGTCCGAACTTGTAAGCTCGGACCAATGTTCGGACACGCCGCATAAGAATTCTCGGACTTTGAAACTCGACTTGTGTCCGAACTTTGAAGTCCGGACACAAGTTCGGATGCCTTTGGTTTTCAGACTTTTCAACTCTCGACTTGTGTCCGAACTTCCCATATCCGGACACAAGCTCGGACCAAGCTTGTTTTGCACTTTTAGACCCCGTTTGGAGTCCGTTTTCGAAGCCGTTTTCACCGTTATATTTATAATTCAATAATCTATGTTTTAAGGCAAAATCCAGGGTGTTACAAGGTGGTATCAGAGTCATGTTTGGTAAATAAGATAAAATTTGGATTAAAAAGGAACTAAAATGTGGGGTAAGCCGTTCGGGGAATCGTAGTGCCTGCGATACTATGTATGTGGTGTTATACTATATGGATATTGAAGTTCATTCTCCGTTTGTGTATTACAAAGATTGTGATGATGTTAGCATAACTGATTGAGTGTTGTGTACTGGTATTGGAGCTATTAGATGTGTTAACTCCTATTATGAGGCAGAGATAATGGTTAGAGCTGATTAAGGACTATGACTTGGAGATTCTGTATCATGAAGGGAAGTCCAACTTGGTAGCAGATGCATTAAGCAGGAAGAGAAGTCATTCAGTGAATTCCATGTGGGTCCTTCCTGATGAGCTAGCTCGTGAGTTTCAGAAGTTGAATTTGGAGGTGATGGAATCTGGGGGAGTAGAGCACGAGGTGAAGCTGTACCACATGAGTGCTTCTTCCGACATTTACGGGGAAATACTCAAAGGGCAGCCTGGCGATGTTAAATTGGAGCGAATCAGGGAGAAGTTGAAGGAGGGGAAGGCAGAAGGGTTCGAAATCCACAATGATGGCAGTCTTAGATTCAGAGGCCGTTGGTGCGTCCCTCAGAGTTGTGAAGATGTGAAAGAGAGACTGATGAAGGAGGCTCATAATACTCCCTATTTTGTAACACCCCATCCAACAACAACACACTTAACAACAATCTGCAGCGGAAAATATACTTCATCACATTACTTAACTCGTTGGTGTTACACGTCGTTAACCACCCACGTGGCTAACAAGGCTATTACATATACATTGTATTGGTCTGATGGACTAGATTCTCGAGCGACTACACATTACTATCCCTTTCCATTAACAACTAAACATACACATACCTTGCAACTGTACCGAGTATTTACAAGCTGATGCCGATAACAATTTCGGTCTTACTACACCTACTGTACATATATAACTTAAATGATTACCCATGTACAAACGACTACCCCGTCCTACTCTCGAACGGCTTCTAGCTCCTTGTACCTGAAAATAGGAAAAGAAGAGAAAAGGGTGGCCCCCCAGGGGCTCAGTACCTTTGCTGGTATGGTAATCCCGTAGCCCACATGCTACCGGGCCACGCACAACTATTTGTCGTCTTAGCATGCGGTGATTATATCAGAATCATGCATGTAAACTACAAATACACAAACAATTAACTGCACAAACAATGGCTCATTAAAACAGCCAATACAACTACACTTAACAAATCACTCATTGTGATCTTTAACCTAGAGTGTTTCTCCTTTAACGGAGCTATTTCCTTAATAGACGACAATACCCACCATTCGGGTTATCCTTAAACGCCTCTTACAAAACTAGCATTCATATCCATAATCCACATACTCCACATCCTAACAACATATCACATCACATCACAATAAGAATTGCAGCACAAAATAATACATAAACATAACGGGAACGGTTCCCTTTACGAACCGGCCCAAACATAGTCAGTTCACTTGTAGCCTAGAGAATGTTGTCAGTCTCATGATAAGCTCGTTACAACTCGTTACCGCCTTGTTAAATGAACGGATATACTTAACACAAGGTGCCTCGGATAGTGATCCAAGCACACCGAACAAACATAAACATAGTATGCCCCTGTGGCCCGACATGAGTCAGTAAATAGCCTTGGTTAAGCTAAAGGGAAGGTTGGAAACCAAATTGGAAAGCAACCATAACATAGAGAGAGGATCGAACCTGATATGACAATGACCCCCATACTCACACGCGTGGCGGAACAGACCGGACTCTCACTTCCCCCGTTAGCATTGTTAGTAGTCAACATTGAACTCAAATAACGAATCACAAACATGGGTTAAGTCTTGTTAGACACACACACAGGGAAGGGGAGATACATTCACACACAAACATTCACACACAAACATCACATGACTAACTCACGCATAGCCGTGGTTAGAACGTTCCTTAGGTCGGAAACGTTATCACCGGATACCGTTCTCTTACGTTTACCTAATAGTGGTTAACTAGCCCTTCATGCGCATTCGAGGTTACCGGTATCGGCACGTAAACACACAACAACAATAACGACTGTAAACTCGTTTCATGATTTATCTTATAACGTGGCAAACATACAGAAAAACACATTGCCATACAAGCCGGTGTAATCCGGTAGGACACAGGTTGCAAGAAAACCATACCTGTCACCAGAGTCCACTCTATCATGTCCACTTATGTTCCTCGAGCAATTCTCGAACAACTGATAACATTACATGTACTTTTATTAACATCGGGGTAACATGATTGTTTAAAGTCTAATGCTCATAACTTATCCCCGTTAACTTAGTTAAATAACTTCACATTTTAACTTGTTTTACTTTTACATTTTAATACAACTTTTCCCCCCACTAAATTGTCATTATAACTCACTTAACATGTCCTTAACAATCTTATAATATCATTACTTGTCAATCCCCATCATTACACATCATTTTTATACCTTAAACAACATTTTTAGAGTGGTCCGGGACTTGGTCCTTACCTTAAGTCCCGTACCAACACTTAAGCAATTCTCGGCTAGTTTTAATAGGGTGATCCGGGATCTTATACTGATCCCAAGTCCCGGACCAAGACAGTCTTCTTACTCTCGGCCCTTTTTTGTGTATGGTCCGGGACATCATCCAATTCCTAGGTCCCGGACCACTGTAACAGAATTCCCAAATTGACATTCTCAAGTCTTGTTTCATCTATTTTCTTCATCCATTGATTACCCAAACTTCACACATGAACTTAGGCATATTCTAATACCAAAATATCACTTTGATTCACCTTAAAACATTGTCCAACTTGTCACCCATTTTTCTTACAAATCTCTTAACACTTGTAACATTTCTCTTTTGGTTTTCTAAGTGGTATTTCACCTATAATGACCACTATACCAAGATGTTTCCTCTACACCTTAACATCATCTCCCAAGCCTCTTTTCTCACTAACTAATTTCCTTGTTCACGCCTTCTTAAAATTTCTTTCTCACAACCTTACCTAAACATCATTCATTCCTTGTACATCAACATTACCTAAACCTAAAACAAACTTCTCCAAGACTTTATTACATCCCAAAAACACTCATTGAATTCCTAGAACTTCCAAGACAATACCTAAGTCCTTGTAACACTCTACAACACCTTAATACATGTTTTCTTCCCTAATAAACATTCATCCATTCCTCACATTTCCTAGTTCACCAAAACTCATTTAAGCACTTAAAACTTCTTGTACATTGTCCAAATTTTGCCATGGGTTCTCCTAGCATATTGTCATACCAAAACACATTGTTTTTCACCATTAGACATTCAAGAACACCTAAATCCATCAAGAACCTTCTCACACACAAAACTTCACCAAATTTTACACTACATCACAATATAGTGCAAAATCAAATTGCTTGGCACTTAGGCCCTTAAATAACATGGCTCTTAGGCCCTTAAATTGCATAAACCATAAACACTGAATTTCCACATGTATATATTGCCTTTGACCTGCAAATACCCAACAATACATATGCCCTTAATAAACTCCTTGAGAGCATTTTACTAGCTCATTTGCCATTGGCTCCTTAGGTATTTTATTAAGCAAATCAAGCTCATTTTTCCTAGGCATTTAAACTACATTTAGATAGTTTGTTTACCTCTTTTCCTTCACAAGTTTTTTCATTGTCACCCCTTGCTCCTTCTTTGATAGAAAACCGGCAAGGCTTTGATTGCTTGTCAAACTTCTAATCAATGTACAAGCAAGGTAATGAGTACTCAAGCTTCATGCTTAAACTCATTGTAAACCCTAGGTTATATATACATTATCTTTACACGTTAGGATAGTTGTTTTACCTTGGAAACAAAAGAGAGCTTGAATAAGCATCAAGAGAGGACTCCTCCTTGTCCTTTGAAGATTGAAATGGAGCTATGAAAGAACAAGAGAAGACACCATCAAAGGTGATTCTCGGTTACACAGAAAAACAAGAGGAAATGTTGTTTTTCTTTGATTTTCCTTACCTTGAAGCAAAGGAGAATAACAAGGCATGAAAATATGAGCTCAAGCTCCTTCAAGGGTGAATCTCCATGGCACCGAAATGGAGCTTTTGAAGATTTGAAAAGACAAGGTTGTAGAGCTTGCTCCAACTAGAAGAATGGTGGTCTTGAAATTGAATTTGGACCATGGAGCTAGGAGATACAAGCCATGGAAGTTGAGAAATGGTGAAGTTGCTGTTGCATAACCGATGGAGAAGGAAGAAGAAGATAGATGACCGTGGGAAATGAAGAAGGAAAGAAGAGAATGAGAAGAAACTTGCTTTTGGAGATATTTGTAAGTTAAAGCAAGTAGTAACTAGCTTTATCACTTTCTTTCTTTCTTATTAAGCTAACAAGGGGGATGACTCATCCCTTGTCAAAAACCGGCCCCCATTATTCACCTAGGGGTGTTTTGGTCTTTGTTGACCAATTAACTTACTTATATTGACTTATGTCATAAACTAGCATATTTTAGTTACTATTCACCAAAAACAAGGCACATACTTGTGAAAATTTTGATTTCCCATTGATTTAGACCTCCAAATGTGATACTAAGTAGTACACATGTTAATTAAAGAGTAATGATGGACACTTAGCCATTCAAAACTCATTTACAAGACAATTTTTCAAAAATGTGCTTTAAGGCTCCTTAAAGCACATTTTGTGTTTTAACTTGTTTTCAAGCTTGGATTCTTTAATAATTGATTTAATACGTTCATTAACATATTTATAAGGTATAGGTATGACTTTTAGGTCTTATACAAATTTATCCCAAGCTTAGAGCACATTTTTGCCCATATTGACTTTAAGGTATTTATTTGTGTTTTGTTTGGTTTAATTGTCTACCAAGGTTTCCTAAGGACTTAACTAGCCTTATTAAATCATAATTGACTATTATTTAGTCTTGGTAGGTTCTTTGGGTCCTAACCAAGTTCACTCCAAGCTTAGAGCATGTTTTTGCTCAAACTGTCTTTATGGTACTTTATTGGTTTTACCATGGTTTAAATTGTTCACTGATGTTTCTAAGGCACTTTTTAGCCTTTAAATAACATAGCTTGATGTCTAATCAACATATCAAGGTTTGGGGTATTTCAATCTCCCTATTCAGTCCACCCAGGTGGAGATAAATTGTACAAGGATCTGAAGAAGCTGTTCTGGTGGCCTAAGATGAAGCGAGAAGTTACAGAGTTCATGTCTAGATGCCTCACCTGTCAGAAGGTTAAGTTCGAGCATAAGAGGATGGGAGGATTGTTGCAGCCTTTGGAGGTACCCAAATGGAAGTGGGACTCTATTTCTATGGATTTCGTAGTTGGGCTACCGCCAGCGAAGGGTGGAGTCAACCAGATATGGGTGATCATGGATCGACTCACCAAGTCCGCTCGATTCATACCTATGAAGAACACTTGGTCTATGAGTCAGTTAGTGGATGCATACATTAAGTATGTGGTTAGATATCATGGCGTGCCTCAGACGATAGTATCTGATCGATACTCGAGATTTTTGGCACATTTCTGGCAGCATTTTCAGAAGGCTATGGGTACTAAATTGAAGTTGAGCACTGCTTTTCACCCGGCGACAGACGGTCAGACAGAGAGGACCATCCAGACCTTGGAGGACATGCTTCGGGCAAGTGTCATGGACTTTCAGGGGACCTGGGCAGACAGACTTCATCTGGTGGAGTTTTCATATAATAACAGTTACCACTCTGGCATTAAGATGGCTCCCTATGAAGCATTGTATGGGAGGAAATGCAGAACCCCTTATGTTGGAGCGACATCAGCGAGACAGTGATATTGGGACCCCAGCTGATAGAGGAGACGATGGAGCAGGTCCGAATCATCCAGAGCCGAATGAAAGCGGCCCAGGACAGGCATAAGTCCTATGCTGACTTAAAGAGGAGACCGGTTGAATTCGAAGTTGGTGATAGAGTCTTCCTGAAGGTGTCTCCTGTGAGAGGGGTAACCAGATTTGGGAAGAAGGGGAAATTGAGCCCTAAATTCATGGGTCCTTACGAGGTCCTGGAGAGAATTGGAGAGGTGGCCTACAGATTGGCCCTACCTGGCGAGCTGGAGAGAGTCCATAATGTTTTCCATGTCTCTCATCTGAAGCGTTATGTTCCCGACTCATCCCACATTCTACAGCCTGAGGTGCTGGAGTTGGAGCAGAACCTATCGTACGAGGAATACCCCATTAAGGTATTGGACACCAAGACCAGAGAGACCCGATCGAAGTCCACCCGAATGGTCAAGGTGTTGTGGTCGAATCATGGGACTGAGGAGGCGACGTGGGAGGTCGAAGGGGAAATGAAGAAGAAGTACCCTCAGCTTTTCGAGCAGGTAACCATTTAAGACTAATGTCAAGTTCAGTTGGATTCGGCTTTCAGAATCAATTTTGGTTGGGGCATTCTCTAGGCTTAGCTTCGAGGGCGAAGCTTTCTTATAAGGGGGATGAGATGAAATACCCGTGAATTTTGGCATAGGATTAAATTAGCATATAGTCGGGAATGTTATTAACAGAATTATTAAGGGCCCAGAGAAGCAATATACATATGTATATATATATATATATATATATATATATATATAATATATATATTCGTCCGTCTCAAACAACTTTATTATGTTTAAGAATACAAATTTGATTTTACTTCCTTCTAAACTATTTTCCTCTTCCTAACTTATTTATTCAGCTACTATGTATTTATTCTTTTATCTATTTATTTAGATAATTCTTCTCCTTCTTTACTAACGATTAGTTAGTCTTTCTTCTATTTTTACATTAACCAAATAATATGTATTTATCTCTCTAATCTTGAATCTAGATTCTTCCATGATTTTTAACGTTATTTGATTACTCAGTTTTCAGACTAATATTATTGTGGTAATTGTTTTACAAACTACTTCTCAATTCTCTCTCCTTCTTAATCAAATGTATATATTAATTTATTTCTACTTTATTATGTTATTTATTCCTTATTTAACTTCACGATCTTTACCACGATTTTCTTCATCTTCGTTACGCCGTCTCTACGCTCCTCTCTTTCCTCAAGCTTCCAACCCCTCTTAAATTCACGTTCTTGTGTTTCCCCGTCGCTGTTAGGCCGCTTCTCTGGTGCCGGTTCTGGTAGAAGGGTAAGGGGAATCCACTGGTAAGGTTAGATAGTTAATTCTTTGGTATTTGAGTAGTTCCTGATTGTGTTTCTGCTTACCATTCTAGACACCGAATTCCCTGACGAACGCTACTGCTGATCTTGCTGAGTAATTATGTGGCGGTGAGCGTATCCAGGTAAATGTTGTGCTCAACACTCTTTACCTCTGTGTTTCGCGATTATTGATGGTTGGACTTACTATGGTTTTGAGATTGTGAAGGTTTGGGAATTATTTTTCCCCTGTGTATTCTGGTAAGATGTTTTGCGAAAGGGTTTAAATAAACATTTTGGGAGGCTTTCTTTGAATTGGTTATTGGATTGTTGGTACCTCTTGGTACTCCGTGTATATTGTTGGTGCCTTATTGGCGCTCCGTGTAATTGTTGGTACTATGTACCCCGTGGATATTCTTATTATTTTGCCTGCAGACATTACTTGCAGTTAAGCTCTAATGATCTACTCCTTTGGGTCATAAGTTACCTTCTGGGGGGTGTGCACACTTAAGGACGTAGAGGGAGGTGGGATTCTAATTATTGCGACCCGATTTGGGGGTCGTCCGTGTAAACCATTGATTTGATTCTTGGAAAGTTCTCCCCCGAATTGTTTTACTAATGGTGGTTTGGTGTTGGTGAAATTGGTTGTCGTTGTGATGTGAGTTAAGGTTTTGCAAATGTTAAATGAGTTTCAAAATGTATTTTACAAGTTGAGGCAATGTTTACTCAGTTTTGCTGATTTGCGCGATCCCTTCGTGTTTTCTATAGTTGTTTTATGATCGCAAGTACTCATGGCTGAATGTGGGATTGGGACACGCTATCACATAGCCTAGGACGACTGGATAATTACTTCGTCTAATTTCGAGTTGAGTTATGTTTTGGAATTGCTATGTTTTACAAGTTTTGGAAACATTTTGGTATTTGGTTAGTAGTTTAAAGCCTGAGCACTCTTTGTAGGGTGTGGCGGTAACACCTTTTGGATTTTGCTGTTCCGCTGTTATTTAGTTGAAGTGTTTTGTTGGAGAATTACTTTCTGTATAGGAGATCTTTCGATGGTTTTCTTATGGTTATTTGAGGTACTAAGTCATGGAAATGATTCTTCATTGGTTACTAAGTTGTTATATTTATTTTGGTGATGATTTGGTACTGTTTTCGCTTGTGAAGATGCATATCAGGACCTGTCCGAACGTCCGTCCGGACATCCATGTTCGGACAGGCCCCGAGAGTTTAAGGTGTTTCCTCTGTTTTGGTGTGTCCGAACTTCTGTCCGAACATTGAAGTTCGGACAGCATGCGAGGACGAGGCCGACTTACAAGTCTCGACCTATGTCCGAACTTGTAAGCTCGGACCAATGTTCGGACACGCCGCGTAAGAATTCTCGGACTTTGAAACTCGACTTCTGTCCGAATTTCCCATGTCGGACACAAGCTCGGACCAAGCTTGTTTTGCACTTTTAGACCCCGTTTGGAGTCCGTTTTCGAAGCCGTTTTCACCGTTAGATTTATAATTCAATAATCTATGTTTTATGGCAAAATCCAGTGTGTTACATTACATATCTCAGTAGATCGGGTTACGGGATTCGAGCGCAGGGAACGTAGAGGATAGGCGTGCACTCGTCGCGCTAGCATTACTCGTCGGGGTACGGTATGTTCATTGTGTGGTCTGAACCCCTGAGGGAAGCCTCGGGTTTGGGTATTACTTGTGTATATGACAAGAGTGATATGCGTGAAATGCATGATGTGTGTGGATTAATTCCTTGATTGTCAAGTGAACGTTATAGTGTGCTTAAGAATTTTACATATGCTTATATGCATGTATGTCTGGGTTGAAACGTATGCTTGACCGTTTATATCGCATTATTATTATTGTATACGAACATCCTTTCGGACTAATACTACGTCCAATATAGATCGACTTATATAAACATACGTATGCGATCAATATGATGAAGTTGTTGTTACTTAATAATACACCTAGTATTATAATTATATACACAGTAACCTAAGAAAATACTTAGGTACGAGACACGACTATGTCGGTCTCTAGAACATGGACCTCGAACGTGAATACGACTTAGATTATTTCTAGGTATGCGTAAGACCCTTGGGGCAGTTGTATAATGAATGAGTACTCTGTAACCCAATAATAAACGTGTCTAGTTAAACCCTGGTCTGCATTCGTTCCAGTAGGTTGCGTATAGTGATCACTGAATGTTCTTCCCGGATCGGGGTTTCCACTCTATTAAGCCCGCATTCGTTGGCCGGAATGTACCACCATTGGTACCAGGCTTCTTGCCACCAGGATGACTTTCCATTAATGAATAAAAATTTACGGGTTGTCTAACTTGACACCCAACAAGTGATAAGGTTTACAGAATGATGGGGACCTGAGAGGTCAGTGGTATATAATAAAAATAAGATCGTTTGCAGAATGACTATGCACTCCCGTGTTTTATTTCGTTTGTTGTGATTACGCATGTATCGTGTTTTATGTGAATGTAGTAACTACCTTGAGTGTGTTTAAACATTTCCATCCATGTATTTACAGTTTCAATATATCTGTAAACCGGTACAGCATGTAAAAAACCTCATGTTAAGACGGCTAATTGACCTAAAGGGTCTAGGACAACATAGTTAACATACTCGGCCAAGTGCTGAGCCCTCCATGGGCACCGATATTTTATGTTTCAAGTAAATGATGATTGGAGCCAGAGAGCAGGATCATGGGTAGATGACCTCGACCTTTATTTATTACGCTTCTAGGATTAATGTTAGTACGTGATAACTTTGGAAATACTATAAGTGCTCACTTGTCATAGTTATTGAGTAGTATTAGGGATGTTATAGTTAGTATCTCATTCGTCACTGCGGTTATCTATTGTCGATGTTTATTATATTTCGTTTATGCTTCATTACTCGCATGGGTGAGTAATGGCATGTGACACCCGAGTGAGGATTATTAGTATTTCAATTTCCGCTGTAAGGTGTAATAAATTCTGCTACGTGAGTGATTATTACAAGTTTATTGTGAGGGGTGTTACAGAAGCTTTTTAATTTCTAATATATATATATGTATCGGGCAAGCCTTGGCATAATTATATCTTTATTTATAACACAATTAATTTTGCATGGAGTTAATGTGTAGGAGAAGGAGAAAAAACGCCCTGTTACATTCTTAGAGCTTTTTTATCGTACATACTAAACGTAAGAAGGGACATGGTAATTTCGTTGATCCAAAATCTAAAAGTGTATCAGTGAGTACTTATTAACTCGACATTATTTATAATCTTTTTTATTGCACAGTATTTATATTAATGTGTATGCTCATATTGTTCTAATTTATATAAGAAGCTTATGTAGCTTCTATGGAGCAGAAGTATGGTCCTGGCCCTAATTTGCATCCTAAATTCGACCCGGAAGCTTGGTGCGGAGCAATTGGAGGAATGAAGACAACACATACTCATGTGTATGGATTTGGCACCACACCACGTGCAAAATAGATTTTTACTTCATGTTCTAAACTTGAAACAACTTCTTCCTCAGTTTCTGGGGAACCTTCAAGATCTGTTGGAGCTACCACTGAAGTTAACGAGTTAAGACAAGAAGTGTCAACCTTGAAGGAAACACTAGTTGGGTTACAAGATCAGATGAAGGAATCTGAAATACCCCTAACCTTAAAAACTTAATTAAATGATGTATTAATGATCTAAGATGGCTAATGAACATCTAAATACCATTGGGGAACAATCTAAAAGATCTCAACAAGGCAAAACATGCCTTAAGATCGGTAAAGCCAAAAATGTGCTTTAAGACACCATAGAGATTGTATCACCTCAAGTAGGATCCAAAGTGGATTCCTAAGTATTATAATGAAGTAATGAACATTATAAAACCATTCTCAAAGGAAACCAAGCTCTAAAACATGTTCTAACACAAAATGTGCTTTAAAATTCCTTAAAGCACGTTTTTGAGAAAATTGACTTTCTAAGTGGGTTTTGAGTGGTGTTAGGCATTGGATTAGACCTTGATATACTAATGTACTATAATGTACGACATTAGAAGGTCTAAATCCAAAATTTCAAAAAAAATCGAAAATATGGCATTCATTTGTGAATAGTAACCCAAATAGTGCATTTTTTAGCAAAATTGACTAAGTATGGTCAATGGTCAATTAATGACCACCCTAACCCTTTGGCTTTCGGCAGGCATGGAGCATGAAAGACAGCTCATTCTACTTTAACACTAAATATCTAGCTAATTTGGTGAATCACCATTTTACTATTCCATTTTATAATTTTATTCATTTAAACACATTATCTTTCTTTCTATTGCCTCTTGTCCCATTCCAGGCAAGCCATCAGCCTTCTCTAATCCTCTCAAGCTGTGTTCTTGAGTATGCAAGGAAAATCAATCTCTTAAGCACCTAAGGTAATGGTTTAAGGCATATTTTAGCTTTTTTCTTCATTTTTTCATTACCTATACATGGAGCTCATGATCTATCACTTTCCATGGCTCATTCTCAGTGTTTTAAACCTTGAACAACAACCAATCTCGGCTGAAGAAAGTCTAGGGACCAAGCTTTCCAAAATTTGCATTACAAGGTAAAAACATACCTTAAGCATCTCCTTTCTCCATCCGGTTTTATTCTTCTGATTTTTATGAGTTTATTCACTCATAATCTTCATATTTACATGTTTATTCAGTTGCTTAACCATTTGGAGCAAGGGTGGCCAAAAATCAAAGGAAATACCATTCTTTAAGGCATTTTGCCAAGGTAAAACCTATTACCATAGCAGCTTGTTGTTGTCTAGCTATTTTCTATGTTAATATGGTGAATTTAACACCATGTGGTGTGTTTAATTTAGGCCAAAATCCTTTGGAAATTTCCTTGCATTTTTAAGGTGATTTTTGCCTTAAATCTTACATTAATTGTTCTTTATGGTTAAGCTCATGCTTGGACTATAACCATATCTTATTTTGGTGTATTAAACATGTCTAAATGATGTGGTGATTTTTCCTCCAAGCTTCCGAGTTGTTACTAAGGATAAACCAATGTATAAACACCTTAAACTTATGATTTAATGATTTCTTAGCATATATATTATATGTGGCGAGAGTGGAGTTAATTATATGGGTGATTTTAACCTATGTATGGAAAAAAATGACTAAGATAAATTAAGCTAGTCATTTAAGTGATTTAATTAACATAATGGTCAAATTATGTCATTATGTGGAAAAATAAATAAACTACAGCAAGGCCGAGAGTTTATAGTATAATTTGAGCTATTTATGTGTAATTTTATGTTATAAAGTAAAGTTGTAATAAGGCCATGTCATTAGGCCATTTTAATTTAAGTTTAAAGCGTATTTAGTTTAATTTATGCTTATATAATTAAGTTTGGGGTCAAATGGTAATTACTAGTAAAATATAAAGCCGTGGGTTTAATTTAGATGAATTTAGGGTTTTTAAATGAATTTATTAAAAATTATAACATTTTATAAAGTTTTGGGTCAAAATTGTAAAGATAGAAAACTATAGGGTATAATTGGTAATTACTGAAAGTTTGGTTCCAATTTGGCATTAGAAGTCAAAGTTGACTATATAGGAGACTTTGACCAAGTTTTGTGAATTTAGGAAATTAAAATACTACCTTATATTAAGATAGTTATTAAATTGTAAAATATTTATAAGAGATGGGGTTATATTGTGATTTCCGAAACTTTGGGGTACTAAATGGGATTTAGTACAGACCTTAAGTTATTAGGAATTTTTAGAAATTTATTTGGTTAAATTTGGAGTTTATATGAATTATATAAGTATAATATATGATATTTCAAGACATTGTTACAAATGGGTAACATATGGGTAAAAACCGAGATTTATAGGAAGTATAAGGTTAGGAATAATATTTATAACCTTTTGGTATAGTTTGGTAATTTTTGGAGTTATATATAAGGTTTTATAAAGATATATGTATAATATATAGTTTTAATGACATAAGAAAACTATGTATTATAAAGTGAGGAGATTTAGTAATTACATAAAGTTTGGTGGTAGGAATTTAATTAAAACAGACCCTTGGGACTGTTCGGTAATTATAGCCTTTAAAAACAATAGGTTATAATTATATTTAGGTTTAAGTATTATAATATAAGATATATATTATAAGTGTAACAATGAAATATAATTTGGGGTTGATTTGTAATTTATGGAAGTATAGTGGGTGATAATAAAAACCGAGAGTATAAGGGGCTGTTTGGTATTTAATAACAATTTATAACTATAGGTTATAATTGTTTTTGTAACACCCCATCCAACAACAAATACATAACAACAATCTGCAGCGGAATACACAACTCATCAAATAACTCAACTCGCTGGTGTTACACGCCGTTAACCACCCACGTGGCTAACAAGGCTAATACACATACATTGTACCGGTCTGATGGGCTAAATTCCCGAGCGACTACACATTACTATCCCTTTCCATTAACAACAACAACAACGTACAACTTTCACTATACCGAGTATTTATAAACTGGTGCCGACAACAATTTCGGTCTTACTACACCTACTGTATACATACACTTAAATGATTACCCATGTACAACGACTACCCGTCCTACTCTCGAACGGCTTCCAGCACTTCGTACCTGAAATAGGAAAAGAAGAGAAAGGGTGGCCCCCAAGGGGCTCAGCACCTTTGCTGGTATGGTAATCCCGCAGCCCACATGCTACCGGGCCACGCACAACTAATTGTCGTCTTAGCATGCGGTTGATTATTTTTAAATCATGCATGCAACTGTAAACACACAACACATAACCATTTCGCCTCAACGGGCTCAACAAACGGATAATATATCCTTACTTAATAAGTCACTCAAGGTATTCAATATCCCTAGAGTGTTCCTCCTCTAATGGAGCTACATCCTTAACAGACGACACTTACCCTTAAATCGGGTTATCCTTAAACGCCTCTTATCACACACTGGGATTCATATCCATGATCCACATACTCCACATTTTACAACATATAACATACACTACATAACATCACACAACAACACTTTGCACGTTTCAACGTGCTCAACATAACACCGCAATAGATATTGCATCACAAAAAATACATAACATAACGGAAATGGTTCTCTTAGGAACCGACCCAAACACAGTTAGTTCACTGGGAGAGCCTAGAGGATGCTGTCAAACTCATGCTAAGCTCGTTTACATAACTCGTTACCGTTCTGTTAGGCGAACGAATAACTTAACATAAAGATGGATCGGGTTTAGTGACCCGAACACAACATACATAATCCCCAACAGACGTGAGTCAAGAGCCTTGGTTAAGCTCAGGGGTGATCGAAGACTAATGAAGGAAGACAATCAACAGAGAGGAAGCTGAAGAAACTGTATACAACAACTCCCAAACAACGCGCGACCGGAACAACCGGATTCCTCACCCCCCCATAATATATAAATATTCACAGTTAAAGACTCCGCTGTGGAACCTATCACATCATCACACAATACAGTATTACAACTGAGTTAATCACGCAAAGGAGGGTCATACACTTACAGCAACATCACACGACTAACTCACGCATAGCCGTGGTTAGAACGTTCCTTAGGTCGGAAAGGTTATTACCGGATACCATTCTCTTACGTTTACCTAATAGTGGTTAACTAGCCCTTCAAGCGCATTTGAGGTTACCGGTATCGGCACGTAAACATACAACAACAATAACGACTGTAAACTCGTTTCATGATTTATCTTATAACGTGGCAAACACACAGAAAAACACATTGGCATACAAGCCGGTGTAATCCGGTAGGACACAGGTTGCAAGAAAATCATACCTGTCACCGGAGTCCACTTTATCATGTCCACTTACGTTCCTCGAGCAATTCTCGAACAACTGATAACATTACATGTACTTTTATTAACATCGGGGTACATGATTGTTTAAAGTCTAATGCTTATAACTTATCCCCGTTAATTTAGTTATATAACTTCACATTTTAACTTGTTTTACTTTTACATTTTAATACAATTTTTCCTCCACTAAATTGTCAATAACTCACTTAACATGTCCTTAACAATCTTATAACATCATTACTTAACAATCCCCTCATTACATATCATTTTATAACCTTAACATTTAAATCATCTTACTTAACTTAATCTCTCAAGTCGATATATATTTATCTTTCTAACCATCAATACTCTCTTAATGGCATACCACTAATACCACTTAACATTCTTAAAATTAATTTTTTTTTTTATGGTCCGACCGACCCACCGACCGACCCACCCCCTGGGTAGGTCGGCTGTAGAGATCATCTAAGTTCACAGTTTCAGCCCGACCGACCCAGACTGGGGTCGGTCCCCTAGGTAGGTCGGCTGCAGAAACTTCCTAAGAATTGTCCAAATTGTTCCAAACTTTTCCTTAAGTCTCCCAATGTGTTGCAACACCATATGACACCTCAAACACACCTTTAGCCATGTACTAAACTCTTTAAATCACACACCAAAACCATCTTATCATTCACAAATTCCTTACAAAATTCTTAGCACTTGGAATGTTTCCTCCTTAGGATTTCTAAGTGGTACTTCACCAATATTGACCACTATACCAAGGTGTTTCCTCTACACCTTAACATCATCTCTCAAACTTCTTCTCTTACTAACTAAATCTCCTTTTCACATCTTGCCTAAACATCACTTCTTCCTTGTACATCAACATTCCTAAACCTTAAACAAACTTCTCCAAGACTTGAATACATTCTCAAAAACACACATTGAATTTCTAGAACTTCCAAGATAATACCTAAATCCTTGCATCACTCTAAATCACCTTAATACATGTTTTCTTCCCTAGTAAAACATTTGTTCACCTTTAACACTTCCTAGTTCACCAAAACTCATTTAAAACACCTAGAACTCCTTATACATTTTCCAAATTTTGCCATAGCTTCTCTTTTATATCCTCACATCCAAACACTTAGGTTTTTACCTTACTTCATTCAAGAACACCTAAAATCCATCAAGAACTTCCTCACACACAAAACTTCACCAAATTTACACTACATCACAATATAGTGCATAAACTTAAATTGCTTGGCACTTAGGCCCTTAAATAGCATAAACCATAAACACTGAATTTCCACATTTAAATGCCTTCAACCTGCGAATACACACAACAATGCTCCCATGTCCTTTTAGTCCACCTGGTGGATAGTTTCCTAGCTCATTTTCCCATTGGCTCTTTAGGTTATTTATTAAGCAAATATAGCTCAATTCCCTAGTACAATAAACCACATTAAGAGAGGTTATTTACCTCTTTGTTTTTCCAAGTTTTCTCACTTGTTTTCTCTTGTTTTTCTTGATTGAAAATCGGCAAGGAGCTTTTATCACTTGTCAACCTTCTAACCAATATACATATAAGGGTAATGAGCATTAAGTTTAATACTCAAACTCATAATTAAACCCTAGGTTTACATAAGTGTCTTAAAACACTAAAATTGATGTTTACCTTTGGAATTTGAAAGAGAACTTGAACAAGTGGCAAGATAGGACTCCTCCTAGCCCTTTGAAGTTTGGATTAAGCTAAAAAGATAGCAATGTAATGCACCATTGTAAGGTGAATTTTCGGCCACACACTAAAACAAGAGGAAATGTTGTTTTTCTTTGATTTTCCTTACCTTGAAGCAAAGGAGAATGTCAAGGCATGAAAAGGTGAGCTCAAGCTCCTTCAATGGAGAATCTTCATGGCACCAAAATGGAGTTCTTGAAGATTTGAAAAGAGAGAAGTGTAGAGCTTGACCTAACTAAGACAAATATGGTCTTGGAATTTGATTTGGTGCATGGAGCTAGAAGTTACAAGCATTCAAAGATGGAGAATGGTATATGGCTGTAGCAAAACGAGATGGAGAAGGGAGGATGAGGTTGGAGACGGTGGGAACCAAGAAGAAAAGAAGAGAAAGTGAGGAGAGAGGTTTAGTTTGGAGATATTTATGTTATAAGGCATAAAGTAACTTTTCACTTTATTCTTTTTCTTTTCTTTATTTGCTAGCCAAGTGTGATGACTCACACACTAAAAACCGTGCCCCCTTCAATATATAAGATACTTATGGTCTTTGTTGACCATTTAACTAATTAAAGTTGACTTAAGTCAAAACTAGCACTATTTGGGCACTATTCACAAACTAAGGCACATATTTGTGAAATTTTTGATTTCCCATTGATATAGACTTCCAAATGTGATACTATATAGTACACATGTTAATTAAAGAGTAATGATGGACATCTAGCCATTCAAAACTCATTTACAAGACAATTTTTCAAAAACGTGCTTTAAGACTCCTTAGAGCACATTTTGTGTTTTAACTTGTTTTCAAGCTTGGTTTTCTTTGGTAATTGATTAAATATGTTCATTAACATACTTTTAAGGTATAGGTATGACCATTAGGTCTTATACAAATGTAACACCCCAACCGTTAATCTCGTCATTACCTCTTAAACCGTTACTAATTACTCCTACTCACGCAGCGGAACTCTAATTACAACGAGGGGTGAAACAACGCCGTTAGCCACCCATGTGGCTAACCAGGCCTTTCTTACATACCGTAACGGTCTGATGAACTGGAACAACAAGAGTACTTCATACAAATACAATACTCAATTCATATCTCTACTATACCGAGTCTACAATATACGGATGCCGATAACATACTCGGACTTACACCTCATTCAAACGCATAAGTAATTACAATCTAACTACCCATGCTCACAGCAGTCCCCGTCCTACTCTCTCGAACGGCGGTCAGCTTCAAGTACCTGCACACTAAAAACGTTCCCCCTAGGGGGTCAGCTTACGCTGAATATGAAATTCGCATATACCGCGTGCTAACCGCGGTACGCCGACTACTTTGGGTCGGATATACATGGAGTTCATTTTTAATCAAACAACATGCATCATGGCAATACAATATATGTGTATATCACACAAGGAATCTACATCCAATCACGGAACACGATTCCTAACTAACATAACAATGTTGTTAGTGGTAACTGGTTACTCTTAGGCATTGAGGGTTATTCCTCACTATGCCTTGTTTACTTATTCAATACCTCACCCGCTCTCTCGGGTTACTTATTCATATCCACACCCATTCTCTTGGGCTACTCGTACTATACTCACCCACACTCTCGAGTTACTTATTCTCATTATCTCACCCATACTCTTGGGTTAATTATACTCATTATCTCACCCATACTCTTGGGTTAATTATACTCATTATCTCACCCACACTCTTGGGTTATTCATACTCAAGCTCTTGTAGATTCTCGAGACACTACAGGTCTCCTACGTCACGCTTGTTACTCTTATTACATACTTAAGCCAAAACTCATGGCTCTCGTGCATAGTCTTACTTCCCCGGTTTCGACCCTACTCTGGGTCTAGCATGGTGGGAAGGTTCAACTAGCTCCCGGAACTCTCTCTTAGTTCCAATCTCTTTTTACATAGGTCCGACTACTCTCGGACTACTCACGTTCCCATACACTCCTCTCTCGGAGTTATAATAATTTTATGTATATTAGTCTAGAAGCATCACTCTTGATGTTTCTAATGACTTTGGGAACTTTACTTAAATTCGGGTAATCTTAGGCTTAAGGGTTACCCTTACATTCATATACTTGTACTTTTGGTTATTTTCTTATACAGGGTAAAATCCTCATATAGGAGGTCGACCATGTCTCAAAGGAGTTACATAGTCCCTTAGGTCTCTTTTACTTTCTTATAAGTTCACATTATTGGACTAACTTCGATCCTCTCGTTGGAGGTTCATTTATCTCTCCACTCATATTTATTCCGTGGATTGTTTCAATAAGGTTTACTAACCGTTATCGGGTATTTACTCAACCCGTACATCTCCTCACGTTCTAGGGAGTTCATTTGTTTGCGTTATCGTTATACTTAATCGATAGCTTGTGTGTGTTTGCATGTTACCATTGTTCGTGAGACTACCCGATCTACGGGTTCCTAGTCAATCACTACTCTATGAGTCGGTCTATGCACTATGTTAGACCACACCGGCATACAAGTATGTTAGTTATACAACATACAATAAAGCATACTTAATCAAACAAGGGATTATTTTCATGCTTTAATCTGATTAAGCCGGCAAACAAACACACAATCAGAGTAACTCGGTTAGCATACGGGGCATGAGAAAATCATACCTTTCACCGGGATTTTTACTTTTACGTGTCATCTCACCATGCTTGGTTCACACACGATCCACTGATAACATTCAAATGTTTTATTAACATCAAAGCATTACGGTATGTAAAACTAATACTCCCGTACTTAACCCCGTTATCCCGTTTAACTTAGTTTTACTCATGTGTTCTTAAACTCACAACTTTCTCTTTCACTTATCAAACTTGTTTACACTCCTAATGACCTTTAAACATCATTATTCATGTCCTAATTACCTTATATTATCATTACCATTCAATTCCCCATCATTAGAATGCAAGAAAACACATTCTGTTACACTTCTGGCCTGGTCCGGGTTTGTGTCCGGGGTTACAAACCCGGACCAAACACTGGAATCACTTTCTGTCGTATTTTTCATGTGTTCCGGGTTTGTGTCCGGGTTTACAAACCCGGACCATCCCCTGGGATGGCCTTCTGCCATGTTTTTGCTATGTTCCGGGTTTGCATTCCGATTGCAAACCCGGACAACCCCTGGAACTGTCAAAATTTGTAGTTTTTCACCACTTTTAAACCCCTAAATCACCTCTAATCATTTCCTAATCATTCCATAAGTTTTCCACATGTTTAATCATCATAAAACATGCTCTAAACCTCTTCAAATCATGGGTTAAACCCTTACACAAATTCTTGCTCCAATTCACACTTTCTTTCATTCTCATTTCTACACTAATGCACACTTGTGCATTCTCACTCCTCTCTTGGCACTTGCATTTTGTTCTCTCTTAATTTTACCAACCCAAACTTCCAAGATAATGCACACCTCATACCAAGTTCCAAAACTCACTCTTAAAGCCTTAAATCTCCTTTGTTTTCTAGAAACTCCTCAAGCATTTAAACAATCTCTTTGCTACAGATTTTGCACCAATCTTCTATCTTATCACAAGCATACCCAAAGTGGTTTACTAACTCCAATCAATCTTCATACATACCTAGCCTTTCCTAGGTTATTCTCCACACAAATCATCACTTAAACCACTTAGATTGCCACATAAATTTTGCCATAACTTGGCTACTTCTCTAACATTGCCCAAAACTCATACCACCATTTAAATCATCCTAAAACTAGCCAAACCACAAGGGTTCTATCAGCACTCAATATTTCCTCATTAATCAAGCAAAACTCATTAAACACCATAAAGCATAATTCATCATATACATAGCTCCCAAAACAAGCATTAACTCACAAAGGCTTTTTCACTTGCATTATTTCTAAGCAAGCACATTATCACCACAACTCAAGTGGGGTTCATTCATCTTATTAACCCTTCCCAAATACTAATAACACTTAGTTAAGTTTCTTACCTTAAATTTTCTTAAGTTTCCTTTTATTTCTCTTCTCCCCTCTTCTTCCTTCAAAACCGGCCAAGGCAATTCATTTGCCCACTTCTCTAGCCACATTCAAATTTCAAAATAAGCACCAAGGAGCTCCTTTAGGCTCGCCAATAAACTAAAATTCACAAGGATGCTTAAAGCACCAAATTAGGTTTTACCTTTGGAATTTCTTGAATGGTTTTCAACTCTTGAATCTTAAGAGGGACTCCCACCACCATTAAAGCTTGGAGAATATCTCAAACAAGGAAGAAAAGCTAGTCATTACCAAAAGCCAAAATCGGCCAAGGTGGGAAAATGGAGAAACATGACTTTTTCATGGATATTTTTACCTTGCTAGAAAGGGGAAGCTTCAAGCTTCAAGTTTATGTGCTTTTCTCCTCAAATGGGCAACACCCATGAAAATGAACTTCAAGCTTTTGGGATTTTGAAAAGAGGGAAAGGTAGAGTTTTGAGAGGAGTTTAAATATGCGATTATTTTTCAATTCGGAGCAAGGATGAGACTTGAGCAAGGAGAAGAAGATGGAGAACCCTTGCTTGAGCTCCCATGTCGCACAGCACCAGAGAGGGAGGAAGGGAATCGTGGAGAAGGGGAAATAAGAAGAAGAAGGAAAAGTGAGAGGAAAGAGAGTGAGAGAATAGTTTTATGTTTTTACTTTTTACTTTCTCTCTCCTCCTTTACTTTCTTTCTTTCTTTATTTGCTAACTAATAAACATGAGAGGGGGAGGCTTCTTATTTAATAAAACCGGCCCCCACTAGCTAGTTAAGCTGGAGCGTTTTTCAGTTTCTGACAGAAAACGCTCGTTATTTTACCCGGTTTGGCACTATTCACTAACCGGGCCCGTTTTTCGGATTTTCTCGTTTCTTTATTTTTAATGGCTATTAAGCTTCCATTAATACTTAATTATAGTTATAATCAACTATAATTTTTACGGGTCCATTTGACCACTTAAAGTCACGTTTTTGGGTTTACTCGAAAACGTGCTTTAAAACTCCGTTAGCGTTTTAATCCATTATTTGGATCCGTTTTCTTCGGGAATCATTCCCATATACTTATTAGGCCTAACTAAGCCTTAGGAATCCATCTCGGACCCTCTCGAGATCATGTATCTCTTATACTCATTTAACGCGCATTTTAGCGTTTTCGCTTTTCAAGTGTTTCTCTTTTCTTTTGGTTTTATTTCCTTTACCAATACTCTTTAGGCACCATTAGGCCTTTTATAATCATATTAGAGTAATTTAATCGCCATTTTTAGATCCGGGGTATTAAAATCTACCCCCCTTAAAAACTTTGTCCTCAAAGTTGGTGAATCTAGATGGTTACTCTCATGGCATTCAATGCCAAGGTTATAGTACATGTATAACCCTACCGACTCCGCAAGTCAGTCTCGTTTCATACTACACATACCACACACATATCACAGCATGTATAGCAATCAAAAATACTTTTTGTTCTCTCTCCATGGAATCGGTCCGAAGACAATAAGGCACCACAGTCCTCGAATCCATGTTGAGTGATATACTACTGATCCCTCAGGTACCGGTCACGTTGAACACTTACTCTTTCTGGTTCACGGCCGTTTCATGACAAATGGGCACTTACTCTCTCTGGCCCACGGTCCCTTCGGTTCTGATCAAAACATTACACATATACATATCCTCAGGCACTCTGGTTGACTCACTCAATACAGGAACATCTCAGGGTATTCTCCCCGTCCCGCTGCCTTTGGAAAAATCACACACTGTCACCGCCCCAACCGGTCACTTAGGACCGCCGCACGTACGGTGAAATGGTTTCAAAACTAATACACGCCCACCGTTCTACCGGTCATCAAGACTTAAGGCCACAGCCATCGGCGGGTGATAGCGGTTTCAAAACCAATTTTCATTTCCATTCATACTTGAAGAAAATTCTTTTTCCAAAATCTGTTTGAAAATTCTTTTTAAAACATCACACAACTCCAAATCCGGTTCATGGTAGTTGTATCTTTTCTTAGCGTGATTACTTGTGACCACTTATAGGGAGCTTCAAGAATCATCCAACCCTGATGTGATCAGCATCGGTGTTGAACTATCCTTCCACCCCAATTTGTGTTTTTCCCTTGATCGCTAGCAGATCAAGTTCCACCTCCCACGTCAGTTTCAAACAATCAGATAGTCAAACATTTTCGTTTTCTATCTTTTACTCTTTCTAGTCGTATTCATAAAACAATCTGTTTCAATTTATCTTTATCATGGAACTTAAGTCATCCATTATTCTCTATTTGTTTCACTTACCTTGCCTAGGCATTCCATACTTGTGGCCTCATTAGTCAAATTATTACTCAACTTAAAACATACAACATACAACTCCAAAGGATGGAACTCACTCCATCAATCATTCTCAAATAAAATCACCTAGGGAACTCACTCCCTCTTAGGTTACACATCGGTTTCATGCCGATTCATACTCATCATAACTCATGTCTAATCTCACTAGACATATACTATAGGGATTCTCATTCCCTAGGAGTCTCTCTACTCCTCTTTTCATAAATATTACATACTCATTACTTGCATCACTCATGCACAATAATCATTGTTACACAATGAATGGGTACATATGTTTATGTAACATAAGTTCCAATCATCAAAACAATTTCTTTTTGTGCTATGCACATAGTAGTTTACGCACCAATACGTAAAACATACTCTAAGCGGTTTCTCGCCCTACCCCCCTTAAAAGGGGTTACGCCCGCGTAACCAACCATATGTTATCACTGAACATTGGTTCATTAATTCGAGTATTATGAAGTGTTTTAACATCAGTACGGTTAATTAACTCATAACCGGGTTCGGTTCTAGCCTCTAAGGCTTCAAAGGGTTTATGACATAGGTATACTTAACTTTTGAATTATGGTCCACAAGCTTCTGCTGCGTGACCTGATAACTAGAGCTTAATTCGCTCTTTGGTATTCTCCATGTATTTCAATCGTCGCTTGGTATCTCTTACCGTATGCGAATTCGATGAATTTTAGATTGTCTCTCCAGTTCTCTGGGAATCAACTTCGTACAACACTGTATACCTTTGTGATTATTCACTTATTTTTCCCGACTTGTTGTCGGTTGAGGTCAAGCTACTACTTAGCATGTAGTGCTTCCTCGTTTAATAGTGGCTCATGGATTATGTTTGTTTCTTGGTTCTGTGCCAGAGTTCTTCATTCATACTACTCTGCGTTTTTCCACATATCGATCCTGGGCCCTGTGGGTTACTGCCCCCGTTCTTTGTGCATCTTTGGCCAATGGCCGCACGGTTATCTCTCTAGATTCTCACTCAACAGGCTTCGTTGACATTTCTCAATTCCTGGCTCTCCCACTTGATCATTACCGCACAAGTGCAATACCAAAACACTCAGTCATACAGAGTGCAGAAGCGTAAACCCTTGACGGTAAATCTCTCATGAGATAGGAATGATCATGTCTTCTTTACCACATTTCCTTATCAGCTTCATATCACTGACCGAATATACTCTTACTGCGAACCTTGTTCTACTCGTTACAACATTCACTTATATGGCATCCGCTACTACTTTAGCTGCCGCTGATGTACTCCCGCCATTTATACTATGGCTTGCCATTCACTTAGCTCAATGAAATACGTTACTCTTTAAAATCTCTCTGCGCACTTGCGCACTGCTTACTCTGCAGTTCATATTGCACACATACAGTGTTTACTACTCAACTGATTACTCTTCGGTTTAGAATTACCGCAATCGAGGTTCCTCCTTACACTCTACTATAGTTCATATACTCATTGTCAATATACACATGCTCAAGTTTTACTACACCGCACTAGCGGTTTCACATTTCATACCTAGGTGGTAGCCTTTCTCTGTCTCCCCTTAGCGTCCCCTCTTCCCTTCTCCCCTTGCTCCTCTCTGGAGGATTCACGCAAATGCCGCTCCATAGGCCCCATAATAACAAGTGGTATCCCCACTCTAAGGTAGTGGTTCATTCTCCACTGTTCCTCTTATGCCTCTATGCATAGGTTTACAACGTTTAGATCTACAAGTTGCAGTTAGTTACCGGCTTATAAGCCACATTGCCTCGCCATGCTCCATGCGGGCTGTTTATACAGGTTTCCGCTTCTCCGTATACCATTAAATGGTTTAGAGGTATTATTGGGTTTTGATATGGTAGTTTCATCACGCTTCCAAACATGGAAGACCCTTAAAGTATTTTGATACTAATTCATGCCCTCTAGCATTTTAGGGTATCCCGTGTTACGAGGGATCCCTTCGGGTTCTACCCGAGTGTTTGCTTAAACACTTGTGTTCTCAACACGTTGTTTCGTTCAACTACTGTTGACTCTGGCACCCTTCTCGGATTGCTCCTGGGTGTTACTGAGTAATGCCATTACATCTGGCTTGTACTCATGGTTATGTTCAGTTGTGACTTCGCCTTGAGGCTATGTCCTTGACTATCCCGTTTAGGGTTGTAATGTCTCCCATTATTGGGTAGATCCTTGGTACCTTCTAATACCTTCTGGGTCAGGTCATTATTCTCTTCAGTGAGGTATAAAGTGGGAATTCTATCCCGTTTATCGTACATTAATAAGTTCATTTAGGCATTCGCCGTATTATTTACACTGGTATTCACCCAGTTATTAGGTATTTCCCGAGACATAACCAATGTCTGTGCTTAATACTCTGTGCTTCTCGCGCTTATTAACGCTATATCCTTAGGTCCGTCACCTTACTGGATTCTAGACTCCTTAATCTTGGTAAGCTTCCTTATGTTCTTCGATCATTCGAGGTGTCCAACTGTCTTTGTTTGAATTGGCTCTTTCGTCCGTAGTATGGAGTGGGCTACTTCCCGTGTACCGTACTCTACTTGTATACATACATGGAGTATCTTATTGATACGTTACCACTTACCCGACTAACTCATAACTGGTCTGTCAGGCCCGCAAGCTCCTTTGGAGTGCGGTCGTTCCATGTCTCGTTTGTGTACACTTGTAGTGTCGGTCACGCCTAAGTGAAGTATTCTGTTGCCAACTCCTCTTATATGGTCCTATAATAACTTATCGTGGTTCACTGGTTTGGTTTAAAAATTCGGGGTTTTTTGGAAAATTTTATGCTTGAAAGAAAACTGGGGTTTAGAAGGTAAAATTTTCATGGCATTTCAATGCCGGCTGCTCCTTACCGAGTCCAGCTCCTCGCTGACTGGTATGTTCTTTATGCAGTGATCAGGCCGTTAGGCCTTTTCGAGGTTTCGTTTCACCATTCTTAAGGTTTGTGGTGCTATATTGGCTTCTCTTGCCACTTTGGTACTTGCTAAGTACTTGTCACTTGTTAAGACTCCTCTTAGCGGTCTCGTTATCACTGCACTTGCCGTGGCAAGTTCGCGGTACAGGTGGTTTTTAGGTTAACTCATACCGGTCACGGTATTATTCACTTGTCTTTGGTAGCCTTGTTGGCTCTTCCTTGATCCTTTAGTTGGATAACTACTCCTTAGAGCTGCTTCATATTCATCTTGACATGGCTGTCATTCATTTAGGTGCTTCTCCACTCTAGGAGTTCCTTAATTATTTAGTTCCATGATCTACCTCGTTGCTCGTTCCACGTCTTTACTGTGGTTACCGAGGGTTAAGTCATTCAGGCACTACTGCTGTAGTCCTATTTGGGTGTATCCCGCAGTTATGCTTGCAGCTGTCTAAGCTGTGCCCGTTAGGTATTGCAACCTCTTCGGGTGTGGCAGGGTGGGTGTACCTACTCTCAACTATGTTCTTAATTGGTTGGTATACCCTTAGTGGTATTACATATCATGGCGGTCCGTAGACATGTGTCCCGGTTCTCGTTATTTCTCATGAGTCCGCCTTGTTGCACGGTTGGTGCTTTCTTCTTGCTGCTGCTCGGCCAGCTAGGTTCTCGCGACTGCTAAGCATGTCGCCCCAAGTTGCCACAGATTTCGGTCTCCTTGGATTAGGATTTCTCGATCTCTCGCCATTATGTGCGGTTATTGTCATTTCAGCGGGATCCGTCTCCGGGATTTCCGGTTCTCGGGATCTACCGCATGACAGGTTCTGGTTCAAAATGAAATATTTAACCACTGCCAGATCGGGTTTCCCCGCCTCTCTGGCGTTCTTTCCCGAACTTTTAATACGGGTGTTGTGGAGGGCGGGTTTGGTATTGTAGGTATCCAGATCATACTGGAAGTTCCTAACTAGCGCATCTCTCACGCTACCACTCAACCCTTAGCCCTAATTCACTAACTCCTACTCGGTATCTCCTAAGCTCGGTATTTCCAGCCATCAGAGCGATACTTCGCTCTGATACCATTTTTGTAACACCCCAACCGTTAATCTCGTCATTACCTCCTTAAACCGTTACTAATTACTCCTACTCACGCAGCGGAACTCTAATTACAACGAGGGGTGAAACAACGCCGTTAGCCACCCATGTGGCTAACCAGGCCTTTCTTACATACCGTAACGGTCTGATGAACTGGAACAACCGAGTACTTCATACAAATACAATACTCAATTCATATCTCTATACCGAGTCTACAATATACGGATGCCGATAACATACTCGGACTTACACCTCATTCAAACGCATAAGTAATTACAATCTAACTACCCATGCTCACAGCAGTCCCCGTCCTACTCTCTCGAACGGCGGTCAGCTTCAAGTACCTGCACACTAAAAACGTTCCCCCTAGGGGGTCAGCTTACGCTGAATATGAAATTCGCATATACCGCGTGCTAACCGCGGTACGCCGACTACTTTGGGTCGATATACATGGAGTTCATTTTAATCAAACAACATGCATCATGGCAATACAATATATGTTATCACACAAGGAATCTACATCCAATCACGGAACACGATTCCTAACTAACATAACAATGTTGTTAGTGGTAACTGGTTACTCTTAGGCATTGAGGGTTATTCCTCACTATGCCTTGTTTATTTATTCAATACCTCACCCGCTCTCTCGGGTTACTTATTCATATCCACCCATTCTCTTGGGCTACTCGTACTATACTCACCCACACTCTCGGGTTACTTATTCTCATTATCTCACCCATACTCTTGGGTTAATTATACTCATTATCTCACCCATACTCTTGGGTTAATTATACTCATTATCTCACCCACACTCTTGGGTTATTCATACTCAAGCTCTTGTAGATTCTCGAGACACTACAGGTCTCCTACGTCACGCTTGTTACTCTTATTACATACTTAAGCCAAAACTCATGGCTCTCGTGCATAGTCTTACTTCCCCGGTTTCGACCCTACTCTGGGTCTAGCATGGTGGGAAGGTTCAACTAGCTCCCGGAACTCTCTCTTAGTTCCAATCTCTTTTACATAGGTCCGACTACTCTCGGACTACTCACGTTCCCATACACTCCTCTCTCGGAGTTATAATAATTTTATGTATAGTAGTCTTGAAGCATCACTCTTGATGTTTCTAATGACTTTGGGAACTTTACTTAAATTCGGGTAATCTTAGGCTTAAGGGTTACCCTTACATTCATATACTTGTACTTTTGGTTATTTTCTTATACAGGGTAAAATCCTCATATAGGAGGTCGACCATGTCTCAAGGGAGTTACATAGTCCCTTAGGTCTCTTTTACCTTTCTTATAAGTTCACATTATTGGACTAACTTCGATCCTCTCGTTGGAGGTTCATTTATCTCTCCACTCATATTTATTCCGTGGATTGTTTCAATAAGGTTTACTAACCGTTATCGGGTATTTACTCAACCCGTACATCTCCTCACGTTCTAGGGAGTTCATTTGTTTGCGTTATCGTTATACTTTAATCGATAGCTTGTGTGTGTTTGCATGTTACCATTGTTCGTGAGACTACCCGATCTACGGGTTCCTAGTCAATCACTACTCTCTATGAGTCGGTCTATGCACTATGTTAGACCACACCGGCATACAAGTATGTTATTTCATACAACATACAATAAAGCATACTTAATCAAACAAGGGATTATTTTCATGCTTTAATCTTGATTAAGCCGGCAAACAAACACACAAATCAGAATAACTCGGTTAGCATACGGGGCATGGGAAAATCATACCTTTCACCGGGATTTTTACTTTTACCGTGTCATCTCACCATGCTTGGTTCACACACGATCCACTGATAACATTCAAATGTTTTATTAACATCAAAGCATTACGGTATGTAAAACTAATACTCCCGTACTTAACCCCGTTATCCCGTTTAACTTAGTTTTACTCATGTGTTCTTAAACTCACAACTTTCTCTTTCACTTATCAAACTTGTTTACACTCCTAATGACCTTTAAACATCATTATTCATGTCCTAATTACCTTATATTATCATTACCATTCAATTCCCCATCATTAGAATGCAAGAAAACACATTCTGTTACACTTCTGGCCTG
Organism: Limonium bicolor; assembly: GCA_023374045.1. Classification (NCBI taxonomy): domain Eukaryota; kingdom Viridiplantae; phylum Streptophyta; class Magnoliopsida; order Caryophyllales; family Plumbaginaceae; genus Limonium; species Limonium bicolor. The sequence continues at coordinate 113,279,082 of CM041783.1, forward strand.
GTCCGGGTTTGTGTCCGGGGTTACAAACCCGGACCAAACACTGGAATCACTTTCTGTCGTATTTTTCATGTGTTCCGGGTTTGTGTCCGGGTTTACAAACCCGGACCATCCCCTGGGATGGCCTTATGCCATGTTTTTGCTATGTTCCGGGTTTGCATTCCGATTGCAAACCCGGACAACCCCTGGAACTGTCAAAATTTGTAGTTTTTCACCACTTTTAAACCCCTAAATCACCTCTAATCATTTCCTAATCATTCCATAAGTTTTCCACATGTTTAATCATCATAAAACATGCTCTAAACCTCTTCAAATCATGGGTTAAACCCTTACACAAATTCTTGCTCCAATTCACACTTTCTTTCATTCTCATTTCTACACTAATGCACACTTGTGCATTCTCACTCCTCTCTTGGCACTTGCATTTTGTTCTCTCTTAATTTTACCAACCCAAACTTCCAAGATAATGCACACCTCATACCAAGTTCCAAAACTCACTCTTAAAGCCTTAAATCTCCTTTGTTTTCTAGAAACTCCTCAAGCATTTAAACAATCTCTTTGCTACAGATTTTGCACCAATCTTCTATCTTATCACAAGCATACCCAAAGTGGTTTACTAACTCCAATCAATCTTCATTCATACCTAGCCTTTCCTAGGTTATTCTCCACACAAATCATCACTTAAACCACTTAGATTGCCACATAAATTTTGCCATAACTTGGCTACTTCTCTAACATTGCCCAAAACTCATACCACCATTTAAATCATCCTAAAACTAGCCAAACCACAAGGGTTCTATCAGCACTCAATATTTCCTCATTAATCAAGCAAAACTCATTAAACACCATAAAGCATAATTCATCATATACATAGCTCCCAAAACAAGCATTAACTCACAAAGGCTTTTTCACTTGCATTATTTCTAAGCAAGCACATTATCACCACAACTCAAGTGGGGTTCATTCATCTTATTAACCCTTCCCAAATACTAATAACACTTAGTTAAGTTTCTTACCTTAAATTTTCTTAAGTTTCCTTTTATTTCTCTTCTCCTCTTCTCCCCTCTTCTTCCTTCAAAACCGGCCAAGGCAATTCATTTGCCCACTTCTCTAGCCACATTCAAATTGCAAAATAAGCACCAAGGAGCTCCCTTAGGCTCGCCAATAAACTAAAATTCACAAGGATGCTTAAAGCACCAAATTAGGTTTTACCTTTGGAATTTCTTGAATGGTTTTCAACTCTTGAATCTTAAGAGGGACTCCCACCACCATTAAAGCTTGGAGAATATCTCAAACAAGGAAGAAAAGCTAGTCATTACCAAAAGCCAAAATCGGCCAAGGTGGGAAAATGGAGAAACATGACTTTTTCATGGATATTTTTACCTTGCTAGAAAGGGGAAGCTTCAAGCTTCAAGTTTATGTGCTTTTCTCCTCAAATGGGCAACACCCATGAAAATGAACTTCAAGCTTTTGGGATTTTGAAAAGAGGGAAAGGTAGAGTTTGATGAGAGGAGTTTAAATATGCGATTATTTTTCAATTCGGAGCAAGGATGAGACTTGAGCAAGGAGAAGAAGATGGAGAACCCTTGCTTGAGCTCCCATGTCGCACAGCACCAGAGAGGGAGGAAGGGAATCGTGGAGAAGGGGAAATAAAGAAGAAGAAGGAAAAGTGAGAGGAAAGAGAGTGAGAGAATAGTTTTATGTTTTTACTTTTTACTTTTCTCTCTCCTCCTTTACTTTCTTTCTTTCTTTATTTGCTAACTAATAAACATGAGAGGGGGAGGCTTCTTATTTAATAAAACCGGCCCCCACTAGCTAGTTAAGCTGGAGCGTTTTTCAGTTTCTGACAGAAAACGCTCGTTATTTTACCCGGTTTGGCACTATTCACTAACCGGGCCCGTTTTTCGGATTTTTCTCGTTTCTTTATTTTTAATGGCTATTAAGCTTCCATTAATACTTAATTATAGTTATATAATCAACTATAATTTTTACGGGTCCATTTGACCACTTAAAGTCACGTTTTTGGGTTTTCTCGAAAAACGTGCTTTAAAACTCCGTTAGCGTTTTAATCCATTATTGGATGTTATCCGGGAATCATTCCCTATACTTATTAGGCCTAACTAAGCCTTATGAATCCATCTCGGACCCTCTCGAGATCATGTATCTCTTATACTCATTTAACGCGCATTTTAGCGTTTTTCGCTTTTCAAGCGTTTTCTCTTTTCTTTTGGTTTTATTTCCTTTACCAATACTCTTTAGGCACCATTAGGCCTTTTATAATCATATTAGAGTAATTTAATCGCCATTTTTAGATCCGGGGTATTAAAACAAATTTATCCCAGGCTTAGAGCACATTTTTGCTCATATTGACATTAAGGTATTTATTTGTGTTTTGTTTGGTTTCATTGTCTACCAAAGTTTCCTAAGGACTTAATTAGCCTTATTAAATCATACTTGAATATTATTAAGCCTTGGTAGGCTCTTTGGGTCCTAACCAAGTTCGCTCATAGCTTAGAGCATGTTTTTGCTCAAACTGTGTCTTAATGCTTTATTGCATTTTACTATGGTTTAAATTGTACACTGATGTTCCTAAGGCACTTTTAGCCTTTACATACCATAGTTTAATATTTAAACCGCATATCAAGGTTTGGGGTATTTCAATCTACCCCCCTTAAAAGAACTTCGTCCTCGAAGTTCACATTTCCCACACATCATTAGATTAGAATACGGGGATTACTTACAGCCATAAAACTTCCATAACCAAACACACTTTACATCACAACCTCGGACTTAATGGTCCGGGCAACACATTCACATCCACACATAACATAACATATTCACATGATAACCTCGGACTCAATGGTCCGGGTATCTTAACAACACTTACACATACATAACAACCCCTTTGACTCACTGGTCTTGGGTAACATAACAACCTTTAGACACATAGGTCTATGTAACACAACACATTTAGACTCGTAGGTCTTAATAGCATACACTTTAGGAACTCAAGGTCAAAATAATATTTATTACACATACCACACAACATGTCATAGCATGTATAACAATCAAAAATATCTTTGATATACACTGTGATCCCGCAGAACCCGGTCGCGATGGACACCTTCCGTCCCCGTGCCTTTGGGAGATTAAAACAATCACTTAAATTTGAAATTTTTTCCTTGTGAGGTTAAGTAAGAGAAATTTAATTATGTAAAGTATCTATCGACGTTTTATAAATACCAATTCAAAATCCTTTTGAAAACACACACAACTCCAAGTCCAACTTATGCTCTTTGCTTCCTTTCTTAGCGTGGTTATTTGTGACCACTTATAAGGAGCTTCAAGAATCATCCAACCCTGATGTGATCAGCATCAGTGTTGAACTATCCTTCCACCCCAATTTGTGTTCGGCTTCCCTTGATCACATGCAAATCAAGTTCCACCTCCCACTTCATTTTCAAGCATCAATTAAATCACTCATTTCCAATTTTCTATCTTTTAAATCATTCTAGTCATGATCATAACATCTCCAAGGGATAGGACTTCGTCTATCAGTTATTTCCATTCACTTAAATGTAGTTACCTAGGGAATCTCATTCTCACTAGGTTCTATGTCAGTTTCGTATTCTTTCATGAATCACTATATAGTATATATACATATATATTTTATCAAAATACAACACACCATTTCACATTTATACACTGTCGGGGCTTTTGTTCCCCCGGGAGTTTCTCTACTCCCACACTTGTACTATCACACACAGCTGTTAACAAATACACACACTTATCACAATGGTATTCGCATCTTCTGTGCGCAATTACCACAATTAAACCATGAATGAATGTGTATGTTTACGTACACACACACCAATCATCAAAACAATAATATAATTTTGTGCTATGCACAATATAAGTCACATACACTACGTACACTTGTACGGTAATATACACTAAGTGGTTTTGCGCTCTACCCCCCTTAAAAGGGATTACGCCCACGTAATCAATCACAAAACATTGGCTTATAATGTTCTGCCGTCGTGAAGTGTTTTAACTTCCACGCGGTCTATTACACAATGGATTCTGATTAGAGGATCTTAACCATATTGGCGGTTTAGATCCTAAACCAATAATTCTCATTGGAGTTTGTTTAAACTCTTAGTTGGTTTCGATTCTGGCCTGTTAGGCTTCTAGGCGTTAATAATTAGCCATTCACTCATGTTCACCATGTACATTCAACACTTGAATCACTGGCTCACTAGTTTTCTGCTGCGAAACTCTAATAACTGTAGAGCTTAATTGCTCCCTTTTGTTATTCTTACTGTATTGTACATCCCCAATTGTCACCTTCATCTTGGTAACAATGGTTTCTCAACCGACGCGTGGTATCTCTTGCCGTTAGCGAATTCGGTGAGTTATACACTTTCTATCCACTTCCATAACAATTTACTGTGTATACCACTATGTATTTCACAATGATTGACTTGTTCCCTTCCGACTTACAGTCGGTTGAGATTGAGGTACTACCTAGTGTGTAGTCTCTCAGGTATTTACAACATTTGGGGTATATTCCATACCGATATTTGGCAGTTAGTGCTATAGTCACTTGCTGTTAATCATGTCTCCACATTTGGTTTTGTACAAGTACTCCTTTATTGGTGCGGCCTTGCATTTCCTATGCATCGGCCATTATAACATTATTCCTCTATAATTAACATGTTTCCAATTCCTAGCTATCCCACTCGATCATTACTGCGCAAGTGCAATACCAAAACACCCAGTCATATAGAGTGCAGAGGTGTAAACTCTTGACAGCAAATCTCTCATGTGATTCGCATGGAATTCACACTTTGCTTCATTGAGATTCCGATCTCGTAATACTGGCTACTGGCTTACTGCCGAGTTTGTTTATCATCACTTATCTTGTATCTCCACTGAGTTTAACTCATAACTAGTCTTATCTGCCACATTATTACTCAATAACATTGATACAACGGTCGCTAGCTGCGAACCGTGCTTATTGTATAACACTAACTTACATGGTATTTATTGTCACATTAACTTCCACACATATACTTACATCATTCGTATTATGGTTCATCACTCATTTGGATGGCTACTGAATGCTCCTTGAGCATCGATCATTCGAGTCATAAGCCGGCATTATTCAGCTCGGTGTTTCACTTTATACACACATGTTACTAAGCTAACTGCTCTCTTTCAATAACAATATGGTCAATCCTTAACATATTTCTTGAGCTTGATTCACATAACTACCGCTCCTGCGGCCTCACAATATCGAGAGGTATCCCCACTCTTAATGCAGTGGTTCGTTCTCCACTCTATTCACTTATATAACATAAACTTCTGCAATCAATCTAATTTATATAACATATCTTGCTTATGACTTATAAGCCTTATTTGCCTTGAGCTGGGCTCATTGTAGGCTGTCCACAAACATGTACTCCTCTGTACAACATTATATGGTTTGGATATTATACTGAGCTCCATGACAAGGTCGTTGCATTCCGTTTCCTTTCATGGGATGCCCCTTAGGATTGTCAGTCCGTCTCCTGACAACTTATGTCTAAACTGGGTGTTAGTTTCAACCCTTGTGTTTCTGTCATGCCATTTCGTGCAACACTTGTTGATGCGAACACCCTTCAAGGATTGCTCCTGGGTGTTGCTAAGTTATGCTTTTACATTTAGTTCACACTTATTGATATATTGAGTTAGCCACGCCGTTTGCGTTCTTAATTGGCTTATTATCTTCTTCTGTGAAGATCAACATTTCTTGATAGTTTCATCCCGTTCATTGTACATTAATGTGTCCACATTAGGCATTTGCTTGCCATGTACAGGCTGGGTCACCGTTCCAGCTAACATGTTTATCCCTAAGGATCCTTAAGACATATGTGATGTCTTTACATAACAGTTTGTGCCCTTCGCACTTCCTAACTCTTAAACATTTCCTTGAGAGGAATTCACTAATCCTTTTAGTCTCGTTAACTTAACTGAGTTCCTTAACTTCAACCATTCCTTGTAATCTCTAGCTCTTGTTTGATTTATACTGCTGACCGTAGACGGAGTCGACTACTTCCCGTGTTTCGGACTCCACTCGTATACATATGTGGGGTACCATAATGATACATTGCTACCTACCCAACTAACCCATAAGTAGGTCTGTCAGGCCCACAAGCTCCTATCGGAGTGCGGTCGTCCCACAATTCAGTTGGTACACTCGTAGTGTCCGTCACACGCCTAGGTGAAGTATTCTGTTGTCAACTCCCTTATATTGTCCCCTGACAATATGCGTCCCGTGCTTCCCGAACTTAATCGAAGGAAAGTTTATCCACGGTTGTATCCTTGTCAACTGTCCTTGGTTTTACTGGTTTGGCGTAAAAGAAGGTTAGAAAGAAGTGTTGGTTTGAAAGAAAATCTGGTTTTGAAAAGAAGAAGGGTTTGAGTAAATCTGAGTTTGAAAGAAAATCTTCATGGTTTCACAGCATCTTCTTACCTTAACCAAGTCTAGCTTCTTGCTGACTGGTGTACTTACAGTTACAGAGGTTAGGCTATCAAGCCCTTCCATGGTCATAGTGGTCTCGTTTAACTTCATGGTACTTTACTAAGTACCCTGTGGTGGTTATAAATTTCCGAATAGCCCTGTTATAGCAGCACTTGCTATAGCAAGTGCGCCATGCTAACTGGCTATCGGTTTAACACATACCGGTTGTGGTATTGTTTTTACCCGCACTGTCATCAGTGGCCTTGTTGGCCCTCACTGATCTTACTGTCTTGACAATAACTCCTCTAGGTGACTTCTCACTGTCTTCACATGATAATCATCAACTAGGGTGTTTCCCATTCTGGGAGACCCCTTTTACTTAGTATTATATCTCCTTCGTAGCCCATTCCACGTATTTGTCGTGGTTACTGAGACTTGTCTCTTGTTTGGGCACTACGTTGTAGTTCCCTTGTCGGTTGGTATACCGTTGGTGTATTATTTATCAACTGTGGTCCCGTAGGCACTCGTCTCGGGTTTTATTAATCCACTTCTTGCCTGTTGCACGGTTGGTGCGTTGCAAACTGGTTATTCTCGACTGCTCGGCATGTCGACCCAGGTTGCCGGAAATTCTATTCTTCTATACACAAAATTCTTCATTCTTCGCTATTGCATGCGGTTAACATTGTTCAGATGGAAACCGTCTCCGGGATTCTCAGTTTTCAGGATCTACCGTATGACAGGTTCTCTGTACCCTTAGAGGTATTCAATAACAGCCAGATCGGGTATTCCCGAGTAAGAGAGGACTTCCATCTCTCTGGCGTTGTTTCCCAAGTTATAAAACAGGGATTGTGGAGGCGGGAAGGTAAGATATAGTAGGTTTCCAGTATTCACTGGTAATACCTAACTAGCGTATCTCTCACGCTATCACTCAACCCTTAACCCAAAGTACTTAAATCCTAACTCGGTACTTCCTAAGCTCGGTAATTCAGTCATCAGAGCGATACTTCGCTCTGATACCACTTTTTGTAACACCCCATCCAACAACAAATACATAACAACAATCTGCAGCGGAATACACAACTCATCAAATAACTCAACTCGCTGGTGTTACACGCCGTTATCCACCCACGTGGCTAACAAGGCTAATACACATACATTGTACCGGTCTGATGGGCTAAATTCCCGAGCGACTACACATTACTATCCCTTTCCATTAACAACAACAACAACGTACAACTTCCACTATACCGAGTATTTATAAACTGGTGCCGACAACAATTTCGGTCTTACTACACCTACTGTATACATACACTTAAATGATTACCCATGTACAACGACTACCCGTCCTACTCTCGAACGGCTTCCAGCACTTCGTACCTGAAATAGGAAAAGAAGAGAAAGGGTGGCCCCCAAGGGGCTCAGCACCTTTGCTGGTATGGTAATCCCGCAGCCCACATGCTACCGGGCCACGCACAACTAATTGTCGTCTTAGCATGCGGTTGATTATTTTTAAATCATGCATGCAACTGTAAACACACAACACATAACCATTTCGCCTCAACGGGCTCAACAAACGGATAATATATCCTTACTTAATAAGTCACTCAAGGTATTCAATATCCCTAGAGTGTTCCTCCTCTAATGGAGCTACTTCCTTAACAGACGACACTTACCCTTAAATCGGGTTATCCTTAAACGCCTCTTATCACACACTGGGATTCATATCCATGATCCACATACTCCACATTTTACAACATATAACATACACTACATAACATCACACAACAACACTTTGCACGTTTCAACGTGCTCAACATAACACCGCAATAGATATTGCATCACAACAAAATACATAACATAACGGAAATGGTTCTCTTAGGAACCGACCCAAACACAGTTAGTTCACTGGGAGAGCCTAGAGGATGCTGTCAAACTCATGCTAAGCTCGTTTACATAACTCGTTACCGTTCTGTTAGGCGAACGAATAACTTAACATAAAGATGGATCGGGTTTAGTGACCCGAACACAACATACATAATCCCCAACAGACGTGAGTCAAGAGCCTTGGTTAAGCTCAGGGGTGATCGAAGACCAATGAAGGAAGACAATCAACAGAGAGGAAGCTGAAGAAACTGTATACAACAACTCCCAAACAACGCGCGACCGGAACAACCGGATTCCTCACCCCCCATAATATATAAATATTCACAGTTAAAGACTCCGCTGTGGAACCTATCACATCATCACACAATACAGTATTACAACTGAGTTAATCACGCAAAGGAGGGTCATACACTTACAGCAACATCACACGACTAACTCACGCATAGCCGTGGTTAGAACGTTCCTTAGGTCGGAAACGTTATTACCGGATACCGTTCTCTTACGTTTACCTAATAGTGGTTAACTAGCCCTTCAAGCGCATTTGAGGTTACCGGTATCGGCACGTAAACATACAACAACAATAACGACTGTAAACTCGTTTCATGATTTATCTTATAACGTGGCAAACACACAGAAAAACACATTGGCATACAAGCCGGTGTAATCCGGTAGGACACAGGTTGCAAGAAAACCATACCTGTCACCGGAGTCCACTTTATCATGTCCACTTACGTTCCTCGAGCAATTCTCGAACAACTGATAACATTACATGTACTTTTATTAACATCGGGGTAACATGATTGTTTAAAGTCTAATGCTTATAACTTATCCCCGTTAATTTAGTTATATAACTTCACATTTTAACTTGTTTTACTTTTACATTTTAATACAATTTTTCCTCCACTAAATTGTCATTATAACTCACTTAACATGTCCTTAACAATCTTATAACATCATTACAACAATCCCCTCATTACATATCATTTTATAACCTTAACATTTAAATCATCTTACTTAACATCTCTCAAGTCCATATAATTTATCTTTCTAACCATCAATACTCTCTTAATGGCATACCACTAATACCACTTAACATTAAAATTAATTTTTTTTTTTATGGTCCGACCGACCCACCGACCGACCCACCCCCTGGGTAGGTCGGCTGCAGAGATCATCTAAGTTCACAGTTTCAGCCCGACCGACCCAGACTGGGGTCGGTCCCCTGGGTAGGTCGGCTGCAGAAACTTCCTAAGAATTGTCCAAATTGTTCCAAACTTTTCCTTAAGTCTCCCAATGTGTTGCAACACCATATGACACCTCAAACACACCTTTAGCCATGTACTAAACTCTTTAAATCACACACCAAAACCATCTTATCATTCACAAATTCCTTACAAAATTCTTAGCACTTGGAATGTTTCCTCCTTAGGATTTCTAAGTGGTACTTCACCAATATTGACCACTATACCAAGGTGTTTCCTCTACACCTTAACATCATCTCTCAAACTCTTCTCTTACTAACTAAATCTCCTTTTCACATCTTGCCTAAACATCACTTCTTCCTTGTACATCAACATTCCTAAACCTTAAACAAACTTCTCCAAGACTTGAATACATTCTCAAAAACACACATTGAATTCCTAGAACTTCCAAGATAATACCTAAATCCTTGCATCACTCTAAATCACCTTAATACATGTTTTCTTCCCTAGTAAAACATTTGTTCACCTTTAACACTTCCTAGTTCACCAAAACTCATTTAAAACACCTAGAACTCCTTATACATTTTCCAAATTTTGCCATAGCTTCTCTTGTATATCCTCACATCCAAACACTTAGGTTTTTACCTTATTTCATTCAAGAACACCTAAAATCCATCAAGAACTTCCTCACACACAAAACTTCACCAAATTTACACTACATCACAATATAGTGCATAAACTTAAATTGCTTGGCACTTAGGCCCTTAAATAGCATAAACCATAAACACTGAATTTCCACATTTAAATGCCTTCAACCTGCGAATACACACAACAATGCTCCCATGTCCTTTTAGTCCACCTTGTGGATAGTTTCCTAGCTCATTTTCCCATTGGCTCTTTAGGTTATTTATTAAGCAAATATAGCTCAATTCCCTAGTACAATAAACCACATTAAGAGAGGTTATTTACCTCTTTGTTTTTCCAAGTTTTCTCACTTGTTTTCTCTTGTTTTTCTTGATTGAAAATCGGCAAGGAGCTTTTATCACTTGTCAACCTTCTAACCAATATACATATAAGGGTAATGAGCATTAAGTTTAATACTCAAACTCATAATTAAACCCTAGGTTTACATAAGTGTCTTAAAACACTAAAATTGATGTTTACCTTTGGAATTTGAAAGAGAACTTGAACAAGTGGCAAGATAGGACTCCTCCTAGCCCTTTGAAGTTTGGATTAAGCTAAAAAGATAGCAAGGTAATGCACCATTGTAAGGTGAATTTTCGGCCACACACTAAAACAAGAGGAAATGTTGTTTTTCTTTGATTTTCCTTACCTTGAAGCAAAGGAGAATGTCAAGGCATGAAAAGGTGAGCTCAAGCTCCTTCAATGGAGAATCTTCATGGCACCAAAATGGAGTTCTTGAAGATTTGAAAAGAGAGAAGTGTAGAGCTTGACCTAACTAAGACAAATATGGTCTTGGAATTTGATTTGGTGCATGGAGCTAGAAGTTACAAGCATTCAAAGATGGAGAATGGTATATGGCTGTAGCAAAACGAGATGGAGAAGGGAGGATGAGGTTGGAGACGGTGGGAACCAAGAAGAAAAGAAGAGAAAGTGAGGAGAGAGGTTTAGTTTGGAGATATTTATGTTATAAGGCATAAAGTAACTTTTCACTTTATTCTTTCTTCTTTTCTTTATTTGCTAGCCAAGTGTGATGACTCACACACTAAAAACCGTGCCCCCTTCAATATATAAGATACTTATGGTCTTTGTTGACCATTTAACTAATTAAAGTTGACTTAAGTCAAAACTAGCACTATTTGGGCACTATTCACAAACTAAGGCACATATTTGTGAAATTTTTGATTTCCCATTGATATAGACTTCCAAATGTGATACTATATAGTACACATGTTAATTAAAGAGTAATGATGGACATCTAGCCATTCAAAACTCATTTACAAGACAATTTTTCAAAAACGTGCTTTAAGACTCCTTAGAGCACATTTTGTGTTTTAACTTGTTTTCAAGCTTGGTTTTCTTTGGTAATTGATTAAATATGTTCATTAACATACTTTTAAGGTATAGGTATGACCATTAGGTCTTATACAAATTTATCCCAGGCTTAGAGCACATTTTTGCTCATATTGACTTTAAGGTATTTATTTGTGTTTTGTTTGGTTTCATTGTCTACCAAAGTTTCCTAAGGACTTAATTAGCCTTATTAAATCATACTTGAATATTATTAAGCCTTGGTAGGCTCTTTGGGTCCTAACCAAGTTCGCTCATAGCTTAGAGCATGTTTTTGCTCAAACTGTGTCTTAATGCTTTATTGCATTTTACTATGGTTTAAATTTTACACTGATGTTCCTAAGGCACTTTTAGCCTTTACATACCATAGTTTAATATTTAAACCGCATATCAAGGTTTGGGGTATTTCAGTTTTAATGGCATAAATGCCATAATATATGTTATATAAATATGATATAACATTATATTAATTATGTGGTGGATTTTGTAAATATTTAAGAAACTAGGTGTTGTTCGGTAATATGGGCATTGTTAAATAAAAATTTATAATATGGTTTTAATGTTATAAGGGTTATAACATTTATAATATAAAGAACATTCATTAAAGAGAATGAATATATTATAAAGACTTACCATATAATAAATAGTCCCATAATACATATATATATAAATAAATATATGTTATGGAGTGGAAAATATAATATGGTTCAATAACCATATATTATCATAATTTAAATGATATAAGATAAAAAGGAAACAATTACAAACATTAGATATGGAGATTCTAATGTTTGGAGTTTACATGGAATAATAAGGATTTATATAATTCAAAGTATTTTTACACATGAATTATACTCCATTAAACTTGGAAAAACAAACCTTAGGAAAATAAATACTAAGGTGAAACGTATAATATATGATTAAGAATTATACATGCAATATAGAAACAAACTATATAATATACAAAGGTATATTGAATTACATGCGATAACCAAGTTCAAACTTAAGTGTATTAATATACAAGACGAGACTACGCATGTAATATAACGTTTTTCCAATCCCGCGTTAAGCCAAAAACCCGACAAACGTTGACAGTTAATAATGGGGGATTGACCGGGAGGTATTAGTGACGGTACGGGGTACCGTAGAGTTATGTTGTTATACGGGATTCTAATCAATAGCGTTATGTATTATTAGACTGTTAGAGACGACACGGGGAGCATCGGATCTAGCCGATTCATACTCCACGGTTATACATTCAGGGTGAACAGTATGTTGTTACGTGTCTCTGATTGTCTCTGAGGGCTTCCTTAGTTCAGACTTCTGTGTAATCTGTGATAAGATTATTTGTCTGATTGTGTGAATAAATATGCATGAACTGTATATTTTTAGCTGCTTATTATATACTGTTGTTGCGTTAACAGTATTGGTTCGTATATATGGGCCTATATATATAAAACGAACTAGCGGCTATGATGCTATCTTATATGCAATATAAGGATCGTCAGAAAAACATTGTAGCACTAGGATAATAAGATATACATATTATCCAAGACTTTAATACGGAGCATTGGCCTTTCTAACGCCGCTCTCGTATCTAACACTAGATCCCGAGTTTACAGACTCCGGATTGGACTAATGACCTTAGTCTGCTGTGTTAGAAAATTTGTTAATGCGATGTGATGGTACAATTAATTAAACATAATAAAGCCAAGAGGATGTGGCTCTTGGTGCGCGCTGTGATCACAAAAACGATACTAGGATGTCCGCGTACGGGTCCGCAAGTATCAAGAAATTTCCTGTGAGCTAGGATGGCTCGTTGGTCGGAGACTCTACCGCTGGAGTGGCTACTGCCGTGGGTGACCCTCCATAGTATATGGGTAATTTAGAGACACGTCGTTTTTAACGAGACGTTGTCACTAGGTATAACTGAACACTTATTACAGTTGAGACTTGTACATTGGCGAACAATATTGGTTTCTATGCCAAGGACGGGAGTTAATACTTGTTTATTATTCTCGTTGTTCCGCCTTGTTGTTCATTGGTTATACTGTGTGGTTTATATTATGTGTGGTGATGGTTGTGTTATTGTATGTTATTACTGTTAACTGTTTTACAGTTTAAATATTAAAATGGTATTACATGTAACGAATCTCATGCTCTCGTCCAATTAATTGAGGGGTTTGAGGAGGCATGACGGGGCATGTGATAACATACTCAGCAGGGGCTGATTCCATACCACAAACCATCTTTATTTCAGGAGACTAGCTGGAGGGTCGACGCGGGGCGCGACAGTTGTGGTTTTACTGTTGGTTAAGACTTGGTGCGGTTTAAGACTACTGTTGTTTTGGACTCGGGTTTTATAAACCGAGGTGTATGTTTGGATAGACGCTTACGTGTACGGTTTGTATAAGACGGTTGTTGTTGTTTATGTTTTTAGATTGTTTAAGCACTACTACATATCTCTTGTGGTCACTGCGGGAATACGTTTCGTATGTTGATTATCATGTAACTCGTTATCACCCGTATGGGCGAGTGATAACAATGACACCATTAGAGCGACAGTCTGTTATTTAAAGCTGTGATTTATTTACTAAGTACGATGTTTATATTATAATTAGGAGCCGGATTAGTAGGGGTGTTACAAAAGTGGTATCAGAGCGGAGTACCGCTCTGATTACTAGAGATAGTAGTCTAAGTACCGTGAGCTTAGGTTATTTATATACGAGTACCAATGAGGAAGTCGTGAACGAGTTGAGTTAGGCGATTGTCGGGGACAATGTGCGGGGACAATGTGTTTTACGCCTTTCAGGGCTATGTGAACATGGTTGAGTAAAGTACGGTATTTTATACCAAAAGTTGACCTTGATTCTGAATTCTTCAGATGTCTACTGGAAGGCGTACGGCAGGCAGAGGCAGAGATGGAAGCGGCGGGTCTAGAGGAGGTCCTCCTGAGACCCATGCCCCAAGCGTTGCTGAGACAATAGCTGCCGTCTTTGCTCAGCTAGCCCTGATGGGAGGCGTCCAGATTGGAGCGCCACCCATAGTCCCACCAGTACCTGCACCGAGAGAGCCAAACTGGCTAAAGAGCGTCGCCGACACGCGAGTGCCTACTTACGACGGAGCAGCTGATCCCACCGTCCTGGAGAGATATATTATCGAGCACGAGAAGGCCTTTGACGCCATCCATGTACCTGCTGAGCACCGGGTCGGTATAGCGGCCTTCCATCTGAGGGACGCCGCCAACCCCTGGTGGAGGTCAGTGAAGGCACACTACACTGCTATAGAGGGTTTCGGTTGGACGGGTTTTGTGGAGTTGCTGAGGGAAAATTACTACCCTGCTCACTTGAAGCAGAGGAATAGGGAGGAGTTCGAGGCTCTGAGGCAGGGTAGTCCGACAGTGGATCAATACTACTCCTCATTCATCGGGCTGTTGGACTTTGTCCCGGGAGTTGTTTATTCTGACACCGTGAAGGTGGAGAAGTTCAGAGGCGGACTACGATATGCTATCAAGGCCGCCATGGGTGATGCTTTATGCCCTACGGTTCAGGTAAATTAGTTGACAGATTATACCTTGTAACTCAGTTTGATTTATTACAAGTTCGGGGAACTCATTGATGCATTGTAGGAGTGCTATTGAAATACCCCAACCTTTAAAATATAATTAAATAATCTATTAATGATCTAAGATGGTTAATAAACATTTAAATATTACTGGGGAACAATCTAAAGATCTTAACAAGGCAAAACATGCCTTAAGATCGGTAAAGCCAAAAAGGTGCTTTAAGACACCATAAAGATTGTATGACCTCAGATAGGATCCAAAGTGGATTCCTAAGTATTATAGTGAAGTAAGGAACACAACAAAGCAGTTCTCAAAGAAAACTAAGCTCAGAAACACCTCGCAACATAAAATGTGCACTAAAACTCCTTAAAGCACATTTTTGTGAAATTGCCTTCTAAACTGGTTTTAAATGGGCTTAAAGGTTATAAATACCTCTAAATATGATATTATATCACAATATATCATATTAGTAATTTAATTCAAAATTTTACAAATTTTTACAAATTTAATATTAAAATATTAATAAAACACTAAAAGGGGGCCCGTAGGAGTCAATATTGACTAAGATTGGTCAAGAGGTCAAAGTTGACCCCTTAGACCATGTAAGTTCGACATTTACAGCAAGAGAGGATCCATTTAGCCACTTGCACATCCAAAAGACAGCACACCAACATATCTCCATGATTTAAGGGCTACTTTTGCCTTTTTATTAGTTTATACACTCCTTTAGCTCTATTATTTGAATCCTCCAGCTGGAAAACGTGCGAGAGCCTCTCCTTTATTCAATCAGCCGACCTCTTGTCCCCTCCTTATCCCCTTGGTGAGTCATCATTCAATAACAAAGAATAAACTAATCTAAAGCACATTTTTAACCTAATAATACCAATTCCAAGCTTCTTCTCTCTCCTAGCTGCATTCAATTCGGTGAAGCATCTCCTCCAAGCTCTCCCAAGCTCTCTCAACCGAACTTCTTCAGTTGGGAAGGTAAACCTAACTTCTAAGCTTCTAATTAATGGTTTAAGGCTTGTTTTTGGCTCTTTTTCTTCATCTCTTCACCACCTATGCTTAGATCTCGTGACTAATCAGTTCCTATGGCTTATTCTCAGTGTTATAAGGTTATAACATCAATCAAATTCGAATGAAACAAGTTTAGAGACCAAGGTTGCTCAAAATCTCATTTTAAGGTAAAAACATACCTTAAGCTTCTCTACTCTTCATCCGATTTTCTTCCTCTGATTTTTATGAGTTTATACACTCATAATCTTCATATTTACATGTTCAATCCGTTGGCTAGCCATTTGGAGCAAGGGTGGCCGAGATCCAAAGGAAATACCCTCTTTTAAGGCATTTTTCCAAGGTAAAACCTAATAACAAGAGAGCTTGTTGTGATCTAGCTATTTCCTATGTCAATATGGTGGATCTAACACCTTTTGGTGTGTTTAATTCAGGCCGAAACCATCTCCAACTCTCCTTGCATTTTTAAGGTGATTTTTGCCTTAAATCTTACATTAATTATTCCTTATGGTTAAGCTCAAGCTTGGACTGTAACCATATCTTGTTTTTGTGTATTAAACATGTCTAAATCATGTGGTGAATTTTCCTACAAGTGGCCGAGAGCATACAAGGATAAATCAAGGTATAAACACCTTAAATCTATGATTTTTATAATTTCTAAGCTTGTATATTATTATTGTCGTGAGTGAAACATTAAAGAAGGGTCTTATTGACCTAAAAATGAAAAAAATGACTAAGAGAAATTAAGCTAGTCATTTAAGAGATTTAATTAACATAATGGTCAAATTATGACATTATGTGGAAAAATAATCAAATACAAGTGAGGCCATGAGTATATATTATATTTTGAGACATTTATTGTGTAATTTATTTTGCAAGTTCAAGGTTGTAATAAGGCCATGTCATTAGGCCATTTTTATTTAAGTTTATAAGCTTATTTAGTTTTATTTATGCTTATAATTAAAATTGGGGTCAAACGGTAATTATTAACTAAATATTAGGCCGAGAGCTTAATATAGAGGAATTTAGGGTTTTTAAATGAATTTAATAAAAATTATAACATTTTATAAAGTTTTGGGTCAAAATTGTAAAAATTGAAAAGTATAGGTTAAGTTTGGTAATTACCGAAAGAGTTGGTTCCAATTTGGTATTAGGAGTCAAAGTTGACTATATAGGAGACTTTGACCAAGTTTGGAGAATTTTGGAAATTAAAATACAACCTTATATTAAGATAAGTACTTAATTGTAAAAGATTTATAAGAGATGGGGCTATAATGTAATTTCCGAAAACTTGGGGTACTAAATGGAGTTTAGTACAAACCTTAGGTTATTAGGAATAATGTTTATAACCTTTTGGTATAGTTTGGTGATTTTTGGAATTATATATAAGGTTTTATTAAGACATATGTGTAATATATGGTTTTGATGATATTAGAAAACTATGTGTTATAAAGAGGAGAATTTGGTGAATATAGAAAGTTAAGTGGTGGAAAGATAATTAGAATAGTGTTCGGTTATTTAAAAAAAATAAAACTATAGGTTATAATTATTTTAAGGCTAAAAGGGTATAATATAAGGTATGGGATATAAGTGTAACAATGAAATATAATTTGGGGATTGATTTGTGATTTATAGAAGTTTAGTGGTTGTTTTTGGAAAACCGAAAATATAAGGGGTTGTTTGGTATTTTACAACAATTTACAACTATAAGTTATAATTGTTTTAATGACTTAAATGTCATAATATATGTTATATAACTATAATGTAACATTACATTAATTATGTAATGATTTTGTAAACATTTAAGAACATAAGTGCTGTTAGGAAATGTTGACATTTTAAAATGGAATTTATAATATGGTTTTTATGTTATAAGAGTTATAACATTTATAATATAAGAGGTATTCATTAAAAAGAATGAATATATATTATAAGACTTACCATACAAGAAATAGTTCCACAATACATGATTATAAGTAAACATATGTTATGGTGGAAGATATAACATGGTTGAATGACCATGTATTTTCATAATTAAAATGACATATGATAAAAGGAAAATGAATTATAAACATTGGATATGGGATTCTAATGTTAAGAGGGTACATGTGATAGTAAGAATTCATGTAATTAAAAGTATTGTTTACAAATGAATTATACCACATTGGATTTAAAAAAAAAAAGAGACAAACCATAGAAAAATAAATACTAAGGTGATGCATAGTGCATGACAAAGGATCACACATGCAATAATGAAACAAACTATACGCGCATACAAGGGTATGTTAAGTCACATGCGATAACAAGTTCAACAATAAGTATATTAATATACAAGACAAGACTACGCATGTAATATAACACTTTTCCAATCTCGAGTTAAACCAAAAGCCCGACAAACATTGACAGTTTATAACGGGGGGATAACCGGGAGTTGTTAGTGACGGTACGGGGTACCGTAGGATTGTGTTGTTATACAGTATGCTAATCAGTAGCATTATGTATTGTTTAGACTAATAGAGACGACACACGGAGCATAGGATCTTGATGATTCATACTCCACCGTAATACATCAGGGTGAACGGTATGTTGTTATGTGTCTCTGATTGTCTCTGAGTGCTTCCTCAGTTCAGACTTCTGTGTGATCTGTGATAAGATTGTTTGTCTAAATGTGCTAATTAATATGCATGAATTGTATATTTATAGCTGCTTATTATTTACTGTTGTTGAGTTAACAGTATTGGTTCGTATATATGAACCTATATATATAAAACGAACTAGCGGCTATGGTGCTATCTTATATGAAATATAAGGAACGTAAGTAAAACGTTGTAGCACTAGGATAATAACTTATACATATTATCCAAGACTTGTATACGGAGCATTGGCCTTTCTATACGCTGCTCTCGTATCTAACACTGGATCCCGAGTTTATAGACTCCGGATTGGACTAATGATCTTAGTATGTTGTGTTATGAAAAAAAATGGTAATGCGATGCGATGGTATAATTAATTAATGGAAAGTTAGTAAAGCCAAGAGGATGTGGCTCTTGGTGCGCGCTGTGATCACAAAAACGATACCAGGATGTCCGCGTACGGGTCCACAAGTATCAAGAAAATTTTCCGTGAGCTAGAATGGCTCGTTGGTCGGAGACTCTACCGTTGGAGTGGCTACTGCCGTGGGTGACCCGCCATAGTATATGGGTAACTAGAGACATGTCGTTTTAACGAGACATTGTCACTAGGTATAACTGAACAATTAAAACAATTGAGACTTATATAGTGGCGAACAATATTGGTTTCTATACCATGGACGAGACTTCATACCTGTTTATTATTCTCGTCGTTTCGCTTTGTCGTTCATTGGTTATACTTGTGGTTATTTTGTTTTGTGTTGATGATTGCGTTATTGTATGGATATTAATGTTAATTGTTTTACAGTTTTAAATATTAAAACGGTATTGCATGTAACGAACCTCATGCTCTCGACCAAATAATTGAGGGGTCTTTGGGGGCATGACGGGGCATGTGATGACATACTCTGCAGGGGCTGATTCCATACCACAAACCATTTTTATTTCAGGAGAGTAGCTGGTGGTCGACGCGAGGCGTGACGGTTGTGATATATTGTTGTTTAAGACTAGGTACGGTTTGATACTGATGACGTTTTGGACTCGGGTTGTGTAAACCGAGGTGGATTTGTTTTAGATGCTCACGAGTACGGTCTGTAATAATTTATTACTGTTGGTTTGTTTTAAGTTGTTTAAGTTCTACTATCTATCTCTTGTGGTCACTGCGGGAATACGTTTCGCATGTTGATTATCAGGTAACTCGTTATCACCCGTATGGGCGAGTGATAACAGTGACACCATAGGAGCGACAGTCTATTATTTACCGCTGCGAAATATTTATGTGCGACATTTATAGGATTATTAGGAGACGAGTTAGTAGGGGTGTTACCAAAGTGGTATCAGAGCGGAGTACCGCTCTGATTACAAGAGATAGTAGTTAAAGTACCGTGAGCTTAGGTTATTCACACACCAGTACCAAGTAGATAGTTGTAAATGATTGAGTTAAGTTATGGTTGAGGAAAGAACAGTATTTATACCAAGAGCTGACCTTGATTCTGAATTCTTCAGATGTCTTCCGGAAGACGATTAGCTGGCAGAGGCAGAGGTGACGGTGGAAGAGGCGGCGGGCCTGGAGGAGGACCTCCTGAGGCCCCAGCCGCGGGCGTTGCTGAGACGGTAGCGGCCGTCTTTGCTCAGCTAGCCCTGATGGGAGGTGTCCTGATAGGAGCACCACCAGTGGTCCCACCCGTACCCGCACCTAGAGAGCCGAACTGGCTCAAGAGTGTTGCTGACACACGTGTACCTACTTATGACGGGGTAGCTGACCCACCGTCCTTGAGAGATACATCATTGAGCATGAGAAGGCCTTCGACGCCATTCACGTGCCTGCTGAGCACCGGGTCGTCATAGCGGCCTTTCACTTGAGGGACGCCGCCAGCACTTGGTGGAGGTCCGTGAAGGCGCATTACCTTGCTACTGAGGGTTTTGGATGGACAGGTTTTGTAGAACTGTTGAGAGAGAAGTACTATCCTGCTCACTTGAAGCAGAGAAAGAGGGAAGAGTTTGAGGCCTTGAGGCAGGGTAGTCTGACGGTAAATCAGTACTACTCTTCTTTTATTGGGCTCTTGGACTTTGTCCCAGGAGTTGTTTATTCAGATGCTGTGAAGGTTGAGAAATTTAGAGGCAGGTTGAGATATGCGATCAAGGCCGCCATGGGCGCTGCCTTATATCCTACGATTCAGGTAAAATTAGTTGACAGATTACATCTTGTTACTCAGATTGATTTATTACAAATTCGGGGAACTTACTGATGCATTGTAGGAATGCTACGAGGCTGCTTCCCGGATGGAGCTGTTGGTGAACAGCCGGGAGGACGGCCAGGGGCAGAAGCGTAAGGCCCCGGAGAAGGAGACGAAGGTTGCGGCTGGAAGCGGGAGTGGCAAGAGTTGGAAGTAAGATCCACCCTTAAGTTATTTAATCCATTTAAATTACTTACTTGCTGCCTGCTTTTATACCTGCTATTCCTGACACTTTGACGATCCTAGGAAGAAAAAGTTCTCCTGGAAGGAGAAGAAGAAGGAGCAGGCCAGCCAGAAGGGCAAAGAGAAGGTCCCGATGCTGACCGGGCCTACTTACGATGCCCAGCCTCTCAGATCTGTACCCCCTAAGGGTAAGCGATCTAACCTTGTGAATGTGTTATGTGTTATACTACCCATTATCACCCATGTGTTAATCTGAGTGTGACATGATAATAGGTTCTGCACCCTAGCGCCACTTTCACTGCAAGCGCTGTGGTAAAGACCACCCGGGTGTGGACTGCACCAGGCAAGCTGTGGACTGCCACCACTGTGGGAAGAAGGGCCACAGGTCGTTCGAGTGCTTCTCGAACCCAGAGAGCCGAGCGTACCGCCAGCCGAAGGGTACTCAGAGCGCACCTACTGGAGGAGGTGGAGCTTGAAGTGGTCAGAGGGGGCCAGCGCCCCAAGCCCAGAGGGGGCAGCAGCAGCAGCAGCCGCAGCAGCAGAGGTGAAGGTTAGCATTTGAAACCTTAACCATTGTATAAAAGCATGATTGTGTGTTAAACGCTTTATTTAAGCATGAATGCGTGTTTTAATTACCACCTTAGATAAACAACCTAACTAGGAAACCTGTTACCTCTTAGGAGATTTCGACATCTGCTACCCCACACTCACAAGACAGAGATCACCTAGACCCGTGGAAGAAAGACGGGAGTACCCTAGTGAGTTGTGTCATGTAGTCAGACCGGGCATGATACTTCTCAGAGAGTTCCTAACCCTAGATGAACAAATCTCCATAGTGAACGAGTGTAGAGCCTTGGGTAAGGCCATAAGAGGGTTTTATACCCCCGTACTTAATAGTGGTTCTAGAATGAAACTGCACATGATGTGCTTAGGGAAAGATTGGGATCCACAAGCTAGGGTTTATCGAGAGGTGAGGATGGTAGGTGGCGTATCTATACCTAGGATACCTGAGAGTTTCCTAACCTTGGTGAGAAAAGCAATGGACATTGCTCAAGACTGTGAGACTTACCCATTACCCGACATGATACCTGACGTTTGCATCATCAACTACTACGAGCAGGGAGGAAAACTTGGAATGTACCAGGACCGTGATGAGACGACCGAGTCCATCACCAGAGGAATAACGGTTGTGTCATTCTCTGTCGGTGATGATGCTGAGTTCATCTATGGAGACCAGAAGAGGATGGATCGAGCAAGCAAGATCATTCTCAAGTCTGGGGATGTGTTGGTATTTGGTGGAGAGTCGAGGCTTGTATATCATGGTATTAAGAGCATTAAGCTCAATACCGCCCCACCAACTCTAGTGAATAATACCCACACCCGACCTGGCCGTTTAAATTTGACTTTCAGAGAGTATTGATGTAATAGCAATAGATAAGTGTGTAACCTTGTATAATACAGTTGAATGAATGAAATAAGAGTTTTATACCTTCAAGCATATGTGTTCAGTTTGTTGATACCGTTGATTCATAACTTCAGGCTACGAAAATGGAAAGGAGGGTACCATCTGCATCTTAGATATGGCGCAAGCCAAGGAGTCCGGTAATGTCATCACAGGTATGACAATTACAACCGACATTAGATTACTGATTTATTGGGACTCGATGCTAATACGAGAGATGATCTCAGGTACCTTTCCTGTTGATGGTGTTAGTGCTTCCGTATTGTTCGACTCAGGGGCTTCGCATTCTTTTATTTCCTCGGCATTTGCTATGAAGCTGGGGGCTGCCCCCGAACAGCTTTCAGACTTTTCAGTCACCCTTCCATCGAAGGAGAAAGTAGGTTGCACCAGAGTACTTAGGGTCAGAGATCAGTATTATGAATGAGACTTTTCCCATCGATTTGATTGAGTTTAAGAACTTGGGCTTCGACATTATAGTGGGTATGGATTGGCTACAGAAGCATAAGGGCCGCCTTCATTGTGC
Organism: Limonium bicolor; assembly: GCA_023374045.1. Taxonomy (NCBI): domain Eukaryota; kingdom Viridiplantae; phylum Streptophyta; class Magnoliopsida; order Caryophyllales; family Plumbaginaceae; genus Limonium; species Limonium bicolor. Next base: position 113,302,315 of record CM041783.1, read on the forward strand.
AGAGCATCGACTACTACTGAAGGGGCCGAGCGGGAAGATAGTGTCATACCGCAGTGTGAGGAGGAGCCGACTGTCAAGATCGTGTCAGCATTGTCCCTGATGAAGGATGTTAGGAAGGGCCGACAAGCCTTCCTCTGTTATGTACAGGACACGAGACAGTGCGACGAGATGGATGTAGACATTCCAGTCGTGGCAGACTTTCCCGATGTGTTTCCTGATGAGTTGCCAGGCATGCCGCCTGTGCGTGAGGTTGAGTTCGCCGTTGACTTATTGCCAGGTACGGGCCCTATTGCTAAGGCACCCTACCGTATGGCACCAGCTGAGATGAGGGAGCTGAAGGTACAGTGGAGGACCTCCTCGACAAGGGATTCATTCGACCGAGTGTTTCTCCTTGGGGTGCTCCAGTATTATTCGTGAAGAAGAAGGACGGCAGTATGCGACTCTGCATCGACTACCGCGAGCTTAATGCGGTCACGGTCAAGAACAAGTACCCGTTACCACGGATTGATGACTTATTTGACCAGTGAGAGGGGCCAGTGTGTTCTCGAAGATAGATCTCAGATCTGGCTACCATCAGATTAGGATTGCAGAGGGTGACATAGAGAAGACAGCTTTCAGGACACGGTATGGACACTACGAGTTCACCGTTATGCCATTCGGATGACGAATGCGCCAGCCATATTTATGGATTTGATGAACCGCTCTTCAGAGAACAGCTTGATAGTTCAGTTGTGGTGTTCATCGACGATATTTGATCTATTCGAAGACCAGGAAGATCATGAGTTACATTTGAGACAGGTGTTGAATATTATGAGGAAGAACCAGCTGTATGCCAAGCTCTCGAAGTGTGAGTTTTGGTTAGACAGCGTGTCATTTTAGGACACATCATATCAGCAGACGGGATATCTGTAGATCCTGCTAAGATTGAGGCAGTAAGAGTTGGCCAAGGCCAAAGACAGTTACAGATGTCCGCAGTTTCTGGGTTTGGCCGGTTAATATAGAAGGTTCGTGAAGGACTCCTCCAAGGAGGCCAAACCGATGACTAATCTAATGAAGAAGGAATCCCAGTTCTTATGGTCTGTAGAGTGTGAGCAGTCCTTTCAGACGCTGAAGGATCTCCTGACATCGGCGCCCGTTCTTACTATCCCTGAGGGCACCGATGGGTTCGAGGTATACTGTGATGCCTCTGGAACCGGTCTAGGCTGTGTGCTTATGCAGCACGGGAAGGTAGTTGCCTACGCATCCCGACAGCTGAAGAAGCATGAGGTGAATTACCCCACACACGACCTTGAGTTAGGCGCAGTAGTCTTCGCTTTGAAGATCTGGCGACATTATCTATACGGTGTGACAGTCACTATCTACTCTGATCAGAAGAGTTTACAGCATCTCTTCTCTCAGAAGGAGCTAAACATGCGACAGAGAAGATGGGTCGAGTTCTTGAAGGATTACGACATAGATCTGAAATACAAAGAGGGCAAGGCAAATGTGGTAGCTGACGCCCTGAGCCGCAGAGCTCATTCATTATTTGCACTGGTAGCGAGCAGCAGTATGATTGATGAGATACGAGCTGCACAGGAGAGTGATCAGTACATGGAGAGCATCAAGCAGAAAATGCTAGAGGGTTGTTTTGAAAGTCAGAAGTATGACTTTGAACTGTGTAATGATGGCATGATTAGATTGAATGGCCGTTTGTGTATTCCGGAGTCTTCTCCTGACCTGAAGGAGAAGATACTCCAGGAGGCTCATTGCTCGTCCTTATCCGTCCACCCCGGTTCTTCAAAGATGTATAAGGATTTGAAGGTTCATTTCTGGTGGAGCGGGATGAAGAAGGATGTAGCTGACTTTGTGACTAGATGCTTGACCTGTCAGAAGGTTAAGTTTGAGCATAGGAGACCCGGAGGTTTAGTGCAGTCTATGCCTATTCCTTGTTGGAAGTTCGAGGACATCTCGATGGATTTCGTTGTCGGTCTCCCACCGACTAAGGGAGGACTGAACACGATATGGGTCATTGTGGACCGTCTGACGAAGGTGGCTAAGTTTGTTGCTATGAAGGATACCTGGAAGGTCCCGAAGTTAGCGGACTTGTTCCAGAAGGAGGTGATCCGGCACCATGGTGTGCCAAAGACTATTGTTTCTGATAGGGACCCTCGATTTTTGTCCAGATTCTGGGGACAGGTTCAGGAAGCCTTGTGTACGAAGTTGAAGCTTAGTACGGCATTCCATCCACAGACCGACGGTCAGAGTGAGAGGACCATCCAGACATTGGAGGACATGCTTAGAGCATGTGCCTTAGACTTTCAGGGGTGTTGGTTAGAGCGACTACACCTGATAGAGTTCGCCTACAACAACAACAACCACTCCTCGATACAGATGCCACCATTTCAGGCACTTTATGGTAGACCATGTAGGACTCCCTTATGCTGGTATGAGGCCAGCGAGAATACGCTTCTAGGACCTGAGTACCTAGAGCAGATTAAGGAGGATGTCCTACAGATTAGGAAGAATATGAAGGCAGCTCAGGACCGGCAGAAATCATACGCAGACACCAAGAGGAGGGACATTGAGTTCACTACCGACGATATGGTATTCCTTAGAGTGTCACCCATGAAGGGGATATTCCGGTTTGGGCAGAAGGGTAAGTTGAGCCCGAAATATGTTGGACCTTATGCGATTAGGGAGCGAGTGGGCCCGTTAGCCTACAGAGTGGATTTGCCAGCAGAGCTCGGGAGGGTGCACGACGTCTTTCATGTTTCACAGTTGAAGAAGTATGTGCCCCACCCATCGCACGTTTTGCAGCCAAAGACTTTAGAGTTGGACCCCGCTCTACGATATGAGGAAGTACCACTCCGCATTCTCGATACAAAGACGAGACAGACTAGGAACAAGACCGTTAGCATGGTCAAGGTTCTCTGGTCGAACCATGAGGTGGAGGAGGCTACATGGGAGTTAGAGGACTCCATGAGAGCGAAGTATCCCACACTCTTCGAGTAGTAGCTGTGATACTTGTTCGGGTTCGTGGTCAAACCCTTTTTAAGGGGGGTAGACACCACTTGGCTTGCGCATATGTTATACATTAGGTCTTGTTTTTGGTGGTGTGTTTTGTTGGTATGCTGCGTCATACATGTTTGTTTGGATGATTATATGTTGAATACATTCTATGTATGTGCCTTAGTGCACCTGTTTGAGAATGTGTATATGGTACCGCTGAGTACTTTGGTTGATGTATTGGTTGTGTACCTTGTTTAGTGCTATGAAATGAATGAGTATATACCATGTGGTTTGGCTATTTGATATATGTCGTATGTATAGATGATAAGTGTCCAAATGAGCATGTTTTATAGGTGTATTTCATGTATAATATTAGCACTTTTCTTGCTCATTTCTCCACTTCGGTTAGTTTTCCTCTAGTTTATGTTTTATTGTTTATCTCACAAATTTATTGTTTTAACATGAGGAAAACCAAGCTGGGAGTAAAGTAGACGAAGAGACGAACGCATAGACGCAAACGGCTCAGAAAACGGAGTCCAAACGAAGAATCTAGAGCCGGTCAAAATTCGTAGAAGAAATAAGCCTGTACGTCGTGAAAACAGGCGGACAAGAGACAAGGTGCAACCGCCCAAAATGGGGCGGACACTCACACTTGCAACCGCCCAAAAGGAGGCGGACAAGACACAAGTGTGTCCTCTTGTTAAGAGGCGGACAAGACACAAGTGTGTCCTTTTGTTAAGAGGCGGACAAGGAAGACATGCTTCCGCTTGTTCTTAGGCGGACAAGGAACACATGCTTCCGCTTGTTCTACAGGCGGTCAAGACTAAAAACACGCCCGAAACAGTTTTCTTCCGCGCCGACTCTGCAACTCTCTCGTATCTGCTCCGCCTACCTTAAATTGCTCACGCGTTTCGGCTCTGTCCCCTGCAATAAGTGAAGCAATCAATGCTTCAATCAATGAAACACTGAAGGAAGCAATCAACTGCAAATCTACGGAAGACTACCTCTTCATTTCTTCTATAAATACCCATTCCCTACAACCTTGTACGAGTGCACGGAGAAAACCAGAAAATCACTCACACTCACCTCATCTCATTCTCTTTCAGTAAATCACTCCCGTACATCATTACACTCCATTCAGTCCCCAGTTCTCTAACTCTCCAATTCACCCACTTCACTTACAATAACCTACGTACATGTTCCACACTTCGTTCTCTTCATTTCTTCATTCACTATTCATGTCTCCGTGCCATTATTACGTCCAACCTCTGTCTGACTTATTACCAGTTAATATGTCAGGCTAAGGAGGATTTGCTCCGGGCAAGGGTTTAAATTATGGTTTGTTAGCTGTGTAATATATTTCTACCGGTTAAAATAAATTCAGTTTGTTACGATTAAAGTTTTGTTTCTCTCCCTTTTTAATAAATTTCATCGGTTTATTAAAAAGCCTTACTAAGTCTGTTTTTAATTTCATCGGTTAGAAACAGACGGGTTAATTAAGCCGTAAAACTGTAAGAACTTATTTTCATCGTTTAAGTTAATACATGTTGCAAGAATAAAGCCTCATACTCCTCTGCCGTTTACAGGCTTTTGCTCGAGTTTTCATCGGACCTTGCATTACAGGTAAACGAGTTCTTAAGAGTTTTCATCGGACCTTAAGAAAATTACAGGAATCTTGCCAAACTATTTTATTAAACCGGTAGAGATAGCACATTTAATTAAATCATATTAACCTGAACCCGGAGTTCCATTTAATTCATCTGCACTCAGTTTTCTAATCTGCTTAATATTTTCTCTAAAACAAGTCAATTAACTTCCCCCTTTTGTGACAAGCTTAGGAACTATTTTATCTCGCTATAAGTCCCACGGTTTGACCCCGGCCGCTTCTGTCTTCTATACTACTGCGACCGGGTTTTATTTGCAGCCCGACGGATATTTTGAGTATTAATTTCTTTCTTTTATCAATTTCACCAGTGCTAATAACTCACGATAAATCCACTCTGCAAAATGGCGCCGTTGCCGGGGACTTGATTTAATCTAGTCCCTAAGCCCCGGTTAATTCACCTGTTATATTATAATAATCTGTCAATACTATCTTGTTAATAACCTGACTTGGACATCGGACTTCTGATCTGACTTGGACATTTGACTTTGGACTTTGGACATCTAACTCCTGACATCTTAATTTTATTGTCATTTCTTTCCATTGTCATTTCAATTCCATTGTCCTTTAATATTCCATTGTCTCTAACTACTAACTTAAAATTTCCAGTCATTTCGTTCCATTGTCATTTCGTTCCATTGTCATTTCAATTCATTGTCATTTCAATTTTCTGTTATTTCTTTCCATTGTCCCTAACTACTAACTTTAAATTTCTGTCTACTAATTCCTAACATTTTTATTATTCTAACCCATAACAAGTTTCTTTTCTCTGTTTTGAGTGGTGAATGCCTTTTACCAGGTCACACAGCTACCCAGAAAATATAATAATCACACGGTTGGTTATAATCCAGAGATCGAGAGAACCTTTCTACGTACCCTAAGGCAGAGACGAACTCAACGAAATACCACCACAGTGATAGATTCTGACCCGGAAGCTAACATGGCAGCTACACCAGCAACGGTTCGAAATATCAACAGGCCGTCTAACCAAGGACAACAGCCTGCTATCATCCTTCCTCACCTCAGCCCATCGAATACGATGAGTGGCAGAAGCTGAAGCCATATCATCAGATTCGATGTGTGAAGGAGTTGGGCATGTTTGATGGCACCAGTCCCGACGAAGCCCTGTTACATGTTACAAAATTCTTGCAACATGCCAATAGCCTTACTGCAACCGACGCAGTACTCCAGTATGCAAGATTGTCGTTATTCCCACACAGCCTGACGGGAAACGCGAGCAAGTGGTATCATAGCCTAACACCAAGTACCATCGGTACTGGGACGACATGGCCACCAAGTTCTACGACAAATTCCTACCCCGAGCCGAACATTGGAGATGATTGCTGAAATTTATAATTTCAAGCAACCAGGGTCGGAGAATATTTGTGAAACTTGGGACCGTTTCAAAGGACTACTACTTACTTGTCCTCACCATGGTCTGACGAAAGAACAAGTATCACAATTGTTTTACAAGGGCTTGATCGGTCCGTGCAGAACAATGGTGCTATCTTCGTTAGGGGCTGACATTCTGAAAAAGCCAGGAGCACAATTTCTGAACAGCATGGAATCTCTCTGTGAGGAAATCAGAGACTGGGCCTCCGGTGGATCAAGCGGTACTCCAGGACTATATCATGTTGGGGAGAGTGATAACAAGTTCGACCAGCTCATGAGAAGCCATGAGCAACTCATGGAAAGCAATGCTCAGCAGGCAACAAAAGTCAGTACTCTACAAAAAGTGGTTGAGCAGATGGCTATGAATTCCTTCCCCCAGCAAGCTAAGTCGATGATTTCCCGAACACCTACTACCCCTCCAGGCTATGCTCCTCTATCCCAACCATCTCCAACTAATTCTTGTACGCAATGTGGCGGGCCTCATGACTATGAACAATGCCCCCAACTACAAGAATAAAAGCAGCGGAGGAGGAAGCAAACTACATCACCAACAATTCAGGATACAGACAACCATGGCAACGTAACATGCAATCCAATCTTAGCTACTCAAACACCGGAAATATCCAAAACCCACATACCCTACAAACATCCCAAAACTACAGACCTCAATCCAATTTCCAAGGAGGCCCAAGGCAATATCAACAACAGCCTTATGGCAATGAAGCTTCATCGAGTCGACCGACTCAACCTCCTTCGAATCCTGAGTCTGATATGTCTCAAATGCAAGAGATGTTTAAAGCGATGATGGGTAAATCCCGAGATACGCAAGAAGAGGTCGCAGCTCTGCGCAAAGACCAAAAAGCCTTGCAATCTCAGATCCAACAGTTACTCACTCAACAAAGGCCACCTGGTCAATTCCCTTCACAGACTAACCCCAATCCAAAGGAACAAGCAAATTCAATCCTTATAGACGATGGCACATTTCAATCAACAAACTTGTGTGCAGTCTCATTAAGGAGTGGAAGGGAACTTGCCGCCAGCAAAGGAAAAGAAAAAGAAAATCATGAAGATGCCTATATCAATGTTGAAGAAACTACCAATCCAGCTTCACCTCCCTCAGAAATCCAAGTTCCTACTCCTGCTACTCCACCTCCACCTCGAGTTGCAATCGACATCCCAACTTCCACTCATAAAAACAGTGAACTCCCATTTCTGAACAGAATGAAAAAGAAACACCTAGATGAGCAGTTCTCCAAATTCTTGAGCATTTTCAAGAAACTGACTCTCGACATACCTATACTTGATGCTTTGCAAGAGATGCCTAATTACGCCAAATTTCTAAAGGATCTCTTGACAAAGAAAAAGAAGAAACCTGGGAAAGAAACAGTGCACCTCACGGAGGAATGCTCTGCGGCCCTTCTTCGAGCACTTCCTCTCAAACAAACAGATCCGGGAAATCCCGTGATCCCGTGTTTTATTGATGGGGTAGACTGTGGAAGCGGTCTATGCGACCTAGGAGCCAGCATTAATATCATGCCATACGCCACCTTCTTGAAAGTTAAAGGAGGAGAAATGCAACCGGTTCCTTTCAAACTCCAACTAGCAGACAGATCAGAGATCAAGCCCATGGGCATAGTCCAGGATCTGGTAGTTGGAGTGTCTCGCTTTATCTTTCCAGCTGACTTTGTCATTCTCGAAATGGATGACGATGTCGAGGTTCCCCTGATCCTAGGTCGACCGTTCCTGAGTACCGCCAAAGCCATCATTGACGTCCATGATGGGAAAATCACTCTTCGGTACGAGGATGAAACGATTGAATTCGACATGCAGAAAATGATGAAGAAAAGCTCAAACTTTTCTCCTCATGCTAAGACAGTGGGATTCACAGATGATGAGGAGGAGGAAAGCGATTTTGCTACAGATGAGGACATGTATTCCCCATCTTCTATCTTGAAAGCTGAAACTGAACCGCTAGAGCAAGTATTATTTACTTCTCTAGAAGAAAAGGTGGAGGATCCGGAAGTTAACGCCATGCTGGCGTACATAGAGAAAGGAAGGGCTGGTTATCAAGCTTTCTGACCACCAATCGAAGAACTCGACAGAAAACCTCAAAAATCAATTCCATCAGTAGAACAACCACCTGAACTCGAGCTTAAAGAAATACCCTCTAACCTCAAGTATGCCTTCCTAGCTGAAAATGACCATTTGCCTGTCATTATTTCCTCTTCTCTGAATTCCGGGGAGGAAACAAGGTTACTGAGGTATTAAAGAAGCACAAGACAGCAATCGGGTGGACTATGCTGATATCAAAGGAATTGATCCCTCTATTGCACGCACCATTCTATATGGAGGAAAACTACAACCTATCAGGCAACCTCAACGCCGGCTAAACCCTAACCTCAAGGAGGTAGTTCGAAAGGAGTTCTGAAACTCCTTGACGCGAACATCATTTATCCAATTTCTGACAGTCCATGGGTCAGCCCTGTTCAAGTTGTCCCCAAGAAGGGGGGCATCGAAGCTGTTATTAATGAAAAGGGAGAGACTGTCCCTCAATGAAAGATCACAGGATGGCGCATGTGTATTGACTATCGGCGTTTAAATTTGGCGACTAGAAAGGATCATTTCCCTCTCCCCTTCATCGATCAGATGTTGGAACGACTAGCAGGGCAAGAGTACTAATGTTTTCTAGATGGGTTCTCGGGTTATTTTCAAATACCTATCGCACCTGAGGACCAGGACAAGACAACCTTCACTTGTCCTTACGGTACCTTTGCATACCGACGAATGCCTTTCGGTCTATGCAACGCCCCTGCTACCTTCCAGAGATGTATGCAAGCAATATTTGCTGACTTCATCAAGCAGAGCATAGAAGTCTTTATGAACGACTTCTCAGTTTATGGCTCTAGTTTCGACAAATGCTTGGCACAACTGGATTTGATCCTAAGACGGTGTGAGGATACGAATCTCGTTTTAAACTGGGAGAAATGTCATTTTATGGTCAAGGACGGGATTGTCCTTGGACATAAAATATCAGCTAAAGGAATAGAGGTGGATAAAGCCAAGGTAGAGGTTATCGAGAAGTTACCAGCACCAACACTGTTAAAGACATACGAGCGTTTCTAGGGCATGCAGGATTTTATCGGCGGTTTATACAAGACTTCTCCAAAATCAGCAAACCATTGACCGACCTGCTACAGAAAGATGCCCCGTTTCATTTTGATGAAAGGTGTTCAGCTGCTTTCCAAACCATAACACAAAAATTGGTGTCAGCACCTGTTGTCATACCACCTGATTGGTCTCTTCCGTTTGAGATCATGTGTGATGCAAGTGACTACGCCGTGGGGGCAGCTCTATGCCAGAAAAAAGAGAATATTTTGAGAGTGATCGCTTATGCCAGCAGAACACTAAACGACGCCCAGAAAAACTATACGACCACCGAAAAAGAACTTCTGGCTATAGTTTTCTCCCTGATAAGTTCAGATCGTACTTATGGGGAAGCAAAGTCATCGTGCATACAGACCACTCCGCTCTCAAATACTTATTTACAAAACAAGAAGCCAAGCCTCGCTTGTTGCGCTGGATTCTTCTACTTCAAGAGTTTGACATCGAAGTCAAAGATAAGAGCGGAAAACTGAATGTTGTCGCTGACCATCTCTCCAGATTGGTAACTCCTACGGATAGTGTGCCTATCAACGAATTCTTCCCCGATGAGACTGTCTTTTCAATCACCAAGATGCAGGAGCCATGGTATGCGGACCTGGCCAATTATCTAGTCTCTGGAACATACCCTATGATCTATTATCCCAGAAGAAGAAATTTCTTTCTGATTCAAGGCATTATTTCTGGGAGGATCCGTATTTGTTCCGAGTTAGTGCTGATGGGTTGATTCGACGATGTCTCCCGGACGACGAGGTTCCGAGCGTCATACATTTTTGTCACTCACGGGAAGCCGGAGGTCACCATGGACCCACAAGGACCGCTGCAAAGATCCTGGCATCAGGATTTTATTGGCCTACCCTTCACAAGGATGTCTACCAATTCAGCAAACAATGTGATAATTGTCAGAGAATGGGTAACACATCTAGGAGACATGAAATGCCACAACAGGGGATACTAGAAGTGGAGCTCTTTGATTGTTGGGGCATTGATTTTATGGGACCGTTCCCTTCCTCGCAGGGCCACCAATATGTTTTAGTGGCAGTTGATTACGTGTCGAAATGGGTAGAAGCCATACCCTGCCATCACGCTGATGCGAAGACAGTAACCAGATTCCTTAAGAAGCACATCTTTACGCGTTTTGGCGTGCCTAGAGTTATTATTAGTGACGGTGGATCTCACTTCTGCAACCGTTCATTTGAAGCGCTTATGGGTAAGTATGGGGTACGTCACAAGGTAGCTCTACCTTATCACCCCCAGACAAACGGCCAAGCAGAAGTTTCGAACCATGAGTTAAAATGGATCCTCCAGAAGACGGTTAACTCATCACGAAAGGATTGGGCACTTAAGCTGGATGATGCGCTTTGGGCTTACCACACTGCATTCAAGACTCCCATCGGGATGTCTCCTTTTAAGCTTGTTTATGGGAAATCATGTCATCTACCAGTCGAGCTGGAACATAAGGCATATTGGGCACTCAAGGCCCTAAACTTCGATTTAGAACCCGCAGGAGAAAAGCGGAAGTTTCAACTCTCTGAACTCGAGGAGTTAAGAGATCAGGCATACCGAAGTGCGACGATATACAAGGACCACACCAAGAAACTTCATGACCAGATGATCCACAAACGCGACTTTCAGGTTGGCGACGGAGTGCTGCTTTATAATTCTAGATTGAGACTATTTCCTGGAAAACTCAAGTCTCACTGGACTGGCCCATTCCAAGTCGTTGGAACCACTCCTTTTGGTGTTTACGAACTCCAGAATCAAAAAGGAGAATGCTTCAAAGTCAATGGATCCCGTCTAAAAAGGTATGCCGGAGTTCTTGAAAATAATAATGCTATGTTCGAAATTTCTTTCGTACAGGAATACGAGGAAGCTTCCACCCCAAAGGAACAACAGACAACACCTCTACATCATAAGTTTACAAAAGTGTACAAACTTCCTAACACCAGCAGTTCAGATACCTCGCCCTCAAACTCTTCTCCAACCTAAAGCTTGGTCAAATACGTCTAGCTAGAGACGTTAAACCCGGGCAGCTTGGTGGGAGGCAACCCACTATGTATCTTTTGTCTTTCCTTTAATTTAAATGTTGTTTTCTTTTTTGTACTATATTTCCCTTTTATATGTTTAATAAAATGCAGGTTTCACTTGAGTTCTTCTGGCTGTGTAGAATATTCTTTACAGGTTCATTTCATGACATTCCACAGCTGCACTCAAGTGTGGGGGAGCTCTACACACTCTACGAAATCTGGGGAGTACACTCTTTCCTTTCTTAATTGCATGCCCTAATATTTTAATTCATCTACGCAATGAGGGCATTGCTTAAGCTTAAGTGTGGGGGAAGAGCCTTTTCAGGGCGTTCTGTGCTTAAAATGTTTAAATCTCTCTGCTTATCTTGCAATTGTTCAAAAATTAAAATTATGTACCTTGCTAATGTAGGTTGTTCTCTTTAAAAATAAATACTGTTATGAATTGTGGGATAAATGGTACAAAATTTTAAAATTTTGATTACTTTTGAGGAGCATTTTATTGCGGTGTGAACAAATAATCTGCAAATGGTTGGATTTTATTGCTCAGGGTTTCTTTCTGTCTTCTCTCTTAGGGATTGCTAAGGGGTGCTTCTCTGTTAAAAAAAACAAAAAATAATAAGGACTTGCGAGACACCATTGGTAACCAACAAAAGAGAGTTGAGTGTTCTTAAATACAAAGGCGTGATACCTATATTTTCTCATCTCTTATGCAAAAGTGAAACAAATGCATAAATCTATTTTTCCTTTGTTTTCTTCTAATGCCATTCTTGAGAGAAGTTGGCCATGGTAAAAGTTCTCAGAGTAACACAAAAGAAACATTGGAGTACCTTAGATCATACCCCGAAACTCTATATTTTATTTTTACCCTGAGCACACCTATGCCACCAGCAGTTGATTTTTCACACTCCTCGAAAAGTTTAAAGATCATGTTTATCCTACCCTTCATAATAATATTTGTTAGTATTGAGCATTTCCTACTTGCTTAGGTACGTGGTTTTGCTTGAGGACAAGCAAAAAGATAAGTGTGGGGGTGTGATAAGTGTCCAAATGAGCATGTTTTATAGGTGTATTTCATGTATAATATTAGCACTTTTCTTGCTCATTTCTCCACTTCGGTTAGTTTTCTCTAGTTTATGTTTTATTGTTTATCTCACAAATTTATTGTTTAACATGAGGAAAACCAAGCTGGGAGTAAAGTAGACGAAGAGACGAACGCATAGACGCAAACGGCTCAGAAAACGGAGTCCAAACGAAGAATCTAGAGCCGGTCAAAATTCGTAGAAGAAATAAGCCTGTACGTCGTGAAAACCGGCGGACAAGAGACAAGGTGCAACCGCCCAAAATGGGGCGGACACTCACACTTGCAACCGCCCAAAAGGAGGCGGACAAGACACAAGTGTGTCCTCTTGTTAAGAGGCGGACAAGGAAGACATGCTTCCGCTTGTTCTTAGGCGGACAAGGAACATATGCTTCCGCTTGTTCTACAGGCGGTCAAGACTAAAAACACGCCCGAAACAGTTTTCTTCCGCGCCGACTCTGCAACTCTCTCGTATCTGCTCCGCCTACCTTAAATTGCTCACGCGTTTCGGCTCTGTCCCCTGCAATAAGTGAAGCAATCAATGCTTCAATCAATGAAACACTGAAGGAAGCAATCAACTGCAAATATCTACGGAAGACTACCTCTTCATTTCTTCTATAAATGCCCATTCCCTACAACCTTGTACGAGTGCACGGAGAAAACCAGAAAATCACTCACACTCACCTCATCTCATTCTCTTTCAGTAAATCACTCCCGTACATCATTACACTCCATTCAGTCCCCAGTTCTCTAACTCTCCAATTCACCCACTTCACTTACAATAACCTACGTACATGTTCCACACTTCGTTCTCTTCATTTCTTCATTCACTATTCACGTCTCCGTGCTATTATTACGTCCAACCTCTGTCTGACTTATTACCAGTTAATATGTCAGGCTAAGGAGGATTTGCTCCGGGCAAGGGTTTAAATTATGGTTTGTTAGCTGTGTAATATATTTCTACCGGTTAAAATAAATTCAGTTTGTTACGATTAAAGTTTTGTTTCTCTCCCTTTTTAATAAATTTCATCGGTTTATTAAAAAGCCTTACTAAGTCTGTTTTTAATTTCATCGGTTAGAAACAGACGGGTTAATTAAGCCGTAAAACTGTAAGAACTTATTTTCATCGTTTAAGTTAATACATGTTGCAAGAATAAAGCCTCATACTCCTCTGCCGTTTACAGGCTTTTGCTCGAGTTTTCATCGGACCTTGCATTACAGGTAAACGAGTTCTTAAGAGTTTTCATCGGACCTTAAGAAAATTACAGGAATCTTGCCAAACTATTTTATTAAACCGGTAGAGATAGCACAATTAATTAAATCATATTAACCTGAACCCGGAGTTCCATTTAATTCATCTGCACTCAGTTTTCTAATCTGCTTAATATTTTCTCTAAAACAAGTCAATTAACTTCCCCCCTTTTGTGACAAGCTTAGGAACTATTTTATCTCGCTATAAGTCCCACGGTTTGACCCCGGCCGCTTCTGTCTTCTATACTACTGCGACCGGGTTTTATTTGCAACCCGACGGATATTTTAAGTATTAATTTCTTTCTTTTATGAATTTCACCAGTGCTAATAACTCACGATAAATCAACTCTGCAATAGACTAGGTTTGAACCTAGTGGGAGTTACTCCCTAGTGATGGACTGATTGGTTACTTAGTGGAACTTGATTCCTTAGGTGAACTGTAGAGGATTAAGGACTTCGGGACGAAGCCTTTTTAAGGGGGGTAGACTGAAATACCCCTAACCTTTAAAATATAATTAAATGATCTATTAATGATCTAAGATGGTTAATAAACATTTAAATATTACTGGGGAACAATCTAAAGATCTTAACAAGGCAAAACATGTCTTAAGATCAGTAAAGCCAAAATGGTGCTTTAAGACACCATAAAGATTGTATGACCTCAGATAGGATCCAAAGTGGATTCCTAAGTATTATAATGAAGTAAGGAACACAACAAAACAGTTCTCAAAGAAAACTAAGCTCAGAAATACCTCGTAACACAAAATGTGCACTAAAACTCCTTGAAGCACATTTTTGTGAAATTGCCTTCTAAACTGGTTTTAAATGGGCTTAAAGGTTATAAATACCTCTAAATATGATATTATATCACAATATATCATATTAGTAATTTAATTCCAATTTTACAAATTTTTACAAATTTAATATTAAAATATTAATAAAACCCTAAAAGGGGGCCCGTAGGAGTCAATATTGACTAAGATTGGTCAAGAGGTCAAAGTTGACCCCGTAGACCATGTAAGTTCGACATTTACAGCAAGCGAGGCTCCATTTAGCCACTTGCACATCCAAAAGACAGCACACCAACATATCTCCATGATTTAAGGGCTACTTTTGCCTTTTATTAGTTTATACACTCCTTTAGCTCTATTATTTGAATCCTCCAGCTGGAAAACGTGTGAGAGCCTCTCCTTTCTTCAATCAGCTGACCTCTTGTCCCCTCCTTATCCCCTTGGTGAGTCATCATTCAATAACAAAGAATAAACTAATCTAAAGCACATTTTTAACCTAATAATACCAATTCCAAGCTTCTTCTCTCTCCTAGCTGCATTCAATTCGGTGAAGCAGCTCCTCCAAGCTCTCCCAAGCTCTCTCAACCGAACTTCTTCAGTTGGGAAGGTAAACCTAACTTCTAAGCTTCTAATTAATGGTTTAAGGCTTGTTTTTGGCTCTTTTTCTTCATCTCTTCACCACCTATGCTTAGATCTCGTGACTAATCAGTTCCTATGGCTTATTCTCAGTGTTATAAGGTTATAACATCAATCAAATTCGAATGAAACAAGTTTAGAGACCAAGGTTGCTCAAAATCTCATTTTAAGGTAAAAACATACCTTAAGCTTCTCTACTCTTCATCCGATTTTCTTCCTCTGATTTTTATGAGTTTATACACTCATAATCTTCATATTTACATGTTCAATCCATTGGATAGCCATTTGGGGCAAGGGTGGCCGAGATCCAAAGGAAATACCCTCTTTTAAGGCATTTTTCCAAGGTAAAACCTAATAACAAGAGAGCTTGTTGTGATCTAGCTATTTCCTATGTCAATATGGTGGATCTAACACCTTTTGGTGTGTTTAATTCAGGCCGAAACCATCTCCAACTCTCCTTGCATTTTTAAGGTGATTTTTGCCTTAAATCTTACATTAATTATTCCTTATGGTTAAGCTCAAGCTTGGAGTGTAATCATATCTTGTTTTTGTGTATTAAACATGTCTAAATCATGTGGTGAATTTTCCTACAAGTGGCCGAGAGCATACAAGGATAAATCAAGGTATAAACACCTTAAATCTATGATTTTTATAATTTCTAAGCTTGTATATTATTATTGTCGTGAGTGAAACATTAAAGAAGGGTCTTATTGACCTAAAAATGAAAAAAAATGACTAAGAGAAATTAAGCTAGTCATTTAAGAGATTTAATTAACATAATGGTCAAATTATGACATTATGTGGAAAAATAATCAAATACAAGTGAGGCCATGAGTATGTATTATATTTTGAGACATTTATTGTGTAATTTATTTTGCAAGTTCAAGGTTGTCATAAGGCCATGTCATTAGGCCATTTTTATTTAAGTTTATAAGCTTATTTAGTTTTATTTATGCTTATAATTAAAATTGGGGTAAAGCGGTAATTATTAACTAAATATTAGGCCGAGAGCTTAATATATAGGAATTTAGGTTTTTACATGAATTTAATAAAAATTATAACGTTTTATAAAGTTTTGGGTCAAAATTGTAAAAATAGAAAAGTATAGGTTAAGTTTGGTAATTACCGAAAGAGTTGGTTCCAATTTGGTATTAGGAGTCAAAGTTGACTATATAGGAGACTTTGACCAAGTTTGGAGAATTTTGGAAATTAAAATACAACCTTATATTAAGATAAGTACTTAATTGTAAAAGATTTATAAGAGATGGGGCTATAATGTAATTTCCGAAAACTTGGGGTACTAAATGGAGTTTAGTACAAACCTTAGGTTATTAGGAATAATGTTTATAACCTTTTGGTATAGTTTGGTGATTTTTGGAATTATATATAAGGTTTATTAAGACATATGTGTAATATATGTTTTGATGATATTAGAAAACTATGTGTTATAAAGAGGAGAATTTGGTGAATATAGAAAGTTAAGTGGTGGAAAGATAATTAGAATAGTGTTCGGTTATTTAAAAAAAATAAAACTATAGGTTATAATTATTTTAAGGCTAAAAGGGTATAATATAAGGTATGGGATATAAGTGTAACAATGAAATATAATTTGGGGATTGATTTGTGATTTATAGAAGTTTAGTGGTTGTTTTTGGAAAACCGAAAATATAAGGGGTTGTTTGGTATTTTACAACAATTTACAACTATAAGTTATAATTGTTTTAATGACTTAAATGTCATAATATATGTTATATAACTATAATGTAACATTACATTAATTATGTGATGATTTTGTAAACATTTAAGAACATAAGTGCTGTAAGGAAATGTTGACATTTTAAAATGGAATTTATAATATGGTTTTTATGTTATAAGAGTTATAACATTTATAATATAAGAGGTATTCATTAAAAAGAATGAATATATATTATAAGACTTACCATACAAGAAATAGTTCCATAATACATGATTATAAGTAAACATATGTTATGGTGGAAGATATAACATGGTTGAATGACCATGTATTTTCATAATTAAAATGACATATGATAAAAGGAAAACGAATTATAAACATTGGATATGGGATTCTAATGTTAAGAGGGTACATGTGATAGTAAGAATTCATGTAATTAAAAGTATTGTTTACAAATGAATTATACCACATTGGATTAAAAAAAAGAGACAAACCTTAGAAAAATAAATACTAAGGTGAGATGCATAGTGCATGACAAAGGATCACACATGCAATAATGAAACAAACTATACGACATACAAGGGTATGTTAAGTCACATGCGATAACAAGTTCAACAATAAGTATATTAATATACAAGACAAGACTACGCATGTAATATAACACTTTTCCAATCTCGAGTTAAACCAAAAGCCCGACAAACATTGACTGTTTATAACGGGGGGTTAACCGGGAGTTGTTAGTGACGGTACGGGGTACCGTAGGATTGTGTTGTTATACAGTATGCTAATCAGTAGCATTATGTATTGTTTAGACTAATAGAGACGACACACGGAGCATAGGATCTTGCTGATTCATACTCCACCGTAATACATCAGGGTGAACGGTATGTTGTTATGTGTCTCTGATTGTCTCTGAGGGCTTCCTCAGTTCAGACTTCTGTGTGATCTGTGATAAGATTGTTTGTCTGAATGTGCTAATTAATATGCATGAATTGTATTTTTTTAGCTGCTTATTATTTACTGTTGTTGAGTTAACAGTATTGGTTCGTATATATGAACCTATATATATAAAACGAACTAGCGGCTATGGTGCTATCTTATATGAAATATAAGGAACGTAAGTAAAACGTTGTAGCACTAGGATAATAACTTATACATATTATCCAAGACTTGTATACGGAGCATTGGCCTTTCTATACGCCGCTCTCGTATCTAACACTGGATCCCGAGTTTACAGACTCCGGATTGGACTAATGATCTTAGTATGCTGTGTTAGGAAAAAAAATGGTAATGCGATGCGATGGTATAATTCATTAATGGAAAGTTAGTAAAGCCAAGAGGATGTGGCTCTTGGTGCGCGCTGTGATCACAAAAACGATACCAGGATGTCCGCGTACGGGTCCGCAAGTATCAAGAAAATTTCCCGTGAGCTAGAATGGCTCGTTGGTCGGAGACTCTACCGTTGGAGTGGCTACTGCCGTGGGTGACCCGCCATAGTATATGGGTAACTAGAGACATGTCGTTTTAACGAGACATTGTCACTAGGTATAACTGAACAATTAAAACAATTGAGACTTATACAGTGGCGAACAATATTGGTTTCTATACCATGGACGAGACTTCATACCTGTTTATTATTCTCGTCATTTCGCTTTGTCGTTCATTGGTTATACTTGTGGTTATTTTGTTGTGTGTTGATGATTGCGTTATTGTATGGATATTAATGTTAATTGTTTTACAGTTTTAAATATTAAAACGGTATTGCATGTAACGAACCTCATGCTCTCGACCAAATAATTAAGGGGTCTTTGGGGGCATGACAGGGCATGTGATGACATACTCAGCAGGGGCTGATTCCATACCACAAACCATTTTTATTTCAGGAGAGTAGCTGGTGGCCGACACGAGGCGCGACGGTTGTGATATATTGTTGTTTAAGACTTAGTACGGTTTGATACTGATGACGTTTTGGACTCGGGTTGTGTAAACCGAGGTGGATTTGTTTTAGATGCTCACGAGTACGGTCTGTAATAATTTATTACTATTGGTTTGTTTTAAGTTGTTTAAGTTCTACTATCTATCTCTTGTGGTCACTGCGGGAATACGTTTCGCATGTTGATTATCAGGTAACTCATTATCACCCGTATGGGCGAGTGATCACAATGACACCATAGGAGCGACAGTCTATTATTTACCGCTGCGAAATATTTATGTGCGACATTTATAGGATTATTAGGAGACGAGTTAGTAGGGGTGTTACAAAAGTGGTATCAGAGCGGAGTACCGCGCTGATTACAAGAGATAGTAGTTAAAGTACCATGAGCTTAGGTTATTCACACACCAGTACCAAGTAGATAGTTGTAAATGATTGAGTTAAGTTATGGTAGAGGAAAGAACAGTATTTATACCAAGAGCTGACCTTGATTCTGAATTCTTCAGATGTCTTCCGGAAGACGATCAGCTGGCAGAGGCAGAGGTGACGGTGGAAGAGGCGGCGGGCCTGGAGGAGGACCTCCTGAGGCCCCAGCCGCGGGCGTTGCTGAGACGGTAGCGGCCGTCTTTGCTCAGCTAGCCCTGATGGGAGGTGTCCAGATAGGAGCACCACCAGTGGTCCCACCCATACCCGCACCTAGAGAGCCGAACTGGCGCAAGAGTGTTGCTGACACACGTGTACCTACTTATGACGTGGTAGCTAACCCCACCGTCCTTGAGAGATACATCATTGAGCATGAGAAGGCCTTCGACGCCATTCACGTGCCTGCTGAGCACCGGGTCGGCATAGCGGCCTTTCACTTGAGGGACGCCGCCAGCACTTGGTGGAGGTCCGTGAAGGCGCATTACCTTGCTACTGAGGGTTTTGGATGGACAGGTTTTGTAAAACTGTTGAGAGAGAAGTACTATCCTGCTCACTTGAAGCAGAGAAAGAGGGAAGAGTTTGAGGCCTTGAGGCAGGGTAGTCTGACGGTAGATCAGTACTACTCTTCTTCTATTGGGCTCTTGGACTTTGTCCCAGGAGTTGTTTATTCAGATGCTGTGAAGGTTGAGTAATTTAGAGGCGGGTTGAGATATGCGATCAAGGCCGCCGTGGGCGCTGCCTTATATCCTACGATTCAGGTAAAATTAGTTGACAGATTACATCTTGTTACTCAGATTGATTTATTACAAATTCGGGGAACTTACTGATGCATTGTTGGAATGCTACGAGGCTGCTTCCCGGACGGAGCTGTTGGTGAACAGCCGGGAGGACGGCCAGGGGCAGAAGCGTAAGGCCCCGGAGAAGGAGACGGAGGTTGCGGCTGGAAGCGGGAGTGGCAAGAGTTGGAAGTAAGATCCACCCTTAAGTTATTTAATCCATTTAAATTACTTACTTGATGCCTGCTTTTATACCTGCTATTCCTGACACTTTGACGATCCTAGGAAGAAAAAGTTCTCCTGGAAGGAGAAGAAGAAGGAGCAGGCCAGCCAGAAGGGCAAAGAGAAGGTCCCGATGCTGACCGGGCCTACTTACGATGCCCAGCCTCTCAGATCTGTACCCCCTAAGGGTAAGTGATCTAACCTTGTGAATGTGTTGTGTGTTATACTACCCATTATCACCCATGTGTTAATCTGAGTGTGACATGATAATAGGTTCTGCACCCCAGCGCCACTTTCACTGCAAGCGCTGTGGTAAAGACCACCCGGGTGTGGACTGCACCGGGCAAGCTATGGACTGCCACCACTACGGGAAGAAGGGCCACAGGTCATTCGAGTGCTTCTCGAACCCAGAGAGCCGAGCGTACCGCCCGCCGAAGGGTACTCAGAGCACACCTACTGGAGGAGGTGGAGCTCGAAGTGGTCAGAGGGGGCCGGCGCCCCAAGCCCAGAGGGGGCAGCAGCAGCAGCAGAACCAGAGGAACCCGTCGGGCAACCGCGTGCTGAATGCAGCGGGAGCATCGGGCGCTGGTACGAGTACCCAGCGCGGTGAAGGTTAGCATTTGAAACCTTAACCATTGTATGAAAGCATGATTGTGTGTTAAACGCTTTATTTAAGCATGAATGCGTGTTTTAATTACCACCTTAGATAAACAACCTAACTAGGAAAACTGTTACCTCTTAGGAGATTTCGACATCTGCTACCCCACACTCACAAGACAGAGATCACCTAGACCCGTGGATGAAAGACGGGAGTACCCTAGTGAGTTGTGTCATGTAGTCAGACCGGGCATGATACTTCTTAGAGAG
Organism: Limonium bicolor; assembly: GCA_023374045.1. Classification (NCBI taxonomy): domain Eukaryota; kingdom Viridiplantae; phylum Streptophyta; class Magnoliopsida; order Caryophyllales; family Plumbaginaceae; genus Limonium; species Limonium bicolor. The sequence goes on from CM041783.1 coordinate 113,323,214, forward strand.
TTCCTAACCCTAGATGAACAAATCGCCATAGTGAATGAGTGTAGAGCCTTGGGTAAGGGCATAGGAGGGTTTTATACCCCCGTACTTAATAGTGGTTCTAGAATGAAACTGCACATGATGTGCTTAGGGAAAGATTGGGATCCACAAGCTAGGGTTTATCGAGAGGTGAGGATGGTAGGTGGCGTATCTCTACCTAGGATACCTGAGAGTTTTCTAACCTTGGTGAGAAAAGCAATGGACATTGCTCAAGACTGGGAGACTTACCCATTACCCGACATGATACCTGACGTTTGCATCATCAACTACTACGAGCAGGGAGGAAAACTTGGAATGCACCAGGACCGTGATGAGACGACCGAGTCCATCACCAGAGGAATACCGGTTGTGTCATTCTCCATCGGCGATGATGCTGAGTTCATCTATGGAGACCAGAAGAGGATGGATCTTGCAAGCAAGATCATTCTCAAGTCTGGGGAAGTGTTGGTATTTGGTGGAGAGTCGAGGCTTGTATATCATGGTATTAAGAGCATTAAGCTCAATACCGCCCCACCAACTCTAGTGAATAATACCCACATCCGACCTGGCCGTTTAAATTTGACTTTCAGACTGTGTTGATGTAATAGCAATAGCTAAGTGTGTAACCTTGTATAATATAGTTGAATGAATGAAATAAGAGTTTTATGCCTTCAAGCATATGTGTTCAGTTTGTTGATACCGTTGATTCATAACTTCAGGCTACGAAAATGGAAAGGAGGGTACCATCTGCATCTTAGATATGGCGCAAGCCAAGGAGTCCGGTAATGTCATCACAGGTATGACAATTACAACCGACAGTAGATTACTGATTTATTGGGACTCGATGCTAATATGAGAGATGATCTCAGGTACCTTTCCTGTTGATGGTGTTAGTGCTTCCGTATTGTTCGACTCAGGGGCTTTGCATTCTTTTATTTCCTCGGCATTTGCTATGAAGCTGGGGGCTGCCCCCGAACAGCTTTCAGACTTTTCAGTCACCCTTCCATCGAAGGAGAAAGTAGGTTGCACCAGACAGTACTTAGCCTCAGAGATCAGTATTATGAATGAGACTTTTCCCATCGATTTGATTGAGTTTAAGAACTTGGGCTTCGACATTATAGTGGGTATGGATTGGCTACAGAAGCATAAGGGCCGCCTTCATTGTGCAGAGCATCGTCTACTACTGAAGGGGCCGAGCGGGAAGATAGTGTCATACCGCAGTGTGAGGAGGGAGCCGACTGTCAAGATCGTGTCAGCATTGTCCCTGATGAAGGATGTTAGGAAGGGCCGACAAGCCTTCCTCTGTTATGTACAGGACACGAGACAGTGCGACGAGATGGATGTAGACATTCCAGTCGTGGCAGACTTTCCCGATGTGTTTCCTGATGAGTTGCCAGGCATGCCGCCTGTGCGTGAGGTTGAGTTCGCCGTTGACTTATTGCCAGGTACGGGCCCTATTGCTAAGGCACCCTACCGTATGGCACCAGCTGAGATGAGGGAGCTGAAGGTACAGTGGAGGACCTCCTCGACAAGGGATTCATTCGACCGAGTGTTTCTCCTTGGGGTGCTCCAGTATTATTCGTGAAGAAGAAGGACGGCAGTATGCGACTCTGCATCGACTACCGCGAGCTTAATGCGGTCACGGTCAAGAACAAGTACCCGTTACCACGGATTGATGACTTATTCGACCAGCTGAGAGGGGCCAGTGTGTTCTCGAAGATAGATCTCAGATCTGGCTACCATCAGATTAGGATTGCAGAGGGTGACATAGAGAAGACAGCCTTCAGGACACGGTATGGACACTACGAATTCACTGTTATGCCATTCGGACTGACGAATGCGCCAGCCATATTTATGGATTTGATGAACCGCCTCTTCAGAGAACAGCTCGATAGTTCAATTGTGGTGTTCATCGATGACATTTTGATCTATTCGAAGACCAGAGAAGATCATGAGTTACATTTGAGACAGGTGTTGAATATTATGAGGAAGAACCAGCTGTATGCCAAGCTCTCGAAGTGTGAGTTTTGGTTAGACAGCATGTCATTTTTAGGACACATCATATCAGCAGACGGGATATCTGTAGATCCTGCTAAGATTGAGGCAGTAAAGAGTTGGCCAAGGCCTAAGACAGTTACAGATGTCCGCACTTTTCTAGGTTTGGCCGGTTACTATAGAAGGTTCGTGAAGGACTCCTCCAAGGAGGCCAAACCGATGACTAATCTAATGAAGAAGGAATCCCAGTTCTTATGGTCTGCAGAGTGTGAGCAGTCCTTTCAGACGCTGAAGGATCTCCTGACATCGGCGCCCGTTCTTACTATCCCTGAGGGCACCGATGGGTTCGAGGTATACTGTGATGCCTCTGGAACCGGTCTAGGCTGTGTGCTTATGCAGCACGGGAAGGTAGTTGCCTACACATCCCGACAGCTGAAGAAGCATGAGGTGAATTACCCCACACACGACCTTGAGTTAGGCGCAGTAGTCTTCGCTTTGAAGATTTGGCGACATTATCTTACGGTGTGACAGTCACTATCTACTCTGATCATAAGAGTTTACAGCATCTCTTCTCTCAGAAGGAGCTGAACATGCGACAGAGAAGATGGGTCGAGTTCTTGAAGGACTACGACATTGATCTGAAATACAAAGAGGGCAAGGCGAATGTGGTAGCTGATGCCCTGAGCCGCAGAGCTCATTCATTATTTGCACTGGTAGCGAGCAGCAGTATGATTGATGAGATACGAGCTGCACAGGAGAGTGATCAGTACATGGAGAGCATCAAGCAGAAAATGCTAGAGGGTTGTTTTGAAAGTCAGAAGTATGACTTTGAACTGTGTAATGATGGCATGATTAGATTGAATGGCCGTTTGTGTATTCCGGAGTCTTCTCCTGACCTGAAGGAGAAGATACTCCAGGAGGCTCATTGCTCGTCCTTATCCGTCCACCCCGGTTCTTCAAAGATGTATAAGGATTTGAAGGTTCATTTCTGGTGGAGCGGGATGAAGAAGGATGTAGCTGACTTTGTGACTAGATGCTTGACCTGTCAGAAGGTTAAGTTTGAGCATAGGAGACCCGAGGTTTAGTGCAGTCTATGCCTATTCCTTGTTGGAAGTTCAGGACATCTCGATGGATTTCGTTGTCGGTCTCCCACCGACTAAGGGAGGACTGAACACGATATGGGTCATTGTCGACCGTCTGACGAAGGTGTGTAAGTTTGTTGCTATGAAGGATACCTGGAAGGTCCCGAAGTTAGCGGACTTATTCCAAAAGGAGGTGATCCGACACCATGGTGTGCCAAAGACTATTGTTTCTGATAGGGACCCTCGATTTTTCTCCAGATTCTGGGGACAGGTTCAGGAAGCCTTGGGTACGATGTTGAAGCTTAGTACGGCATTCCATCCACAGACCGACGGTCAGAGTGAGAGGACCATCCAGACATTGGAGGACATGCTTAGAGCATGTGCCTTAGACTTTCAGGGGTGTTGGTTAGAGCGACTACACCTGATAGAGTTCGCCTACAACAACAGCTACCACTCCTCGATACAGATGCCGCCATTTCAGGCACTTTATGGTAGACCATGTAGGACTCCCTTATGCTGGGATGAGGCCAGCGAGAATATGCTTCTAGGACCTGAGTACCTAGAGCAGATTAAGGAGGATGTCCTACAGATTAGGAAGAATATGAAGGCAGCTCAGGACCGGCAGAAATCATACGCAGACACCAAGAGGAGGGACATTGAGTTCACTACCGACGATATGGTATTCCTTAGAGTGTCACCCATGAAGGGGATATTCCGGTTTGGGCAGAAGGGCAAGCTGAGCCCGAAATATGTTGGACCTTATGCGATTAGGGAGCGAGTGGGCCCGTTAGCCTACAGAGTGGATTTGCCAGCAGAGCTCGGGAGGGTGCACGACGTCTTTCGTGTTTCACAGTTGAAGAAGTATGTGCCCCACCCATCGCACGTTTTGCAGCCAAAGACTTTAGAGTTGGACCCCGCTCTACGATATGAGGAAGTACCACTCCGCATTCTCGATACGAAGACAAGACAGACTAGGAACAAGACCGTTAGCATGGTCAAGGTTCTCTGGTCGAACCATGAGGTGGAGGAGGCTACATGGGAGTTAGAGGACTCTGTGAGAGCGAAGTATCCCACACTCTTCGAGTAGTAGCTGTGACACTTGTTCGGGATCGTGGTCAAACCCTTTTTAAGGGGGGTAGACACCACTTGGCTTGCGCATATGTTATGCATTAGGTCTTGTTTTTGGTGGTGTGTTTTGTTCGTATGCTGCGTCATTGAAATACCCCAAATCTAAATAATATTATTAGATCATTATTTATTGGAATATAATCCAAATATAAATCATTTCACGTACGCATGCAAACCCATGCATGAAAACGTTACGTAAAAATAGTCGTTTCTCCATAAACGCTAAAACGCCTTAGAAACATGTGATCAAACATGACCTTGTATGACCTTCTAAAACTCAAACCAAATGGTCATACACTCATTATATGAATATATAAATATATTCCCTAAGCTATATTCAGTCAAATACGCAAAATGCTCGGGAGTGCTCACACCCGCTCCTTAAAGCACGAAAAGTCCGGAGGAGTGCCGAGGTGGCACGAACTCCTATAAAATTAATTCCTTGAGTTCCTAACATCATTATTAACCATTATAAAGAGAACCCACGAAGTGGTTTCTCAAAATTCACCAAAAAACCACAGGAGGATTTCTTAGCGCTCCTTTTTGCCCGGGTGTGTCCCGATGGCCCGTAAATTATGTCATGGGTTGATATAACCTCATATAACCCAATGTAACATCTTATTATATGTTTATGTACTATAATAAGTGTTTACAAACACTTGGAACTCATAAAAACAATTGGTTTCCCAAAATTTCCTTAGAGCACAAAAACACACCTTCGGGTGTCACGAAAATGCGTTTTACGCAATTACCTTGTAGTTTTTGACATGCCAAGAATTGGTAATCTTAAATAGGGTTAAAATTACCTTCTAAATAAGTTGGTGTGACTAGTCAACAAGGCTCTCTATAGGGGCCGATTTTGAGAGCAAAAACTAGTATAAAATTTGCCTTTAAAGTTTAAAAAAAGGCTTAAAACATAATGACTCATCATCCCATGTGCTATAATACTTAATGGCAAAGAAATGTGTGACTCATTTGACCAGAGAGCTGTCGAAATTATGCTAGAGAACATGGCCAAGTTGGCTAGACAAAAACAAAATGCAAAAAGGTAAAAAGTAGATCTAAGATTCCTTTCTTTTGCTTTTCTTACAAACTAAGTAATCTTCCATGTTCTTCCTTGGCACTTCATGGCCGGTTTTTGAGCTCCATTCAGGCCTTCAATTCGTGAGTCTACATGAGGAAGAAGACAACACAAACTTAGAAAAATCAAAAGAAGATACCTTACCTTTTCTTACCTTGTCTTCTAGCACATAATCTTCTCTTCCAACTCATGCCTTGTCACACCACACATGGCCGGTTTTATGCAGAGAACATGGGCATGCATTGAGCCAATAAACCATGTAATAAACTAAGGAAAAAGAATTGTCAATTGACATTAAAAATTTGACAAAACAAAATCAGATTCCAAATGTCTTCTTTCATTACGTGAGCTAGGTCTCATTTTTCTCCTTGCCCTCTTCATCCACGGTTTTGGTAAGCTCTCTCCGCTCTCTTCTAGCTTCATCTTCTTCCTTTGAAGCTCTTAAGTCCATTAATGGAGTTTTAACTTCTATCTTCACCTTTAAGGTAATTTCCTAGCATTTCTTGGCAAGACTTGAAGCAAAACTCTTCCTAGCATAACAAGGTGTGTTCGGCTTCATTTAGTTCTCCAAGGAGATTGTCCAAACCAACATTAAACCAAGGAGCATCTCAAGGTTATCTTAAGGTAGGTTTTAAAGCTTGTAAATCCTTAAAGCACATTTCTATGTGTAACCAAGTTCTACTTCTTCTAAGCCTCTTTTCTTCTTCATTTTGATGAAGGAAAACTTGTCCTCCATCTACATTAAGAGTGCCGAAACTATAAGGAGAAAAGTCTAAGGTAAAGTCTTGTAAAACTACTTCCAAATCTACTTAAGATCTTTATTCAAGATCTAACTCCTAAACACCTTCACCTCTTGCATAAAACCGAAGAGGAGCATCAAGTTTACCTAGGAGAAAGCTTGGAGATTCAAGAAGAAGCTCACGCACTTAACCACCTTTGTTAAGAAGTAAGTTTACTAAGTAAATCTTTATGTTACAAGCTTTGTTAAGCTTCTAAAAATTATACAAATTAATACACCTCCTAAGTAAATTAATACCGAAACCATATGGTATTATATGCCAAGAATGTAACCTATAACATATAAGGAAAATATTTACCTTAAGACACATTTTTGTGTCACAAATTTTAGTTATGTTATATATAATTTCATGCCGAATTATCAAGGGCAAAAGTTCTTTATTTTGAGCTTAGAGTTTATATAAGACATTACAATAATTTTTACATAAGTTATATGACCCATATGAATTTATGTACGTTTATTATGACATATAAAACCACTTTTGTATACTATTTGGTCACTAAATAAATATGGCCGAATCACCTAAGAGTTAAATAGATTTTAATGAGCTACTTAGGTATATAAACTTAAATCATAAAGGTTGGTGAGTTAAAAATATTTTATTAGAGCTTAAATGGCTAATTAATTAAGTTATGTGACTTAAATGTAATTTTTATAAAGTTTGGTGAGTTTAATGTGAAAACCGTAAGTTAAGGGTGTATTTGGTGTAATTATAATATAACATAAGGTTAGGAATTAAGTTTATGAATTTTAGATAATTTAAACAAGTGTTAAAGTAACACTTTATAAAGTTTTGGGCTATTATGTAATTTATAAAAGTTGATATGAAAGTTTAGAAATTATTAGTGGGCGAATTCATAATTAAGAGAATTATTAGGTTCACTTTCGAAATTTTAAAGAATTAAATATTTAGACTATAGTTTATAAGTTATTAAGTAACTATTATAAAGTTTTGGGATGAAAATGTAATTAATGGAAAGTTCAAGACCAAAGCCGAATTGTTTGGGGTTAGTTTGGTAATTTAGGAATTTATAAATTTATATTCGGCATTTATGGAGAATTAAAATTAAAACTATAGTTTACATGACCTTATGTAAAAGTTATAAGATTTTGTGGTTAGATTGTAATTATAAGAAATAAATTATTAAAGCCGAGAATTTAAGGGGCTAAGTTGTAATTTTTGAGAGTTATAATATTTAAAAGCTATATACCAAAATATTAGGGATGGCTTTGTAATAAGAAGTTAAAACTCTATAATATAAAGAGATTAGAATTTAATATAAAGTTTATGAATTTATGTGGTTGTTTTGTAAATAACCGAAATATAAGAGTAAGAATTTAGATTAAAATAAATATAGGTCCTACATGGATATTTGGAGGAATTAGAAAGAAAGAATTTTGATTAAAGGAATTATGGAATTAAAACTATGGCTTACATGGTTATAAGGAATTGAAAGATAAACAATAAAAATTACTTATGGTTAAAAAGGAGAATAATAAAACTATAAGAATTTTATGTCTATGTATGACATATAATATAGTTAAGAAATTATAAGTTGTTATGTCACCTAGACAAATAAAATAACAACAAATGCAATAAACACATAAATGTGCATTAAAGGATTTATAAATAAATCAAAAGGAATAACAAATAAGTTATACATTAAATCATGAGGTGATTAAAAGGACTAAACCTCACATGAAATAACAAATACGAGATTTGTTAAATGATCCAATAGAATTATTATATAAGGGTAACATAAATTAACCCTCTCAGTCAATCCTATTCTAGGACTTTGGTTGACCAGACGTTGACCGGGAATTAAACGAGAACAGTCTACGGTGAACGGTATGGGATTCTTGCAACCTGTTTTCTACCGGATTACACCGGCTTGTGTGCTATCTGTTGTTTGAAATAACGACCAAGATAATTCATGTAAAATGTTGTTTACTCTTGTGCACTGTTGTATTATTTTATGTGCGTGAATGATGCTGACTACAACGTGTATGTCCCACGCATACAAACACTACTATACCAGTGGATTAAATACCTACGCTTCAGTATACCGAGGACTTGTACTCAAGTCTCTCACTAACTTCACTTTATAACAAACGTCATTATCCTAAACGTGATTATTGACATTATACATTGGGTTCTTGTCAACATCTTTATATGACACCTAACAATTCTATACTTCGAGAATGAGGAGCCCAGTTGGATCTGGCCATGCATGCTACGGGAGTTGTACCTGTCTCAGGTCGTCTCCTACTACGTCGCGACGGAACATTCAGTTGGGAGGAAGACTCTATTCCTCCTGGGATTCAAATGCCCATCAGTTCAGTTTGAGGAAGACTTTATTCCTCTAGTGGGATTCTATTTTCCACGCCTCTCAGTTCAGGGTTTAACTACGTTATCTCCTGGGGTTTTTATACCCAACCTTTCTCTATAACGAGGTCACTATACCTCCACTATATTGATATACTTTTATACATCTGTCAGTCCCACTGTATGGACCACAGCTATCAGACATTTCAGTTCAGCTAACTTGACCTTCTGTGTCTTGTTCTATGTGACATTATTGTCCTTGTTTGGATACTTGTTATCATCAGATTATGCTTGTTTACAGCTTTATAAAAATGAACTGCATGTGTTCGACAAAGTAGTTGGTGTGGCCCGGTAGACGATGGGCTGCACGTTTTCCATACCAGCATTGTTTGCTGAGCCCCTTTGGGGGCACCCCCATTTTTTCAGGTACCTGAAGTTTAAGAAGATCACCACACTGAGTGTAGGTGGGGTAGACCAAGCCTTGGGAGTCTACTATTAGTTAATCATTTTATGTCAGTATTTTACTTTGAGTTTGATTCCTAGTATCTCGGGTTGTATCTGTATTCCAGACCGTGACATTTGAGGATTGTATTTGGACTTAGCCTTGTTGGTCACAAGGGTGGCCAACGGCATTGTAATACCGCCCGGTTGTTGTATTTATTTCCGCTGCAGTTGTATTTTATTTGGGAGTGATCGCCGTTCAGTTTATTGGATTTCGGGTTGGGGTATTACAAAAATGGTATCAGAGCGTAGTTACGCTCTGGATACAAGGATACACCGAGATTAGGATTTCTAAGACTTAGATTAAGGGTTGAGAGATAGTATTGAAAGGAGTTTAAGTTAGTTTTACTTAGACTACTATCCAAGACCAAGATTGTGACCTCAGTGTCTAATATACCTCAACACCTTGCAGATGTCAGGAAGAGGAGGACGACGTGGACAGGCTGATGAGGAGCCAAACATCAGGCTGGCAGACATTGCTACCTTAATTGCTCAGGCATTTGCACAGGCGGGGGTTGCATAGCAGCAGCAGTTACCTCCACCACCACCACCCAGGGAGAGAGACTGGGTGAAGAGTTTGGCTGATCTGAGGCCGACTGCATTCAAGGGGCAGACTGACCCTGCTCACTTAGAAACCTACATCATGGAGATGGAGACAGCGTTCGAGACGCTTGCAGTCCCAGCTAGGGAAAAGTAAGACTTGCTGCCTTTTATCTGAAGGATGCAGCTAGAGATTGGTGGAACATGGTGAAAGCCGACCACCTGGATGACCCAGCTTTTACTTGGGGACACTACACTGCACTACTTAGGGGCAAATACTACCCGACCCACACCAGGATGGTGAAGACGAGGGAGTTTGACGCCCTGGAGCAGACGGGGAAAATGACCGTGGATGAGTATTATGCCAAGTTTACTTCACTACTCCGGCTACTACCCGGTATAGGATACTCAGACCAAGTGTTGGTCGACCGGTCTACGGGGGACTGAGCCCTCGACATCAGTTTGGGATGGGACCAATCATCCCCACCAGTTTGCAGGTAAAACAAGAGAGACGTAAAACAGTCGAAAATTTTATTACATACTATACCCCATCATGGGAGATTCGAAGATTAATACCTTGAGATTTCAGGAATGCTATCATGCTGCCTCCGTAGTGGAGATCACGTGTAAGAGAAGGGATGCTTTGAGCTCCCAAGAGAGGAAGGACGGACCTGGTGGCGAAGATGCCAAGCAAGGGAACTCCAACAAGAGGAACAAACCCTATCAGAAAGGCCAAGGGTCCTATCAAGGGAAGGGGAACCAAACTACTGGGAACCCCCAGTCAGGAACCCACGGAGCAGCAACTTCACAGAAAACCTACCCATCTAAGGGTAGGCACTCTAATCAGACAGTTAGATTTGAAACTTTTGTGATTATTTCAGTACCGTTGGATGGTATAATTAATCTTGATTGTATTAGGTTCTGGACATGGCTCAAACACGGGCCAGAAGTATGTCCGCCGTTTTAACCGTAAGCAGTGTGGAAAGGATCACCCCGGCGTGGACTGCCAGGGGGAGAAAGTCATGTGCCGCTACTGTCAGATACTCGGGCATCGTGCCTTCGAGTGTATCCGAAACCCGGAGAGCAGGAACTACCGCCCGGGAGCAAAGCCAAACACAGGCCAAAAGAATGGAGCTAGCGATACTCGCCCTCCACCAACAAACCAGGCTCAGGGGTATAAGGGCAAAGGCCCAACATCGGGACCCGCCCTGCATGTCATGGACCGCTCAGATGAGGCTGGTCCTTCTACCAACCCAGGTATTTCTAAACCATGTGAACCTGTTATTGAGCAATGGATGATGTGAATGAGTGCTTGCATGCCTTGATTGCCTAATTGAGTAGGAAATAATTAGTAAGACTCACTAGTAAAAATTTAAACCACGTAGGAAGCTATAAGATATGCTTTCCTATCCCCTCACCGCCCTCCCTGGAGGAAAACATTATCAAGGTACAAGAACCAGGGAACGAACAATGTAAGGTTATCCAACCAGGTTTGATATTACTCAAAGGTTACCTAACACCGGAGACACAAATTGCAATCATTAGAAAATGTCAAGAATTGGGAGCAGGGCCAGGAGGGTTCTACACTCCAGAATTTCCAGGAGGATCAAAAATGAAGCTGAAAATGATGTGCTTAGGAAAGGATTGGAATCCTTACACAAAAACCTACCAAGATACAAGAAATGGAGATGGAGCACAGTACCAAAAATCCCAGAAGAATTTTACCAATTGTGGAACAAGCAGTTAATACATCTCAACAACTAGAAGGAGATCCAGTTCCCAATTTAAGGGCTGATCTATGTATCATCAACTTCTATGAAGAAGGAGGCCGTTTAGGACTACACCAGGACAATGATGAAACAAAAGGGTCCCTTGAACAGGGAATACCAGTATTATCTTTGTCAATTGGAGATGACGCAGAGTTCCTTTATGGCGAGCAGAAGCGTGTGGACCTTGCAAAGAAAATAATATTGAGTTCAGAGATGTTTTGATAATGGGTGGAAAGTCAAGGTTGCTATACCATGGAATTAAAAGGATTAAGCTAAACACAGCACCTTCGACAGTGATAAACACCACTCACATGAGACCAGGAAGATTAAGTTTAACCTTTAGAAAGTACTAGTGTTGTAATTGTTTTTGGACTTCAGAAAGGAGATCATCTCATCAATGAAGCATTATTGTTTGTGAAAGTGAATGTCTTTAGACCCCATCATGTATCAAAGTACTTACTCAGATTCTGTTATTAGGTTGTGCTAAGGAGACAGAAGGTGCCTTAAGTATACTTACTGAGGAGGAGGCCCGCAAGGGCGGCTCGATTCTCACTGGTACCTTTCCGGTTAACGGAGTGGATGCATTAGTACTGTTCGACTCCGGAGCCTCACATACTTTCGTTTCGCCTACGCTTGCGGGGAAGATGGGGCTAGACGCAGTAGAGTTACCTGATTTTAAGGTGGCACTCCCGTCTAAGGAGAAGATCAGTTGCACTCGTCTTTATAGAGGAGCCACTATCAGTATTAAGGAGGAGGAATTTCCTATTGACCTTATTGAGTTCAGAGGTCTAGGATTCGACGTTATAGTCGGGATGGACTGGCTGGGGCGGCACAGAGGCCGCATTCTTTGTGCAGAGCGCAGACTGTTGCTTAAGAGCCCATCAGGAGTGACAGTATCTTACCGTCAGAGCCCTAGGGCACCATCGATAAAAGTTATATCTGCTATGTCCATGTACAAGCACGTCAGGAAGCAGAAGGAGGTATACCTATGTTATGTTCAGAATGTAGAGCATGACCCTGATTTTGATCCAGCTATGCCAGTGGTGTCGGATTTTCCAGATATTTTTCCAAAGGAACTTCCAGGCTTACCGCCATCCAGAGAGGTAGAGTTCTCCATCGAATTACTACCAGGTACCGGTCCCATAGCTAAGGCACCGTACCGTATGGCACCAGCAGAGATGGCTGAGCTGAAGGAGCAGCTGAAAGATTTATTGGACAAGGGATACATACGACCTAGCGTATCTCCTTGGGGAGCACCAGTGCTTTTTGTGAAGAAGAAGGATGGAAGCCTTCGTTTATGTATTGATTACAGAGAGCTTAATGCAGTATCAGTGAAAAATAAATATCCACTACCACGGATTGATGATTTGTTTGATCAGTTGAAAGGAGCAAAAGTGTTTTCGAAGATCGATTTGAGATCAGGCTACCATCAGATACCCATCAGGGAGCAAGACATAGAAAAGACAGCCTTCAGAACACGGTATGGCCACTATGAGTTTACGGTTATGCCTTTTGGCTTGTCAAATGCACCTGCAGTCTTCATGGATTTGATGAACAGATTATTCAGAGAGCAGTTGGATAAGACCGTGGTTGTATTCATCGATGACATCCTCATCTATTCAAAGTCGAAGGAAGAGCACGAGAGTCACCTCCGACATGTACTTGAGATCCTAAGGGATAACCAGCTTTATGCTAAGTTCTCCAAATGTGAGTTTTGGTTGGACAGAGTTTCCTTTTTAGGACATGTTATCTCTGATGCTGGGATCGCGGTGGATCCAGCAAAGATAGAAGCAGTTCGCACTTGGCCTAGGCCAAAAACCGTTACGGACATCAGGAGTTTCCTTGGTTTAGCAGGATACTACAGAAGGTTTGTCAGAGACTTCTCCAAAATAGCCAAACCTATGACCAGCTTAATGAAGAAGGACGCACCCTTCACATGGACTACTGAATGTGAGACCTCATTCGAGCTTTTGAAGAATGCTTTGACATCAGCACCAGTTTTGACTATACCTGAAGGCACAGAGGGTTATGAAGTTTACTGTGATGCATCAGGCAAGGATTAGGGTGTGTACTCATGCAGAATGGGAAGGTAGTCGCCTACGCTTCCCGACAGTTGAAGAAACATGAGGAAAACTATCCCACACATGACTTAGAGCTTGGAGCTATTGTTTTTGCCTTGAAGATCTGGCGCCACTACCTGTATGGTGTCCAGATGACCGTATTATTCGGATCACAAGAGTTTGAAGTATGTATTCACCCAGAAGGAGTTAAACATGAGACAAAGAAGATGGGTTGAATTTCTTAAGGATTATATATGATTTGCAGTACAAAGAGGGAAAGCTAATGTTGTAGCAGACGCACTGAGTCGACGAGCACATTCTCTAAATGCCATTGTGGCTAGCTCAAGTCTTATGGACGACATACGCAGAGCACAGCAGAGTGATCAGCGAATGATGGAGATCAGTCAGAAGTTGTCTGACGGTACATTTGAGGGTGGAAAATATGAGTTTCAGCTACATGATGATGGACTAATCAGATTGAAGGGAAGATTGTGTATTCCCAGAGACAGCACAGATATTAAGGAGCATATTCTTCGAGAGTCCCACACTTCTCCCACATCTGTCCATCTAGGAGCTTCTAAGATGTACAAAGATCTGAAGAGGTATTTCTGGTGGAGTGGTATGAAGGGCGACGTGACAGAATATGTGATTCGATGTCTCACTTGTCAGAAAGTGAAATTCGAACACAGACGACCAGGAGGTATGGTACAGTCTATGCCAGTTCCTGAATGGAAGTTTTACGATATCTCTATGGACTTCGTGGTGGGACTACCACCTACGAGAGGAGGACTTAATATGATTTGGGTTGTTGTTGATCGACTGACTAAGGTTGCTAGGTTTATTCCGATGAAAGACACTTGGAAAGTGCCAAAGTTGGCAGAACTATTTGAGCAGGAGATTATCAGACATCATGGAGTACCTAAGACTATTGTTTCAGATCGAGACACTAGATTTCTCTCACGATACTGGCGAACTACTCGCGAGGCACTTGGCACTGAGTTGAAGCTTAGCACAGCATTTCATCCTCAGACAGATGGACAGTCAGAGAGGACTATTCAGACCTTAGAGGACATGCTACGAGCATGTGCCTTGGATTTCCAGGGCAGCTGGATAGATAGACTACATCTCATCGAGTTTGCATACAATAACAGCTATCACCCTCTATACAGATGTCACCTTTCCAAGCCTTATATGGCAGACCATGTCGCACACCATTGTGCTGGGACGAGTCTAGTGAGACCGTCATCATTGGGCCTGAGTACTTAGAGCAAGTCCAGGCAGAGTACAACAATCAGAAAACATGAAAGCAGCACAGGACAGACAAAATCATATGCTGATGAGAGCGACGAGACCTTGAGTTCGCGTTGGCGACCAGGTATTTCTACGAGTTCACCCATGAAGGGTGTATTCAGATTTGGTCAGAAGGGCAAGCTAAGCCCGAAATTTGTAGGACCCTAGCTATCATAGAGCGGGTGGGCCTTGTGGCATATCGACTTGATTTGCCAGCCGAGTTGGGCAAAGTACACAATGTTTTTCATGTGTCTCTTAAGAAATACATGCCTCATCCTTCTCATGTTCTACAACCAGAGACACTCTCTTTAGAACCAACAATGCGGTATGTGGAAACACCGCAACGAATCTTAGACAGAAAGACACGAGATACTCGAAACAATCTGTAAGCTTAGTAAAGGTTCTTTGGTCAAACCACGATGTGGAGGAGGCCACATGGGAATTAGAAGCAGATATGCGAGCGAAATTTCCCTCATTATTTACCGACTAGACGCTTTAGTCTAGGGTACGGGGGCGTACCCCTCTTTTTTTGGGGGGGTAGAGCCTTCCTTTGTGAGTTCAGTATGCATTTGTTCATTTCAGTGAGTGTTCTTGTGTAACACTATTCAGTTTTGTTGCACCTTGTTGCATTTCAGTGAGTGTTCTTGTGTAACACTATTCAGTATATTCAGTGACACCTTGTCTTGTATGTGTTCTTGTGTACACTGTTTTGAATGTACCTTGTACTTCTACTTGTTGGTGTGTACTTGTTACACTACAATGAAAAGTTTATGTGCACTACTCTGCACTATTAATATGAAAGCGACTGTGTTATTACATTACACTATATTGTTCCAAAGTGTTCCTGTTGTGTTTGATGTACACTGTGAACTTAGGAATATAGAGACTTGGGACTTGATCCCTACTAGATTGAGTTGTGGATACTTAGTGGAACTTGATTCCCACAACCTTATAATTTAGATATGAGACTTCGGGGCGAAGTCCTTTTTAAGGGGGGTAGATTGAAATACCCCAAATCTAAATAATATTTATTATCATTATTATTGGAATATAATCCAAATATAAATCATTTCACGTACGCATGCAAACCCATGCATGAAACGTTACGTAAAAATAGTCGTTCTCCATAAACGCTAAAACGCCTTAGAAACATGTGATCAAACATGACCTTGTATGACCTTCTAAAACTCAAACCAAATGGTCATACACTCATTATATGAATATATAAATAATTCCCTAAGCTATATTCAGTCAAATACGCAAAATGCTCGGGAGTGCTCACACCCGCTCCTTAAAGCACGAAAAGTCCGGAGGAGTGCCAGGTGGCACGAACTCCTATAAAATTAATTCCTTGAGTTCCTAACATCATTATTAACCATTATAAGAGAACCCACGAAGTGATTTCTCAAAATTCAGCAAAAAACCATAGGAGGATTTCTTAGCGCTCCTTTTTGCCCGGGTGTGTCCCGATGCCCGTAAATTATGTCATGGGTTGATATAACCTCATATAACCCAATGTAACTCTTTATATGTTTATTTACTAGAATAAGTGTTTACAAACACTTGGAACTCATAAAAACAATTGGTTTCCCAAAATTTCCTTAGAGCACAAAAACACACCTTCGGGTGTCACGAAAATGCGTTTTACGCAATTACCTTGTAGTTTTTGACATGCCACGAATTGGTAATCTTAAAAGGGTTAAAATGACCTTCTAAATAGTTGGTGTGACTAGTCAACAAGGCTCTCTATAGGGGCCGATTTTGAGAGCAAAAACTAGTATAAAATTTGCTTTAAAGTTTAAAAAAGGCTTAAAACATAATGACTCATCATCCCATGTGTTATATACTTAATGCAAAGATGTGTCTCATTTGACCAGAGAGCTGTCGAAATTATGCTAAGAACATGGCCATGTGGCTAGACAAAACAAATGCAAAAGGTAAAAAGTAGATCTAGATTCCTTTCTTTTGCTTTCTTACAACTAAGTAATCTTCCTGTTCTTCCTTGGCTCTTCATGGCCGGTTTTTGAGCTCCATTCAGCCCTAATTCGTGACTCTACATGAGAAGAAGACAACACAAACTTAGAAAAATCAAAAAAGATACCTTACCTTTTCTTACCTTGTCTTCTAGCACAATATTTCTTTCCAACTCTTGCCTTGTCACACCACACATGGCCGGTTTTATGCTGGAAAGGGCATTTATTGAGCCAATAACCATGAATAAACTAAGGAAAAAGAAGTCATTTGACATTAAAAATTGACAAAACAAAATCAATTCCAATGCTTCTTTCATTACGTGAGCTAGGTCTCATTTCTCCTTGCCCTCTTCATCCACGGTTTGGTAAGCTCCTCCTCTCTCTTCTAGCTTCATCTTCTTCCTTTGAAGCTCTTAAGTCCATTAATGGAGTTTTAACTTCTATCTTCATCTTTAAGGTAATTTCCTAGCATTTCTTGGCAAGTCTTGAAGCAAAACTCTTCCTAGCATAACAAGGTGTGTTCGGCTCATTTAGTTCTCCAAGGAGATTGTCCAAACCAACATTAAACCAAGGAGCATCTCAAGGTTATCTTAAGGTAGGTTTTAAAGCTTGAAAATCCTTAAAGCACATTTTTATGTGTAACCAAGTTCTACTTCTTCTAAGTCTCTTTTCTTCTTCATTTTGATGAAGGAAAACTTGTCTTCATCTACCTTAGAGTGCCGAAATATAAGGAGAAAAGTCTAAGGTAAAGTCTTGTAAAACTACTTCAAATCTACTTAAGATCTTTATTCAAGATCTAACTCCTAAACACCTTCACCTCTTGCATAAAACCGAAGAGGAGCATCAAGTTTACCTAGGAGAAAGCTTGGAGATTCAAGAAGAAGTTCAAGCACTTAACCACCTTTGTTAAGAAGTAAGTTTACTAAGTAAATCTTTATGTTATAAGCTTTGTTAAGCTTCTAAAAATTATACAAAAATTATGTACACTCCTAGGTAAATAATACCGAAACTATATGGTTTTATGCCAAAAATATAATCTATAACATATAGAAAATATTTACCTTAAGACACATTTTTGTGTCACAAATTTTTTTATGTTACAATAATTAAGGCCGAATTATCAGGGCAAAAGTTCTTTATTTTGAGCTAAGAATTATAAGACATTACAATAATTTTACATGAGTTATATGACTCCTATGAATTTATGTATTATTATGACATATAAATCCACTTTTATATACTATGGTCACTAAATATATGGCCGAATGCCTAAGGTTAAATAGGATTTAATGACTACTTAGGTATATAAACTTATATCATAAAGTTTGGTGAGTTAAAAATATTTTATTAGCTTAAATGGCTAATTAATTAAGTTATGTGGCTTAAATGTAATTTTTACAAAGTTTGTGATTTATGTGAAAACCGAGAGTAAAGGGGTATTTGGTGTAATTATAATATAATATAAGGTTAGGAATTAAGTTTATGAATTTTAGATAATTTAAACAAGCTTTAAATAACTTTTATAAAGTTTTGGGCTATTATGTAATTTATAAAAGTTGATGAAAGTTTAGAATTATTAGTGGGCGAATTCATAATTAAGAGAATTATTAGGTTCACTTTCGAAATTTTAAGGAATTAAATATTTAGACTAGTTTATAAGTTATTAAGTAACTATTAAAGTTTTGGGATGAAAATGTAATTAATGGAAAGTTCAAGACCAAAGCCGAATTACTTTGGGGTTAGTTTGGTAATTTAAGAATTTATATATATATTCGGCATTTATGGAGAATTAAAATTAAAACTATAGTTTACATGACATTATGTAAAGTTATAAGATTTTGTGGTTAATTGTAATTATAAGAAATAAATTATTAAAGCCGAGAATTTAAGGGGCTAAGTTGTAATTTTTGAGAGTTATAATATTTAAAAGCTATATACCAAAATATTAGGATGTTTGTAAATAATAAGTTAAAACTCTATAATATAAAGAGATTAGAATTTAATATAAAGTTTATGAATTATGTGGTTGTTTTGTAAATAACCGAAATATAAGAGTAAGAATTTAGATTAAATAAATATAGGTCCTATGGATATTTGGAGGAATTAGAAGAAAGAATTTTGATTAAAGGAATTATGGAATTAAAACTATGGCTTACATGGTTATAAGGAATTAAAGATAAACTAAAATTATTATGGTTAAAAGGAGAATAATAAAACTATAAGAATTTTATGTCTATGTATGACATATAAATATAGTTAAGAAATTATAAGTTGTTATGTCACCTAGACAAATAAAAAACAACAAATGCAATAAACATATATGTGCATTAAAGGATTTATAAATAAATCAAAAGGAATAACAAATAAGTTATACATTAAATCATGAGGTAATTAAAAGAAATAAACCTCACATGAAATAACAAATACGAGATTTGTTAAATGATCCAATAGAATTATTATATAAGGGTAACATAAATTAACCCTCTCAGTAAATCCTATTCTAGGACTTTGTTTGACCAGACGTTGACCGGGAATTAAACAGTACAGTCTACGGTGAACGGTATGGGATTCTTGCAACCTGTTTTCTACCGGATTACACCGGCTTGTGTGCTATCTGTTGTTTGAAATAACGACCAAGATAAATAATGTAAACTGTTGTTTTACTCTTGTGCACTGTGGTATTATTTTATGTGCGTGAATGTTGCTGACTACAACGTGTATGTCTCACGCATACAAACACTACTATACCAGTGGATTAAATACCTGCGTTCAGTATACCGAGGACTTGTACTCAAGTCTCTCACTAACTTCACTTTATAACAAACGTCATTATCCTAAACGTGATAATTGACAATACACATTGTGTTCTTGTTTAACGTCTTTATATGACACTTAACAATTCTATACTTCGAGAATGAGGAGCCCAGTTGGATCTGGCCATGCATGCTACAGGAGTTGTACCTGTCTCAGGTCGTCTCCTACTACGTCGCGACGGAACATTCAGTTGGGAGGAAGACTCTATTCCTCCGGGATTCAAATGCCCATCAGTTCAGTTTGAGGAAGACTTTATTCCTCTAGTGGGATTCTATTTCCCACGCCTCTCAGTTCAGGGTTTAACTACGTTATCTCCTGGGGTTTTTATACCCAACCTTTCTCTATAACGAGGTCACTATACCTCCACTATATTGATATACTTTTATACATCTGTCAGTCCCACTGTGTGGACCCGACAGCTATCAGACATTTCAGTTCAGCTAACTTGACCTTCTGTGTCTTGTTCTATGTGACATTATTGTCCTTGTTTGGATACTTGTTATCATCAGATTATGCTTGTTTACAGCTTTATAAAAATGAACTGCATGTGTTCGACAAAGTAGTTGGTGTGGCCCGGTAGACGATGGGCTGCACGTTTTCCATACCAGCATTGTTTGCTGAGCCCCTTTGGGGGCACCCCCATTTTTCAGGTACCTGAAGTTTAAGAAGATCACCACACTGAGTGTAGGTGGGGTAGACCAAGCTTGGGAGTCTACTATTAGTTAATTATTTTATTCAGTATTTTACTTTGAGTTTGATTCCTAGTATCTCGGGTTGTATCTGTATTCCAGACCGTGACATTTGAGGATTGTATTTGGACTTAGCCTTGTTGGTCACAAGGGTGGCCAACGGCATTGTAATACCGCTCGGTTGTTGTATTTATTTCCGCTGCAGTTGTATTTTATTTGGGAGTGATCGCCGTTCAGTTTATTGGATTTCGGGTTAGGGTATTATAGTCATACATGTTTGTTTGGATGATTATATGTTGAATACATTCTATGTATGTGCCTTAGTGCACCTGTTTGAGATTGTGCATATGGTACCGCTGTGTACTTTGGTTGATGTATTGGTTGTGTACCTTGTTTAGTGCTATGAAATGAATGAGTATATACCATGTGGTTTGGCTATTTGATATATGTCGTATGTATAGACTAGGTTTGAACCTAGTGGGAGTTACTCCCTAGTGATGGACTGATTGGTTACTTAGTGGAACTTGATTCCTTAGGTGAACTGTAGAGGATTAAGGACTTCGGGACGAAGCCTTTTAAAGGGGGGTAGACTGAAATACCCCTAACCTTTAAAATATAATTAAATGATCTATTAATGATCTAAGATGGTTAATAAACATTTAAATATTACTGGGGAACAATCTAAAGATCTTAACAAGGCAAAACATGCCTTAAGATCGGTAAAGCCAAAAAGGTGCTTTAAGACACCATAAAGATTGTATGACCTCAGAAAGGATCCAAAGTGGATTACTAAGTATTATAATGAAGTAAGGAACACAACAAAACAGTTCTCAAAGAAAACTAAGCTCAGAAACACCTCGCAACACAAAATGTGCACTAAAACTCCTTAAAGCACATTTTTGTGAAATTGCCTTCTAAACTGGTTTTAAATGGGCTTAAAGGTTATAAATACCTCTAAATATGATATTATATCACAATATATCATATTAGTAATTTAATTCCAAATTTTACAAATTTTTACAAATTTTTACAAATTTAATATTAAAATATTAATAAAACCCTAAAAGGGGCCCGCATGAGTCAATATTGACTAAGATTGGTCAAGAGGTCAAAGTTGACCCCTTAGACCATGTAACTTCGAAATTTACAGCAAGAGAGGCTCCATTTAGCCACTTGCACATCCAAAAGACAGCACACCAACATATCTCCATGATTTAAGGGCTACTTTTGCCTTTTATTAGTTTATACACTCCTTTAGCTCTATTATTTGAATCCTCCAGCTGGAAAACGTTTGAGAGCCTCTCCTTTCTTCAATAAGCCGACCTCTTGTCCCCTCCTTATCCCCTTGGTGAGTCATCGTTCAATAACAAAGAATAAACTAATCTAAAGCACATTTTTAACCTAATAATACCAATTCCAAGCTTCTTCTCTCTCCTAGCTGCATTCAATTCAGTGAAGCAGCTCCTCCAAGCTCTCCCAAGCTCTCTCAACCGAACTTCTTCAGTTGGGAAGGTAAACCTAACTTCTAAGCTTCTAATTAATGGTTTAAGGCTTGTTTTTGGCTCTTTTTCTTCATCTCTTCACCACCTATGCTTAGATCTCATGACTAATCAGTTCCTATGGCTTATTCTCAGTGTTCTAAGGTTAAAACATCAATCAAATTCGAATGAAACAAGTTTAGAGACCAAGGTTGCTCAAAATCTCATTTTAAGGTAAAAACATACCTTAAGCTTCTCTACTCTTCATCCAATTTTCTTCTTCTGATTTTTATGAGTTTATACACTCATAATCTTCATATTTACATGTTCAATCAGTTGGCTAGCCATTTGGAGCAAGGGTGGCCGAGATCCAAAGGAAATACCCTCTTTTAAGGCATTTTTCCAAGGTAAAACCTAATAACAAGAGAGCTTGTTGTGATCTAGCTATTTCCTATGTCAATATGGTGGATCTAAGACCTTGTGGTGTGTTTAATTCAGGCCAAAACCATCTCCAACTCTCCTTGCATTTTTAAGGTGATTTTTGCCTTAAATCTTACATTAATTATTCCTTATGGTTAAGCTCAAGATTGGAGTGTAACCATATCTTGTTTTTGTGTATTAAACATGTCTAAATCATGTGGTGAATTTTCCTACAAGTGGCCGAGAGCATACAAGGATAAATCAAGGTATAAACACCTTAAATCTATGATTTTTATAATTTCTAAGCTTGTATATTATTATTGCCGTGAGTGAAACATTAAAGAAGGGTCTTATTAACCTAAAAATGAAAAAAAATGACTAAGAGAAATTAAGCTAGTCATTTAAGAGATTTAATTAACATAATGGCCAAATTATGACATTATGTGAAAAATAATCAAATACAAGTGAGGCCGTGAGTATGTATTATATTTTGAGACATTTATTGTGTAATTTATTTTGCAAGTTCAAGGTTGTAATAAGGCCATGTCATTAGGCCATTTTTATTTAAGTTTATAAGCTTATTTAGTTTTATTTATGCTTATAATTAAAATTGGGGTCAAACGGTAATTATTAACTAAATATTAGGCCGAGAGCTTAATATAGAGGAATTTAGGGTTTTTCAATGAATTTAATAAAAATTATAACATTTTATAATGTTTTGGGTCAAAATTGTAAAAATAGAAAAGTATAGGTTAAGTTTGGTAATTACCGAAAGAGTTGGTTCCAATTGGTATTAGGAGCCAAAGTTGACTATATAGGAGACTTTGACCAAGTTTGGAGAATTTTGGAAATTAAAATACAACCTTATATTAAGATAAGTACTTAATTGTAAAAGATTTATAAGAGATGGGGCTATAATGTAATTTCCGAAAACTTGGGGTACTAAATGGAGTTTAGTACAAACCTTAGGTTATTAGGAATAATGTTTATAACCTTTTGGTATAGTTTGGTGATTTTGGAATTATATAAGGTTTTATTAAGACATATGTGTAATATATGGTTTTGATGATATTAGAAAAACTATGTGTTATAAAGAGGAGAATTTGGTGAATATAGAAAGTTAAGTGGTGGAAAGTTAATTAGAATAGTGTTCGGTTATTTAAAAAAATAAAACTCTAGGTTATAATTATTTTAAGGCTAAAAGGGTATAATATAAGGTATGGGATAGAGTGTAACAATGAAATATAATTGGGGATTGTGTGATTTATAGAAGTTAGTGGTTGTTTTGGAAAACCGAAACCATATAAGGGGTTGTTTGGTATTTTAAACAAACTTAGTTACTATAAGTTATAAGTGTTTTAATACTTTACTGATGTTTCATATATGTTATATAACTATAATGTAACATTACATTAATTATGTGATGATTTTGTAAACATTTAAGAACATAAGTGCTGTTAGGAAATGTTGACATTTTAAAATGGAATTTATAATATGGTTTTTATGTTATAAGAGTTATAACATTTATAATATAAGAGGTATTCATTAAATAGAATGAATATATATTATAAGACTTACCATACAAGAAATAGTTCCATAATACATGATTATAAGTAAACATATGTTTTGGTGGAAGATATAACATGGTTGAATGACCATGTATTTTCATAATTAAAATGACATATGATAAAAGGAAAACGAATTATAAACATTGGATATGGGATTCTAATGTTAAGAGGGTACATGTGATAGTAAGAATTCATGTAATTAAAAGTATTGTTTACAAATGAATTATACCACATTGGATTTAAAAAAAAAAAACAGACAAACCTTAGAAAAATAAATACTAAGGTGAGATGCATAGTGCATGACAAAGGATCACACATGCAATAATGACACAAACTATACGACATACAAGGGTATGTTAAGTCACATGTGATAACAAGTTCAACAATAAGTATATTAATATACAAGACAAGACTACGCATGTAATATAACACTTTTCCAATCTCGAGTTAAACCAAAAGCCCGACAAACATTGACAGTTTATAACACGGGGGGTTAACGGGAGTTGTTAGTGACGGTACGGGGTACCGTAGGATTGTGTTGTTATACAGTATGCTAATCAGTAGCATTATGTATTGTTTAGACTAATAGAGACGACACACGGAGCATAGGATCTTGCTAATTCATACTGCACCGTAATACATCAGGGTGAACGGTATGTTGTTATGTGTCTCTGATTGTCTCTGAGGGCTTCCTCAGTTCAGACTTCTGT
The DNA here is from genome assembly GCA_023374045.1 of Limonium bicolor. Classification (NCBI taxonomy): domain Eukaryota; kingdom Viridiplantae; phylum Streptophyta; class Magnoliopsida; order Caryophyllales; family Plumbaginaceae; genus Limonium; species Limonium bicolor. Next base: position 113,347,452 of record CM041783.1, read on the forward strand.
GTGATCTGTGATAAGATTGTTTGTCTGAATGTGCTAATTAATATGCATGAATTGTATATTTATAGCTGCTTATTATTTACTGTTCTTGAGTTAACAGTATTGGTTCGTATATATGAACCTATATATATAAAACACACTAGCGGCTATGGTGCTATCTTATATGAAATATAAGGAACGTAAGTAAAACGTTGTAGCACTAGGATAATAACTTATACATATTATCCAAGACTTGTATACGGAGCATTGGCCTTTCTATACGTCGCTCTCGTATCTAACACTGGATCCCGAGTTACAGACTCTGGATTGGACTAATGATCTTAGTCTGCTGTGTTAGGAAAAAAAATGGTAATGCGATGCGATGGTATAATTAATTAATGGAAAGTTAGTAAAGCCAAGAGGATGTGGCTCTTGGTGCGCTGTGATCACAAAAACGATACCAGGATGTCCGCGTACGGGTCCGCAAGTATCAAGAAAATTTCCCGTGAGCTAGAATGGCTCGTTGGTCGGAGACTCTACCGTTGGAGTGGCTACTGCCGTGGGTGACCCGCCATAGTATATGGGTAACTAGAGACATGTCGTTTTAACGAGACATTGTCACTAGGTATAACTGAACAATTAAAACAATTGAGACTTATACAGTGGTGAACAATATTGGTTTCTATACCATGGACGAGACTTCATACCTGTTTATTATTCTCGTCGTTTTGCTTTGTCGTTCATTGGTTATACTTGTGGTTATTTTGTTGTGTGTTGATGATTGTGTTATTGTATGGATATTAATGTTAATTGTTTTACAGTTTTAAATATTAAAACGGTATTGCATGTAACGAACCTCATGCTCTCGACCAAATAATTGAGGGGTCTTTGGGGGCATGACGGGGCATGTGATGACATACTCAGCAGGGGCTGATTCCATACCACAAAACATTTTTATTTCAGGAGAGTAGCTGGTGGTCGACGCGAGGCGCGACGGTTGTGATATATTGTTGTTTAAGACTTGGTACGGTTTGATACTGATGACGTTTTGGACTCGGGTTGTGTAAACCGAGGTGGATTTGTTTTAGATGCTCACGAGTACGGTCTGTAATAATTTATTACTGTTGGTTTGTTTTAAGTTGTTTAAGTTCTACTATCTATCTCTTGTGGTCACTGCGGGAATACGTTTCGCATGTTGATTATCAGGTAACTCGTTATCACCCGTATGGGCGAGTGATAACAGTGACACCATAGGAGCGACAGTCTATTATTTACCGCCGCGAAATATTTATGTGCGACATTTATAGGATTATTAGGAGAGGAGTTAGTAGGGGTGTTACAGCTATGATGCTGCTTCTCGGACCGAGCTGTTGGTGAACAGCCGGGATGACAGCCAGGGGCAAAAGCGTAAGGCCCCCGAGAAGGAGGCTAAGGTTGTGGCTGGAGGAGGAGGCAACAAGGTCTAGAAGTAAGAACTGCTTTTAAGTTATTTAATTCATTTAAATTACTTACTTGCTGCCTGCTTTCATACCTGCTAATCCTAACACTTTGACGATCACAAGAAGAAAAAGTTCTCCTAGAGGGAGAAGAAGAAGGAGCAGGCCAGCCAGAAGGGCAAGGAGAAGGTTCCGATGCTAACCGGGCCTACCTATGCTGTCCAGCCTCTCAGATCTGCACCCCCTCCGGGTAAGCGATCTAACCTTGTGAATGAGTTGTGTATTAACTATACCCAATTACAGTCCTTGTATTAATTGATTGTTGTATGATAATAGGTTATGCACCACAGCGCCACTTTCACTGCAAGCGTTGTGGTAATGACCACCCGGGTGTTGATTGCACCGGGCAAGCTGTAGACTACCACCACTGTGGGAAGAAAGGCCATAGGTCGTTCGAGTGCTTCGTGAACCCAGAGAGCCGAGCGTACCGCCCTTCGAAAAGGGCTTAGAGCGCACCTACTGGAGGAGGTGGAGCTCGAGGTGGCCAGAGGGGGCCGGCGCCCTAAGCCCAGAGAGGGCAACAGCAGCAGCAGCAGCCACAGCAGAACTAGAGGAACCCGCCGGGCAACTGTGTGCTGAATGCAGTGGGAGCTTCGGGCGCTGGTACTAGTACCCAGCACGGTGAAGGTTAGAATTTGAAACCTTAACCATTGTATGAGAGCATGACTAAGTGTTAAACGCTTTACCTTAGCATGAATGTGTGTTTTAATTACTGCTTTAGATAAACGACTTACCTAGGAAACCTCTTATCTCTTAGGAGACTTCGATATCTACTATCCCACACTTACAAGACAGAGATCACCTAGACCCGTGGAAGAAAGACGGGAGTACCCTGGCGAGTTGTATCATGAGGTCAGACCGGGCATGATACTTCTCAGAGAGTTCCTAACCCTAGATGAGCAAATCGCCATAGTGAATGAGTGTAGAGCTTTGGGTAAGGGCATGGGAGGATTTTATACCCCCTGTATTTAATAGTAGTTCTAAGATGAAATTGCACATGATGTGCTTAGGGAAAGATTGGGATCCGCAAGCTAGGGTTTATCGAGAGGTGAGGATGGTAGATGGCGTGTCAATACCTAGAATACCGGAGAGTTTCCTAACCTTGGTGAGAAACGCAATGGATATTGCTCAAAACTATGAGACTTATCCATTACCCGACATGATACCTGACGTCTGCATCGTCAACTACTACGAGCAGGGAGGAAAACTTGGGATGCACCAAGACCGTGATGAGACGACCGAGTCCATCACCAGAGGAATACCGGTTGTGTCATTCTCCATCGGCGATGATGCTGAGTTCATCTATGGAGACCAGAAGAGGATGGATCTAGCAAGCAAGATCATCCTCAAGTCTGGGGATGTGTTGGTATTTGGTGGAGAGTCGAGGCTTGTATATCATGGAATCAAGAGCATTAAGCTCAATACCGCCCCACCAGCTCTAGTGAATGTGACCCACATCCGACCTGGTCGTTTAAATTTAACTTTCAGACAGTACTGATGTAATGGTACTAGCTAAGTGTGTAATCTTGTATAATACCGTTGGATGAATAAAATGAGAGTTTTTGTACCTTCAAGTATATGTGTTCAGTTTGTTGATACCGTTAATTCATAACTTCAGGCCACGAAAATGGAAAGGAGGGTAACATATGCATCCTAGATATGGCGCAAGCCAAGGAGTCCGGTAATGTCATCACAGGTATGACAATTACAACCGACAGTAAATTAGTGATTTATTGGGACTCGATGCTAATAGGAGAGGTGATCTCAGGTACCTTTCCTGTTGATGGTGTTAGTGCTTCCGTATTATTCGACTCAGGGGCTTCGCATTCTTTTATTTCCTCGGCATTTGCTAAGAAGCTGGCGGCTGCCCCCGAACAGCTTTCTGACTTTTCAGTCACCCTTCCTTCGAAGGAGAAAGTAGGTTGCACCAGACAGTACTTAGGGTTAGAGATCAGCATTATGACTGAGACCTTTTTCATCGATCTGATCGAGTTCAAGAACTTGGGCTTTGACATTACAGTGGGCATGGATTGGCTGTAGAAGCATAAGGGCCGCCTTCATTGTGCAGAGCATCGTCTACTACTGAGGGGACCGAGCGGCAAGACAGTGTCATACCGCAGTGTGAGGAGAGAGTTGACTGTCAAGATCGTGTCAGCATTGTCCCTGATGAAGGACGTTAGGAAGGGCCGACAAGCCTTCCTCTGTTATGTACAGGACACGAGACAGAGCGACGTGATGGACTCAGACATTCCAGTCGTGGTAGATTTCCCCGACTTGTTTCCTGATGAGCTGCCAGGCATGCCGCCTGTGCGCGAGGTTGAGTTCGTCGTCGACTTGTTGCCAGGTACGGGCCTTATTGCTAAGGCGCCCTACCGTATGGTGCCGACTGAGATGAGGGAGCTGAAGCTACACTCGACAAGGGATTCATTCGACCTAGTGTTTCTCCTTGGGGTGCTCCAGTACTGTTCGTCAAGAAGAAGGACGGCAGTATGCGACTCTGCATCGACTACCGCGAGCTTAATGCGGTCACGGTCAAGTACAAGTACCCGTTGCCACGGATAGATGACTTATTTGACCAGCTGAGAGGGGCCAGTGTGTTCTCCAAGATAGATCTCAGATCTGGCTACCATAAGATTAGGATTGCAGAGGGTGATGTGGAGAAGACAGCTTTCAGGACACGGTATGGACACTATGAGTTCACCGTTATGCCATTCGGATTAACGAACGCGCCAGCCATTTTCATGGATTTGATGAACCGTCTCTTCAGAGAGCAGCTTGATAGTTCAGTTGTGGTCTTCATCGACAATATCCTGGTCTATTCTAAGACCAAGGAGGATCATGAGTTACATTTGAGGCAGGTTTTGAGTATCATGAGAGAGAGAACCAGCTGTATGCCAAGCTCTCGAAGTGTGAGTTCTGGTTGGACAGCGTGTCATTCCTTGGACACATTATATCAGCGAGCGGGATATCTGTACACCCTGCTAAGATAGAGGAAGTGAAGAGTTGGCCGAGGCCGAAGATAGTCACAGACGTCTGCAGCTTTCTGGGTTTGGCCGGTTACTATCGAAGGTTCGTGAAGGACTTCTCCAAGGTGGCCAAACCGATGACGAATCTCATGAAGAAGGAATCCCAGTTCTTATGGTCTGCCGAGTGCGAGCAGTCCTTTCAGACGCTGAAGGATCTCCTGACATCGGCACCCGTTCTAACTATCCCTGAGGGCACCGATGGGTTCGAGGTATATTGTGATGCCTCTGGAACCGGACTAGGCTGTGTGCTTATGCAGCACGGGAAGGTGGTTGCCTACGCACCCTGACAGCTGAAGAAGCACGAGGTAAATTACCCCACACACGACCTTGAGTTAGGCGCAGTAGTTTTCGCTTTGAAGATTAGGCGACATTATCTATACGGTGTGACAGTCACCATCTACTCTGATCACAAGAGTCTACAGCATCTCTTCTCTCAGAAGGAGCTGAACATGCGATAGAGAAGATGGGTCGAGTTCTTGAAGGACTACGACATAGACCTGACATACAAGGAGGGCAAGGCGAATGTAGTAGCCGACGCCCTAAGCCGCAGAGCTCATTCATTGTTTACACTATTAGCGGGCAGCGGTATGATAGATGAGATACGAGCTGCACAGGAGAGTGATCAGTATATGCAGAGTATCAGGCAAAAGATGTCAGAGGGTTGTTTTGAGAGTCAGAAGTATGATTTCGAACAGTGTAATGATGGCATGATTCGATTGAATGGCCGGTTATGTATTCCAGAGTCTTCTCCTAACTTGAAGGAGAAGATACTCCAGGAGGCTCATTGCTCGTCCTTATCCGTCCACCCCGGTTCTTCGAAGATGTACAAGGATTTGAAGGTCCACTTCTGGTGGAGCGGGATGAAGAAGGATGTAGCTGATTACGTGGCTAGATGCTTGACCTGTCAGAAAGTTAAGTTTGAGCATAGGAGACCCGGCGGTTTAGTGCAGTCTATGCCTATTCCTTGCTGGAAGTTCGAGGACATCTCGATGGATTTCGTTGTCGGTCTCCCACCAACTAACGGAGAACTGAACACGATATGGGTCATTGTGGACCGTCTGACGAAGGTGGCAAAGTTTGTTGATATGCAGGATACCTGGAAGGTCCCGAAGTTAGCGGACTTGTTCCAGAAGGAGGTGATCCGGCACCATGGAGTGCCAAAGACCATTGTGTCTGATAGGGACCCTCGATTTTTGTCCAGATTCTGGGGTCAGGTTCAGGAAGCCTTGGGTACGAAGTTGAAGCTTAGTACGGCATTCCATCCACAGACCGACGGTCAGAGTGAGAGGACCATCCAGACACTGGAGGACATGCTGAGAGCATGTGCCTTGGATTTTCAGGGGAGTTGGTTAGAGCGTCTACATTTGATTGAGTTCGCCTATAACAACAGCTACCACTCCTTGATACAGATGCCACCATTTTAGGCCCTTTATGGTAGACCGTGTAGGACTCCTTTATGCTGGGATGAGGCCAGCGAGACTACACTACTAGGACCAGAGTACCTAGAGCAGATCAAGGAGGATGTCCTACAGATTCGTAAGAACATGAGGGCAGCTCAGGACCGGCAAAAATCATATGCAGACACTAGGAGGAGGGACATTGAGTTCACTACTGACGACATGGTATTCCTTAGAGTGTCACCTATGAAGGGGATCTTCTAGTTCGGGCAGAAGGGCAAGTTGAGCCCAAAGTATGTTGGACCTTATGCGATCAAGGAGCGAGTGGGCCCGTTAGCCTACAGACTGGAATTTCCAGCAAAGCTCGGGAGGGTGCACGACGTCTTTCACGTTTCACAGTTGAAAAGGTATATGCCCCATCCATCGCACGTTTTACAGCCAGAGACTTTAGAGTTGGACCCCGCTCTACGATATGAGGAAGTACCACTCCGCATTCTCGATACGAAGACGAGGCAGACTAGGAACAAGACTGTTAGCATGGTCAAGGTTCTCTGGTCGAACCATGAGGTGGAGGAGGCTACATGGGATTTAGAGGACTCCATGAGAGCGAAGTATCCAGCAATCTTCGAGTAGTGGCTGAGATACTTATATGGGTTCGTGGTCAAACCCTTTTTAAGGGGGGTAGACGCCACTTGGCTTGCGCATATGTTATGCATTAGGTCTTGTTTTTGTGGTGTGTTTTGGTAGTATGCTATGTCATACATGTTTGTTTGGATGATTGTATGTTTGACACATCTTATGTATGTGCCTTAGTGCACCTGTTTGAGGATATATATATAGTACCGCTGAGTACTTTTGTTGATAAGTTGGTTGTGCACCTTGTTTAGTGCTATGATACGAATGAGTTTATACCATGAGTTTCGACTATTTGATATGTGCTGTATCAATCATGATACATATAGATTAGGTCTGAACCTAGTGGGAGTTACTCCCTAGCGATGGTCTGTTTGGCTACTTAGTGGAACTTGATTCCTTAGGAGAACTATTGATGAGTAAGGACTTCGGGACGAAGCCTTTTTAAGGGGGGTAGATTGAAATACCCCTAACCTTAAAAACTTAATTAAATGGTGTATTAATGATCTAAGATGGCTAATGAACATCTAAATACCATTGGGGATCAATCTAAAAGATCTCAACAAGGCAAAACATGCCTTAAGATCGGTAAAGCAAAAAATGTGCTTTAAGACACCATAGAGATTGTATCACCTCAAGTAGGATCCACAGTGGATTCCTAAGTATTATAATGAATTAATGAACATTATAAAACCATTCTCAAAGGAAACCAAGCTCTAAAACATGTTCTAACACAAAATGTGCTTTAAAATTCCTTAAAGCACGTTTTAGAGAAAATTGACTTTCTGAGTGGGTTTTGAGTGGTGTTAGGCATTGGATTAGACCTTGATATACTAATGTACTATAATGTACCACATTAGAAGGTCTAAATCCAAAATTTCAAAAAAATCGAAAATATGGCATTCATTTGTGAATAGTAACCCAAATAGTGCATTTTTAAGCAAAATTGACTAAGTGTGGTCAATGGTCAATTAATGACCACCCTAACCCTTTGGCTGTCGGCAGGCATGGAGCATGAAAGACATCTCATTCTACTTTAACACTAAATATCTACCTAATTTGGTGAATCACCATTTTACTATTCCATTTTATATTTTTATTCATTTAAACACATTATCTTTCTTTCTCTTGCCTCTTGTCCCATTCCAGCCGAGCCATCAGCCTTCTATAATCCTCTCAAGCTGTGTTCTTGAGTATGCAAGGCAAATCAATCACTTAAGCACCTATGGTAATGGTTTAAGGCATATTTTAGCTCTTTTTCTTCATCTTTTCATTACCTATACATGGAGCTCATGATCTAACACATTCCATGGCTCATTCTCAGTGTTTTAAACCTTAAACAACAACCAATCTCGGCTGAAGCAAGTCTAGGGACCAAGGTTTCCAAAATTTGCATTATAAGGTAAAAACATACCTTAAGCATCTCCTTTCTCCATCCGGTTTTCTTCTTCTGATTTTTATGAGTTTATTCACTCATAATCTTCATATTTACATGTTTATTCAGTTGGTTAACCATTCGGAGCAAGGGTGGCCGAAAATCAAAGGAAATACCATTCTTTAAGGCATTTTGCCAAGGTAAAACCTATTACCATAGCAGCTTGTTGTTGTCTAGCTATTTCCTATGTTAATATGGTGAATTTAACACCATGTGGTGTGTTTAATTCAGGCCGAAATCCTTTGGAAACTTCCTTGCATTTTTAAGGTGATTTTTGCCTTAAATCTTACATTAATTGTTCTTTATGGTTAAGCTCATGCTTGGAGTATAACCATATCTTATTTTGGTGTATTAAACATGTCTAAATGATGTGGTGATTTTTCCTCCAAGCTGCCGAGTTGTTACTAAGGATAAACCAAGGTATAAACACCTTAAACTTATGATTTTATGATTTCTTAGCATATATATTATATGTGCCGAGAGTGGAGTTAATTATATGGGTGATTTTAACCTAAGTATGGAAAAAATGACTAAGATAAATTAATCTAGTCATTTAAGTGATTTAATTAACATAATGGTCAAATTATGACATTATGTGGAAAAATAAATAAACTACAGCAAGGCCGAGAGTTTATAGTATAATTTGAGCTATTTATGTGTAATTTTATGTTATAAAGCAAAGTTGTAATAAGGCCATGTCATTAGGCCATTTTAATTTAAGTTTAAAGCTTATTTAGTTTAATTTATGCTTATATAATTAAGTTTGGGGTCAAATGGTAATTACTAGTAAAATATAAAGCTGTGGGCTTAATTTAGAGGAATTTAGGGTTTTTAAATGAATTTAATAAAAATTATAACATTTTATAAAGTTTTGGGTCAATTTGGCATTAGAAGTAAAGTTGGCTATATAGGAGACTTTGACCAAGTTTGGTGAATTTAGGAAATTAAAATACTACCTTATATTAAGATAGTTATTAAATTGTAAAAGATTTATAAGAGATGGGGTTATATTGTGATTTCCGAAACTTTGGGGTACTAAATGGGATTTAGTACAGACCTTAAGTTATTAGGAATTTTTAGAAATTTATTTGGTTAAATTTGGAGTTTATATGAATTATATAAGTATAATATATGATATTTCATGACATTGTTACAAATGGGTAACATATGGGTAAAAACCGAGATTTATAGGAAGTATAAGGTTAGGAATAATATTTATAACCTTTTGGTATAGGTTAGTAATGTAACACCCCAACCCGAAATCCAATAACCTGAACGATGATAGCTCCCAAAGATAACTAGAAATGCAGCGGAAAATATATACATATCAACGGGTGGTGCTACAATGCCGCTAGTCACCCATGTGACTAACAAGGCTAACTCCAAAATAACTTACAATTGCTACGGTCTGAGCGCTGAATACAAACCTCTTAAAACAACAAAAGTCAATAAATAAAGTACAGTACTTGTAAAATGATTCCTGGTGATAACAGTCCCCTGTCTTAATTCTACCCCGCCTACACTCGGTCGGGTAATCTCTTCATTCTTCAAGTACCTGGAATTGTTTAGCCATGAAATGGCTCAGCAAAATAATTTGCCGGTATGAAAAACGTGCAGCCCACAAGCTACTAGGCCACACCAACTATTTTGTCGAATACATGCAAGTCATTTTTATAAAGCTGTAAATAAACATCATAACATAATCATAACAAGCATCCATACAAGGATAACAATGTCACACAGAACAAGACTGCAGAAGGTCAAGTTAGATGTCCTATATTTAATCATCAGTAGTCAGATCCTCACGATAGGACTAACATGTATATAAGAGTACTTCACAGCAGTGGAGGTATTGTGACCTCGTTAACCTCCTTCGTGGAGTAAGATAGTCGGGTATGATAAACCCTTAGACGAGATGGGACTCTCGTACATTAGGTGGGTAATTAGTCCCTCAGAAGATAACGTAGTCAACTCCTGCACTATAGAAAGGTGGGAATCGAACCCTCGAGAGGAATAAAGTCTTCCTCCCCACTTGAACTATTAGGAATTGAACCCTCGAGAGGAATGAAGTCTTCCTCCCCACTAGAACTGTTGGGAATCGAACCCTCAAGAGGAATAAAGTCTTCCTCCCCACTTGTACTGTTCCGTCGCGACGTAAATTATATAGGAGACGACCTGTGACAGGTACAACTCCGGTAGCATGCATGGCCAGCTCCAACTGGGCTCGTTCTCGTAGTATAGAATTGTTAAATGTCACTCAAGGACAATGATCAAGAGCACAATGTGTATTGTCGGTTGTCACGTTTAGGACAACGACGTTTGTTATAAAGTGAAGTTAGTGAGAAACTTGAGTACAAGTTCTCGGTATAATAAGGCGCAGGTATTTAATCCACTGGTAAGGTAGTGTTGTATGTGTGGGACATACACGTTACAGTTAGCAACATCACGCACATAGAATAACACAACAGTGCACAAGAGTAATACAACATTTTACAACAATTATCTTGGTCATTATTTCAAACAACAGATAGCACACAAGCCGGTGCAATTCGGTAGAAAACAGACTGCAAGAATTCCATACCGTTCACCGTAGACTGTACTTGTTTAGTTCCCGGTCAACGTCTGGTCAAACAATGTCCTAGAATAGGATTAATCTGAGAGTGTTAATTTATGTAACTCTCGTATAATAATTTCATTGATTCATGAAACGATTTCATAATCGTTATTTCACGTGAGGTTTATTTCTTTATACTTAGGTAGTTTCTTTAACCTCTTTTCCTTATTATTATTTAAGGTATTTATATATTTCCAAAACATGTAGTCCTAATTTATAAGACTTATATTGCGTGGTAATTTCTTTTAATTACCTTATGATTGGATATATAACTTATTTGTTATTCCTTGTGGTTTATCTTTAAGCCTTAAATGTATATAACTATATATTCATGTACCATTTATGTTACAAGTTTTACAATTGTCCAATTGACATAGTAATTTATAATTTTATCAATGACATTTATTGGTCACATGTTAATTAATTCTCCTCTTAACTTTATTTTAAAAATATACAATAGCTCCAAATATTATTTGGTGTTTCCACATTAAATTCCTTATATTCTTTTCCTTTGATTTACTTGAAAATCTAAAATATATATATTTCATACACATGTAGTATTTGTGATACATATATATAATTGTCTAAATGACATAACCACTTCATAAATTCTCAAATTATTTTTACATGTCACGCATGGGCATATTTTTCCCATATCTTTTATTAATTATAAACTAACCTCAAATAATATTATTTCTTTTACAAGTAAATTACTTGTACTTGTATATCGTATAGTTTTAATTCCATAAATCCTTAAATCATAATTTTCTTTTCTAAATTTCTTAAATATCCATATAGGACCTACAAATATTTTTAGTCCCATAAATACATCATACTTTTCGGTTATTATATTATAACCTCATTTATTTCATAACCTTACTTTATACTCCAAAATACATTATAATACATAGTTTCTTTTCCTTAATTAATTAATTCACTAAACCACCACTATAAATTTGGTAATTATTATTTGAACACCTTAACTTTTATAATTCACAAATTAGCCACATTCATTTTCGGCTTTGCCATGTAATTTCTTATAATTACATTTTTAACTCTAATCTCAGTATATTATATAGTTTTGATTCCTTATTTAATTATATTACAAAACCACCATTAATATTTTGGTATATAACTTTTGAACATTATAACTTTTCGAAAATTACAATTTGGCCCCTCAAACTTTCAGCCTTAATATAATATTTTCTATATTTACAATTTAACCACAAAATCTTATAACCTTAACATAATGTCTTATAAACTATAGTTTTATTTTTAATTCCTCTTAATTGCCGAATATATGTATATATAAATTCTTAAATTACAAATCTAACCCAAAGTAATTCGGCTTTGTCATATACTTTCCATTAATTACATTTTCACCCCAAAACTTTATAATAGTTACTTAATAACTTATAAACCATAGTTTAAATATTTAATTTCTCAAAATTTCGAAAGTGAACTTCATAATTCTTTTAATTATGAATTCGCCCCATATTAAGTTCCAAACTTTCATAATAACTTTTATAAATTCCATAATAGCCCAAAGCTTTATAAATTGTTATTTTAACACTTGTTTAAATTATCTAAAAATCATAAACTTGATTTCTAACCTTATATAATATCATATTTATCCCAAGGACACTCTTAACTCTCGGTTTTTATAGTATATACACCAAACTTTGTAAAAATTACATTTTAGCCACATAACTTAATTAATTAGCCATTTAAGCACTAATAAAATATTTTAACTCTCCAAACTTTATAATATAAGTTTATATACCTAAGTAGACCATTAAAACCTATTTATCACTTAGACCATTCGGCCATAATTAAATAGTGACCATATAGTATATAAAAGTGGATTTATATGTCAAAATAATTATACATAAATTTATATGAGTTATATAACTCATGTAAAAATTATTGTAATGTCTTATATTAATTCCTAGCTCAAAATAGAACATTTTTACCCTTGACAAATCGGCTTGAATCTATATTTAACATAGGTAAATTTTGTGACACAAAAATGTGTCTTAAGGTAAATATTTTCCATATATGTTATAGATTATATTTTTGGTATATTATACCATATAGTTTCGGTTTTAGATACCCTAGGGATGTACATAATTTTTGTATAATTTTTAGAAGCTTAACTAAGCTTAAAACATAAATATTAGCTTAGTAAACTTACTTCTTAATAAAGGTGGTTAAGTGCTTGAACTCTTCTTGAATCTCCAAGCTTTCTCCAAAGAAATCTTGATGCTCCACTTAAGCTTTTCTCCTTATAAATTCAGCACACCTAAGATGGATGAAAAACAAAATTTCCTTGTAACACCCCATCCAAAGCCAATCGTGGTTATCGCAAAACTGAACCTTAATTGAATTCGTCGCAGCGGAAATAACAACACCTGGACCTTGCCACGGTCTGATCATTAGAGTATACCGGCCTTAACAATTACAACACTTATCCAAAATACATAACCAACCCAAAACATCACCATCCATAATACCAACAACCAACCGAGTACAAGTAACTAAGTCATAATCACAACCTTACATCAGTTTAAATATAAACAGACGGGTGCACAAGCGCAACCCGTATTCAAAATAAACATCCCATCCTAAGTCTAACCGCTCCTACTCTCGTGGTGCGTCCTCATGGGTCTCTTACCTGCAAGTGTAAAAACAGCCCCCAAAGGGGGTCAGCACGAATGCTGGTACACCCTCTCATGGCCCTCAAGCTAACGGGGCTACTACGACTAATTGTCGATAGCATGGAATTGATTACATACACAAGCATGATATGAAGTGCAATAACAATAATCCACAGATGAACACCAATAGTTCACAAACAATGAACGACTCAAGCGTCCCCTTATCAAGTGGGTTAGTAACCCCCCTCCTTAGTCCTCATTTCCTTAATCTCTGTTCCTTACCTTACCTTAATCTTAATCTCAACTTATTCTCAGTATACAAACCGTTCCTGGAAGGGAATGGTTGTAGCTTAATTCAAACCTGGGATTTAGGTGATCCCACCTCACCATCTTAATGCCACCTACTCTGGACGGGAGTCCAGCGTAGCTGAGCCGGCAACCGGCCCTAGGCTACAAGTCCGAAGACAAGTCCTCAAGCGGAGGGCGGATCTGATTCAGATACCGTCCCCCTTTCCTTAGCATGCATGACCGGAGTTCGGTCCCGGGTTTCCTCACTCAAGTTCCAGTTAGTAGAAATCTTAATCACCATGTGCTAGCTAAGACTTAACGGGCATTAACCAACAACCACCAAAACTTAACTCTTATTCTTAACTCAGTAAGTACTAAACTTAGTTAGTAACAATCTCAAGTCTCGCGGGTTAGTGCAAAGATAACACATACACAACGAGAACCAATATAACCGGTTGCATGCTTTATCTTGTTTTAGTCACAGCAATTAAACAGATAGCACACAAGCCGAGGGACACCTCGTTAGCAAGCAGGTCACAAGAAAGATTATACCGTTCACCGTCGATCGTCGTTTGTTTTATCTTCTCCGGGGTCCCAATTCACAAACCTAAAACATTGATTCATTTTTAGGCCATTAGTTATTTGCACCTTACTTAACTCACTTAATTCCTAAAGATCCCCTTTAAAATCCTCTTAAGTCCTTACCACTTAACCTTACAAACTTTAACTTTAAACATTAAGGTTCTTACTCATCTTAACTTAATCCCTTAAGTTCTTAGGGTCCTAATCATTACCACCCAACTAAAGGTATACCTTAATAACAATTATCCTCCTTAGAATTCAAAATTTCTTTTTTTTTTGTTTTAGGCCCGACTGAACTTACGACCGACCTTACCCAAGGTCGGTCCATTCCAGAACATATTACCGCTTGAAAATTCTACCCCGACCGACCTTGTAAGTCCGGTCCCCAAGCTCGGTCCATTCCCGAGAGTTTTCCCCGAGGGAAATTTAAGCTCGACCGAACTTGCCAAGTCCGGTCCCATGTTCGATCGATTTCAGAGACTTATTACCGTACAAAATTCTAGGCATGATCGACCTTGCAAGTCCGGTCCCAAGGTCCGTCCATTCCAGACACTTAATTCCTTCACAAAATACAAGCCCGACCGAACTTGTAAGTCCGGTCCCAAGTTCGGTCGGTTCCAGAAACTTTCTCCGGTAGTGTAAATTGAGCTCGACCGACCTTGCAGGTCCGGTCCCTAAGGTCGGTCGGCTCCAGAACCTTGTTTCTAAATTCTCTTTTAACTCCAAACTTCTCCTCATATATAATATGTTATAACCTCATTTGGGCACCTCAAATACACCTTAAGCCAACCACTAAACACTTTAAATCACTCACCAACATCCACTTTAATCATTATGCATTTTCCTTGTAACCATGCCAACACATGTAACATTTTCCACTAGGTTTCTAGGTGGTGGTTCATACCTAATGTAACCACTATGCCAAATGTTTCCCCACCAATATAACATCTCCCAAGCATCTTTCACCATCTAAAACTCTTTATGCATTTACTTAAAGTTCCTTCACAAGCTTAAACTTCCATCCATCAACACCTTATTTCCTTCCTAGTTGTTTACCAACATTTGCCTAAGTCCTAAATACTCAAATACATTCTCTTGATTCCTAAATCCTTCATAGTAATGCCTAAGTCATTATAACTCATTAAAACACTTTGTCTCACCCCTTTTTCATCAAGACAACCTCTAAAACTTCCTAGTACTTCCTTAGTCATTAAATTCCCTTAGAACATCTAAACACTTAAGTTCTCCTTTAAATTTTGCCATGGGTTCTCTAGTATATAGCACATCCTAACACTTGGTTTTTCTCCATCAAACAACCAATATCACTCAAATTCTCATCACAACACCTTAACACACAATTTACACTAAAACTACACCACATCATCTTATAGTGCATAAACTTAAATGCTTGGCACTTTGGCCCTTAAATGACAATAATCTTAACCACTGAATTTCCACATATATTTGCCTTCAACCTGCGAATACACACAACAAGGCTCCCATTGAAATAAAATGCTTCTTGTAATTCACCTTGATATTCTTAAACTATCTATTTTTCCTCATTTGCTCCTTAGTCACAAGTTCACAATCATGATCATTGTTTCTCCTAGGTCATAAATAACCCCTTTTCTAATGTAAACTCTACACTAAACTCATCACATATCTAAATCCCATTCCCTTAAACAATAAAACACCTTAAGGTAAGTAATTTACCTTGTTCTTTTACAAGCTTTAAAAACTTTCTTCCTTAGGTTTTTCCTTCCTCAATCTCGGTCACCAATATATATCTCCTTGCCAATGTTCTAACCAATATCCAATGACTCCAATGAGTACTAGATAATACATTAACCCTAAGGAACAAACCATAGGTTAAAAATGTGCTTTAAGGTATTAAGGTGATTGTTTTACCTTGGTTTCTCAAGACAAGCTTGGATATGAAGCAAGTAGGACCTCCTCAATCCTTTGAAGAGTAGAAACAAGCTAGAGCAAGGCATTAAAATGAAGCCTCATGAGCATACATTTTCGGTCAAGAAAAAAAAGTGATGGAAACCTAGATTTTCTTACACTTCATTTACCTTAAGAGAACGGAGAAGCCAATGGAGTCTCCAAACTTGAATTTCCTCCTCTAATGGTGGTTTGGCTTGGCACCAAATAAAAGCTCTTGGAGTTTTGAAAAGATAGAAAGAGAGAGCTTGAGCTAACTAAGAGGAATATGTAATTTGTTTTGGTTTTGGAGCTAAAATGAGTAAGTAGTGTACAAAGCTAGATGGAGCTAGCATGGAGGTTGAGTTTTACGTGAGAGAGAAGAAAGAGAGCAAAGAAAACCGGTGGAGAAGATGGAGAATGAAGAGATGAGGAGAGAGGTGAGTAAAGTGTGATATTTATGTATAAAGTAAATAGTAGTTTTGCTTTATGGTTATTTATTTACTTAATGACTAACAAAGGTGGTGACTCACCTTGTAAAAACTGGCCCCCATTAAGTAAAAAGGGGTACTTAAGTCTTTGTTGACCAAATATCTCACTTATATTGACTTATGTTATAAACTAGCTTAATTAATTTACTATTCACAAAACAAGGCACATTGTTGTGAAATTTTTGATTTCCCATTGATATAGACTTCCAAATGTGATATTATATAGTAAAAATGTTAATTAAAGAGTAATGATGGACATTTGGCCATTCAAAACTCATTTACAAGACAATTTTTCAAAAATGTGCTTTAAGACTCCTTAATGCACATTTTGTGTTTTAACTTGTTTTCAAGCTTGGTTTTCTTTGGTAATTGATTTAAAATGACCATTAGGATATTACTAAGGTCTTAGAACAATATTTGGGTACTCACCCAAGTCTCTCCAAGCTTAGAGCACGTTTTTGCTTAAACAGCTCTTTTGGTGTTTCCTTATGCTTTCTTTGATTAGAAATGTTTCTTAATGTTTCTAAGGCATTGTTTAGCCTCCTTATAACTTAGTTTATCATCTAAACACCATATCTAAGTTTGGGGTATTTCAATCTACCCCCCTTAAAAGAACTTTGTCCTCAAAGTTCACATATGTGTTTAACCATTCACGGTACTCAATTCCCTTAATCTTAACACCACATCTTATATTCACATTCACACATCTCAAGACTCAAAGGTCAATCTCAAATACAATACATAAGTATTATACATAACTCAAACTTAACACCAAAGTGTAGCAACTTACACAAATTCACATCTTAAACAACCAAACAAACAACAAACATGATCGTTTTCTAACCCAAAAGCGAGGAAGCTCTACCCCCCTTAAAAAGGGGTACACCCCGTACCCTATACAGACGATCTAGTCAGTAAACAAAGAAGGGTACTTCGCCCTCATCTTATCCTCTAATTCCCACGTGGCCTCTTCGACATCCTGGTTAGACCAGAGAACCTTCACCAGTCGCACTGACTTGTGGCGAGTGTCCCTAGTCTTACTGTCCAAGATTCTCCGAGGAGTCTCCACGGATCTCATATTTGGTTCTAAAGTCAACCTCTCAGGTTCTAACACATGGGAGGGGTGGTGCATGTATTTCTTTAGCTGTGAAACATGAAAAACATCATGCACTTTACCCAGCTCAGCAGGTAAATTCAACCTGTAAGCAACCGGGCCCACCCGCTCCGTAATCTCATAAGGACCAACAAATTTCGGGCTTAATTTGCCCTTCTGCCCGAACTTGAATACACCCTTCATCGGTGAAACTCGCAGAAATACCTGGTCGCCCACTGCGAACTCCAGGTCCCGTCGTCGAACATCAGCACACGACTTCTGCCTATCTTGAGCAGCTTTCATGTTCTCCCTGATTTGCTGAACTTCAGCCTTAACTTGCTCTAAGTACTCTGGTCCTATAATGACCGTCTCACTCGACTCATCCCAGCAGAGCGGTGTACGACATGGTCTACCGTACAACGCTTGAAAAGGTGCCATCTTGATTGAAACGTGATAGCTGTTGTTGTATGAAAACTCGATCAAATGTAGTCTGTCAATCCAACTGCCCTAGAAGTCTAAGGCACATGCTCTCAGCATGTCCTCGAGTGTCTAAATAGTACGCTCAGTCTGACCATCTGTCTGAGGATGGAACGTGGTACTCAACTTGAGTTCTGTACCCAACGCTTCTCTGGTAGCTCTCCAGTACCTCGAAAGGAATCTGGTATCTCTATCTGACACTATGGTCTTCGGTATCCCGTGATGTCTCATGATTTCTTTCTCAAATAACTCAGCTAATTTGGTCACCTTCCAAGTATCCTTCATCGGTATGAATCGGGCTACTTTGGTAAGGCGATCCACCACCACCCATATCATGATGAGACCTCCCCTAGCAGGTGGAAGCCCAACTACGAAGTCCATGGAGATATCATGGAACTTCCACTCCGGAACTGGCATCGACTGTACCATTCCGCCCAGTCGTCGGTGCTCAAATTTCACCTTCTAGCATGTGAGACACCTCAAGACGAACTCGGTAACATCGGTCTTCATCCCCGACCACCAGAAGTATCTCTTCATGTCTTTATACATTTTAGAGGCTCCCGGATGGATGGAAACGGAAGAACAGTGTGATTCTCTAAGTATACGGTCTTTCAGATCCGTGTTGCCCCGTGGTATGCATAACCGGCCCTTAAGTCTGATCAGATCATCATCATGAAGTCTGAAGTCGTATTTCTGACTCTCAAAGGTACCATCTGTCAGCTTCTATCTGACCTCTCTCATGTACTCATCTTTCCTCTGAGCCTCTCGCACCTCATCAACCAAGCTGGAGAAAGAAACTAGCGAATGGAGTTAGTGTGCTCGACGGCTCAGGGCGTCTGCTACAACATTGGCCTTTCCCTCCTTGTATTGGAGGTCAATGTCATAGTCTTTCAAAAACTCTAACCATCTCCTCTGTCGAAGATTCAACTCCTTCTGAGTGAATATGTATCTCAAACTCTTGTGATCGGTGTAGATCGTCACACTAACCCCGTATAAGTAGTGGCGCCATATCTTCAAAGCGAAGACTACAGCTTCCAGCTCCAAATCATGTGTGGGGTAGTTCTCCTCATGTTTCTTCAACTGGCGTGAGGCATATGCCACCACCTTGCCATGTTGCATAAGTACGCAACCCAGCCCTCTGCCGGATGCATCACAATAAACCTCAAAGCCCTCTGTACCGTTTGGAATGGTCAGAACTGGTGCAGTGGTCAGTGAGTCCTTCAAGCTCTAAAATGATCTCTCACAGTCAACCGTCCATAAGAACGGTGCATCTTTCTTCATCAGACTTGTCATCGGTTTAGCGACCTTGCTGAAATCCCTAACAAATCTCCTGTAGTAACCTGCCAGACCGAGAAAGCTCCGGATGTCGGTAACAGTCTTCGGTCTTGGCCAAGTACGTACGACATCAATCTTTGCTGGATCCACTGAGATCCCAGCATCTGAGATGAAATGACCCAGGAAAGAGACCTGGTCAAGCCAAAACTCACATTTGGAGAACTTAGCATATATGTAACGCCCCTATTTAACATATTTATAGCGGAAATAAAATACTAAAGGCGTACAGATCATCGGGTTCCAAACACCCGGTACCAAACCTCACCAAAATACAACTTAATGATTACAACTGTTACGGCCTGAACCTCGAGAAAACTTAACAAAAGTAAAACCAATAAAAACACATAAACTCTCAAAGCCTAATCCCATCCCAATCACTCGTTCTCTTCGTGGTCACCTGTAAAATAACTCGTACCTGCAAGATAAAACCAAGCAGCCCACCCCGAGTAGGGTGGGTCAGTTCCTTGGAATGGAACTGGTACGATCCTCCAAAACAAACTCATAATACAACTCTTAAATAAATAAATAACAGCTTGAAAGCAAACACTTAAAACACTCAGAGGAACAAAGCATTGCACGAATTCACCAAGTCAAGATATCAAGATAAGAACAAAGGGTAATAACTGAAAGATAAAGTTAGTGAACGAAATCACATCATGTGTTAGTGAACTTCCATTTCCTTAGTTAAACCCAATACCCGTTAGGAGTAGAAAAACTCAGATAGTCACAAAGGACTAGGAATGATAAAATAGATCCAAGAACCAATGACTCAAGAATGGAATAATTTAACTGGGAGAGATGGCCCCCACCGCCAATCACGTCCACTAAGGACAGGGGATATACAACCCCTCACTGTTTATCACGTCCACTAAGGACAGGGGATATACAGCCCCTCACTGTCTACCACGTCCACTAAGGACAGGGGATATACAGCCCCTCACTGTCTATCACGTCCCTTTTTGGGACAGGGGATATACAGCCCCTCACTGTTACCATTGAAGACGCGCGCACGTCGAAAGAAAGATTTCCAAGATTGACCCTTTTTCCAAATTCCCACTAGATCACCAACTACCCAGAGCAATACCAAAACACTCAGTCCTACAGAGTGCAGAAGCGTAAACCCTAAGCAGTCAATGTCTAACGGGGCACCAAATAGAAGGAACCAATACCCAAGTGAGTTTCACATCCAAGGCTCAGTTAGTCACACAAGCGGAGTTAGCCACACAACCATTTCCTTTTTAGAAATTCCTCTTAAAGTCAGTTAGCATTTTCCAAGACATTCCACAAGTCAATCAGCAAAAATATCGTAGTACGAGAAATCGTACCTGGTATGTGAAGAACAATAACTAACTCGAATAAGTGATTCCCCAATAGTAACCTATAATTAAGGTGGTCCAAGTGTCGATTAGTTAAGAGACTTATAAACTAAACAGCCTTCTTCACTTACTGATTTATAGTTTTAGGTTTACCATTATTCTCTTACAAAGGTTTGGGCTTGACTTGTTAACTAAATCCTTTGTTAGGCCCAGCTCGTTTAGTTTGGAATGATTTAGAATTTATTCCTGAGAGTGGCCCAAGCTCTCTTTGGATTGTTTGAGTGGCCTTTTGGAGTTCATAGACTTGGGCTTAGTGGGTTAGCCCAAGACCGTGTTAAGTTATGTTGTGTAATAAAACCCGTAAATTAATAGTGATTATTAAATCCCTCACTGACTAAAACCTAAAGTTTAACATATATATATAACCTACTTATTATAACTACCACAAGGATTATTATTTCCCTCAACTATTTTAATGTATTTATACACATGTATTTATATATATATATATATATATATATATATATATATGTATATATATATATATCTTTATGTATTAAAATTTATCCATAACATTTTTAGGGAAATTTTACTGTATTTATAAATGTTCAATAACTTCTAGGCTTAACACAACCGACTTATGGTTTATAAAATAGTGTGTTTCCTTTATTTATTTAATGTATATAAGTATACCCGTATTAGAATTTAACTAAGACATTCCCCACGTAACTTACTATATTTAAACTATCTTATTACTTCAACCTTTAACTTTATTCCAAGTATATTTCATAAAATATTTCTTTTACCATATCTTAGGGTTATAGCTCTTATAATGTTTAGTTATTATAAGTGGTAATTTAATTAGTTCCTTGATTTACCTTAAGTTACCTCTTAATTCCCTTTTATAAATGCGTAAATATATATATATATATATTTATTCCCTAGTTTAATTAAAATATTAACTCCCATATAATATAGTAAATAAAATGTAGGATAATTAAATTCCTTAATTTATATAAGTTTCTACTTAAGTAAGTATATATACATATATGTAAATAATTCCACTTCTCTCAAAAGCTAATACAAAAACATTTATAAACTTACTGTTATAAAATGTTAATTTATTTTCCTTTATTTTCCCCAGCTTAAAAGTTGATTAACAAACCATACTTTAATTTTTTATTACATTAAAAACCTTATATTATAGGTTATTCTTATGAAAAACTCATAAACACAATTTTTAAAACCTTTTTCCAGTGCCCAAAAATTCCCAAATTTAATATACAGTAACTATAACATTTTAGACATATTATAAAATTTTTATTTCATAAATATATCTTTTTAATTTAGCCAAATAATTCCATAAAAACCCTCACTTGTAAAAATCATAACTTATGTTTAAAAACTCCAAAACCATAATAATTTACATCAAAATAAACTAGATTAAATAAGGAATCTATGGTTAAAATTTCAAGTCAAAATACATTCGGGAAGATATTTAAATTAACACAACAAGTTAGGACTATTTACTGGAATTTATAAAAACCTTTATAAACTTATTCTGGAATGTTTTAATCTCGGCCGTCCAATCTATTAAAGCGAGATCGGACGACCCCTGTACTCCGAGTTCATCAGCGAAGGTAATAAGCAGATCGAGTACTAAATCTTGTTTTTCTCCCAATCTACAGAACGAAATCGAGTGATTCTTGTTTCTATAGCTTCGTAATCAAATTTAGGTTCTATTGATACCGGTTTCCCCAATTATAATGCAGTATACATCAAGTTTCGAAATCGATTCGAGAGTTAGGGTTTATTTCGGTACAGAATTTAATTCGATTGCAATTCATACAAATTCTCCTAATCTAACATGTAATTGACTAAATTGAGACATGGGTTAGATCGAAAACATGACTACGAACAACAATATCAGAGCAATTTGATCGGAGACTCACCGGATTGTGCGAATTGTGTGAATTCCAATTCGGAAAACTGGGAAAAACTCGAACTTTAGACAGTTCGTGGTGCCAACTTTGAGGATCTATAACTAGCAGTACAAAACGAGTTAGGCTATGAGTAAGGGTTCATTGGAAAGAGCAAACTTAGATCTACGTATTGATAGCAAGAACTAAACCTAACTCGCTCCATACAGAAAGAAATTGAAGTCGCAAAACACGAGTTTACCTTACAGTTTCGGTGTTATTTTATGTGCTGGCGAACCCGAAACTTTAGACCTCTATATCTCCCAACTGGTTACGAATCGGACTTGGGCATAAACACGAAAATTGTAGAGGGATTAGAGATCTTTACAACGAGCTAAAGAAATCGAATTTTGGTTGAGTAGCGAAGAAGTTATGATCGACGCAAGTTACCTGAAATCGAAGAGAATCTGGAATTCTGGAAACACGTTTCGCAAGGTGGCTACTTTGACTCGATTTTCCGGTTGATTCAGAATGAGTTAGGGTTTGTATGAGTTATAGCTGTTTAGAGGGAATGTAGGAGAAGACAACAAAGAAGACGGCATTGAAAAATATGGAGAGATGCAAAAGTTATAGCCGTCTAAAGTTAGGTCGAAACACTGAAATCAGTTACCGAAATTCAGGGAAAGAATCGGCTAAGTGTGGGCGACCCATTACAGAGTGACACGTGGCATCTCTTAAAATTTTGATTCAAAACTTCAATCTAGCATAACTTTGGCTAGGATGATCCGTTTTTGACGTTCTTTTTATCGATCTTCATGGTTTTCCATAACCTATTTATTGGTATAGGTTTCATGGCCTGGTTTGACCATTCTCAAAAAGTCAACTCTAGCAAGGCTTAATAAGCTTTAAGGTTTCTAGAATTTTATATTGACTTTTATGTTTCAAAACAATGTTCCAACACTTCCTAAAATCTTTATATATATTTGGAGTGTTTAGAAATTTTCCCAAGATTTATTGACTTATAAATCTTATTATTAAATTCATAATACTATATAATAATGTATAATAATTAGGGTTAAATAGGAGAAAACCCCTAAATAAATTTCACAATTCCATATAATAATTTAATATTCATAATTCCATATAATAATTTAATTTTTTTTAATAAAAGAAATCCCCTAAATTAATTTAAATTAATTTAATGGGTATTTCAATATAGCTGGTTCTCCCTCAATATTTCCAATACTCTCCTCAGATGTTCCTCATGTTCAACCTTAGACTTCGAGTATATCAAAATGTCATCAATAAACACCACAACCGACTTGTCCAGCTGCTCCCGGAACAAGCGGTTCATCAGATCCATAAACTTCGCCGGTGCGTTCGACAATCCGAACGGCATCACTGTAAACTCATAGTGGCCGTATCGTGTCCGGAACGCCGTCTTCTCAATGTCTCCCTCCTTAATGGCTATCTGATGATACCCCGATCTGATATCAATCTTGGAGAACACAGATGCTCCCTTCAACTGATCGAACAGATTGTCAATGCGGGGTAGTGGGTACTTATTCTTCACTGTCACTGCATTCAGCTCTCTGTAGTCGATGCAGAGGCGGAGACTACCATCCTTCTTCTTCACGAAGAGGACTGGCGCTCCCCATGGTGACACACTTGGTCTTATAAATCCCTTATCTAACAAATCTTTCAATTGTTCCTTTAACTCAGTCATTTCTGCCGGAGCCATACGGTATGGTGCCTTGGCTATCGGTCCGGTACCAGGTAGCAGCTCGATGGTGAACTCTACCTCCCGAGTGGGTGGCATGCCGGGCAGTTCCCGTGGAAATAAGTCGGGGAACTCCGACACTACCGGTAAGTCGGGGTCGAACTCAGGGTCTCTCTCTATGTCCTGTACATAGCAGAGGTGCACTTCTTCCTTTCTCCTCAATTCCTTATACATTGCCATGGCGGTGATGATCTTAGTCGAAGGCTCTCTAGGCCTCTGGCGGTATGATATTGTCACCCCAGACGGACTCTTGAGCAGCAATCTATGCTCGGCGCAGAGGATACGTCCCTTGTGCCGCTCCAACCAGTTCATCCCGAAGATAACATCAAATCCTAGCTCTCTGAACTCAATAAAACTGACTGGAAAGTCTTCTCCCTTAATTCTGACAGTGGCTCCTCGGTAGTAACAAGTGCAACCAACCTTCTCCTTAGACGGGAGCGTAACCGTGAAGTCGGGTAGCTCATCAGTGTCTAGCCCCAACCTGCTCGCGAAAGATGCCGAGACAAAGGTATGCGAGGCCCCTGAGTCGAAGAGAACTGATGCCTCAATCCCATTAATCGGAAAGGTGCCGGTGAGGATAGTACCGCTGGCGTCGGCCTGTGCCTCTGTAAGTATGCTTAATGCACCTTTCGTACCGAGTCCATAACCTAATTGTGTTCACAAGCTTCATGAGTATTGATGGTATAACAAGAGTCGTAACAATTTATATGAACAACACTGTTATTTTATTCATAACCATCCTGTTTACAACATGAGCTTTAATCTTACATCTCATTCCTCATCTCATTCTAACATTACATGGCTAATATTGTCTAAAGGTTAGGTTTAATCTCCCAGGTCTCATATGCGTCGCATTGATTACTGCTGACGGTGCTGTATCCAGCTTGATTCTCTTAATCCCATGGTATAACATCCTTGATTCTCCTCCCATAATTAACACATCTCCTGACTTAAGTACTAACTTATTCGCACGGTCCGCACGCTTCTGCTCGCCGTATAAAAACTCTGCGTCGTCCCCAATGGACCAAGACACTACGGGTATCCCTCTTTCGAGAGACTCCGATGTCTCGTCCTTATCCTGGTGTAGTCCAAGTCGCCCATCCTTCTCGTAGAAGTTCACAATGCAAATGTCTGCTTGTATGTCTGGAATCGGTTCAGCTTCCAATTGCTGAGCGATTTCCACGACTTGTGTAATAATTGGATGGAACTCTTCGGGTATCCCCGGTGGTGAGACTCCATCTTGTATCCTCGTGGTTTGGTAATTCTTGGCATACGGATTCCAATCCTTGCCTAAGCTCATCATTTTTAATTTCATCCTTGCTCCCCCTGGGTACTCCGGTGTGTAAAAACCTCCCGGTCCCATTCCTAGTTGATTGCATCTCCTGATGATGGCTATTTGTGCTTTGGGTGTCAGGTATCCCCTTAATAAAATCATACCTGGGCGGATAACCTGACATTGTTCGGTTGGAAAGTCTACGGGTTCGATGTCGGTGTGCTCCGGGTTAGGTGTAGATGGTATTGGATAGCAGATGTTGAAGCTTCCTAAAGTGGTAGTAGGTTATATCTTACTTAAGTTCTAATCTCATCTTACTCTTACTTACCTCATTTATTCACCAAACATGCATGATAATGCGGTAAGCAGGTAGTTTTATTATTAAGTGGTTATAGCGGTACCTGGCCTCGATGAGGGTTCAGGCTCATCGTCCCGGTCCACCAAGTGTAGTGTGGGTCCCGATTTCTGGGTCACCCGTGGGTTCTTATCTGCCGCCTGCTGCACCTTCCTCTGACCGTCAGATCCAGCTCCCTGATCGGTCTTGCCCTTGCCCCTGGTATCGGGCCTATAGGCTCTGCTAGCAGGGTTCCGGTAGCATTCATACGCTCAGTGCCCGTAAACTCCACAAAAGTTGCACTCCACCTTATTCCCCTAACAATCGAGCTCGGGGTGGTCCTTGTGACACCACCTACAGATGTAGCGTCGCTGGTAGCCACCACCGGCTCCCTTCTCAGTCTCAGATCCTGATCATTCATAATATTAGTATTCATTTCTCAAACGGTCACTAAGTTGTTTCTTAACTGACTTAATACCAATTTCTCACCCTTTGGCACCCTAGAGCGCAGGGGTGTAGCTGCATAAGCATATGTCAACTTCAATGGCTCTTCCGGAGCCTTCTCCTTCTCCTCCTTCCCTTTAGGGTTCTGACTTTTCTGGGCCTGAGGCTGGTACTTTCTGTTTCTTGTACCCTCCTTGCCCTTGACTCTCCGAGCTCTTACCAGCACTCTTCCTCTTGGCATTCTCCTCGTCCCTCAGCTGGACGGTTATCTCAACCTTAGCAGCGGCATGATAGCACTCCTGCTTTCCACAGTATTAGTCACTCTTATTTCTCATAATCTAAATCTTATTACTTACTCAAATCTCAATTATTCTTATTACCTCAAGGTAGTGTAACTCGTCGGCCCCATGCCGTAGCGGAGTCGATGGCTAAGCCCGCCATAGAAGCGGTCTACCAGGATCTGGTCTGAATACCCAAGACCTGGCAGAAGACGGAGCAAGGCGGTGAACTCTGAGTAATACTCGTCCACCGTCATCTTGTTTGTCTGCTTAAGCGCATCCAACTACAAGCGCTTCTTCGCCTGGACATGGGTGGGGTAGTACTTTGCTCGTAGCAAGGCGGTGTACTGCTCCCAGCCGAACTCTGGATTGGCCACATGCTCGGCCCTCACCAGCTTCCACCAATCGCCTGCCGCCCCCTTCAGATAGAAAGCAGCCAGACGCACCTTGATCCCAACAGGGACATCAAGGGTCTCGAAGGCGGTCTCCAGCTTGGAGAAGTACGCCTCAAGCTTGGCGGGATCGGTCTCCCCCTTAAAGTGTGCGGGTCGAAGGTCTGCAAGACTCTTCACCCAATTTGGTTCCCTAGGTTGTGGCGGTGGAGGTGGTGCACCCACACCGGGCTGATAGCCCATATGCCCTAAGGCGGCAGCTACGATCTCTGCGATCGTCTGCCCCTCTGGTATTCCTGAAGCATCGTCATCTTGGCTGCAACCTCGGCTTCCTCTAGGACGTCCTGCCATCTGAACAAGCATAACTCACATTAGATTCGTATCCACCACTGTTTCGGTTAACGAATTTGTAACGTCCGTAGACGGTAAAGACGATCCACACTTATTAGTGGTCATCTGACTCTACTCACTCTGACTTCTCACACCCTTAACCATCACTTATTCCTTAACTTATATCCTAACTCGGTGGTTACTTATGTCTGGTATTTCTTGATCAGAGTGTAACTACGCTCTGATACCACTTTTTTGTAACACCTCATCCAAAGCCAATCGTGGTTATCGCAAAACTGAACCTTAATTGAATTCGTCGCAGCGGAAATAACAACACCTGGACCATGCCACGGTCTGATCATTAGAGTATACCGGCCTTAACAATTTCAACACTTATCCAAAATACATAACCAACCCAAAACATCACCATCCATAATACCAACAACCAACCGAGTACAAGTAACTAAGTCATAATCACAACCTTACATCAGTTTAAATATAAACAGACGGGTGCACAAGCGCAACCCGTATTCAAAATAAACATCCCATCCTAAGTCTAACCGCTCCTACTCTCGTGGTGCGTCCTCATGGGTATCTTACCTGCAAGTGTAAAAACAGCCCCCAAAGGGGGTCAGCACGAATGCTGGTACACCCTCTCATGGCCCCCAAGCTAACGGGGCTACTATGACTAATTGTCGATAACATGGAAATTGATTACATACACAAGCATGATATGAAGTGCAATAACAATAATCCACAGATGAACACCAATAGTTCACAAACAATGAACGACTCAAGCGTCCCCTTATCAAGTGGGTTAGTAACCCCCCCTCCTTAGTCCTCATTTCCTTAATCTCAGTTCCTTACCTTACCTTAATCTTAATCTCAACTTATTCTCAGTATACAAACCGTTCCTGGAAGGGAATGGTTGTAGCTTAATTCAAACCTGGGATTTAGGTGATCCCACCGCACCATCTTAATGCCACCTACTCTGGACGGGAGTCCAGCGTAGCTGAGCCGGCAACCGGCCCTAGGCTACAAGTCCGAAGACAAGTCCTTAAGCGGAGGGCGGATCTGATTCAGATACCGGTTCCCATTCTTTAGCATGCATGACCGGAGTTCGGTCCCGGGTTTCCTCACTCAAGTTCCAGTTAGTAGAAATCTTAATCACCATGTGCTAGCTAAGCCTTAACGGGCATTAACCAACAACCACCAAAACTTAACTCTTATTCTTAACTCAGTAAGTACTAAACTTAGTTAGTAACAATCTCAAGTCTCGCGGGTTAGTGCAAAGATAACACATACACAACGAGAACCAATATAACCGGTTGCATGCTTTATCTTGTTTTAGTCACAACAATTAAACAGATAGCACACAAGCCGAGGGACACCTCATTAGCAAGCAGTTCATAAGAAAGATTGTACCGTTCACCGTCGATCGTCGTTTGTTTTATCTTCTCCGGGGTCCCAATTCAGAAACCTAAAACATTGATTCATTTTTAGGCCATTAGTTATTTGCACCTTACTTAACTCACTTAATTCCTAAAGATCCCCTTTGAATATCCTCTTAAGTCCTTACCACTTAACCTTAAAAACTTTAACTTTAAACATTAAGGTTCTTACTCATCTTAACTTAATCCCTTAAGTTCTTAGGGTCATAATCATTACCACCCAACTAAAGGTATACCTTAATAACAATTATCCTCCTTAGAATTCAAAATTTCTTTTTTTTTTGTTTTTGGCCCGACCGAACTTACGACCGACCTTACCCAAGGTCGGTCCATTCCAGAACATATTACCGCTTGAAAATTCTACCCCGACCGACCTTGCAAGTCCGGTCCCCAAGGTCGGTCCATTCCCGAGAGTTTTCCCCGAGGGAAATTTAAGCTCGACCGAACTTGCCAAGTCCGGTCCCATGTTCGGTCGATTCCAGAGACTTATTACCGTACAAAATTCTAGGCATGACCGACCTTGCAAGTCCGGTCCCAAGGTCGGTCCATTCCAGAGACTTAATTCCTTCACAAAATACAAGCCCGACCGAACTTGTAAGTCCGGTCCCAAGTTCGGTCGGTTCCAGAAACTTTCTCCGGCAATGTAAATTGAGCTCGACCGACCTTGCAGGTCCGGTCCCTAAGGTCGGTCGGCTCGAGAACCTTGTTTCTAAATTCTCTTTTAACTCCAAACTTCTCCTCATATATCCTAATATGTTATAACCTCATTTGGGCACCTCAAATACACCTTAAGCCAACCACTAAACACTTTAAATCACTCACCAACATCCACTTTAATCATTATGCATTTTTCCTTGTAAAACTCTTTTATGCATTTACTTAAAGTTCCTTCACAAGCTTAAACTTCCATCCATCAACACCTTATTTCCTTCCTAGTTGTTTACCAACATTTGCCTAAGTCCTAAATACTCAAATACATTCTCTTGATTCCTAAATCCTTCATAGTAATGCCTAAGTCATTATAACTCATTAAAACACTTTGTCTCACCCCTTTTTCATCAAGACAACCTCTAAAACTTCCTAGTACTTCCTTAGTCATTAAATTCCCTTAGAACATCTTAAACACTTAAGTTCTCCTTTAAAATTTGCCATGGGTTCTTGTAACACCCCAACTCAATCCAATTGTGGTCTCGCAACTTAACAGCATATATATATACATGTCACAGCGGAATTCTTTACAATCCAGGACCTTGCCACGGTCTGACTAAAGAATATACCGAACATTGTTACAACAATCTTAACCATTTACACATCCTTCTTACAACCCCCTCACATCCTATACATCTTACTAATTCAAATTGCCATACGAGTGTACATGCACAACTCGTAGGCCACTCTTAACCCTTAACACTTGTATCCTCTTCTTACTCTCGCGACGGCCGCTTCCTGATGTACATGTGTAGTAAAAACAGCCCCCAAAGGGGGTCAGCACGAATGCTGGTACGATCCCCTCATGGCCCCCAAGCTAATGTGGCTACGACGACTAATTGTCGATAGCATGGAGGTTGATTAGGTGCACAACATAATAGAAAGTGCAGTAAACAACAACTCAGATATGAACAATCAAAGTTCACACACAATGAACGACTTAAATGCGTTCCCTTAATTAGAGAGTTAACTATTTAACTCCTTAAGTAATGTTCCCTCTTAATCTTAGTCTGTCCTTATCTCACCTCAATCTTAGTCTTATCTTAATCTTAGAAACAACCATCCTTTAATAAGGAGTGGATGTAGCTTACCTTAATCTTAATAATACAAACCATCCTTTAGGAAGGAATGGTTGCAACTTATCTTAACCTCACCTTAATCTTAATCTTAACAATACAAATCATCCTTTAAAAAGGAATGATTGTAACTTATCTTAATCTTAACTTATTCTCAGAATACAAACCGTTCCTGGAGGGGAATGGTTGTAGCCTAAGTCCAAACCTGGGATTTAGGTGATCCCACCGCACCATCTTAATGCCACCTACCCTGGACGGGAATCCAGCGTAGCTGAGCCGGCAACCGGCCCTAGGCTACAAGTCCGAAGACAAGTCCTTAAGCGGAGGGCGGGTCTGATTCAGATACCGTCCCCCTTTTTCCTTAGCATGCATGACCGGAGATCGGTCCCGGGTTTCTTCACTCAAGTTCCAGTTAGTAGTAGTCTCAAGACCATATTTGTTGGTTAACCTCTTTCGGTTCCTATCATCCCTTATTAGGGAGCGTTCCTTGGTCTCACTCAATTCCTTACTAAACATTGGTTAGTATGTTCTCACGGTATGCTGTGTTAGTTTTCAAACATCACACAACAATACAAGAAATATAATATATTCCGGTTTCATGCTTTATCTTGTTTAGTGAGAACACAAAAACAAATAGCACACAAGCCGAGGGACACCTCGTTAGCAAGCAGGTCACAAGAGAACTGTACCGTTCACCGTTGGTCGTTCGGCTGCTTACTCTCTTCCGGAGTCCAAACTCCCAAGTCCTAAAACATTCATTCAGTTTTAGGTTGTTAATCACTTAACTTAATATGACTAACTTAACTTGTTTAACTTACTTAATTCCTTAATGATCCCCACCTAACACCTCTTAAGTCTTACAACTTAATCTCACAAACTTAATCTTAAACTTTCAAGTTTATACTTAACTTAACTTAATCCCTTAAGTTCTTAGGGTCCAAATCATTACCACCCTACCAAAGGTATACCTTATTACCTATTACCATTCTTAGAATTTAAAATTTCTTTTTTTTTTTTTTTTAGGCCCGACCGAACTTCCGACCGACCTTACCTAAGGTCGGTCCATTCCAGAACACTTCTTCGTTTGAAAATTCTACACCGACCGACCTTGCAAGTCCGGTCCCCAAGGTCGGTCCATTCCCGAGAGTTTCCCCAAGGGAAATTTAATCTCGACCGAACTTGCCAAGTTCGGTCCTATGTTCGGTCGATTCCAGAGAGTTATTACCGTACAAAATACATGCCCGGCCGACCTTGTAAGTCCGGTCCCAAGGTCGGTCCATTCCAGAAACTTTCTCCGGTAGTGTAAACTGAGCTCGACCGACCTTGCAAGTCCGGTCCTAAGGTCAGTCGGCTCCAGAACCTTGTTTCTAAATTTTCTTTTCAACTCCAAACTTCTCCTCATATATCCTAATATGTTATAACCTCATTTGGGCACCTCAAATACACCTTAAGCCCTCCTCTAAACATATTAAATCTTCCACCAAGATCCACCTTAGTCATTATGCATTTTCCTTGTAATAATGCTAACACTTGTAATGTTTCCCTCTAGGTTTTAGGTGGTGGTTCATACCTAATGTAACCACTATGCCAAATGTTTTCCTCACCACTATAACATCATCTCCCAAGCATCTTTCACCATCGAAAATCCTTTTATGCATTTACTTAAAGTTCCTTCACAAGCTTAAGCTTCCATCCATCAACACCTTATTTCCTTCCTAGTTGTTTACCAACATTTGCCTACGTCCTAAATACTCAATTACATTCTCTTGATTCCTAAATCCTTCAAAGTAATGCCTAAATCATTATCACTCATTACAACACTTTATCTCACCCCTTTTCATCAAGACAACCTCTAAGACTTCCTAGTACTTCCTTAGTCATTAATTTCCCTTAGAACATATCTAAATCACCTTAAGCATTACACCTTCTCCTTACACTTATGCACAAGTCTTACATTCCTCATCTCATGATTTTGGTGTGTTCAAAAACACTCACCATTCCTCTAATTCCTCCTAGACATCTCTAGGTCATTCTAAACCTCAAGAACTCCTTAGTTAACTAATCTCCACTCAAATTCCTCATAATGACTCCTAGTAAATCCTAGGTCATATTAATTCACCGCCATCGCCTAAACACTTATTTTCTACTCAAATTTTGCCATAGCACCTCTAGCATCATAGCATGCCCAAACACATTATTTTTCCTCATTTAACCATCTCACACACCTCGAGTTCTTTCTCATCATATCTCATCACCCAAACCAACTTATTCACAACAAACTCAATATATTGCAATAATCTTAAATTGCATAGCACTAAGGCTCTTAAATGACATGGCTCTTAGGCCCTTAAATGACTTAAACTTAAACACTGAATTTCCCACATATATAAGCTTTCAACCTGCAAATACACTCTCAATCTCATAGTAGTTATAATGCTCTTAAAATCCACCTTAAACTTATATTACTAACTCATTCTCATTAGCTCCTTAATCACAAGTTCATAAGCTTGTTTAAGTTCTTTTTCTTAGGTTATATAACCCAAACACAATGTAAGCTCTAAGCCACATTGGTACTTATCTAAAACTCATTCCTTAATCTTAAACCACCATTAGGTAAGCATTTTACCTTGTTTTCTCAAGCTTATCTTAATCTCCTCCTTAGACCTTCTTCTTGCATAGATCTCGGCCACCACTTAAACTTCCTTTGCCAATGTTCTAACCAATATTCAATGACTCATATGAGTATTAAACAATACACTAACCTCAAGGAATAAAAACCTAGATTAGAAATGTGTTCTAAGGCATAAAAGTGGATGATTACCTTTGAAGTCTCAAGGTAGACTTTGGCATTGAATGAAATAGGACCTCCACTAGTCCTTGGTGAATAAATCAAGCTAGAACAAGGCATAAAAACATAGCCCCATGAGAAGGAATTTTCGGCCATGTACAAGAAATGATGGAAACATGGTTTTTCTTACATTTTCTTTACCTTAAGAGAATGGAGAAGCTAATGAGCTCTTCAAACTTGGTTTTCCTCCATCAATGGAGTTTCCTCTTGGCACCAAAATGGAGCTTTGAAGGATTTGAAAAGATAGAAGGATAGGTCTTGACCTAACTAAGAGAAATATGTGTTTAGTTTTTGATTTGGAGCAAAGATGAACACTTAGTGAGTGATTGAAGATGGAGCACCCATGGATGGAGCTCTCTCAGTTTGGAGCAAAAGAACAGAAGAAGAAATCGTGTGAAGAAGAGAAATGAAGGAGAGAAGAAGAAAAGGTGGCTTATAAGAGATATTTGCTTTAATAAAGCAAATAGTACTCTTTTACTTATCTCTTCTTTTCTTCCTTATTTGACTACTTATGGTGACTCACCCTCCTTTAGAAAACTGGCCCCCTACCTTAAATAAGGCTAGTCATGGTCTTTGTTGACCAACTAATTAGCTTATATTGTAAAACTTAAACTAGTCACTATTTGGCACTATTCACTAATCAGTGCACATATTTCTGAAATTTTTGATTTCCCATTGATTTAGACCTCTAATGTGATACTAATTAGTACACATGTTGATTAAAGAGTAATGATGGACATTTAGCCACTCAAAACTCAATTCTAAGACAATTCTCAAAAATGTGCTTTAAGACTTCTTAAAGCACATTTTGTGTTTTAACTTGTTTGCAAGCTTGGTTTTCTTTGCTAATTGATTTAAAATGACCATTAGGATATTACTAAGGTCTTATCATGATATTTGGGTACTCACCCAAGTCTTTCCAAGCTTAGAGCACGTTTTTGCCCTGATTGCCTTTAAGGCACTTTCTTGTGTTTTCCTTGGTTTAAATTGTCTACCAATCTTTCTAAGGCATATTCTAGCCTTAATACATCATAATTTGATGTTTGCTTAGCATACTTAGGTTTGGGGTATTTCAATCTACCCCCCTTAAAAGAACTTTGTCCCCAAAGTTCCCATGCATCTTTTCTTATTAGAATACATGTCTTACCTCATTCCTTAGATCATATAGATCATACTTATGTATACTTAATCTCATTGGGTCATTGGATCCGCCATATTCTTATACTTAAATATCACACAATATGCTTAAGCACGTATAACACTCACAAAATTCTCTTTGTTTCTTTTGATGATTAAAAACATTCACATAACTTCCAACGTATTCTCCCAGTCACCGGTCCGTAGACAATGGCTCATTCGTCCTCGTCACCATGGGCCAGAATACAAAACACGCTGCTCTCCCCATGTCACCGGTCCGAAGACAAAGGCTCGCGCGTCCTCGACTTCATGGGCGAGACTCAGTAAAAAGGTAATCCTTTTTACGAGGTCATGTGAGGAATAATTCCTCTAATTAAAAATACAAGCAACTCCAATTTCGTTTTATACTAACGCCTCTATCCTTAGCGTAATTTAATTGTGACCACTGATAGGGAGTTTCAGGAATCATCCAACCCTGATGTGATCAGCATCAGTGTAGAACTATCCCTCCACCCCAATTTGTGTTCGGTTTCCCTTGATCCCTAGAAAATCAAGTTCCACCTCCCACGTCATCTTCAAACATCCAATAATTCACTCATGTCCAATTTTCTATCTTTTTAGTTCTTCCTAATCATAATCAATACATCTCCCAAGTGTGGACTCAGTCCATCAAACATTCCCGATTCATCTCTTAGTAATTACCTCAGGACTTAAATTCCTACTAAGTTCTATAACTGTCCCATAGCAATTCTCACCATCTTATATCTCATAGCATTACTATCTTCTTCCTCATACTCATATCAAATGTTATCTCATAATATTATCTTATTCTTATCTCATACATAGTCTCATATCGACTCATACCTCATATATTCCTTATTTCTTAAGTCTCCTTAAACCTCCTCCTTAATTCTCTTAACTTGTACTCACACCGGAGTTAACAAGATAGGTACTTAATATGT
This sequence comes from Limonium bicolor, assembly GCA_023374045.1. NCBI lineage: Eukaryota > Viridiplantae > Streptophyta > Magnoliopsida > Caryophyllales > Plumbaginaceae > Limonium > Limonium bicolor. The sequence goes on from CM041783.1 coordinate 113,383,123, forward strand.
ATGGTATTCACATCTTATGTGTGCAATAACCATGATTTATCTCAAAATGTTTATGTAAAACATATTCTCAAGTTATTTTGTGCTATGCACACCGTAGTTTATGTACTCAGAACACAAACATACGCTAAGCGGTTTTCGCTCTACCCCCCTTAAAATGGATTACGCCCACGTAATTAGCGTTACATCATCTTTGAACATAAGTTCAAGATGTCTAATTCTCACCAAGCATTCTAGCTTCCACGTCATCTATCTTACTTATAATTCGATCAGAAATGACTTAGTCTCTGTATTGAGGATTCTTAACGGTACTTATACCTTTTCCTTAACTTAGTTTGGTCTAATCTCAAAGGTAGTGGTCTGCTAGCTTCCGCTGCGCGACTCTGATAATCTTAGGCTTAATTGTCTCAATGGACACGTGTTATCTTTATATATACACGGCCTTAATGAGTTGTAACTCGTCTATCCATTCTCCTTGAAGATCTTGCGCTCATACTCTTAGTATTTTCTCGAATGTCTAAATTGTTCTCCCCAATTGACCTCTGGTCTGAGGATGATTCTTAGTCTGAAACTACTGTTTAGTGCATATTGCGCTTTACAGTCTTAACCCCTTACATCTTAAGACATGTTCAATGTCTGTACTTAACATCCGTGCTCTTCGCACTTCATAGTCCTTAATTATCTGTTCTCTGGTTCCTCTGTGTTGCTGGTTCAACTGAATCTCTTTGGCTGTCTGTGGTAGTAGCTGCTCTTGTGTGATCTTGCATCGTTGTCCGTGGTACGGAGTCGACTACCTCCCGTGTTCTTTATACTACTCGTCTACATGCATGGGGTACCTTACTGGTACATTACTACTTACCCAACTAACTCAAAATGAGCGTGTCGGGCCTGCAAGCCCCTGTGGGGTGCAGTCGTCCCACGTCTCGTTTTAGTAAACTCATAGTGTCTGTCACACGTTTAGCTATTGCTAATTATGAAGTATTCTGTTGTCGATCTCCTCTTTCATCGTTCCATAATAACATTTATTGTTCTTCTTGAAGTTAATCAAGGGAAGTCCATTTACTGTGTTCTTGGTTATGGTATGCTCCAGCTCCTTTCTGTATTCCGTACTGATTTGGTCTCTTAAAAATTGAGGTCTCTTTCCGTAGAGCCTCTTATCTTGTTCCTCATATTTATGCTACTAGGAATGCACTTCCAGTTCCTTAAGGAATGGGTTGTGTGTGCTTCCTGGTAATCTTACCAAACCAAGTCCAGACTACTGGCCTCAATGCTCAGTTGTCTACCATTATTTTCTTACTTATGCTGGTCTTAACATAAATCTAATTGCCTCAGTCTCATATTTGACGGCTCATACATAATGGTCGCCTTACCGCGCACCATGACTTAATCCACCTTTCTAACTATTGCACTCACGACCACTACTACTATGGTAGTTGGCTCTTACTATGTTGCCCATTGATGGTGCAACCTCTTACTCATTTATTCTAATGTCTTACCTTATAATCAATCCCTTCTTGGTGTAAACACACTGGGAGTTCTCCATTCCGGTATTGGCGGTTGTCGTACCGTGTTGTAAAATAGTTGACTCTTGATATGAAGATGTTATGCTCCAATCTCAGATTCGTAAGTAGGCTAATTTCTTTCGCTTTCTTTCATCCTTAGTGATGTTATCTACCATGTAGTTTAACTGATTACTGAAGAAGTCATCCACTGAATCACAAGCTCTTCTGAGCATTGATTAATTGACGTGCCACAATGTGCAGTCACAATGTTTATCTCTGACCATTACTAATTCTTACATCCTGGGTGTTGGATATGGGGTCTATTTGTGCGACCTTCCTTATTACTCAAGTGTATCTGGTATGTCTAAGGTGATCTCAAAGTTCATAGTTTCCATTTTCTAATAAAGTGTATTTTATCTCTAATATGTGAAAGCCATTTTGAGGGGTTCATTCCCACTCATGGCCTCACAACAAGGAGAGGTACCCCCACCCTAAAAGGCATGGTTTCGTTCTCGCTCCTGTCCTTAGCATTATCTCATATTCTCATTGGTACCCTTTCTTGGTATGTTCTTCCCAATCAGTTACTAAGTTTGGTAACCGTTCATATCTACAAATTGTAGTCCCTTCGTGGCTTAAACAAGCTCTCTTATAACTTATTGCGCCTCGGGCTCTGATGTGGTTAACATCCTTGGCTCGTAGGCTCTTAGTGCTTAATGTCTCAGTTCATTATTGCTCTTACTCATCTGCAGGTCATTCTCTTAAGATTCTGGTTCTTTGAGCACTATCCACCGTTAGGTTACATACTAAATGTAGTATCGGGTTTCATGGTAAGTTGCTGCATCCTGCTTCCTGCTATGGAAGTTGTTCAGGTGATCTGAGGTTACTTAATGTCTTTGACACTACTGTCATTTTACTAGACTTATGTCTTTTAATAGTCAAGGTTAGGTTCATATTAGGCGTTTGCCTTACGGTGTCCAAGTTGGATATCATCCTGTCATCTTATTCTTCCATCTCAACGCTTCGTTCAACTTCTGTTGATTACGCCACCCTTTGATGATCAATCATACTTGGGTGTTAATGAGTTAAACAAACAGTGTTAACTGTCATTAATCAGTTGTTCGGCTCGACTATGCCCGCTCTGTGGGGGTAGTCCTCTGAGCTCTCCTTTTCCAGGGTTGTATGACTTTAATCCTTAGTAGGTTATAGCTTACGTTTATTTCTTTTATCCTTGTTTTCTGGGTTTTCCAACATCTTCATTGAAGAATGTTGTTATCTGCAAGTTTTAACGGTCATCTCGGGAGCTTTATCCCGCTCTTTTTAGAAAACGTTGTGTCAACGGTCTCAATGGTATCTTATAATACATCCCTTGTATATCATTGCTGATATAGTGCTTTTGCTCGCATTTCCGAGCGATCTCTTAAGTTTTCCCCTTGGAGTTCGGGATTGTGTTCTTACCGTACTGTCGGTTGTTGTTGTAGTGGGTTATACCGTTGCTAATATTTATACTATTTAGTATTTCGTCTAAGCTCAGCTCCCTGCTGACTGATGTGTCGGCTCATCTCATCATGGTCAGGCCGTCAGGCCCTTCCAAGGTCCTATTTTTTTCCTGTTCTTATAGATTACAATCAGGTATTAATATATGTTGCAACTTTAGCGTTCTTCTATCTCGCCTTGGTGGCTTTTCGTGTGACTTAACCATGGTAGCACTTGCTATGGCAAGTGCGCCATGCAGGATGGGTTATTGGTACAAGGTACATTGGTGGTGATACTTCCTTCTAATTTCCATGTAATTGGTAGTCCTCGGGACTCCTTCGATAATCTCTTATTTTGGATAACCGACCATCCGGCAGTTTCCTTGTTGTTTGACAGTACTGTCATTTACCAGGGCGTTCCTCTTTCTGAGGGAACCCCTTAATATCTTCTTATGTCTTAATCCTCGCTTCTGTCTCCACACATTTTGTTGTGGTTATTAAGTAATAATTCTCTTTTAGGCACTACCTCGTAGTCCTATTTTGGTATACATTTGTATGAATTTCTACCGTCGTCCGCATTATGTCGGCCAGGTCTTGTAACCTTCCTCATTGTATGGGGTTTGGAGTTTCCGCTTCTAACTGGACTTTCCAGTAATCTCAATCCTCATGCTTTGTATTATCCCACTGTTATTCTTACTCGGACCGCTGTCCGGATACCCCCCCCCCCCCTATGGGGGGATTGGTTCTCTTATCATTTCCTTATCTATTGCACGCGTAGTGCTTTCCTTACCATTGATATCGCGGGTTATTTCGACTGCGTAGCATGTCGACCCATGTTGCCGGTAATTACCGTTCTTTTACTGGTAAGGTTCCATTGGTAGCGCCTGTTTCGCCGATGCGCTCCATTAAAAATCTCCCAGTTCTCCTTAACTGTTATGCCACAAGATGTTTCTCGTATTGCTTACTGTTAGCTAACAGCCAGATCGGGTTTCCCCGAGTAAGAGAAGGATTTCTTCTCTCTGGCGTTTGTTCCACTTATTCAGGGTTAGGGATGTGGAGGGCGGGCCTAGGTACTATGGATGTCCGGTAAACACCGGGGAGTCCCGACTAACGCACCTCTCACTCTATCTCTGAACCCTTAACCCATAACTCAATCTCAACCTCAATATTCTCCTAAGTTTGGTATTTCTTGTCTTCAGAGCGTAACTACGCTCTGATACCACTTTTTGTAACACCCCAACTCAATCCAATTGTGGTCTCGCAACTTAACAGCATATATATATACATGTCACAGCGGAATTCTTTACAATCCAGGACCTTGCCACGGTCTGACTAATATACCGAACATTGTTACAACAATCTTAACCATTTACACATCCTTCTTACAACCCCCTCACATCCTATACATCTTACTAATTCAAATTGCCATACGAGTGTACATGCACAACTCGTAGGCCACTCTTAACCCTTAACACTTGTATCCTCTTCTTACTCTCGCGATGGCCGCTTCCTGATGTATCTGTGTAGTAAAAACAGCCCCCAAAGGGGGTCAGCACGAATGCTGGTACGATCCCCTCATGGCCCCCAAGCTAACGTGGCTACGACGACTAATTGTCGATAGCATGGGGGTTGATTAGGTGCACAACATAATAGAAAGTGCAGTAAACAACAACTCAGATATGAACAATCAAAGTTCACACACAATGAACGACTTAAATGCGTTCCCTTAATTAGAGAGTTAACTATTTAACTCCTTAAGTAATGTTCCCTCTTAATCTTAGTCCGTCCTTATCTTACCTCAATCTTAGTCTTATCTTAATCTTAGAAACAACCATCCTTTAATAAGGAGTGGATGTAGCTTACCTTAATCTTAATAATACAAACCAACCTTTAGGAAGGAATGGTTGCAACTTATCTTAACCTCACCTTAATCTTAATCTTAACAATACAAATCATCCTTTAAAAAGGAATGATTGTAACTTATCTTAATCTTAACTTATTCTCAGAATACAAACCGTTCCTGGAGGGGAATGGTTGTAGCCTAAGTCCAAACCTGGGATTTAGGTGATCCCACCGCACCATCTTAATGCCACCTACCCTGGACGGGAATCCAGCGTAGCTGAGCCGGCAACCGGCCCTAGGCTACAAGTCCGAAGACAAGTCCTTAAGCGGAGGGCGGATCTGATTCAGATACCGTCCCCCTTTTTCCTTAGCATGCATGACGGAGATCGGTCCCGGGTTTCCTCACTCAAGTTCCAGTTAGTAGTAGTCTCAAGACCATATTTGTTGGTTAACCTCTTTCGGTTCCTATCGTCCCTTATTAGGGAGCGTTCCTTAGTCTCACTCAATTCCTTACTAAACATTGGTTAGTAAGTTCTCACGGTATGCTGTGTTCACACAACAATACAAGAAATATAATATATTCCGGTTGCATGCTTTATCTTGTTTAGTGAGAACACAAAAACAAATAGCACACAAGCCGAGGGACACCTCGTTAGCAAGCAGGTCACAAGAGAACTGTACCGTTCACCGTTGGTCGTTCGGCTGCTTACTCTCTTCCGGAGTCCAAACTCCCAAGTCCTAAAACATTCATTCAGTTTTAGGTTGTTAATCACTTAACTTAATATGACTTACTTAACTTGTTTAACTTACTTAATTCCTTAATGATCCCCACCTAACACCTCTTAAGTCTTACAACTTAATCTTACAAACTTAATCTTAAACTTTCAAGTTTATACTTAACTTAACTTAATCCCTTAAGTTCTTAGGGTCCTAATCATTACCACCCTACCAAAGGTATACCTTATTACCTATTACCATTCTTAGAATTTAAAATTTCTTTTTTTTTTTTTAGGCCCGACCGAACTTCCGACCGACCTTACCTAAGGTCGGTCCATTCCAGAACACTTCTCCGTTTGAAAATTCTACTCCGACCGACCTTGCAAGTCCGGTCCCCAAGGTCGGTCCATTCCCGAGAGTTTCCCCGAGGGAAATTTAATCTCGACCGAACTTGCCAAGTTCGGTCCTATGTTCGGTCGATTCCAGAGAGTTATTACCGTACAAAATACATGCCCGACCGACCTTGTAAGTCCGGTCCCAAGGTCGGTCCATTCCAGAAACTTTCTCCGGTAGTGTAAACTGAGCTCGACCGACCTTGCAAGTCCGGTCCGAAGGTCGGTCGGCTCCAGAACCTTGTTTCTAAATTTTCTTTTCAACTCCAAACTTCTCCTCATATATCCTAATATGTTATAACCTCATTTGGGCACCTTAAATACACCTTAAGCCCTCCTCTAAACATATTAAATCTTCCACCAAGATCCACCTTAGTCATTATGCATTTTCCTTGTAATAATGCTAACACTTGTAATGTTTCCCTCTAGGTTCTAGGTGGTGGTTCATACCTAATGTAACCACTATGCCAAATGTTTTCCTCACCACTATAACATCATCTGCCAAGCATCTTTCACCATCGAAAATCCTTTTATGCATTTACTTAAAGTTCCTTCACAAGCTTAAGCTTCCATCCATCAACACCTTATTTCCTTCCTAGTTGTTTACCAACATTTGCCTACGTCCTAAATACTCAATTACATTCTCTTGATTCCTAAATCCTTCAAAGTAATGCCTAAATCATTATCACTCATTACAACACTTTATCTCACCCCTTTTCATCAAGACAACCTCTAAGACTTCCTAGTACTTCCTTAGTCATTAATTTCCCTTAGAACATATCTAAATCACCTTAAGCATTGCACCTTCTCCTTACACTTATGCACAAGTCTTACATTCCTCATCTCATGATTTTGGTGTGTTCAAAAACACTCACCATTCCTCTAATTCCTCCTAGACATCTCTAGGTCATTCTAAACCTCAAGAACTCCTTAGTTAACTAATCTCCACTCAAATTCCTCATGATGACTCCTAGTAAATCCTAGGTCATATTAATTCACCACCATCGCCTAAACACTTATTTTCTACTCAAATTTTGCCATAGCACCTCTAGCATCATAGCATGCCCAAACACATTATTTTTCCTCATTTAACCATCTCACACACCTCAAGTTCTTTCTCATCATATCTCATCACCCAAACCAACTCATTCACAACAAACTCAATATATTGCAATAATCATAAATTGCATAGCACTAAGGCTCTTAAATGACATGGCTCTTAGGCCCTTAAATGACTTAAACTTAAACACTGAATTTCCCATATATAAGCTTTCAACCTGCAAATACACTCATCAATCTCATAGTAGTTATAATGCTCTTAAAATCCACCTTAAACTTATATTACTAACTCATTCTCATTAGCTCCTTAATCACAAGTTCATAAGCTTGTTTAAGTTCTTTTTCTTAGGTTATATAACCCAATACACAATGTAAGCTCTAAGCCACATTGGTACTTATCTAAAACTCATTCCTTAATCTTAAACCACCATTAGGTAAGCATTTTACCTTGTTTTCTCAAGCTTATCTTAATCTCCTCCTTAGACCTTCTTCTTGCATAGATCTCGGCCACCACTTAAACTTCCTTTTCCAATGTTCTAACCAATATTCAATGACTCATATGAGTATTAAACAATACACTAACCTCAAGGAATAAAAACCTAGGTTAGAAATGTGTTCTAAGGCATAAAAGTGGATGATTACCTTTGAAGTCTCAAGGTAGACTTTGGCATTGAATGAAATAGGACCTCCACTAGTCCTTGGTGAATAAATCAAGCTAGAACAAGGCATAAAAACATAGCCCCATGAGAAGGAATTTTCGGCCATGTACAAGAAATGATGGAAACATGGTTTTTCTTACATTTTCTTTACCTTAAGAGAATGGAGAAGCTAATGAGCTCTTCAAACTTGGTTTTCCTCCATCAATGGAGTTTCCTCTTGGCACCAAAATGGAGCTTTGAAGGATTTGAAAAGATAGAAGGATAGGTCTTGACCTAACTAAGAGAAATATGTGTTTAGTTTTTGATTTGGAGCAAAGATGAACACTTAGTGAGTGATTGAAGGTGGAGCACCCATGGATGTAGCTCTATCGGTTTGGAGCAAAAGAAGAGAAGAAGAAATCATGTGAAGAAGAGAAATGAAGAGAGAGAAGAAGAAAAGGTGGCTTATAAGAGATATTTGCTTTAATAAAGCAAACAGTACTCTTTTACTTATCTCTTCTTTTCTTCCTTATTTGACTTATGGTGACTCACCCTCCTTTAGAAAACCGGCCCCCTACCTTAAATAAGGCTAGTCATGGTCTTTTTGACCAACTAATTAGCTTATATTGATTAAAACTTAAACTAGTCACTATTTGGCACTATTCACTAATCAGTGCACATATTTCTGAAATTTTTGATTTCCCATTGATTTAGACCTCGTAATGTGATACTAATTAGTACACATGTTGATTAAAGAGTAATGATGGACATTTAGCCACTCAAAACTCAATTCTAAGACAATTTCTCAAAAATGTGCTTTAAGACTTCTTAAAGCACATTTTGCGTTTTAACTTGTTTTCAAGCTTGGTTTTCTTTGCTAATTGATTTAAAAATGACCATTAGGATATTACTAAGGTCTTATCATGATATTTGGGTACTCACCCAAGTCTCTCCAAGCTTAGAGCACGTTTTTGCCCTGATTGCCTTTAAGGCACTTTCTTGTGTTTCCTTGGTTTAAATTGTCTACCAATCTTTCTAAGGCATATTCTAGCCTTACTACATCATAATTTGATGTTTGCTTAGCATACTTAGGTTTGGGGTATTTCAGTTCTCTAGTATATAGCACATCCTAACACTTGGTTTTTCTCCATCAAACAACCAATATCACTCAAATTCTCATCACAACACCTTAACACACAATTTACACTAAAACTACACCACATCATCTTATAGTGCATAAACTTAAATGCTTGGCACTTAGGCCCTTAAATGACAATAATCTTAACCACTGAATTTCCACATATATTTGCCTTCAACCTGCGAATACACACAACAAGGCACCCATTGAAATAAAATGGTTCTTGTAATTCACCTTGATATTCTTAATCTATCTCTTTTTCCTCATTTGCTCCTTAGTCACAAGTTCACAATCATGATCATTGTTTCTCCTAGGTCATAAATAACCCCTTTTCTAATGTAAACTCTACACTAAACTCATCACATATCTAAATCCCATTCCCTTAAATAATAAAACACCTTAAGGTAAGTAATTTACCTTGTTCTTTTACAAGCTTTAAAAACTTTCTTCCTTAGGTTTTTCCTTCCTCAATCTCGGTCACCAATATATATCTCCTTGCCAATGTTCTAACCAATATCCAATGACTCCAATGAGTACTAGATAATACATTAACCCTAAGGAACAAACCCTAGGTTAAAAATGTGCTTTAAGGTATTAAGGTGATAGTTTTACCTTGGTTTCTCAAGACAAGCTTGGATATGAAGCAAGTAGGACCTCCTCAATCCTTTGAAGAGTAGAAAAAAGCTAGAGCAAGGCATTAAAATGAAGCCTCATGAGCATACATTTTCGGTCAAGAAAAAAAAAGTGATGGAAACCTAGATTTTCTTACACTTTCTTTACCTTAAGAGAATGGAGAAGCCAATGGAGTCTCCAAACTTGAATTTCCTCCTCTAATGGTGGTTTGGCTTGGCACCAAATCAAAGCTCTTGGAGTTTTGAAAAGATAGAAAGAGAGAGCTTGAGCTAACTAAGAGGAATATGTAATTTGTTTTGGTTTTGGAGCTAAAATGAGTAAGTAGTGTACAAAGCTAGATGGAGCTAGCATGGAGGTTGAGTTTTACGTGAGAGAGAAGAAAGAGAGCAAAGAAAACCGGTGGAGAAGATGGAGAATGAAGAGGTGAGGAGAGAGGTGAGTAAAGTGTGATATTTATGTATAAAGTAAATAGTAGTTTTGCTTTATGGTTATTTATTACTTAATGACTAACAAAGGTGGTGACTCACCTTGTAAAAACCGGCCCCCATTAAGTAACAAGGGGTACTTCAGTCTTTGTTGACCAAATATCTCACTTATATTGACTTATGTTATAAACTAGCTTAATTAATTTACTATTCACAAAACAAGGCACATTGTTGTGAAATTTTTGATTTCCCATTGATATAGACTTCCAAATGTGATACTATATAGTACAAATGTTAATTAAAGAGTAATGATGGACATTTAGCCATTCAAAACTCATTTACAAGACAATTTTTCAAAAATGTGCTTTAAGACTCCTTAAAGCACATTTTGTTTTAACTTGTTTTCAAGCTTGGTTTTCTTTGGTAATTGATTTAAAATGACCATTAGGATATTACTAAGGTCTTAGAACAATATTTGGGTACTCACCCAAGTCTCTCCAAGCTTAGAGCATGTTTTTGCTTAAACTGCTCTTTTGGTGTTTCCTTATGCTTTCTTTGATTAGAAATGTTTCTTAATGTTTCTAAGGCATTGTTTACCCTCCTTATAACTTAGTTTATCATCTAAACACCATATCTAAGTTTGGGGTATTTCATTCCTTAAGATAACCTTGAGACGCTCCTTGGATTAATGTTGATTTAGACAACCTCCTTGGAGTATATGTTGATGCCGAATGCTTGTTGTTAAGCTAGGAAGAGTTTTGCTTCAAGGCTTGACAAGAAATGCTAGGAAATTACCTTAAAGATGAAGATAGAAGTTAAAACTCCATTAATGGACTTAAGAGCTTCAAAGGAAGAAGATGAAGGAAGAAGAGGAGTTGAGAGCCTTACCAAATCGGCAATGGAGTGTGCAAGGGAAAGAATGAGGCTACACTCACGTAGGATAAGAAAATGCAAATTGGAAATGAATTTTGATTGTTTATTTTAATGTTAATTTGACTAACCTTTCCATTTGTTTATTCCTTAGGTTATTGGCTCAATAAATGCCCATGTTATATGCATATGTTCGGCCATGTGGTGTGACAAGGCAAGGTGGAAGAAAATAATGTGGGCTAGAAGACAAGGTAAGTTAGGTAAGGCTTTATTCCTTTGATTTTTTTCAATGTTTGTAACTTGTCTTCTTCTTCCTTGTAGGTGGCCGATTTCAAGACTTAAACGGGGTGTCTCAATCGGCATTGAAGAGCCAAGGACAAGCAAGGAAGGTCACTTGAATTATAAGAAATCAAAAAGGTGGAATAAGAATCTACTTTTTGCTTTTAGCATTTTGTTTTTGTCTACTAACATGGCCTTGTTTCTTTGCATTATTTCGACAGCATGGAGGTCAAATGAGACCTACTTTCTTTTTCCATTAAGTATTATAGCACATGGGAAGGTGAGTCACCATGTCTTATGCCTTTTATAAGTTTTTAATGTAAGTTTTATACTAGTTTTTGGACTGAAAATCGGCCCCTATAGTGCACCTTGTTTGAAACTGCCTTTAATTGATTTAGAGGGTCATTTTAACCCTATTTAAGATTCTTAATTCATGGCATGTGAAAAACTACAAGGTAATTGCGTAAAACGCGGTTTAGTGACACCCGAAGGTGCGTTTTTGTGCTCTAAGGATATTTTGGGAAATAACTTGTCTTTATGAGTTACAAGTGTTTATAAACACTTATTATAGTAAATAATGATATATTAAGATGTTACATTGAGTTATATGGGGTTACCTCAACCCATGACATAATTTACGGGCCATCGGGACACTCCCGGGCAAAAAGGAGCGTTAAGAAATCCTCCTGAGGTTTTTGTTGAATTTTGAGAAACCACTTCGTGTGTTCTCTTTAGTATGGTTAGTAATGATGTTAGGAACTCTAAGAATTAATTTTATAGGAGTTCGTGCCACCCCGGCACTCCTCCGGGCTTTTCGTGCTTTAAGGGGCGTGCGTTAGCACTCCCGAGCGTTTTACGTTTTTGACTAGATATAGCCTAGGGACTATGTTTTTATAGTCATATAATGAGGGTATGACCATTTGGTTTGAGTTTTAGAAGGTCATACAAGGTCATGCTTAATCGCATGTTTCTAAGGCGTTTTACGAACGTTCTTCTTGTCAAGATGTTTAGTGCGCATCTTTGACCTTTGATGAGTTATTATATCTTCATAATATATCCAATAGATGTAGCATAAGTTGTTACATTTATCTAAGTGTGTATTTCAACTTATTGTGGCATTCATAGATGCTTAGGTATTCATAAAGTATTTACGTTGCTCGTTTGTATACACGTTGGTATTGTTCTTTTCTTGTTGACGCTCTTTATATCGAGCTAGTTATGCAAGAAGTTTAGTCCTTGTTAATAATTGTACATGAACATTTGTACGAATATGTTTAGTAAAATTACGCTAGTTAGCGTTTATGGTAAAACGACTATTTTTACGTGACGTTTGCATGCATGGGTTTGCATGTGCACGTATAGTAATATTAATTTACGTAAGGTTTGCATGCATAGATTAGCATGCTTAACTATAATGATCTGTTTCTAGATCAATTTTCCATTATTTAATAGTTTTTAGGTATTAATTAGATTTGGGGTATTTCAAGTAATTTTTGGAGTTATATATAAGGTTTTATAAAGATATATGTATAATATATAGTTTTAATGACATAAGAAAACTATGTATTATAAAGTGAGGAGATTTAGTAATTACATAAAGTTTGGTGGTAGGAATTTAATTAAAACAGACCCTTGGGACTGTTCAGTAATTATAGCCTTTAAAAACAATAGGTTATAATTATATTTAGGTTTAGGGATTATACTATAAGATATAATTATAAGTGTAACAATGAAATATAATTTGGGGTTGATTTGTAATTTATGGAAGTATAGTGGGTGATAATAAAAACCGAGAGTATAAGGGGCTGTTTGGTATTTAATAACAAGTTATAACTATAGGTTATAATTGTTTTAATGACATAAATGTCATAATATATGTTATATAACTATGATATAACATTATATTAATTATGTGGTGGATTTTGTAAATATTTAAGAAACTAGGTGCTGTTCGGTAATATGGGCATTGTTAAATAAAAATTTATAATATGGTTTTAATGTTATAAGGGTTATAACATTTATAATATAAAGAACATTCATTAAATAGAATGAATATATTATAAAGACTTACCATATAATAAAGAGTCCCATAATACATATATATACATATAAATAAATATATGTTATGGAGTGGAAAATATAATATGGTTCAATAACCATATATTATCATAATTTAAATGATATAAGATAAAAAGGAAGGAATTACAAACATTAGATATGGAGATTCTAATGTTAGGAGTTTACATGGAATAATAAGGATTTATATAATTCAAAGTATTTTTACACATGAATTATACTCCATTAAACATGGAAAAACAAACCTTAGGAAAATAAATACTAAGGTGAAACGTATAATATATGATTAAGAATTATACATGCAATATAGAAACAAACTATATAATATACAAAGGTATATTGAATTACATGCGATAACCAAGTTCAAACATTAAGTGTATTAATATACAAGACGAGACTACGCATGTAATATAACGTTTTTCCAATCCCGAGTTAAGCCAAAAACCCGACAAACGTTGACAGTTAATAACAGGGGATTGACCGGGAGGTATTAGTGACGGTACGGGGTACCGTAGAGTTATGTTGTTATACGGGATTCTAATCAGTAGCGTTATGTATTATTAGACTGTTAGAGACGACACGGGGAGCATCGGATCTAGCTGATTCATACTCCACGGTTATACATTCAGGGTGAACGGTATGTTGTTACGTGTCTCTGATTGTCTCTGAGGGCTTCCTCAGTTCAGACTTCTGTGTAATCTGTGATAAGATTGTTTGTCTGATTGTGTGAATAAATATGCATGAACTGTATATTTTTAGCTGCTTATTATATACTGTTGTTGCGTTAACAGTATTGGTTCGTATATATGGACCTATATATATATAAAACGAACTAGCGGCTATGGTGCTATCTTATATGCAATATAAGGATCATCAGAAAAACGTTGTAGCACTAGGATAATAAGATATACATATTATCCAAGACTTTAATACGGAGCATTGGCCTTTCTAACGCCGCTCTCGTATCTAACACTGGATCCCGAGTTTACAGACTCCGGATTGGACTAATGACCTTAGTCTGCTGTGTTAGAAAATTTGTTAATGCGATGCGATGGTACAATTAATTAAACATAATAAAGCCAAGAGGATATGGCTCTTGGTGCGCGCTGTGATCACAAAAACGATACTAGGATGTCCGAGTACGGGTCCGCAAGTATCAAGAAATTTCCCGTGAGCTAGGATGGCTCGTTGGTCGGAGACTCTACCGCTGGAGTGGCTACTGCCGTGGGTGACCCGCCATAGTATATGGGTAATTTAGAGACACGTTGTTTTTAACGAGACGTTGTCACTAGGTATAACTGAACACTTATTACAGTTGAGACTTGTACATTGGCGAACAATATTGGTATCTATGCCAAGGACGGGAGTTAATACTTGTTTATTATTCTCATTGTTCCGCCTTGTTATTCATTGGTTATACTGTGTGGTTTTTCGTAACACCCCAACTGCTAATCACGCCATTACCTCTTAAACTGTCACAATTACCAATAAACTCGTAGCGGAACTCTAGATACAACAGAGGGTGATACAACGCCGATAGCCACCCATATGGCTAACCAGGCTTATTTCACATACAGTAACGGTCTGATGAACTGGAACAACTGAGTACACAATACATATACAATACTCAACTCACTTCTTTACTATACCGAGTCTACAATATATGGATGCCGACAACATATTCGGTCTTACACCTCTTTCAATACATAAGTAATTAAATCTAACTACCCATGCAACCCACCGACCCCGTCCTACTCTCGAACGGTAACATCTTCGGTGTACCTGAAAAATAAAACGTTGCCCCTAAGGGCTCAGCTTAACGTTGCATATGAAATTCGCATACCCCGAGCGCTAACCGGGGTACGCCGACTACTTTTGTCGGATATACATGGAGTTCATTTTAGTCAATCAACATGCATCCTAGCAATATAATATATATGTGTATTACTCAAGGAATCTACATCCAATCACGGAACACAACTCCTAACTAACATAACAAGGTTGTTAGTTGTATCAGTTTACTCTTAGGCCTTGAGGGTTATACCTCACTATGCCTTGTTTACTCATTCAATATCTCACCCGCTCTCTCGGGTTACTTATTCATATACACACCCATTCTCTTGGGCTACTCATTTTATACTCACCCATTCTCTCGGGTTACTTATACTCATTATCTCACCCGCACTCTTGGGTTATTCATACTCGTTATCTCACCCACACTGTTGGGTTATTTATACTCAAGCTATTGTAGATTCTCGAGACACTACAGGTCTCCTACGTCACGCTTGTTACTCTTAATACATTCTCAGGCCAAAACTCATGGCTCTCGAGCATAGTCTTACTTCCCCGGTTTCGACCCTGCTCTGGGTCTAGCATGGTGGGAAGGTTCAACTTGCTCACGGAACTCTCTCTTAGTTCCTATCTCTTTTACATAGGTCCGACTACTCTCGGACTACTCTCATTCCCATACACTCCTCTCTTGGAGTTATAATAACATTATGTGTTCTAGTCTTGAAGCATCACTCTCGATGTTTCTAATGACTTTGGGAACAATACACAAGTTCGGTTAATCTTAGGTTTTAAGAGTTACCCATACGTTTCACTTACTCATACTTTCGGTTATTTTCTTATACCGGGTAAAATCCTCATATAGGAGGTCGACCATGTCTCAAGGGAGCTACTAATCCCTTAGGTCTCTTTTACCCTCTTTACTAGTTCACATCTTCGAACTATCTTTAATCCTCTCGAAGGAGGTTCACTTATCTTTACACTCTCATTTGTTTCGTGAATTGTGACATTATGGTTTCCTAACTGTTATCGGGTAATTACTCAACCCGCACATCTCCTCACATTCTAGGGAGTTCATATGTTTGCGTTATCGTTATACCTTAACGGATAATTTGTGCGTTTGCACGTTTTCGTTATCATAAGCATCGACCCGATCTATGGGTCTCTAGCCAAACGTTACTCACTATGAGTCGGTCTTTACTCTATGTTAGACCACACCGGCATTCAAGTATGTTAGCTCATTCAACATACAACAAGAATACATAATCAAACAATGGATTATTTTCATGCTTTAATCTTGATTAAGCCGGCACAAAACACACAAATCAACGTAACTCGGTTAGCACGCGGAGTATGAAAAAATCATACCTTTCACCGGGGTTTTACTTTTACCGTGTCATCTCACCATGCTCGGGTCACGCACGATTCTCTGATAATGTTTCAAACATTATTATTAATACTAGGCTCATACGGTACATAATAAAATGCTACTCCCGTACTTACCCCGTTATCCCGTTACTTTGGTTTAACTTAACGTTCTATACTTTCAACCTCCTTAATTAATCCTCATACTTGTTTCCCATTTATATACTTTCTTCTTTACCATTGCTACTTCATTAATGGTGTATTACTACATACATATGCATATATGTGATTTGGCCTACATATATACCTACATATGATTATTATAACCATATGATAAAACACATTTTTTTTATAAGTTTTGGGTCAACCGACCCACCGACCGACCCAACCCTTGGGTCGGTCCATTCCAGTAAGTTTTCCGTCCTCTGAAATTGTCCCGACCGACCCAGAACTATTCCGACCAACCCATACACCTCTGGGTCGGTCCATTACCGAAAGATTCAGTCCCGTTGTCTAAGCTCCGACCGACCCACCGACCGACCCAACCTCTGGGTCGGTCGAAGTCAGAAACTTTGACAACCGAGAATTCAAGTCCGACCGACCACTACCGACTCACGGCTCCTGGGTCGGTCCGTTCCAGTGCTTTTATTTCTCGTTGCTTAAGCCCCGACCGACCCAGACCACCGACCAATCCAGCCTCTGGGTCGGTCGGTAGCAGAACATTGCTACAAACCAATTTTCACAATTTCTCCCCCAATCTTCCTACATACATCCTAACATGATTTAGTGCCATTTAGGCTTCCTAAAATACCTTAATTCACCCACCAAATCCATTACTAAATCCATCAATCATTTACACAATTTTCCTCACTTCCTTTCCAACACATGTAACAGTTTTTGTTTCACTTATGCTACAGATTTTAAATTCAACTTCTACCATTCAATACTCCACTCACTAATGCCATTCCTAGCACCCAAATGACATTATTTTCCTCTCCAGTTCTACTCCAAGCACCTTTCTCTTCCTCTTCCAAATTTCCAAGTGATTAACCACTCTCTTTCATCTTGTAAACTTACCTAGTTTATCCTAGGTTTCACACTCTCAATCACTCTTGTTTCCAGGCAAAATTTGACAGCACTTGCTTGCTTCACTAAGCATTTTCACCACATAGAATATACCCATAAACACAATCTTCACCCCTGTTTGTTTAGGCATCAAACAATACTTATTTTCCCACACCCAAACACTTAATTCATTTGGCTCCAAAGCCTTGATCATCATCATTAACAACTCTAAATAAATCTAATTCTTACTCTCATCATAATAGCACAATCAATGCTATAGGAGTACCCATCCCTCATACATAAAGCATTCAAAATCTGTTTCACAACAAACAAAACTAGCTCAAGGGTAAAGTTTTTTACCTTGAGTTCTTGCTAGTTTATTTCCCTTTCTTTCTCTTCTTGTTCTTCCCATTTTTTCTCGCTCTTTCTCTATTCTTGTTCTTGTTTATCAATGGACTAAGCTACAGCCATGCTCAAGAACAACAACACCAATCAATTTCCTAACTCTAGGAAAACCTTAGATTACAAAGGGAATGATCAAGGCTTCAATAAGAGATTACCTTAAAATCTTTAGATAAGTGCTTGGCTAGCAAAAACACAAGTCTCCAGCTCCTTAGGAAGGCCAAAATTGGCTGGCAAGTGAAGGACAAGAGGGCTCAAAAATCTGGAGAATCGAAAATAAAACCAAAGGCTAGAAAGTGAAGATTTTTGAACTTCCTTCTTACCTTAAACAACCAAGGGCTGTTCTAGATCAAAATGAGCATCTTGAACCTTCATTTGGAGTTGCTTCCATGGAGGTCAAATGTGGGGTTTTTGAGTTTCAAAAGGTGGAGAACGATGCTCAAGAAGAGAGGAGTCTCATGGTGTGTATTTTGTGATTTGAAGTTGTTTTAGATTTGTAGATGAAGGAGAAGGAGGGTGTCTTGGGGAAGAGGAAATCGCCATCGCAGGCTTGAAGAAGAAGAAGGAGTCCGATGGAGGGGGAGCAAATCGTGAATGAAGAGAATAAGGAAGGAGAGAGGGCTTAAAAGTTTTAGTTACTATTCCTCCCCTCTACTTAATTTGTCTTGTAGTGACTTAGGGAATTAATTAGTTAAGGCTTGTGTGGGAGAGGGTAATTAAACTGATTAAAACCGGCCCCACACAGTAACATCCCAGGGTGCGTTTCAACTTTTCGAAATATACGCGTCTCGTCTCCCGGTTTGGCACTATTCACTAATCGGGCCCGTTTTCAGATTTTTTCTCATTTCTTTATTTTTAATGGTTATTAAGCTTCCATTAATACTTATTATAGTTATTTAATCAACTATAATTTTTACGGGTCCGTTTGACCACTTAAAGTCACGTTTTCGGGTTTTCTCGAAAAATGTGCTTTAAAACTCCGTTAGCGTTTTAATCCATTATTTGGATCCGTTTTCTTGGGAATCAGTCCCGTATACTAATTAGGACTAACTAAGCCTTAGGAATCCATCTCGGACCCTAACGAGATCATATATCTCTTATACTTATTTAACGCGCATTTTAGCGTTTTTCGCTTTTCAAGCGTTTTCTCATTTCTTTTGGTTTTATTCTCTTTACCAATACTCTTTAGGCACCATTAGGCCTTTAATAATAATATTAGAGTAATTTAATCATGATTTTTAGATCCGGGGTATTAAATTTATATTATGTGTGGTGATGGTTGTGTTATTGTATGTTATTACTGTTAACTGTTTTACAGTTTAAATATTAAAACGGTATTGCATGTAACGAATCTCATGCTCTCGTCCAATTAATTGAGGGGTTTGAGGAGGCATGATGGGGCATGTGATAACATACTCTGCAGAGGCTGATTCCATACCACAAACCATCTTTATTTCAGGAGACTAGCTGGAGGGTCGACGCGGGGCGCGATAGTTGTGGTTTTACTGTTGGTTAAGACTTGGTACAGTTTGAGACTACTGTTGTTTTGGACTCGGGTTTTGTAAACTGAGGTGTATGTTTGGATAGACGCTCACGTGTACGGTTTGTATAAGACGGTTGTTGTTGTTTATGTTTTTAGATTTTTTAAGCACTACTACCTATCTCTTGTGGTCACTGCGGGATACGTTTCGTATGTTGATTATCATGTAACTCGTTATCACCCGTATGGGCGAGTGATAACAGTGACACCATTAGAGCGACAGTCTGTTCTTTACCGCTGCGATTTATTTACTAAGTACGACGTTTATATTATAATTAGGAGCCGGATTAGTAGGGTGTTACAGAATCAATACAACTACTAATGCGTCAATGCTCCAATCCTCCTATACATGGTCGTACTACAAACATTGTTGCTAGAACTTCTGGTGGATCTTCAATAGCTCCAAATAATGACATGCACCATGAAGATGACGAGATAGACTCTGAATGAACAATTTAAGGTAATTATTAAGATTATTTATTAGTTACTTTTTTAAATCAAGGATTAAATATTATGTATTGATGATATGACATTTATAGCGACTAAAAAGGATATAACTTATACTAATTTGGTAAGATTGTGGAATTGATTGCATCATATAATCAGTGATGGTTTTAGTACTGATTGGGCTACAATAATAATGTGTTGCTTGTGTTGTTTGGACTATAATAATAATGTGTTGATTGTGTTGTTTGGTCTACTTAATGATTTGTTGAATATGCTGATTGTGCTGCTATCATGATTTGCTGATTGTGCTGCTATCATAAGGTGCTGAGTGTGCTGATTGCACCATAGCAGTTGGTTGCTTGTATACTATTTTAGTAGGCTACTACTTGGCTGATTGTGTATTGTCTTAAGGGCTACCCTATGGCTCCTTGTGATATGGTTAAAGTGGGTTACGATTTGGCTTGTTCATTTTAAAGAAAAAAATGTATATGGTCATTCCTATAATAGTTCACTATTTGTATATGGTTTTAGTGGGATACCATTTGGCTACTTGTGTAGTGGGTTACCATTTGTGACAGCAACTGTAACACCCCTAATCCTAAACCTGTAATTATAGCGCAAGTCGTAGCATAATAAATAACATTCGCAGCGGAAAATAAAACTATCTATCCTTGGTGTTACACGCCATTACTCACCCTTGTGAGCAACAAGGCATCCTTACTCCTTGCAACAACTCAACTCCTCACGCTGTGATGAACAAGATATTGAGCACCCTTAATATTACAAACCGAATCCAAACTAAATGAGCAACTAACTGAATACAACAAACTCCAAAATACAGTATATAGTAAAACTACAAGTGTTTATTAAAACACATCAGCTACCCTGTTTTCCCGCACTCCGGCTTGTGTCTTCAATCAATAACCTGAAATGTTTTGCCCATTGAAGGGCTCAGTGTAACACCCCATCCCTAAATACAATGATCGTTGCCCTAAGTCCATCTCGTACATTAACAACGCAGCGGAAAAGTTCTACTAAATTGGTGTTACCGCCGTTAGTCACCCACGTGACTAACTAGGCCTATTCTCCTAACAAGTCACGGTCTGACTAACCGGATAATTACTCGAGCATCTAAAACATTACAATTCATAAACCACAACTTATACCGAGTATCTCATATCCTAATACATCATACTAACGTCTCATCAATATACTAAACGAGTGTACATGCACAACTCGTGTAACAAATGTAAAAGCAACCCGAAGTACTCTACCCGCTCTAACTCAATTAATACCCTTAATTTTCGGCCACCATATAAATTATAGTATATGAATTTTTCTTGTATATTATGATAGCTTATATTAAAGCTTATATCTTAAGGAGTATAAATCTATTCTTAGATTTAATAAACATTAACTTTTAATAAGCTAAAAACTGAATATTAATCACCAAAATTTCGGCAATAAATAATAAGATGAACAATATGTTAGAGCATATATAGATCAACAATTAGAACCTTGAAATAGGTAGTTGTAGGATTTACCTTGTATATTAACCATTAGCTTAATATTTAAGCTTGATTTCCTTAGAAATTTTGACAGCAATTTGCTAGAGAAATTGGCTCCAAAATTATAAAACAATATGAAGAATAATATGGGTTAGTATCCCATGCCAATCAGATGTAACAAAAACCAAAGAACAAGAAGTTTTCAAGAAGGCAATGTTTTACCTCGAGAATCAAAGGAACTTCTTCGTGGTTTTTCCTGAGAATATGGGGGCTCATGAGCTATGGTTGTAAAGCTCTTGAAAAGAGGATTCCAACGAGCTATCAAGCTTGTGATTTGGAGTTAGGACGAGAAAGTTATGATTTCTACAAGGAAAGGTGTTCTTTAAGGCTCAAAACTGAGAACATTGAGTTTTTTTGTGTTGTTTCTTCAAAGAGAGGATGAGCTACGAATTTGGGAGCTCTCATATGACAGGTAAGTGTCTGATTAATGATTCGCTCAGGGGACAAGATGATTTGGCAATTAAAGAAAGTCTTGGTGGTTGTAATAGTAAAAAGTAAGCAAAATTGAATTTTAACACCTTTAATGACTCATCATGAAGTAGGCAGCCTTAGTCACGATTTTGTCTGATTATTTTTTGTTTCTTACTTATATTTATGTAATATTAGATGCCTTAAACTCGTTCATAAGGACTTATACCATGTGTTAGGTATGTTACATAGCCAAAAATGCCTTAAAACACCATTTTATGTGCTTCCGGGTTCACATTGATTATGAAATTTGTTTTGGCTAGTTTAAATGTGTCCATAATATATTTAAAACCTTTAGAAACTTTGTTCATGAAATATCATGATGCTCATTCCAATTTAAACCAAGTCGTTTAGTGGTTCTCCTTGACTTTCGTCAGTTTAGTACCTGTTTTTGTGTGGACTTGTATACTTGTTTTATGTGTATACGCAATTGTTCCTATGACCATTTTATTGTTGTTCCCTTGTTCCTTATTGGTATTTAGGCTCATTAGCCTTTTAGTTCCATGTATACATGCTTAAAGCACATTTTTGTGCTCTAAGGTGCATTTTCGGTTTAAACGCTAATTCCGCTTAATGCGTATTACTAATCTTAGAGGCATTTCACATTTGAAATCTCTAGGGAACTTATTGGGAGTTCCCTAATTTATTTGTGCTATTTAAAACACCTTTTTCTCTAATTGTTCTTAAAGCATGTTTTGGTGTAAATTGTTGTTTAACACTTCTTCTAATGTTTCTAAGGCACGTTCTAGCCTTAGTATATCATAATTAGATAGTTCATTAATATATTAAGGTTTGGGGTATTTCACTCAGCAATCGAAATGCTGGTATGCTAAATGTAGTCCTAAGTCATCTAGATTCCGTAAGTCGTTTTAGCCATCTTGACATTACAGTTCACCTGCAAATCACATCACATAGTAGTAAACATCAACCAGATAATCAAACACCAATAATCCATAACAATAACCAAACAAGATACGCGTATTAATTAACTGTACTTGTTAGTTGGCCACCTGGCCCTTATCCTTTAAACCAACCACTTAAACTTTTCCAATTAAATTCCACCTCAGGCGTCATGTTAAGACAACCCTTAATAACTTCTAAATGGACAGTAGTCCCTTGGGTTCCAATGGAACCATTATCAGCTGACCTTATGGCCTTGGATAATTATTTGACCGATCCGGTCGAACCTGTGCACCAACGGTAGTGCCCTCCGCCATCGTCGAATGTGGACAATGGATTCCCTTTAGTGACTCCCCATTGAAGTCTCTCGTAGTGATCACGATGCGCAACCAGAAAGTCGAAACAGTCTGGATTCCTCTCTTTATAAGTTAGCCCTTTAGTCAGTGATATGATAACCAAATCCTTGAGTTAAGACTATTGAAAAATGTAGATTTGATTCCACAACTCACACCGAGAGAATGTTGAGAGAATACAGAGAGAGTACTATGAGAATATTGATGATGAGATCTTCCTTTTTCTTCTCATAACTTTATTCCTCTTGAACAATTAATATTATAGCCTTAGGGAGCTTTCTAAGTATCTCTTTCTTTTCATATTTAGTCCCTTAACAAATGAGCCCTCCATCTCTATTTATAGACTTTCTAGGGTGAAGTCTATCTCTAAACCCTTGAACATGTAGCATTGCTTTATAGGAGCTGCCTTCCTAGCTTTGACACTTTCCTCCTTGTAAAGCCTTCCGGTCTAAAAGTGTGGGGTACGGGGTGCGATGCCCGGATGCAGAATACGAGACGCGGGATGTGGCACCCGGACGTAGAGTGCCGGGTGTGGGATCCTGGACCTAGTCATGAGGTCTAGTGCCCGGACTTTAGTACTGTTGCGGGATCCGGATTGACGCTTGGTGTCCAGATTGGAGCCTAAACAGGGTCCTGAAGGAGACCTGGGGCCTGAACCGGGATCTAAGGTTTGAACCGTCTTGGCTCTTCAGTCTCGTCATATTTTTGCCCTCTTCATCAGTCCCACAAGTTCTACTTTTTGGCACTTAAAAAAGTGGAACTTACAAAAAACAAGATAAAATTTTACAAGCTTTCTACCTTTCCTTTCTCCTATCTCCTAGTCCCACAAGTTCTTTTTCTTTTAGCTTTTACAAAGAAAAAAGAACTTACAAAAAGGTTGGTACAATAAGTACGACCAAAAAGTCCCACTAGTGTCTTTCTTCTGAATCTGACAAATTGGAAATTCCAGGACATAAATCTTTGAGATAATATATCTTGATGGATGGATCCGATAATACCTTGGTGGATGAATCCCTTATTGTTCTGATATACAATACTTTGCTTATACTAGCCAAAGGATGATAATTCCCTTAAAGGGAGAGCATAGATAATACATTTTCCCAACTTTGCTTATGCTAGCCAAAGGATGCTACTTGTGATTCAAGTATGGTATGGCGTCCCACACCTAACAATTCACCCATTACAGGCGACCAGAGCTCCTGATGGGTCCAGAGATGGGTTTTTGGGTTGGCTCGATGGCCGGGTTTCATTTCAACCCAAAGTGTTACTTTTCAAGGCATGATAGCCTGTAGGTGTTACTTTCAAGGCATGATAGCCTGTAGGTGTTACTTTTCACCATGGATATGCAAATCTATTACAGAAAGTCCATGGGTAGGTATTACTTTCAAGGCATGATAGCCTGTAGGTGTTACTTTTCACCATGGATATGCAAATCTATTGCAGAAAGTCCATGGGTAGGTGTTACTTTCTTGGCTCGATGGCCTTTGCTCTTGCTTTCTTTAAATGCTTCAGGGGGTGATCAGTCCCCTGGCAAAAAGTACCTGCACTTTCTTTTAAAAGATTTGTTTGCTCTTTTGAGACAGTGAGTAGAAGATAATGGCATGTTACAAGTGCTGTAACTAAACAGTATTTCGAAGTTTATGGCTTCTAATTACCATTTTCATGTACAACATGATCAGTAATAGTTTAAGGCATCAAATCAGTTTACCCTTTCAGATGACATGTATTGGTGAGGGCATCATACATATTCATAATGCTGAGTGAAGCATTCTATAATCAAAGTAATCAGGAGCTTGATTCGAGGTGGTTTTATGAGTTTGAACATTTTCATCATGCCTGTTTGTCAGCTGGGAACATAGGCAATAAATTAGCCTAGATACTGTTTATGCAGCAACTTAATATTTGTGACATAGGGCTCTTAATCCAAGCAGGTTTAGTAGCTTAATCAATCTTGTTTCTTGAGAAGAAGGGATTTTGAAAGAAAAGAACAGTGGGATGAACCTGCTCCGAGTTTACTCTCCATGGAAATTCTGGAATTCCTCGTATCTTTGTTTTGAAGGTTGTCGACTGGTTGCTTTGACATCGGCCGGTCATTTTGAAGAGAATCGCTGCCCGGTCATCCTATGTATTGCCCGGTCGGGGAGGTTGTGGCCTGGTTAATAGCGCCACCGCCTGGAATTATGCCCGGTCAAGGAGCTTCCGGTCGTTGTCGTCCGGCTGAGGGTCAAGGAGTTTCCGGTCGTTGTCATCCGGCTTCCGGCCAAGGAAATTCTGATCAGAGGCTGTCCAAAACAGCAGCAGCATACGCAACAGGTGTGAAACGACAATTTTAAACTTAAGTACTTATAGCAGTCTATACAAGCTGTATATGCATGAAAATTGTTGCCTTTCAGCAGAAAACACCTCTTTTGAAAAAAGTGCAATAGCAGGTAATAATTCTTTCTTATGATAGTTCATAGGAAACATACTTTAGTGGAATAAAAATCAGGTCAAGGCTGACCATAAACAACAGATAAATTCCATTCGGTTAAATAATTAGACTATGCTCCTTTAAACAGCTGAATGTGATGGAAAATGGAAGCTTAAAACTGCTGTAACAGGTATAGCTAGTGGAACGACTGGAACCAAAAATACTAGGGAAATCATACCAGCAATTTTTACCAACAGTGGTCAAGCATAATTTTTTGTGAACGAAGAAGAAAAACTGAAGCAGAGCACTTTTTAACAGTAGTTGCTTGTACTAAAACTGAAGCAAAGATGTATACAGGATATTTTTTTAATGTAGCAGAAATCATCCAGGAATGTGAAATGTTAAACAGCGTTTAAACACCTGTCCTTAACAAGACCATTCAAACACCCAGTATTTAGTTATCAAAACCTGTGTAACAGGTATAATATGACAATTTAAGACAAGCATCTACAACAGTTTATACAAGCTGTAACCATATTATGCTCTTGTTTGACAGCTAGAAGTAATGGCAAATGGAAGTACCAGTCAGGATTTTTCAAGGCCAGCATAGTCTAGCGCAAGGATTGAATGTCAAAGTAACAAAGCTTGTAACACTTTCAGCAAAGGAAAAAACTTTTTCTGGAATGGTACTATAAGTGCGATCTGAAATGATGGTATAAGTACGACGAAATATTGCTTCAGAATGGAGGATTAAACTACAACGTCAAGCAGCAAAAGTTCACTATTTGAGCAGCAATATCAGAAGCAAAATTATACAGATAGGGAGTGACCATTTGTTCACAAGACCAATCTGGTAGAATCCAGCATTATCTAAATAACAATTGCGCAAATCAGTGAACTTGCGTAGCACAAAAAACTTTGAATCACATCGGCATAATAAAAATATTGAATTTGGAAGTTAAATATTTGCTAATACAGATCCCTTGGTCAAGTAGCAGATTTTAGAAGCAAAATGATATAGGGGTGAGCATTTTGATTCTAAGATTAAACCGATCAATTTAAGATTACAGCTCTTTTTTTTAATTTAGAAGCAAAATCATAGTGTTAGTATATCAGTGAGGATTTTTTTTAAAATGATGAGTCTTTTTGAGTATGAACTTCCTCCGGCAGATGCTTGAGTTTGATCTAAGGAGCTGCGAATGTAAAACTTGACAGAGAAGCAAAATGCAACATAATAGTAGCAGTAACAGAATGAGCATGAACACGAATTTAAGAGGCTGCTTTAGATTGTATAAAAGAAAAAATGAATGAAATTTAGAAAATGAATATGCATTTGATCAGACTAATCACACACTCAGGTTATTGCACATTTTTAACAACGTAACAGGAAAAGGTGTACTTCAAACAAGGATCTGAATTACTGTACTATGAAGCTGAAAGATCAAAGTTCTAAATTAAAGGTTGGAAAGTTTTTTATACTGATGAAAACAGAGGCAAAGCTTCTTAGCATATAGTGAAGCATGAAACTGGCCAGAAAAAAATGCTAAACAAGGATTAGAGAATTCTGAGCGCAAAGAGAACAGCTGAGATCAATTTGATTTTAAATAGTCCGAACGAATATGATAACTGTCAAAATTTAGTAGAAGAACATCTTCCTGAATGGAAGTTTTCCAAAGCAGATGAGGTTTTCTCATATCCTGGTGGATGGCTGTACTGACCATATCAGAAATACAATCAGAAGAATTCTTCTTTGCAGAAACTCGAGTTTATGGTTCAGCAGGGAAAATTCCCCTGAGTGGGAAGTACAAAACTAATAGCTTGACTATTTTAGTACAGATCTCCTAAACATAGGGTATCACTGGCGAATGCGACAAATGTTTTGTCCAGAAGATGATTCCTTTGGTAGCAGTAAAAATATACAAGCAGAATGATGCGTATTTCTTTATGTAGAAATCAGTTTGAAATATGTTGATGCTGAACATTTGCAATTTAGAAAGATTTGAGCAGGATTTCAGTATATGTTTTGACTCTGCTCACATAAATCATAGAAGAAGCAATAAAGCTGAAACTATCTTATCCAGGAAGTTTTAACACTCTGAAATGCAGATTCTGTTTTTAGAAACAAAAGTTAGAGTGAAGTGGTAATGTCTAAAAGATTTATGTGAAGTCTGAAATTTATATCATAATTGAAATAGAAGCAGTTTCATAATAAAAACAGGCACAATCCAAGCTTCATGAAGCAACGTTAACATCAGAAAATAAGTGAACACAAACATCTTTAGAGGTCTGTAAATTTTCTCAAAAATTCAGTCAAGCTAGGAAAGCGAATCAAGGTTGTACCAGAAACTTATACGATAAACACAGAATTTTCGTTGTCCAGCAAAACAGTAGCTTTTCTGAAAAGGTAGCGAAATTTTCAAATGCACTCCCAACTTTTAAGATTAGACACACAACACTAAAATGAAGTGGGATATATCTGAGAATTTTGGTAAGACAACCTCTTGTTTGACAGGAAATGTAAGATCATTGTTTCTACAAAATATTTACTATCTTTATACCGAGGTTTAAATCACCAGGAAGCTTGCAGACAATAAATCTAAAGATTAAAGATCACTCATATTGGTTATATGAATCATTTAATCGCATTTGAAAGTGCCAACTTTGAGAGGAAGCAATCAGGATAATTCGGTTTGCTAAGCTTTAGCATTTCAAGATCGATGAACTTATCTTTGGTTTCGGACGTTTCTTCTTTTGGTTTTGTTGTTGTCGTCGTCTGATCACGATTTCTTCTTTAAGGGAAGATTTCAGATTGGTCTTTAACAGAAAACATCGTTGGCTTTGAATCGTGGATACCTTCCAGTCTTGAATTGAGTTGCCCAGGGGGCGTCACTTTGACATCGCAGTGACCGGAAGGAACGACTGGTTACTTTGGAGGATGATGACCGGAAGGCAACGAGGAACGACTGGTCACCTTTGAAAGACTACAACCGGAACCGCACTTATCTCTTTGGACGCTTCCTCCTTTATTTTTGTCATCGTTGTTGTCTGATGACGATTTTTTTAAGGGATCCGCATCCGTCATGCTTTTGAGAAGTTGCGCCTGGTAGTCTATGCCCGATTATCCTCCAAAGGAAAGGCTTGACCGGAAGCGGAACCCGGAAGCTGACAATCGTCGAGGCCACTCCTGGTCATTGGACTTGAATAGTCATCGGGTGGTCGTTGTATTGGAGGTGGTCGATTGGTTGTGGCCCGGCTGTGATGCGGCCAAGGGAGTCCGGATGGACTGAGATGCGGCCAAGGAAGTCCGGATGGACTGAGATGTGAATCCAATTTTGTTTTGATGCCGATGTCGGAATTTCTTTCGAACTCTCAAAGCCTCGTTCACTTCCAAGCCTCGATCTCTACTGCAATCAAAGTGCCACGCGGGGCTGGTCTCTTGTTGGATCAGGGGGGGCGCCTGGGGTAGCCGGTGCTAAATTTTGATGTTGGCTGAGACTGAATTTTGCAATCTGATAGAAGCTTGCTCCCGGAAGGTTATTGGCCGGTCAATTCTTGGTCATTGCATACTTGCGGCCGGCCTGAATTTGAAGACAACGTTGGGGCCATCCGGACAAAGAGAAAGATCGCTGAGATCGGCGCACCGCCTGGATCAAGAGGACGCTCGGCGTTGAGATCCTCATACCGCCTGTCTGGACAGGGATGCCGGATTGTGAGATGTTTTGTCAGATTTGTAGAGCGAGGTGAAATCTCCCGGATTTGGTCTTGTTTCCTTGTTGATAGCTCTGCTTGCTCGTTCACGATTCATGGTTGAAGTCGGAACTCCCGATTCTCGGTTGTCGTTAGATTTGGATTTTGACTTCACCAATCGTCCATCTCACGAAAGCCTTTGAGATTCTTGCTTCTTCGATCTATATATCTTGATTTTCCTTTCATTCCTTGCTCTTTGCTCCTCTCCGGTCACGATTGCTGCCGAACAAGCTCTATCTGCAAAAATCACGCCGATCTTTGCGTCTAGCTACTCTTTTTGTCGATGATCTCTTTAGAGGATGCTCTTCCTGATCTCGAATCACACCCCCTCCGATCTTATCGAGATTTCTAAGAGAGCTTTTAACATCTTGCTTGATTTTGATCGTAAAGGATCTTTTACCAGCCGATGTTTCTTTACCGCTTTCGTCGCTCGAAATTATTCAAGATTCGGCACAAAATGGAACTTCGCTCATGAATTGTTGCTTGATTTTGGAGATTAACGCATACGGTGGAAAAAATTTTATTCGAACTGCTCAGAACTTCTCAAATGAATCCAACAAGTTTCCTCTTCGATTTGATTTCCGACGATACTTCTTGTTGGACCGTGGTGAAATCGTGGTTGCTGATTTTCAGCCGTTCGATTCCCACAGACGGCGCCAAATGAAAAATGTAGATTTGATTCCACAACTCACACCGAGAGAATGTTGAGAGAATACTGAGAGAGTACTACAAGAATATTGATGATGAGATCTTCCTTTTTCTTCTCATAACTTTATTCCTCTTGAACAATTAATATTAGCCTTAGGGAGCTTTCTAAGTATCTCTTTCTTTTCATATTTAGTCCCTTAACAATGAGCCCTCCATCTCTATTTATAGACTTTCTAGGGTGAAGTCTATCTCTAAACCCTTGAACATGTAGCATTGCTTTATAGGAGCTGCCTTCCTAGCTTCGACACTTTCCTCCTTGTAAAGCCTTCCGGTCTAAAAGTGTGGGGTACGGGGTGCGATGCCCGGATGCAGAATACGAGACGCGGGATGTGGCACCCGGACGTAGAGTGCCGGGTGTGGGATCCTGGACCTAGTCATGAGGTCTAGTGCCCGGACTTTAGTACTGTTGCGGGATCCGGATTGACGCTTGGTGTCCAGATTGGAGCCTAAACAGGGTCCTGAAGGAGACCTGGGGCCTGAACCGGGATCTAAGGTTTGAACCGTCTTGGCTCTTCAGTCTCGTCATATTTTTGCCCTCTTCAACTATAACAGTTGACCATCAGTTTGGTTCCCATAATACCTAAAGGTCAGTTAGTCTTGTTCCAGTTTAGATGTATAAACTTCCAGTCATAAGACGTTCGCGTAAAATAAAACGCAATAGTGTTGAGCAATACAGTATAGAAATTCATATACATAAATCACAGATATCGCTCTTAACAATTAAACACACAACGTCTGGACCTCAGGAAAATCCTTAGGACATTCAGACCACACAATTAACATACCGTTCACCGTGTAACTTGATAGCTGGAAAATTCACGCCTTAACAGTTTCTCCCCGTACGCTGTTATATTTACATGCAATACCGGGTAACGTTAATACAACTATTCACTAAGTATTACAGTACTGTCACTACAGAACTAATCCTCGTAGTATACTAACTCGGTATGTTCTTTTATTCCCCCCTGTTATTTAACAGTGGTCCTAGGTAGTTCATCAGTTCGTTATTTTATGTGGTAACCACATGTGATTATGAATTTCCAATTTAAGATATATTTTTATCTTATTAATTATATATCCGTAATTATTTCCACTTATTCCATGTATCATTATGATTTGGTTATTTTTATTATAACCATAATTATTTTATAAACTTTACATTATACTTCATAATATACCATAATACTTAATTTTAATTCCTTTCTTTATTAAATTACAAAACCAACCTTATAATTTTGGTAATTGTATATTGGACACATTAACTTTTATAAATTGCTAAATAACCTTATAACTTTTATAATTTACTAATTATCTATATTAACTTTCAGAATTCCCTAAAACAACGAAAAACAAAAAACAAATATATTACTTTTTCTAATTACCAAATGACCACAATATTTTCGGCTACACATAATTCCCTTATATTCACAATTTAACCCCAAAACTTTATATAAGTTACATATTAATTATAAACTATAGTTTTTAATATTGATTCCCTTAAATAACCGAAATGACCCATGTATTTTTATAAATTACATTTCCACCCCTTGTACAATTCAGTTTTACATATTAATTTCTATAAATTACATATTCACCCCATAACTTTTATAAACTTAATATTTTATGTCATAAATCATTTTAATCCAAAGTTTTTGGTCAACACTTTGACCAAGACTTAATTTCATAATTAATACTTTAATATACCCATAAAATCAATTGTAATTCGGTTATACTTCTAAACCTTCCAATAATTACAAAATAGCCCCAAAACTTTATTAAATGTTATTTTAACACTTAAACACTGGTTTAAATTCACCAAAATTTATAATATTAATTCCTACCTTATATTATATCATAACTATGCCAAATAACTCCTTGAACTCTCGGCAATTATAATTTGTACCCTATACTTTTCAAAATTTATATTTTAGCCACATAACTTTATAAACTTGCCATTTAAATACTTGTAGCTATTTTTAATACTCCCAAAATTTATAATATAAGTTAATATACTTATATATTTCGAAAATCACCAAATAACACAATTAGCTCTCGGCCTTAAATATCTTTTACCATATAGTTTTAAAACTTGATTTGTACCTTATAATAAATACATATAAATGTATATAAGTCATATAACACTTCTAAAAATTATGCTAATGACTTAGAATGATTATAAAATCAAAATAGAGCATTTAACTCTTATACAATTCGGTTTAACTATATATGTATCATAATTAATTTTTGTGACACATATTTATACCTTAAGGTAATATTCTTACCTTATATGTTATAATTTATTTTCTTGACAATATAACCCAAAGTATTTCGGCCTTAATTTATTTAGAGGTTATACATAATTTTTATACCAAAGTTTGAAGCTTAAATCAAACTTAAACTTAATAAACCTTAGTTATAGAAACTTACTCCTTAAATCAAGACAATTATTGTACTTGATTTCTTGTTGAATTCCAAGCTCTCCAAATGCTATCTTGACGAAGAACTTTCGGCCTCCTTGTATATATTTAGGAGATCCATTTGTTAGACTTCTAACAAGGATTTATAAATAAGATTTGGAGTAGTTTTACAAGAGTTTACCTTAGGTTTTTAACAAGGTATTTTTGGTACACCTTGGGATGATTGTAGATCCAAGTTTCCTTCATGAAATGATGAAGAGAGTATAGATTTAGAAGATTATAATTTTCGGTTATAGGTTAAGGAATTTACTTAGGATTTTCAACATGAAAATATACCTTAACTTGTTCTTGTTGTTGTTGAATCTAGGAACCTCCTTGGAGAACTAAAGCTTGGCAAAATCTTGGATCGTTGCTAGGTAGATTCTTGCTTCAAGACTTAGGAGATTTAACTAGGAATTTACATAGAAATGATGTTAGAGCTTAAGACACCATTAATGGAGCTTGGAAGCTCTAAGGAATTAACTAGCAAATGAAGAAAGAAAAGAGAGGAAATGAGACTTACCAATTCGGTGGAGTGAGGAGCAAAAGAGTTTGCTAACTCACGTAAGAAGATAAGGGCTTGGCTAGGATAGAATTGTTTTGACACATTAATTGTCAAATTGTTTAATCTTTCCTTTGTTTATTGTTTGATTGTTTGGCTCAAGAAAATGCCCATAATTGAGGCTAGGTCTCAGCTGATTGACAAGGGAATAAGAGACATTGATTGTCAATTAGAACTAGAAGACAAGAGCTAAGGTAGAATACTATGTCAATTGTTATCTTCTTTCCTAGTCATTTACGGTAATGTATGTATAAGTGGGCAATTGATTTCTTTGTCTTTTGAAACATAAGAACATGCTAGGTTGCTAGGTGTCTTATTTGATTAATTTTAGAGCAATCAAACTTGTTCTTTTCCCCCCTTGAAATCGGCAACTATAGGCTAAACAAGCCATTTGATTATTGTTTATATTGAACATAGGCATGTGCTTAGTTAGGTTTATGTTATGTTGACTAATTAATGAGGCAATCAATTCCCCTTTCTCTTGTACAAAATCGGCAGCCACATGCTAGGAATGGGTAGGTTTCATTTGTTTATAGTCTTGTACAAAAGTAGATCTAGCTTTTCCTTATTTAATTGCATTGTTTTTCATTTCTTTTCCTAACCTATTCTCTTTGCTGTTTTCTTGCAGGTCATATGGTAATGGAGCTTCATTTTGACTGCAATTACTTGATACATTATCATATAGTATAGGTAGGGATGAGTCACCATCCATAAGACATGATTTTTAAGCTAAACTAGTCCAAAATACACTCTAATTGGCGCCTATTATAGAGGTCATATGGGACTGATTTTTAATTTGATTCCTGTCACACTATATTTTATTAAGACCATATTGTAACATGTAATAGGTTCCAGCATTTATTTGGTACATTTATACAAAGGTAAAAGGTGAAAGGTCTAAGGTAAAAATGCTGATTTTAGGTACCTTTTTGATCTAAAAATCGGCCCTGTTTGTGCTATGATTTTAGCACTGGCATAAATTTATTTAGATGGTCAATTTATCCCCTTTTAAGATTATCAACTCGTGGCTCCTCAAAAGCTTCAAGGCAATTGCGTAAAACGTGTTTTTATGACACCCGAAGGTGCGTTTTTGTGCTTTAAGGA
This sequence comes from Limonium bicolor, assembly GCA_023374045.1. Classification (NCBI taxonomy): domain Eukaryota; kingdom Viridiplantae; phylum Streptophyta; class Magnoliopsida; order Caryophyllales; family Plumbaginaceae; genus Limonium; species Limonium bicolor. The sequence continues at coordinate 113,417,046 of CM041783.1, forward strand.
TATTTTAGAAACTAAGTAGTCGCTATGAGTTACAAGTGTTTATAAACATTTTTTATAGTCAATAATAATATTTTAAGGTGTTACATTGAGTTATATGGGGTTATATCAACTCAAGACACAATTTCCGGGCTACCGGGACACTCCCGGGGTAAAAAGGAGCGTTAAGAAATTCCCCCGAGCACTTTGTGTATTTTTGAAAAAGTATCTTGAGAATTCTCTTTATAATGATGAATATTAATGATAGGAACTCTAAGAATGATTTATATAGGAGTTCGTGCCACCTCGGCACCTCTCCGGGGCATTCCCGGGCCTTTATGGGGCCCCCATCGGGAACTTCTGAGCACTTTGTATTTAACTGGGAATCTAGCATGAGAACTTTACCTTATATGTTTATTAAAGTGTTATTGTGCATTGGAATGAGTAACTTTAATACCCCGGATCTAAAATGGTGATTTAATTACTCTAATAAAATTATTAAGGGCCTAATTGTGCCTAGAGAGTATTGGTGAAAAGAATAAAACCAAAAGAAAAGAGAAAATGCGTTAAACGAAAAACGCTAAAATGCGCATTAAATTTAAATAAGAGATAAATGATCTCGTAAGGGTCCGAGATGGATTCCTAAGGCTTAGTTAGGCCTAATTAGTATACGGGAATGATTCCCGAAGAAAACGGATCCAAATAATGGATTAAAACGCCAATTAAGCATAAAAGCACGTTTTTCGAGAAAACCCGAAAACGTGACTTTAAGTGGTCAAATGGACCCGTAAAAATTATAGTGATTTAAATAAATATAATTAAGTATTAATGGAAGCTTAACAACCATTAAAATTAATTAAACGAGAAAAATTCCGGGAACGGACCCGGTAGTAGTGAATAGTAACGAAACCGGGAGACGAAACGCGTTAAATTCGAAAAGACGAAAAACGACCCGGGCTATTAATTAATGTGGGCCGGTTCTATAATATGTATACACTTATTGATAGCTTACTAGCTATTAAGTAATAAGAGGACAAAAAGTAAATAAGCAAATAGTATAAAGTAAAAAGGGAATAGTAATATTAATACTTTACTACCCTCTCTCACTTCCTTCCTCATTCTTTCACGATCGTTTTTTTTCCCCTCCAGCTAAACTTCTTCTTCCTCCTCTGTATATTACCGATTCGAGAGGGAGACTCACAAACCCCATCTTCAATCCCTCCTCTCTTGCTCATTCTACCGAATCACGCAAAAATGATACCGCTAGATTCGTATCGGCGAGGGCTTCGTTTTCCACCCCTCAAAGTCTTGATTCCTCCACCTTCATTTCCATGGATGTTGGAGCTTTTGAAGCTTGAGGAGCTGATTTTTTATCTCTCCAACACCTTAATGTCCTAAGGTAATAATAAGCAAGAGTTTTGCTCATTTTTAGCTTATTCTTGTAATTTGGGAAAATTTCCCCACGTTGAAAAATTCCCTCCATTTCAGCCGGTTGCACCTTGCCCTTGTGGAGTGTTGGAAATGCCCTCATTTGATTGCCAAGCTCTCCTTTTGAATACTCTAAGGTAATATCTAAGCTAGAGCCTAAAAACTAGTGCTTGAAATATTAGTTTTGTATGGAGGGTTTGTATTAATTAAGTTTCAAATGTGTGTATGGGGATATGGTTGTAGATGGCAATCTAGACCCCTTGTGTGTTGTGAAAACAAGAAGAGAAAGATGGAGCAAAAAGGGAAGAGAGAAGAAGAGAAAGTAAAAACCGAAAATAAACAAGGTAAAAAGCTTACCTTGTGATAGTTTTATTTGCCTTGGGAAACTTATGTTGGGGCTGTATAAACAACCTTGAGCTTGAGTAGTAATGATACTACAATATGAGTTGAAAGAGAATGTTTAAATGAGGTTTATGTGTGTGCAAATAAACCTAGAAACTAACTAGTGTACATGTGTAAACAAGAGGGAAGTTTGGAGTATTGTAGTTGTTTTGTTTCATTAAACAGGAATGAAGAAGTGTTATGAGCTGATTTATGTGTGGGGAATAAGCTAAAGAAGTAGCCTTGTGCTGTCAAAATTTGTTTAAGAGAATATGGACTTGAGTGTTTATTTAAGGAAGAAGCTAGGTGTGTTAAGGTGATTTAAGTGAGTGGTTAATGGTTTGAGAACCAAACAAGAAGAAGAGTGTTCTATGGGCAAAATAATGCCATTTGGGAGTTAGGTATGGCATCAGTATGTGAGGTTTGAATGGTTTTAAAGAGGAAACCAAAATCTGTTACAAACTTGATAGAAAAGTAAGTAGAAAACTAGTTTGTAAGTGTAAATAATTTAAGCGAAGTTAACTAGGAGGGTGAGTGTATTTGGTGCTTGATTTAAGATGGTTTAAGTGAGTAAATAGGTGCTTAAACATGAGGATTATAGTTGGTGGAGATTGGGTAATCAATGGTGAAAGATTGAACCTGAAAGAGGAAGAGACTGTCAAAATCTGTAAAATCTGTAGCAGGGTCCGGGACCTAGTCCATGGACAAGGACCCGGACCACACCCCTTAATTAAGGCCGAGAGTTGCCTACCATGTTTGGTCCGGGACTTGAGTCTAGCACAAGGACCCGGACCACTTGCTAAATCCAGCCGAGAGTTAAGATGAGTATTGGTCCGGGACTTGGCCTAGGTACAAGGTCCCGGACCATACATTATTTTAGGCCGAGAGTTTGTTTTGTGATTGGTCCGGGACTTAGGGTATGGACCAAGTCCCGGACCACTCCCAGAAACCCACAGAGAGTATTTTAAAGGTTGTAAATGATGGGGGTTTGAATGTTAATGATGTTATAAGATGTTAAGGCCTTGTTTGGTGACATGTAAAGGCCCTAGGAAGTGTGATAAAGTGTTAGAAGTGTTTGAGGAGTGAGAACTCAAATGAACAAGAGTGAAACCAAGATAACGGGATTGAACGGGGTTAAGTACGGGAGTATTAGTTTTATACACCGTAATGCTTTGATGTTAATAAAACATTTGAATGTTATCAGTGGATCATGTGTGAACCAAGCATGGTGAGATGGCACGGTAAAAGTAAAAATCCCGGTGAAAGGTATGATTTTCTCATGCCCCGTATGCTAACCGAGTTACTCTGATTTGTGTGTTGTGTGCCGGCTTAATCAAGATTAAAGCATGAAAATAATCCCTTGTTTGATTATGTATTGCCTTGATGTATGTTGAATGAGCTAACATACTTGTATGCCGGTGTGGTCTAACTTAGTGCATAGACCGACTCTTAGTGAGTACTGATTGACTAGAAACTCGTTGAACGGGTAGTCACATAACCTATGGTATTATGCAAACACACACAAGCTATCGATTAAAGTATAACGATAACACAAACATATGAACTCCCTAAAATGCGAGGAGATGTACGGGTTGAGTATATACCCGATAACGGTTAGAGAACCTTATTGAACAATCCACGAAATAAATATGAGTGGAGAGATAAATGACCTCCATCGAGAGGATTGAAGTTAGTCCAATAATGTAAACACATAAGAAAGGTAAAAGAGACCTAAGGGACCATGTGACTTCCTTGAGATACGGTCGACCTCTTATATGAGGATTTTACCGGTATAAGAAAATATCCGAATGTACAAGCATATGATTGTGAGGGTAACACTTAAACCTAAGATTACCCGAATTAAGTAAAGTTCCCAAAGTCATTAGAAACATCGAGAGTGATGCTTCTAGACTAATATATATGATATAATTTATCTCCGAGAGAGGAGTATATGGGAATGTGAGTAGTCCGAGAGTAGTCGGACCTAAGTAAAAGAGATAGGAACTAAGAGAGAGTTCCGTGATCTAGTTGAACTTCCCACCATGCTAGACCCAGAGTAGGGTCGAAAAGGGGAAGTAAGATATGCTAGAGAGCCATGAGTTTTGGCTTAAGTATGTATAAGAGTAACAAGCGTGACGTAGGAGACTGTAGTGTCTCGAGAATATACAAGAGCTTGCGTATGAATAACCCGAGAGTGCGGGTGAGATAACGAGTATAAATAACCCGAGAGAAAGGGGTGAGTATATGAATAAGTAACCCGAGTGAACGGGTAAGTATAAGAATGAGTAGCCCAAGAGAATGGGTGTGTTTACGAATGAGTAACCCGAGAGAACGGGTAAGTATAAGAATAAGTAACCCGAGAGAGAGGGTGAGGTATTGAATAAGTAAACAAGGCATAGCGAGGAATAACCCTCAATGCCTAAGAGTAACCAGTTACCACTAACAACAGTGTTATGTTAGTTAGGAATCGTGTTCCGTGATTGGATGTAGATTCCTTGTATGATATACATATATATTGTATTGCCATGATGCATGCTGTTTGTTTAAAATGAACTCCATGTATATCCGACCCAAAGTAGTCGGCGTACCGCGGTTAGCACGCGGTATATGCGAATTTCATGCGCAGCGAAAGCTGACCCCCTAGGGGGAACGTTTTTAGTGTGCAGGTACTTGAAGCTGACCACCGTTCGAGAGAGTAGGACGGGGACTGCTGTGAGCATGGGTAGTTAGATTGTAATTACTTATGCGTTTGAATGTGGTGTAAGTCCGAGTATGTTATCGGCATCCGTATATTGTAGACTCGGTATAGTAAAGTAAGGAATTGAGTATAGTGCTATATTAAGTACTCGGTTGTTCCAGTCCATCAGACCGTTACATTTGTGAGTCCGGCCTGGTTAGCCACGAGGGTGGCTAACGGCGTTGTATCACCCTCTGTTGTATTTGAATTCCGCTGCGAGCTTAATGGTAAAATTGTAACAGTTTAAGAGGTAATGATGAGATTAGCAGTTGGGGTGTTACAGTAACGCTTTATTTTATTTTATAAGGTATTTCGGACTTTCGGGCCTTAAGGGCCCTTAAGGGAACTCCGGGCATTTTGTATTTCTACTCAATTCTAATGAGGACCTGTGTTTAAAGATCATATAATTAGATCCTTAGTTAACTTGCGTATGAGTTTTATAGCTTATATAATTGCTTAGCTTAAGTCGGGCTTTAACGCTCGTTTATGACCTTAAGGAGTTTAGGTGCGTTTTAAAAACCTGATTGCTTATAGTTTTTTAGGGTTTAATAATCCCTAAATAATACGTATTTACCATGATTTAATTATTTAAATGTTAGGGGTATTTCAGTCTACCCCCTTAAAAGGACTTCGTCCCGAAGTCATAACTTCTACTTACACATCTTATGGAATCAAGTCCTCATATCTATTCCTTATACTACCATTCCTGGGTGTCAATACTATACGACACCTCTACATTCCATCAGTAGTCCGAGTATAGTAACTCGAATAAACCCATATCCTTTGTTCGTGATAATCAATGTATCACAGCATAAGTTACATAGAACACAACAATAACCGTCCAAGTGTCACATAGGACATATCAATACCAAGTGTTACATAGAACACAACAATAACCATCCAGGTGTCACATAGGATTCATCAATACCAAGTGTTACATAGAACACATCCATAACCAAGTGTTACATAGAACACATCAATAACCATCCAACCAATTGCACACATGCACAATAATCAAACACAAACAACCAAATACAAAACCAGTATAGACTGCAGATATGCAAGTAGCATGTGGTGCTCTACCCCCTTAAAAAGGGTTACGCCCACGTACCCCCACAAGTATACACAACTACACGAAAAGTGACGGATACTTGTCTCGTATGGAGTCCTCTAACTCCCATGTCGCCTCCTCAATGTCGTGGTTTGACCACAGAACCTTGACCATTCTAATGGTCTTGTTCCTGGTCTCCCTAGTCTTGGAGTCTAAGATGCGAACTGGGGTCTCCTCATATGTAAGTGTAGGATCTAGCTCGAGTGTCTCGGGCTCTATGATATGTGATGGGTGAGGCACATACTGCTTTAGCTGAGAAATATGAAACACAGTGTACACTCTCCCAAGCTCAACAGGTAAATCTAATCTATAAGCTAATGGGCCCACTCGCTCTGTAATAAGGTACGGTCCTATATACTTCAGGCTAAGCTTGCCCTTCTGCCCAAATCTAAAAATTCCCTTCATAGGTGAAACTCTGAGGAAGACTCGATCGCCTACTACAAACTCGAGGTCTCTCCTACGGACATCAGCATATGACTTCTGTCTGTCCTGGGCTATCTTCATGTTCTTGCGTATTTGTACAATATCCTCTTTCATCTGGTCTAGGTACTCTGGCCCTAAGATGATATTTTCACTGGCTTCGTCCCAACATAGTGGTGTCATGCATGGCCTGCCGTACAATGCCTGGAATGGTGGCATTTGAATGGATGCATGATTACTGTTGTTGTATGCAAACTCGATCAAATGCAGTCGATCTCTCCAGCTTTCCTGGAAGTCTATGGCAAGCATGTCCTCTAAAGTCTGAATTGTTCTTTCACTCTAACCATCTGTCTGTGGATGAAAGGTTGTACTTAGCTTCTGCTTCATACCCAATGCCTCCTGAACTTGCTGCCAAAATCTGAAAACAAATCTAGAATCCCTATCTAATACAATAAACTTAGGTACCCGGTGGTGTCTAATGATCTCCCTCTAGAAGACCTACTACGAAATCCATGGATATATCCTGGAACTTCCAATATGGAATGGGCATCGGCTATACTAAACCGCCCGGTCTCCGGTGCTCAAACTTTACTTTCTGACACATCATACATCTCGCTACAAACTCTGCAACTTCTTTCTTCATACCACTCCACCAGAAATGTAATTTCAAATCCTTGTACATCTTCGATGATCCTGGGTGTACTGATAAGGATGAGTAATGAGCTTCCTGTAGTATCTTTTCCTTCAAGTCGGGCTGGACTCTGGAATGCACAAACGGCCATTCAGTCTGATTAACCCGTCTTCACTGAGTACAAAATCATATTTTTGTCTCTCAAAGATACTGTCGGTCAACTGCTGCCTGATAGTCTTCATGTACTGGTCGTTATCCTGAGCACAACGTACCTCCTCGATGAGGCTGTTGTCTCCTGTCATGGCAAATAAGGAATGAGCTCTACGGCTCAGGGCATCAGCAACAACATTTGCCTTACCCTCCTTGTACCTGAGGTCGATGTCGTAGTCCTTCAGAAACTCAACCCATCGCCTCTGTCTCATGTTCAGTTCCTTCTATGTGAATAGATGCTGAAGGCTCTTATGATCTGAGTAGACTATCACTGTAACTCCATATAAGTAGTGGTGCCAGATCTTCAGTGCGAACACTACTGCTCCTAATTCGAAGTCATGAGTCGGGTAATTCTCTTCGTGTTTCTTCAGCTGTCGTGATGCATAAGTAATAACCTTACCATTCTGCATGAGTACACACCCTTTCCCTGTGCCTGAGGCATCGCAATAAACTTCAAACCCATCGGTCCCCTCTGGAATGGTGAGTATGGGTGCCGACGTCAGTAGGTCCTTCAGTGTCTGAAAGGAACGCTCGCAATCCGTTGTCCATACAAATGGAGAATCTTTCTTCATCAGGCTAGTCATTGGTTTTGCCAGTTTGGAGAAGTCTTGAACAAATCTGCGGTAGTAACCAGCTAATCCCAAGAAACTACGGATATCTGTCACTGTATTCGGTCTCGGCCAACTCTTAACTGCCTCAATCTTCGCAGGGTCTACAGATATACCGATGGCTGATATTACATGCCCTAGAAAAGATACACTGTCTAACCAGAAATCACACTTCGAAAGCTTGGCATACAATTGGTTCTCTTTCATCGTTTGTAAAACTTGCCTTAGATGCACCTCGTGCTCGTCCTTGGTCTTAGAATAGACTAGAATGTCATCGATGAAAACTACCACTGATGAGTCAAACTGCTCTCTGAATAACCGGTTCATAAGATCCATGAATATAGTTGGGGCGTTCGACAAGCCAAATGGCATAACTGTGAACTTCTAGTGCCCATAACGCGGCCGAAAAGCTGCCTTCTCTATATCTTCATCAGCTATCCGTATCTGGTGGTATCCTGATCTCAGATCGATCTTTGAGAAAACTGTCGCACCTCTTAATTGGTCGAACAGATCGTCAATCCGTGGTAACAGGCACTTGTTCTTGACTGTGACTGCGTTAAGCTCCCTGTAGTCGATGCAAAGTCGCATGCTACCATTCTTTTTCTTCACAAATAGAACTGGTGCTCCCCATGGTGATACACTCGGTCTGATGTAACCTTTGTCAAGTAGATCTACTAACTGAATCTTTAGCTCTTTCATTTCTGCTGGTGCCATCCTGTAAGGTGCTTTAGCAATAGGCCCCGTGCCTGGTATTAAGTCGATGGAGAACTCCACATCTCTCTTGGGTGGCATCCCTGGTAACTCTTCTTGAAATAAATCTGGGAAATCTGAAACTACAGGTATGTCTGTCTGTGTCTTCTGTTCTTGCCTCATGTCCTGGACGTAGCACAAATAGACTGGTTGTCCCTTCTTCACCTTCTTCATCAAAGTTACTGCAGATACTAATTTGAAAGTAGGTTCTCTTGGAGTACTGCGATACTAAACTATCTTTCCCTTCTGGCTCTTTAGTAGTAATCTATGCTCCGCGCAATGTAGTCATCCCTTGTACTTCTGTAGCCAATCCATGCCCAAGATGATATCAAATCCCAAATTATCCAGCTCAATCAAATCCGCGTGAAACTCTTCATCCATGATATTAATTTGAACTCCCTTGTGAAATTTCGTGCACCTCACTCTCTCCTTCGTCGGTAGTCTGACTAGGAAATCTGAGAAAGGTTCAGGGGTTGTCTCTAACTTCCTTGCTAATGCAGAGGATATAAAGGAGTGAGATGCTCCTGAATCGAATAGTATCGATGCACTCACGCCATTTACTGTGAAGGTTCCCATGATAACATTCCCCTTATCCTTGGCCGCGGTCTTGTCCAACACATTCAGCACCGCTCCTCCATTAGACTCGTGGCCTGGGGTTAACAATTCATAAGATAGTGAGGTTGGGTGTATGTCTCAAAGGAATTAAAATGTCATTCATTAATCCAATGATTCTCATATACAATTTCCATAATTACATCAATATTGCCTAAAAGTTAAATTCAACCATCCCGATTTCAAATGTGTAGTATTTACTAAGGCTGATGGGGCTGTATTCAACTTAATACCCTTAATCCCATGGTACACTAATCTGGATTCTCCACCAAATATCAATACATCTCCAGACATCAAAATAATCTTGCTCGCCTTATCCATTCTCTTCTGATCACCGTATAAAAACTCAGCATCATCTCCAATGGAGAATGATACAACTGGTATCCCTCTGGTAATTGACTCAAATGTCTCATCTCGGTCCTGGTGTAATCCAAGCTTCCCTCCTTTCTCATAGAAGTTCACAATACATACGTCAGCTCTCATATCCAGTATGTGGTTTGTCTCTAATTGTTGTGCAATCTTGACCGCTTCTGTCACCAAAGTTTGGAAACTATCGGGTACCCTAGGAACTAGTGCTCCATCTATCTTTCTTACTTCTCTATACAACCTAGTTTGTGGATCTCAATCCTTACCCATACACATCATATATAATTTAAGTTTTGATCCCCTCTCATATCCTGGAGTATAAAATCCTCCAGGGCCTATTCCCAAGGTTCTACATATATTTACAATAGCTATTTGTTCATCTAGATTTAGATATTTCTTGAGTATGATCATGTCTGGTCGAAGTACTTGGCACTCTGCCTCTGGATATTCCCGACCTTCACTCATAGGCTCAGGTTGAAATACCCCAAACCTAGGTATGTTGTTTAAACACTAAAATAAAGTATAATAAGACTAAAAAGAGTCTTAGAAACATTAGTAAATAATTTAAACCATAGAGAACACAAGTAAATACCTTAAGGTAAATAAAGGCTAAAATGTGCTCTAAGCTTGGGATAAGCTTGGTTAAGACCTAATGAGCTTACCAAGATCTCATTTATGCATTAATGAACATATTAGACCAATTACCAAAGAAAACCAAGCTTGAAAACAAGTTAAAACACAAAATGTGCTTTAAGGAGTCTTAAAGCACGTTTTTGAAAAATTGTCTTGTAAATGAGTTTTGAATGGCTAAATGTCCATCATTACTCTTTAATTAATATGTGTACTACTTAGTATCACATTGGGAAGTCTATATCAATGGGAAATCAAAAATTTCACATCTATGTGCCTTGTTTTTATGAATAGTAACTAAATAAGCTAGTTTGTAACATATGTTTATATAAGTAATTAAATTGGCCAACAAAGACTAAAATACCCTTAGTAACATAAAGGGGGCCGGTTTTTATGGTAATGAGTCACCACATATGCTAGTTTATTAAGTAAAGAAAAGAATGACTACTTAGGTACTATTTACTTTACTAACTACAAATATCTTCTAAAAGCAAATACCAATCTTCATTCTCTCATTTCTCTTCATTTCCCACGTCTTCTACCTTCCTCCTTGCTCTCTTCTACGGTTTTGCTACAGCAACACCACCACCACCATCATTCTCCATCTTTGACCACTTATATCTCCTAGCTCACTTTGCCAAATCAAATTCAAAGACCACCATTCTCTTCCTCTCATCAAGCTCTTCAATTCTATCCTTTCAAAACTTCAAGAGCTCCATTTTGGTGCCAAGAGGAATCTCCATGGGAGGAGCTTGAGCTCATCTTTTCACATATTATTGTTCTCCTTTGCTTCAAGGTAAGGAAACTCAAAGAAAAATGATGTTACCCTCATGTTTTTGTGTTGTCCGAAAATCACCCTTAATGGTGTCCTTATGTTGCTTTGTTCTAGCTTCATTTCAACCTTTCATGGACTTGGTGGAGTCCTCTCTGGATATATATTCAAACTCTCTTCAAGTTCTAAGGTAAAACAACTATCTTAATGTTTTTAAAACAATGTATAATCTAGGGTTTACAATGAGATGAAGCATAAAGCTTGTATACTCATTTTATCATTTGTATAATGTTTAGAAGTCGACAAGCATCTAAAAACCTTGCCGATTTAGTCAAGGAAACAAGAAAGAAGTTTGTGAGGAAAAGAGGTCAATATGCTAACCTAATGTAGTTTAAAGTCATAGGAGAAATGAGCTTATATTGCTTATGAATATGATTTAAGGAGCCAATGGTAAATGACTTAGAAAAATGCTCTCAAGGGCTTAGTAAAAGGCATATGTATTGTTGGGTGTATTTGCAGGTCAAAGGCAAATATAATGTGGGAAATTCAGTGTTTATGATTTATGCATCTTAAAGGCCTAAGAGCCATGCTATTTAAGGGCCTAGGTGCCAAGCAATTTAAATTATGCACTATATTGTGATGTAGTGCTAAATGAGTGAAGTTTTGTGTATAAGAATGTTCTTGATGGATTTTAGTGTTCTTGATTGTTTAATGGTGAGAACAAGGTGTTTTGGTTTAGTAATGTTCTAGGAGAGTTCATGTAAAAAATTAGGTAATATATAAGAAGTTCTAAGGGTCTAAATGAGTTTAGGTGAACTAGGAAGTGTTAGAAGGGACTAGGTATATTACTAGGGAAAGAAAGTGTATTAAGGTGTTTTTAGAGTACACGAAGAACTTAGGCACTATCTTAGAGATTGTAGAAATCAAATGAGTGTTTTGGAATACACCAAAGTCATTTTGGAGTGTGGTGAGGCTTATGCAAACTTGGGTAAACTAGGAGAAAGTATGAACTTGTGAAGGGATTTCAAGAATGACATAAGGAAATGTGGTTTATAAGAAACCATGCTTGAAAGATGATGTTTAATGGAGAGGAAATACTTTGGCATAATGGTTATTATAGGCATGAAACACCACCTGGAAATCTAAGGAGAAAACATTATAAGTGTTATGAGTTTTAGTAAGAAATGAACAAGTGCTTAAGAGTGTAGAAAATAAACTTTCCTACACGTCCGAACTTCCATCCGAATTTGGAAGTCCGGATGTGCCCTGTTGCGTTAAGCTTTCTGAGTCTCGGCCACTGTCCGAACTTCTGTCCGACCCTTGAAGTTCGGACACGGCCATCACTTTTCTCTGATTTTTCCTCGACCTATGTCCGAACTTAGGAAGATCGGACACAAGTTCAGACATACGTCTGAGCTTACCCTTTGAGTCTCGACTTGCGTCCGAACTTGGGAATCTCGGACACAAGTTCGGACAGGCCACTGTGTTGGCCAAAAATGTTGTTTAAGACTAGAAAACGTTGTCTAAAAATGGTGATTAACTAGCAATGATGAAGTGAGGTTGTCTAAGATATGTTAGGTGAGTTATAATGGCAATTAAAAGGGTGAAAAGTTATAACAAGTCTGAAAATAAAATAACTAGTCGTGTGAAGTAATAAGTTAACAACGAACTACTGCGTTAATTAACCGACGCTACTAAATGTGTATAGGATTCTCCAACGGTGGAAACCAGTCGAAGCAAGGACCAAGGTATGGTTTTCTTGCAGTCTGTTGCCTACCGGTTTACACCGGCTTGTGTGTTGTTTGTTTTTCTGTGTGTTTATGACCTTGTAAGACTTAAGTCATGTAATGAGTTTACAGTCGTTAAATATTATTGTATTGTTAAGTATGACTCTCTCTTCCCTTGTGTGTGTCTAACAAGACTTAACCAATTTTTTGTGATTTGTTCATTGAGTTCAATGTTGAACTTCTAACAAGTGCTAACGGGGGAAGTGAGGAGTCCGGTCTGTTCCGGCCACGCGTGTGAGTATGGGAGTCGATGTCATAACCGGTTCGATTCTCTTTGTATGTTATGGTTGTTTTCCAATTTGGTTTCCAACCTTCCCTTTAGCCTAACCAAGGCTATTTTACTGACTCACGTCGGGCCACAGGGGCATACTATGTTTTGTTTCGGTGTGTTTGGATCACTATATCCGAGACACCTTGTGTTAAGTTATCCGTTCAATCTAACAGGACGGTAACGAGTATGTAACGAGCTTAGCATGAGTATGGCAACATTCTCTAGGCTCTCCATGGGAACTAATTATGTTGGTTCATTTCATAAAAGGAATTGTTCTTGTATGTTATGTGTGATGTTGTATACAATACTCTTGTTGTGATATATGTATATGTTGTATGCTTAAAAAAAGAATGTCATGTCATCATGACAATTAGTTGCGCGTATCCCGGTAGCCGATGGGCTACGCGTTAACCATACCAGCCAAGGGTTGCTGACCCCCTCGGGGGCACCATATTTCTTTTACTGCAGGATGAGGATCGAGGAAGCGGAATGGCTTTAGACTCTAGGATGCAGGATTACTTTTGATTATTTTTGGAGTTGTGCTCGGGATGCGCCTGTGCTCCCATGGCGATATATTTTTGGTACCGTTGTAGTACAGTGACGGCCGTTGACAGTTCTTAGTGACAGTTGTGATGTACAGTATACAGTTATGGATGTAGTTACAAACTCGGTATTATGTTAATGTATTAAAGGTTGTTAGTTCTATGCTCGGGAGTCTGATCATCAGACCGATACGCTTGTATTTATTCTGCCTTGTTAATCACGTGGGTGGTTAACGGCGTTGTAGCACTGAACCGATTAGTTATTGTTTAGTTGTTATTTCCGCTGCGATTACGACTATTGTTAAGTGCGTAGTAGGGGTGTTACACAGGTGATCTCGGTCTCATAGGTAAGGGAAAACAAATGTCGAAGTATCCTATTAGGTGAGAGGTTTCCTAAGTTAGGTCTCTCTAAATTTTATTTCACACTAAACACATACAAGTCTCATCGACTGATAATTATAAACACACATTCATGCATCATGCATTTGGTTTAAGTTCTAGGCTTACCGGTTTCGCACTGAGCGCTAGCCTCAGCGCCTGAAGTTCCTACTGAGTATAGGGTGTTTCTTCCTGGAACTATCTCCTTTCCCTTCTGACTCCCGGATGAGGATGGTTGTCCTGCCGGTCCTCTAGTATAGGTGTTGTTCTGCGGCGCCTGACCTCCTCTTGGTCCGCCTGCCTCAATAGCTGGTGTTCTCTGTGAACCTCTAGCTCCTTTATATACTTGGCTTCCTGGGTTGGAAAAGCACTCATACTCCCTGTGACCTTATTTCTTGCAATAGCGACATTCCACCTTCCTGCCTGCGCAGTCTACGCCTGGGTGATCATTTCCGCAGCGCTTACAGTAGTAGTGGTGCTGGGTTGGCTTATTGCCTATTGAAATACCCAGGAATTCCAAGCTAGGAATAATATAGTATATGGTAAGAGTGACATGTCTGAGGTTAGTTCAGGCCCAGGGAATTAATCTTTCTCCTTAAAGTGTTTCTGAATATTGGTAACGTTTTGATATAGTATTATTTCCTTCTCCTAATTTCCCCAAGTTATTTAAACTCCGAAGTACTATTCCAGAATATTCTTTCCAACTTATTTTAAGTATTCAGAGTTCGAATTCTATTTGACTACTCAAAATATTATTCTGTTAACTCTCCTTATTCTTCTCTCAGTAATTACATTACTGGTGTCTTCATTTATCTTTTAACGAGTTGTTCTTTTCCTTTGTTAAACCTTTAAATTATTTACAACATATCTACCCTTTTCTAAATTATCTCCTTCCAAATAAATGTTTATTAATTGACCTCTTGATATTGTTTCTCGTTTCTGATTTATTCTTTCCTAAATTACTTCATTAATCCTCTTTTACTGATTTCCCTAACTTAACGAGATCTATCCTTTGGAGATATTTTAAATTCCAAGAGTTAGAACTCTTTCTTAATTATTTTATTTGTATTTCCTTTTAGCATAAATCCTCAATTAGTTATTCTCTTTTTATTATACAAATAATTCTATTTAAGGGTTGATTTCTCTTCACTATTCTCCATCCTCAATACGTCGTTCTTGCGTTTACACTCTGCCCTTTTATTTTCACGCTCTCTCTCTTCAAACCCTTGGTGAATTCTCGCTAGTTCCGTCGAAGTCCGATTAATTCCCTGGTGTCCAGTTGGTAGATTTTCGGGTAATGTATTCTACGTAGTTGTTTAGTTATCTACTCGTTGTTCGATGAATTCTGATTGTTAATTTTGGTTGCCTAGACGCCGATTACATCGACGAGTGCTATAAATAGTCCGAAGCGGTTGGGCTCTTGAGGGATTTGGTTGTTCCAGGTAAATTCTATGCTCAATGATTGTTTGACTGATGTTTTATAAAAGAATTGGAAAAGGTTCCGCTGTGTTTTATGAGTTCTCGATTGTGGTTTGAGGATTTGGGATTGTTTCCCACGTTTTGGAATTGAGGAATTGGATTGAGATTGTGGTATTTCAGTTATGGTTTTTGGGAGTCTTTCACAGGTTGTATTCTGTTGTTTGGGAGCCCATAGGTGCTCCCCATTATTGTTATTATTTGCGCTGCACACATTGTTGCAGTTAAGCTCTATGATCTACTCTATGTTACTGTTGTTTCATAGGGGGTGTGCACACTTAAGGACTTAGGGTGAGGTTGTAAC
Source organism: Limonium bicolor (assembly GCA_023374045.1). Lineage (NCBI taxonomy): Eukaryota > Viridiplantae > Streptophyta > Magnoliopsida > Caryophyllales > Plumbaginaceae > Limonium > Limonium bicolor. The sequence continues at coordinate 113,432,436 of CM041783.1, forward strand.
ACCCCTACTCTAATCGGCTCCTAATCATCTTACTTAACATTGTAATCGCAGCGGTAATCTCAACAATTGAACTACTGGTGTCACCGTTGTCACTCACCCAGACGAGTAATAACGTGCTTACTGATATATTCTTAAATACGAAACAATTTCCCACAGTGACAACAAGAGATAGGTCTAACTTTCCCAAATCAATATAAGATACATTCACAGTGAGCATTCTAAGTATCCCAATCCTATACATGTTTCTAAGTTCGTATCAAAATGCAACAGAGCATATTTAAAACAACTGTAATTAAACTACCCAGCGCGTCCCTCTCTTTGCCGACACCGGAAGCTGCATACCTGCAAAAATGGTTGTTTGTGGTATGGAATCAGCCCCTACTGAGTATGTTACTACATGGCTGACATGCCCTGTCGGACCCTCAGTTAATTGGTCGAGAGCATGCAATTCATTTTCATGCAAGTAGTTTAATGTTAAAACTGTAAAGCAACAATATATATTGCAGTAAACTCAAATAACAAACAAGCCCCCAGCTTCGCACATCGCATCGTAATAAACCACTGAAAGCGTTACAACGCTTATATGAGTACAGAGACTCCATTCCAACAAACACTTAAAAGTTCATAATTGAGTACGGCGACTCACTCGACCAAACAATCCACCATATGAGCACAATGGCTCGCTCAACAATTCCGCCAACATACCACACATAATTATAAAGCATAACCACTGAGCAACAAGGCGAAACAATGAGAATTATAAACGAGTATAATTTCCCGTCTTTGGCATGCAAGCCCAAATAATGTTAGCCTAATGTACGAGTTAATATAGTCGTTCGAAATTGTTCAGTCATGCCTAATGACAACGTCTCGTTAGAACGACGTGTCTCTAAGTTACCCATCTCCTATGGCGGGTCACCCACGGCAATAGCCACTCCAGTGGTAGAGTCTCCGACCTACGAACCATCTGTAGTTCGTTGGAAATTTATCCAGATACTTACGGTTACCACACGGTATCCTAGTATCGTTAATGGATCACAGTTCACAGCAAGAGCCACATCCTCTTGATAAACTTATCTATACCATCGCATCACCTTACCATTTTTTTTTCTAACACAGCAGACTAAGGTCGTAGTCCAATCCTGAGTATGTCGACTCGGGATCCAGTGCTAGATACGAGAGCGGCGTTAAAGAGGCCAATGCTCCGTATATAAGTCCCAGATATTTTATATATCTTATTGTCCTAATGCTACAACGTTTTACTTACGTTCCTTATATTACACATATAAGATAGCATCATTGCCGCTAGTTCGTTTTATAATATGTTCATATATACGAACGGTACTGTTATCGTACAACAGTAATAATAAAGCACCATTAATACACAACTCAAGTATATTAATTCACACAAGCAGACATTCAATCTTATCACAGATTTTCACACAATGTCTGAACCCAGGAAATCCTCAGAGACAATCAAGCCACATAAATAACATACCGTTCACCCTGAAAGTATTACGGTGGAGTATGATTCAGCTAGATCCGATGCTCCTCGTGTCGTCTCTAACAATCTAACAATACATAACGCTACTGATTAGAATCCCGTATAACAACTTAACTCTACGGTACCCCGTACCGTCGCTATTACCTCCCGGTTAATCCCCCGTTATTAACTGTCAACGTTTTGTCGGGTTTTCGGCTTAACTCGGAATTTGGAACAAAACGTCATATTTCATGCGTGATTACGTCGAGTATATTAATATACTTAACTTTAAACGTTTATTATCGCATGTAATTTAATACACATTTGTATATCATACAGTTTATCACTATATTGCATGTATATCTTAATCATATACTTATACATTTCACCTTAGTATTTATTTTCCTAAGGTTTTGTTTTTCCACCATCCATTTTAATACATGGTTTCTAACCATAATATATTCATCCTTATATACATTTTTCTTGTATATGTATATATTTACCACATAGGTAAATTCCATGAGTTATAAACTCTTATATTATATGTTACATTTTTATCATCTTTTATTAGATGACTATTCCCTTTAGTTGTACTATATTGTACAACTTATATTGAGATTATTATCCTAATATTATGTAACATTTTATGTTGTATCTTAACAACTCCCAAGGTTTAATTAACAAATTCCTTAGTTTATGAATCCTATTTATTTATAGTTTGTCACATTACTTAATGTGAATATTCTTACTTTATTAATTCCATCTAAACCATATAATTGTTATAACACTTATAACATTATAGACCTTAGTCTAAAACTCATTTTCCAACTTTATTATTTTCGGTACAGCCCTTGAATTTATTTAAATTCTATTTTGACCACATAACATTATGTATTGTTATTCCATATGCTAATATCATTTGATATGATATTTTTATTTCCTTTAACTTATAACCTATAGTTTTTATACAAAACTATTATATATTGCCGCATAGGCACATATATTAAACCTTATTCTTTTCCATAAACCATAGTTTCTTTTTTTTACAAAATCACCCCATTATTTATACCATGTTATATATACCATTTAATATAAGATTTCTAATTTATAAAAAGGGTATAACCTATGGTTATATTTTTGTAAATTCCGAACAGACCTCAATACATTCTATAATTGCCATTTGGCCCAATTTATAACATATAGTTTAATAATTCATTAAAACTATATATTATACATATATCTTAATAAATACTCTTACACAATTATAAAAATCACCAAATTTCACCAAAGGGTTATAATTAATATTATCAACCCATATACTCTCGGTATTTACCATTCCACCATCTATATTTCTCTAAAGTGTCATAATGACATAATAACTATATATTATACATATATAGTTTATTTTAATTCCAAAAACAACCCAATAAATTCCTAAAAATTCCTAATAGCCCATGGGTGTTTACAATACCATTATACACCCTTTATTTTCGGTAATAACATGTTCACCACATATGTTATAAAATTGTTACAATTAAATACTTATCTTATTATAAAACCTTAAATAAGTTATCTAACTTATTTAATTTGTTCAAAACCTACCATAGGGTCAAGGTTGACCACCTTAATATTTCCTTGACCATTAAACTCCATATATTACGACTTGTACCCCAATTTTCCAAAAATTACAATTTAACCCCAAAACTTTATATAATCTTATAATTTTTATATAAGCTCATTTAAACCTCCAATTTTCGGCTATATCCTTTTATAGCCCCCAATTTTAATTAATTTCACCTAAGACCCCAATTCCTTGCGGTAATAATTATATATCACCTAAACTTAAATAAAAGCTTATAAATGCATAAATAAAATGGCCTAAAGTACATGGCCTTATTACAAACACTGGCTTATAAAATAAATTACACATAAATTCCCAAAAATGCTGTAAACTCTCGGCCCTTACCATATATTTTCATTAATTACCAATTTTCCACATAATGTCTTAAATTTGACAATTATGCTAATTAATTAGTTATAAAATTTATTAAACCATTCCTTAATCACCTAAGGTCAAAATAAGACCTTAATTAACCATTCACTCACGGCACAATATATATATATATATATGTATAAACACATATTAATATACCAAGTGTAGGTTTAAGTGATTTATACCTTATTTTTGCCAAGTTTAAGCCTTGTTTGGCCACGGCAATTTCAAGGAAAATTTCCACTGCTTCTTAGATGATTTCTAACAGCAACATAATGATAGGTTAGTCTCCAAGCAAGATCTAACCATAAGAAGTGTTTAATGTCAATTTTCAAGGTAAAATTTACCTCAAAATACCAAGGTAAACAAGGTTGGTCTCGGCCTTTTATTACAGTAGGCAAAGAGTGTTAAAAGAGCTACTAAAACCAAGCTTTAAACTGGAATAACTCAGATTAGAAGATAGCTAATCTTTACCTTGTTTAAAATGCCTAAAATGGTGTTTTTGGCTTCGATCTGGTCATACTTCGAAGCTCTTGATGTACCAACTGGATAAGTATGTTAAGATGAAGATTATAAGCTTAGAAACAAAGTTTCACAGCCGAATTTGAAGGGAATCAAAAGATATGTGCTTAAAGCCTATTTTTATACCTTAAGAACAAGATTAGCTTCCTCCACCTTCTTCCATTGTTAATGCCGAGATACAACCTCCATTTAACCTCCAAAACAACCTAAGAACATTGATGGAAGTGGTTGATGCTTTGCTCCATTGAAAGAGGAAGAAATTGTGAAGAAAATGAACATTTAAAGGCTTAATTAGCTTACCAAGATTAATTGGTGTTCATCTCTGAGTATGGCTTGTTATCCACGGTTTGGAGAAGCAAATGAGAGGTTGAAGGAGCTGGGTGTCGGCTGGGATAGAAGGCAAGTGAAGAAAATAAGTGAGTTTTGTCTTTTAATGACATTATTGGTTACTTTTTGTAATAGTAAAAGGTGACTAATTGCATTAGCTGTCTAATTGATTAGGGATGCTGATTGAGTGGGCATGACAGCACATATGAGGCGCAAGCCTTTGGTCAATACCATGGGTGACTTTGACCATGGTCAAAGGTAAGTATTAAATGTTATTTTTTTGGGTAATATTCATACTAAATTGCCCATTTTGATTTTATTTCCAAACTTTGATTTAGACTTTATAATATATTCTATCATGTCACATTAATGTTATAAAGAACTTAATATAGTCTTTACAGTGACAAAAAGTCATTATCTTAGAGCTCATACACAAAAAACGTGCTTTAAGGAATTTTAGTGCACATTTTGAGTCACAGGGTGTTTCTAAGCTCTGTTTTCTTTGAGAACAGTTTTGTTGTGTTCCTTACATGATATTTGATCATGGTATCCAATTTTATATCATTTAGATGTCATTAGACCTTTAAGGTATTCTTAGAGCATATTTTTGCCCTACTTGACCTTGAAGCATGCAAATGCCTGTTCTTTGTGTTGGAGTGTTGTCCAACACTTGTAACATGTTTAGTAATGTGTTAATAAGCTTAGGAGAAAATCTTAGGTCCTAAGAAGTTCATTTGGGTATTTATTTACCCTAAACGGTCAAAGGGGTGCATCATCTTGCTTTGTGTTGACCACTGTTGTTCTCAGTTGACTTTTAAGGCATGTTTAGGCCTTAATCAATGTGATTAAATATTTAATCCATATTTTATTAGTTTGGGGTATTTCAGTCTACCCCCCTTAAAAAGACTTCGTCCCGAAGTCCTTACCATCTACAGTTCACCTAAGGAATCAAGTTCCACTAAGTAATCACAGACAGATCATCACTAGGGGGTACATTCCACTACATTTAGATCTAGTCTATATGTATCACATTTGATACAGCAATAATCTCATTCCATATAGTCAATAATCATGACACATTCATTCATAAATATCACTAAACAAGGTGCAAGGCTCATTCTTACACATCACTAGACAAGGTGCAAAACTCAATCATACACAGCACTAGACAAGGTGCAAAACCAACAAGAAGTACTCAAACGTGTCTCAAAAGGGGTACTCCACGCACCCCTATTCATATGCCAGTATCTCGCGAGGATACCTCTACACCACTCCGCGTGTATGTGTATGCATATATTTAACGATGGCAAATCACAGGGAAGCAGTCATGAAAACCAGGACTTGACGATCCCCAACCCCATGCTAACCAACGTCAACCGCCCGTGGACACACCGGTTTAGTAACTAAGGACACTGCGGTCCACGGCTCCTCGGACAGTATCACCTAATTTCCTTAATCACCCGCAGACACACCGGTCAAATGACAAAGGGCTCTGCGGTCCATGGCTCTTTGGGTGATGTCACTCGCAGACACACCGGTCTAATGACAAAGGACTCCACGGTCCACGGCTCTTCGAGTGATGCCCTAAATGTCAATTTCTATTCATATCTGTGTCCACTTGTAGGAAGTTTCGAGAGTCATTCAACCCCGACGTGGTCAACGCCAGTGTTGAACTATCTCTCACCTTAATTTGTGTTCGGTTTCGCTTGATCGAACCAGGATCAAGTTTAACTTCCCACGTCAATTTCAATCAATCAATTGTTTATTCACTTTTAATCTTGTTTCCTCTTGATATTTGCCACCTTGTGTCCCATAGATACACAAGTCAACTAGTGTAATTAATCAAGTCATTGGCATATAGGATCATGTATCCTAACCATGTACCAAGTTCACTCGACTTATAATTATTCATACAATTCCTAGAGGTTTTACCTCCACTAGGTTACACATCGGTCTCATGCCGACTCACTCATTGCATTCCAATAATCGGTTTCACATCGAGTCACAAATCATATAGTATGGAGCTTTCTACTCCTTCTACTTGACATCTCCCACCGAAGCTACCAGATAGACCTACTTGAACTCTTAACCGGAGCTAACAAGTTATGCTTTTATGTGTTTAATGTTCGCAACGTTTGCATAAATAATCGGAAATAGAATAAGAACACTCTATCTGTTCTCCCTTTCCTATTCGCCACAACAATGTGAACTAAAATATATATATATTCATACACATAATACATCATAATATTACCTCAAGTAATATAACACAGTCCTAATACTTGTACTCTACGTACAATAATAGTTTGTAGCATGTGTACCATGCGCTACGTACTCCTACGTACGGTATAATTTAAGCGTGCGAAATCGCTCTACCCCCCTTCAAGATGATTACACCCACGTAATCTACGAATATATCATCGTGAAGTAATAAGTTCAAGATGTTCCATTCCAGTGGAATTATTCGTGCACTAATGTGCTACATGTTTCATTACCCTTTATCTATAGGGTTGGGCTTTAGCCCCTCAGGCATCATTTGTTTCCCCAAACCCGCTAGGTACGTCAAACCTAAGCAATATGGGCCCACTCGCTCCGCAAGCAGTATGTCCAACTACTTTATGGTAGTTTACCCCCTTTTAGGTAGTAGTTTCATGTCGGTTTCAACTCCATGTGACGGTGTTTTCTACACGGTCTTCCATAATTATGGGGATGGAGTAATTTATTTGGCTGCGTGGTATCGTTAGTCACACACGCTTATTATTTCAACTAGCCATTCTATTCAGTCCTCCTGAATTCTATACATGCTCATGGTATATTCCCATGAGTTCATGCCACCCTACCGAACTAACCTTCGGTATAAGGGTTGTCGAGCTATGCTCTAGCACCTAGTGCTTACAATAGTTGTCTCTAAAATATCAAGACGAGTCTGATATGTGCATCTAACTAGCGCCTCATGACTCCAAGTTATTTCCCTCTGGGATGAGTTCGTTCTTTGGGTACCTTGTAGGTCCGCTTTTGCTAGTGTGAACTCGTATCCCTCATGTGTTGGTATTTTAGTATCCACATATATGGTTCATCCCTCTTCTCGATTAGGGGAATCCATTTTTTTTATCTGATCTTCCACCTTCTGATTCTCACCAGCATAATTCGGTTAACAGTTATTATAATGGTCGCTTGTTGCGCACCATGTACCAGTCGATTGGACGGTTATCCGCCATTGCGGTTTGCATGGAGTATCTAATCTCCAGCTTAGAGTATCTCTTGTAATGCTCGCTTTGCCCTTCGTCTGTTGTAAACATACAATACGACTATGGGTTTTAGCTTGGTATTCATTTTCTGTTCAACCCTAATTGGTACTAACATACTAACGTTTTATGGCTTGAGCATGTGGTTATTATTATTTAATGCGACATCATCGCAACGCCCTCAGCGCATGGTATAACTCTCTCTGTGTCCCCCCTTTGGGTAGCATCTAATATCACAAAGGTTTTTCTAATATAACTTCCTTAGATACCACAATTCCTCTTCTCATTCATGGGTTCAACTTGCCATTACCATTAAATTGGCCTTGGTTTCCTCGTTTACTAAAATCCCCAAAACTTATGTTTAACTCCTCCACTGTGGAGTTGCGACCTTATGTCACTTTATTATCAAACTATCCTTGATTTTTCCTAACCTTGTTAGTTTGACTGAGATCTCTCTCGTCAATACATGGTTTACCTAGTCAGGGTTCCATTCGCTGACTTAGACACAGAGTTGGTTGCCTCCATGGTCCTTACACTACTCGTTTACATGCATGGGGTACCATACTGATACATTACTACTTACCCAACTAACTTAATATAAGTTTTGTCAGGCCCACCAGCTCCTAGGTGTGCGGTCGTCCCATGTCTCGTTTAGTGCACTCGTAGTGTTTGTACCCGGTGATTATCGTACTCTTAGTCCCGGTAATTTATGTTTAAGTAATTATTCTGCCAATTCTTAACCTTAACGTCAGAATGGCCCTAATATTAGGTTCTATGGTTTCCGTTATTAATGTGTATTTCCTTTACCTTCTCCAAAATAGGTGTTTGTGACTTATCGCCCTAATTCTGGTTTCCACATGCTCGTCATCTGGTATCTGTGAGTGGGGATCAGTAACTACTTATTACCTCTCCCGTTCACTCCTAGGCTATTAACGCCCTCAGATATGAGTTTTCAGTTCTAGAACTCTACCCAATCCATTGGGTTACACCCTATGGTGTAGTTCGGACTCCATGATAAAGGTTGACACCTCGTGTTTCCCTATCTTATGGCAGTCCCGTTAGTCTGATATTAATCAGTACTTGTGATTCATCACCTTTGTTCTCCTAGTTTTGGGTCATTTTTGGTGGTACTAAGGGTATCCTTCCGTAGGCCTATGCCATACGATATTCAAGCTCAGTACTTATTCTGATAGCTAGATGATTGTTGGTCTTGTTATTTAATTTATTCCTAGTTGGTTCTAATACTTTCTCCTAAGGTTACAACTGGATACCCATAACTTAATGGTTTCCGCCAATCATTGCTCTTCATTGTGTAATCCTTACTCTTATTCAACTCATATTTCCTCCATCCTCTTCGAGGTAACGGTATCTTCCGTCATCAGGCAATTTTCACTTTTTAGTTTATATCCACTGCCCTCCATACAGGAGTCTAGCAGCATAATGGATCAACAACACCTTTGGTGTGTGTGGTGCGGGCATTACATCGGCCCTTTTATTGCACGTTCACATCTGCCTATTAATTATTTTTTTTAAAATCCTGACTCGTATAGTTCACTTCTTGCCCTCTGGTAATGTTCAATGGTAGTGGTTTAACCACGAGTGTCGCACACTCTCTAAATATGGTTATGCTGGTCCTGATGACCCGTCACTCCCCACCGGTAATGATTGACGTTTAATGTCCATACTGGCACTGGGGTTAGGCCTGTAGGCACTAATTATCATTATTCTCATTTACTCCCCTTTTAATATTCTACTCAATGGTGTATTATTTTCAGGTTTAATGGTCAAACCGGCTAGGTCTTCCCGAGGTTTTATCGACCTCCAACCCAAGGGTTTCGTACCCCTGCCCTTAAGAAGGCTCTGTCCTGCCTTATTGCATTACGGACACACATAAAGTTTACTATTTATTGGTAACCGCCTGGACCACTACGTCCTTTAGGGTTAGTTTACCGTCGATGCACTTGCTGTAGCAAGTGCGCAAGGCAGGTTGAATTTTAATGCTTTGGTTAATGTGGCACTTGCAGTGGCAAGTGCGCCATGCAGACTGAGCCACCGGTACGGTGTGTTAGTGTAGTGCTATTCCCTAATCGGGTTCCTGTTCCAGTCAAAAGTTCTTATTCAAATTAATACAGTCTCACTCCTGCACTCGTCCCCACAAGTTTACCGTGGTAGTAAGGTCTTACTCCCCTCTCAAGGCGTTGCATAACAGCAACTTAGCGAGTTCTTGTTTCTACAGCTCTCATAATCTCCCCTCATACACATCAGGCCATTTTGAACCTTCAGTATTGTATGGATTAGAGTTACTCGCTTCGGGTGAGACTTCTATAAGGTCATCCATTCCGTCAGTTACATATATCATAAACTAATCATTACTCGTCATTTCCACTTTCTTTCCCCCAAGCGCCCTAATCAGTGCTTTCCTGGATGTAGGACAGGGTTGCTTTGCTTATGGCAAGCAAACCCCATTAGTCCTACGAGAATTATATCCTCAACCTCGGTTTAATATTCATCTCACACTCATATGGTAGACATTACGTCATTACCAGGACCTCCGGTCCTAAACATTACACCAAAACACTAAGTCTTATTCTCTACATTTAACGTAGTTCTCATAGCATCCACATCGGGTCTTCCCGATCAGGAGAGTTATCTCCGTGGCGCTTCTCATTTCTTGTGTTACTAGGTAGTACTCGAGGTACGGGCTGCGGCGGGTGGGGTACCATTGCAAGTTTCCCTGGGATGCTCTCCCATCAAGTGCGAGTGTTTCATACAGTCTTCACGTTACTTGGGGTTGCTGGACCCTCACCACCTTCCGCTACTCCGTGTTCTTCCTTAGTACCGTTACCCAGACCTCTCCCTGACATAAGTCAAGAGGACGGGTTAGACCTTGACTCGGTCTAATACCGTAGTCTCGGTCGTTTAATATTGAAGTGCCTCTACGGCTATGGTGTGCAAGCTTTAAGCATTGCATCAACCCCGCAAGGTCACGTATCCTCACAACGTTTCCCGTATTCCCAAAACCTATGCTCACTTTATAAATCCTACTATCTCTTGTCATCAGAGCGGTACTCCGCTCTGATACCACTTTTGTAACACCCCTACTCTAATCAGCTCCTAATCATCTTACTTAACATTGTAATCGCAGCGGTAATCTCAACAATTGAACTACTGGTGTCACCGTTGTCACTCGCCCATACGAGTAATAACGTGCTTAATGATATATTCTTAAATACGAAACAATTTCCCACAGTGACAACAAGAGATAGGTCTAACTTTCCCAAATCAATATAAGATACATTCACAGTGAGCATTCTAAGTATCCCAATGCAGACTGTATATTGTGAGTGGTTGGAACTGGTGTAATTAAAACAATTAAGAAAGAAATTAATACTCAAAATATCCGTCGGGCTGCAAATAAAACCCGGTCGCAGTAGTATAGTAAGACAGAAGTGGCCGGGGTCAAACCGTGGGACTTATAGCGAAATAAAATAGTACCTAAGCTTGTCACAAGAGGGGGGATTAATTGACTTGTTTTTGTAAAATAAAACAACAGATAAGATTAACTGAGTTGAAGATAAATTAAACGGAACTCCGGGTTCAGGTTTATATAATCTGATTAATTATGCTATCTCTACCGGTTTATTATAACAGTTTGGCAAAATTCCTGTTATTATCCTAAGGACTAATCATAGACTCATAAGAACTCGATTACCAGAAAATGCAAGGTCCGATGAAAACTCAAGCAAGCACTAGAAAACGGAAATTAAGTGCGAGGAATTATATTCTTGCAAATGAGTACTAACTTATCCGATGAAAATAAGTTTCCTACAGATTTATGGCTTAATTAACCTATCTGTTTATCACCGATCAGATTAAAACAGATTTAGTAAAGCTTTTTAATAAATCGATGAAAATTATTAAAAAGGTGAGAGATAAACTTTAATCGTAAAAAACTTTATTTATTTTAACCGGTAGAAATATAGATTACATAATTAAACAAATTACGGCTAAACCTTCGCCCGGAGTAAATCCTCTTCGCCCAACATAATTAAAAAGACAGAATAAGAAGTAAAAGAAATCATCTGGGAAAGATAATTAATTCAGCTCCACTATCTTGACTGCTAATATTTGGGCAGAGGTTGGACAGAACAATGGTATGGAAATGGAATGTTTTTATGAAATGAGGTGTTGTATGGAATTTATGTGGATAATATGTGGATGAGATGTATGATTTTTGGAGAGTTTTATGGTATTTTTATGGAGGAAAAATGGCATAAGTTTGGGGTGGAATGAGATATGGATTAATGGAGGGTTGTAGGTGTATTTATAGAGAAATATAGGTAAAAGGGGGAGTTTAGGCGGTGGTATTTCCGTGTGAAGAGATAATGTATTTATCTCTTCACACTGCTGCCGACCTACTCTGTACGCTGGCAAGATCGACATGTCCGGACCACCGTCCGGACCAGACTGGTCCGGACATGTCGATTTTTCTTCTATGGCGCGCTGGCATGTGTTGGTCCGGACCAGGTGATCCGGACACTGGTCCGGACCAAAGGTCAATTGCCTCTAAAATGTTCGTTTTAGCTCCGATTTGATCCCCGTTTGTTGCGTTGGAATCCTCATGAGTAAATCTACTTAATTACATGGATTTTTCCTACATTGAACATATAAAATGCATTAGTTCATATCAAAACATAAATCTTAGGAAAAAACGCATAATAAGTGGGAAACATGTGTTTCAGATAATGCAATTCATAAGGTATTTAAACCCTAAAAGTCTATATGTTTTGCACTTATCAAACTTCCTCACACTTAGCTTTTGCTTGTCGTCAAGCAAATTACAGAATTAAGCTCCTGAGGAATTCCATAGAATTAAATTTTTGGGTAAAAACAAACGTAGAAGGTAATTAAACATAATAACAATCCTAAGATTAACCTTTGCTCATAATTGTATGTACCTTTCTTTTTAGTAGAAACAAGCTCTTCAAACCAAAAATTTGGAGAAGTTAAATCATCAAGAATGAACACAGATTAACTCGGGATCTTTCCACCATTTCTTTCCTTAAATACCCAGAAATGACAAGGGGTGTGAAGTATTGCCTTATTCCGCAGTACCTTTCAACACCACATACTCATGATCTAAATAACTTTAAGCTCTTCTTTTCTTTTCTCTTTTTTTTCATAACAAACTTTAATAGCACTAGTTTGCAAATTTATTTTAAACCCTACAGACTTTTCTCTCCATTCTTGTAGCAGTTTTGGGTCTTTTATCCCAGATCAAATGATCTTAGGTAAATGAGTGATGAAGCACCCCAAGGACTTAATAACCGAATGGAAGAGGCCCATTTCAGTTTAAACAAAAATATTAGATCAGAGGAGTACTTTGCCTTTTTCTTCCATTCCAAACTTTCCTTTCATTTCCAAAGGTACCGAGTTAAACCAGTTCAGACTCAAAAATTAGCTTGCACACAAAATAATTTTTATAATGAAACCATGAAAGCTAACAATTATAATGAAACCATGAAAGCTAACAATTATGAGCAAAACTAATCTTAAAGTTGCTTACCATGTTTGATTTCTCTACAAAATATTTTCACCCGTAAATCTAATGTCTATATGTATTAGATCAGCTGACACATTTTCAGGGAAAAGTCTCTACTAACTTCCTCACACTTAAGAGGAACAATGTCCTCAATTGTTTAGTTTTAAATTTTCTAAGAAAGAAGACGTTTTAAAATGTGTCATACTCATGGAGGAAAGCGGTTATGTATAGCAATAGAGATAAATCAAGTAAGAGGAGTAAAATGAACTGAACATTATTTAAATTTTGCAAAAATTAAAACAAATAACTCCCCTTATATCCTTGGATTTGAGGAAGTCGCCCTTCCTCACACTTAAGCTTTTGTCGGGGGAAACGTTCCTCACACTTGCGTTATGCAAGTGCTCAACTTTGGAGAAGGAAAGTCTTATTGCAACATAAAAAAGGAAAGCTGATATTTAAATAATAAAGATAGTGCGTACACTGAAACAAACCAAATAAAAAGTAAACTGTCAAACGTTAGAAACACAGTAAATAAATAGTTCAGCAGGAATGGAAAAACACAATAGAGAAAATAACTGTCATAGAATCACTCCGGTGGTGGGTAGTAAGCCTGCCACTGCTGGAAGTCATGGAGCATAGCCTCGTAATTATCCTGAGATCGTCGTGCCTGCTCCCGAAGCTGGGTGATCTCAGCCTGGTATCTCTGCTCCATCTGCTACTGTCTGCGCTTGATCTCAGCCTGGAAGGACTGCTCCATCTGCTGCTGTCTCTGCTCGAACTCATCCCAGGTCACATACCCGCGCCTGGGTGCTGGGAATGCAGCATACTCCTGCTCCTCTACTGTAGTGGAACCAGGGACTGGCTCTGATGGTCCCTCTCCCACATCTCTTTGTCGCTTCTGAGTACGCGGACCCTCTTGCTTAACCCACTCATTTCCATTATATTCAAATCGCATCCTCTTCATGGTGCTCATGTCAATGGGTGTCCTAGAAGTGGAACGACCCTCCTCAGCTAAGTTGACTCCCTGCTGCCTGAGGAAGTGGTAGATCATAACAGGGAATCCAAGCATGTGACGGTCCTTATGCTCTATGATGTAGCCCAGATGCTGATGTAAAAGGTTGGGTAGATATGTGAGTGCAGCAGCTCCAGCAAAAGAGGGGTTCACGACTGCTTGGAGAAAATAGCAGTCGGTCTGGTTGAGGTCAGAAGAACGGCGTGGCGTGACATTGGCCACCAGAAGTGCGAACAAGACTCTCTCGCGAGGGTCCTGTAGAAGATCAGCAGGGATGACCTGCTTAGTCTGGTCATCTCCTCTTCGTCTGCGCGGTGCCTGACTGTAAAGGTCACTGTAATGATGATCTACAGCACTCAGAAAATCATTAAATAGCTGCACCTGATCATCATCCTCATTCATAGGACTAGGGTAAGGAATCCCTAAATATGTGGCGATGTCCTCCGCCCGAATGATGATGTCCCTCTCCTGGACCCTGGAGTGGATGTTTCCCTCTTGGATATGGGAATTCGCATAGAAAACCCGTACCTCTCGTGGGTAGAAGGAACCACCCATGTCTAGTAGTTTTGCCCATCCATGCGCCCCCAGAAGCTGGGGTAACCCAAGCTGGCGCTGCAGGTCTGGTGCCACTGATCGTTCAGGATCAATATCGCACTCCAGGTTGAACCATTCTGCTGCCTGTGTAGATATGAACTATGGTGGTGGTGCCTGACTTGAACTAGTAGCAGTGGTCTTACTCTTCTTTGAACGTCCAGTTATTTTCTTAAACATCCTGATAAATACTGGGTTGCCTCCCAGTTAGCTGCTCTTTTTTTAACGTCCTTAGCTAGACGTATGTACTTCATTTTCCCGGATCAAAGATGAAAGTTGACAATGACGTTAACGGGAAAATGAAATAGCTAACAATCAGGATCGAACCACCTGGATCAAAACAAAACATTACCTCAACAATTAAATTATGAAAATAATTACTCCATAAAACCAGGTTTTTTTGGAGATATTGTTGGTAACGGGTCTCAAACAGAAGACCAGGTGTTGACTGTTGCTCTCCCTCAAATTGGAGGATGAAGACATCCTCCTTCTGTAGGTGAGGCTCATAGAAAGAACGCTGATCGATATCATCTTCAGAGAAAATTGATTTTTCGAAGGTGATAGTGGCGTTTTGTTTGGATATCTTGGCGGGAGGTGATGGCAATTCATCTGTAGTGGGGTGTTCTACCTCATGAATTGTTTCGCTCTTTGGTTGTTGCTCTTGTTGAGCGATTCTCTCCAGGTAGTCTGGTTGATCGTCTAACCAGAGTTGCTCTTGGAATATGAGACAATCCTCAAAATCATGATCTCCCCCACATACCGAGCAATATATGTCCTGTGAGTAGCATGATTCTCGATCGAACTCCTCTTCAATTTGCTGTTGGATTCGATTCCGCCACATTTCTTCAACTTTGGGACAAAAATTGAACTCGTGAGGTCCCCTACAATATGAGCAATATATATCTTGGGAATAAAAGGATTCCCATATGAATTGCTGCTCACTTGCCATTATTAGTTAGAAATAATAAAAACTAAGAACAAAATGAACTAATAAAAACAAAATAATAATAATTGACAACCAAAACCATTGCCATTTTTTTTAAACAAAATAAACTAAAACAAATAAATAAATTAAAAAGAAAAAAGAAAAGCTAATAAATAACAAAATAAATTAAACAACTGAAAAATAACTATAAGAAAATAATTAAGTAGTAAATAGAAAATGGAAACTATAAAATAAAATAAAAAGTAAGGGGTAAAATAAATATAGAAAGAAATAACGAGGGGGAATTAAACAGATAAACATAAATAATTAGAAAATTAAGAACTATTTTTTTTTATTTTAATTGACTGAAATTTAAATGATAGAATTTAAATGTTAGGAATTAGATGACAGAAATTTAATGTTAGTAGTTAGAGACAGAAAATTAAAATGACAGAAATTTTAAGGTTAGTAGTTAGAGACAGAAAATTAAAATGTTAGAAGTTAATTTACTGAAATTTAAAGGACAATGGAAATTAAATGACTGAAAAATAAATGACAATAAAATAAAGAGCTGAAATTAAATGTCAGAAATTAGATGTCAGAAGTTAGATGTCCGAAATTAGATGTCCGAAATTAGATATCAAAAATTAAACAAACAACAAAATAATATAAACAGATTATTATAATATAACAGGTGAATTATCCGGGGCTTAGGGACTAGAATAAATCAAGTCCCCGGCAATGGCGCCATTTTGCAGATTGTATATTGTGAGTGGTTGGAACTGGTGTAATTGAAACAATTAAGAAAGAAATTAATACTCAAAATATCCGTCGGGCTGCAAATAAAACCCGGTCGCAGTAGTATAGTAAAACAGAAGCGGTCGGGGTCAAACCGTGGGACTTATAGCGAAATAAAATAGTACCTTAGCTTGTCACAAGAGGGGGGAATTAATTGACTTGTTTTTGTAAAATAAAACAACAGATAAGATTAACTGAGTTGAAGATAAATTAAACGGAACTCCGGGTTCAGGTTTATATAATCTGATTAATTATGCTATCTCTACCGGTTTATTATAATAGATTGGCAAAATTCCTGTTATTATCCTAAGGACTAATCATAGACTCATAAGAACTCGATTACCAGAAAATGCAAGGTCCGATGAAAACTCAAGCAAGCACTAGTAAACGGAAATTAAGTGCGAGGAATTATATTCTTGCAAATGAGTACTAACTTATCCGATGAAAATAAGTTTCCTACAGATTTACGGCTTAATTA
Organism: Limonium bicolor; assembly: GCA_023374045.1. Taxonomy (NCBI): domain Eukaryota; kingdom Viridiplantae; phylum Streptophyta; class Magnoliopsida; order Caryophyllales; family Plumbaginaceae; genus Limonium; species Limonium bicolor. The sequence continues at coordinate 113,449,352 of CM041783.1, forward strand.
ACCTATCTGTTTATCACCGATCAGATTAAAACAGATTTAGTAAAGCTTTTTAATAAATCGATGAAATTTATTAAAAAGGTGAGAGATAAACTTTAATCGTAACAAACTATATTTATTTTAACCGGTAGAAATATAGATTACATAATTAAACAAATTACGGCTAAACCTTCGCCCGGAGTAAATCCTCTTAGCCCAACATAATTAAAAAGACAGAATAAGAAGTAAAAGAAATCATCTGGGAAAGATAATTAATTCAGCTCCACTATCTTGACTGCTAATATTTGGGCAGAGGTTGGACAGAACAATGGTATGGAAATGGAATGTTTTTATGAAATGAGGTGTTGTATGGAATTTATGTGGATAATATGTGGATGAGATGTATGATTTTTGGAGAGTTTTATGGTATTTGTATGGAGCAAAAATGGCATAAGTTTGGGGTGGAATGAGATATGGATTAATGGAGGGTTGTAGGTGTATTTATAGAGAAATATAGGTAAAAGGGGGAGTTTAGGCGGTGGTATTTCCGTGTGAAGAGATAATGTATTTATCTCTTCACACTGCTGCCGACCTGCTCTGTACGCTGGCAAGATCGACATGTCCGGACCACCGTCCGGACCAGACTGGTCCGGACATGTCGATTTTTCTTCTATGGCGCGCTGGCATGTGTTGGTCCGGACCAGGTGATCCGGACACTGGTCCGGACCAAAGGTCAATTGCCTCTAAAATGTTCGTTTTAGCTCCGATTTGATCCCCGTTTGTTGCGTTGGAATCCTCATGAGTAAATCTACTTAATTACATGGATTTTTCCTATATTGAACATATAAAATGCATTAGTTCATATCAAAACATAAATCTTAGGAAAAAAACGCATAATAAGTGGGAAACATGTGTTTCAGATATTGCAATTCATAAGGTATTTAAACCCTAAAAGTCTATATGTTTTGCACTTATCAAACTTCCTCACACTTAGCTTTTGCTTGTCGTCAAGCAAATTACAGAATTAAGCTCCTGAGGAATTCCATAGAATTAAATTTTTGGGTAAAAACAAACGTAGAAGGTAATTAAACATAATAACAATCCTAAGATTAACCTTTGCTCATAATTGTATGTACCTTTCTTTTTAGTAGAAACAAGCTCTTCAAACCAAAAATTTGGAGAAGTTAAATCATCAAGAATGAACACAGATTAACTCGGGATCTTTCCACCATTTCTTTCCTTAAATACCCAGAAATGACAAGGGGTGTGAAGTATTGCCTTATTCCGCAGTACCTTTCAACACCACATACTCATGATCTAAATAACTTTAAGCTCTTCTTTTCTTTTCTCTTTTTTTTCATAACAAACTTTAATAGCACTAGTTTGCAAATTTATTTTAAACCCTACAGACTTTTCTCTCCATTCTTGTAGCAGTTTTGGGTCTTTTATCCCAGATCAAATGATCTTAGGTAAATGAGTGATGAAGCCCCAAGGACTTAATAACCGAATGGAAGAGGCCCATTTCAGTTTAAACAAAAATATTAGATCAGAGGAGTACTTTGCCTTTTTCTTCCATTCCAAACTTTCCTTTCATTTCCAAAGGTACCGAGTTAAACCAGTTCAGACTCAAAAATTAGCTTGCACACAAAATAATTTTTATAATGAAACCATGAAAGCTAACAATTATAATGAAACCATGAAAGCTAACAATTATGAGCAAAACTAATCTTAAAGTTGCTTACCATGTTTGATTTCTCTACAAAATATTTTCACCCGTAAATCTAATGTCTATATGTATTAGATCAGCTGACACATTTTCAGGGAAAAGTCTCTACTAACTTCCTCACACTTAAGAGGAACAATGTCCTCAATTGTTTAGTTTTAAATTTTCTAAGAAAGAAGACGTTTTAAAATGTGTCATACTCATGGAGGAAAGCGGTTATGTATAGCAATAGAGATAAATCAAGTAAGAGGAGTAAAATGAACTAAACATTATTTAAATTTTGCAAAAATTAAAACAAATAACTCCCCTTATATCCTTGGATTTGAGGAAGTCTCCCTTCCTCACACTTAAGCTTTTGTCGGGGGAAACGTTCCTCACACTTGTGTTATGCAAGTGCTCAACTTTGGAGAAGGAAAGTCTTATTGCAACATAAAAAAGGAAAGCTGATATTTAAATAATAAAGATAGTGCGTACACTGAAACAAACCAAATAAAAAGTAAAATGTCAAACGTTAGAAACACAGTAAATAAATAGTTCCGCAGGAATGGAAAAACACAATAGAGAAAATAACTGTCATAGAATCACTCCGGTGGTGGGTAGTAAGCCTGCCACTGCTGGAAGTCATGGAGCATAGCCTCGTAATTATCCTGAGATCGTCGTGCCTGCTCCCGAAGCTGGGTGATCTCAGCCTGGTATCTCTGCTCCATCTGCTACTGTCTGCGCTTGATCTCAGCCTGGAAGGACTGCTCCATCTGCCGCTGTCTCTGCTCGAACTCATCCCAGGTCACATACCCGCGCCTGGGTGCTGCTGGGAATGCAGCATACTCCTGCTCCTCTTGAAATACCCCAAACTTAGATATGGTGTTTAAATGATAAACTAAGATATAAGGAGGCTAAATAATGCCTTAGAAACATTAAGAAATATTTCTAATCAAAGAAAATATAAGGAAACACCAAAAGAGCAGTTTAAGCAAAAACGTGCTCTAAGCTTGGAGAGATATGGGAGAGTACCCAAATATTGTTCCAAGACCTTAGTAATATCCTAATGGTCATTTTAAGTCAATTACCAAAGAAAACCAAGCTTGAAAACAAGTTAAAACACAAAATGTGCTTTAAGGAGTCTTAAAGCACGTTTTTGAAAAATTGTCTTGTAAATGAGTTTTGAATGGCTAAATGTCCATCATTACTCCTTAATTAATATGTGTACTATATAGTATCACAATTGGAGGTCTATATCAATGGGAAATCAAAAATTTCACAACAATGTGCCTTGTTTTTGATGAATAGTGAATTTATTAAGCTAGTTTATAACATAAGTCTATATAAGTGAGACATTTGGTCAACAAAGACTAAACTACCCTCATTACTAAAAGGGGGCCGGTTTCTTAAGGGGTGAGTCATCACCTTCATGACTCATTAAGTGATTAAGAAAGCAAATAAGTCTTTTAAAGCCTAAAGTACTATTCACCTTTTTACATAATATCTCACCTTTAGTGATTCTCTCTCCTCACTTCTTCATTCTTCCTTGTTCACACGGTTTTCTTGCTCTCTTTCTCTTCTCCATTAACGTGAAGCACCTCTCCATGCTAGCTCCATCTTCTCTTGCACACATCTTGCTCATTTAAGCTCCAAATCCAAAACAAAGTAGATATTCTTCTTAGTTAGCTCAAGCTCCTCCTTTCTATCTTTTCAAAACTTCAAGAGCTTCATTTTGGTGCCAAGTCAAACCACCATTAGAGAGAGGAGGAATTCAAGTTTGGAGACTCCATTGGCATCTCCATTCTCTTAAGGTAAAGAAAGTGTAAGAAAATCTAGGTTTCCACCATTTTCTTCACATAACCGAAAATATATACTCATGGGACTCCATGTTTATGCCTTGTTCTAGCTTGTTTCTACTCTTCAAAGGAGAGAGGAGGTCTCTTGCTTCACATCCAAGTTGTCTTGAGAAAACCAAGGTAAAACAATCACATTAATACCTTAAAACATATTTTTAAACCTAGGGTTTGTTCCTTAGGGTTAATGTGTTATCTAGTACTCATTGGAGTTATTGGATATTGGTTAGAACATTGGCAAGGAGAATCACATTGGTGACCGAGATTGAACAAAGAAAACCTAAGGAGAAAAGCTTGTAAGCTTGTGAGAAAACAAGGTAAATTACTTACCTTAAGTTGTCTTGTTGTTTAAGGAAATGAGATGATGGGTATATGATGAGTTTGGCGTAGAGTTATATTGGGAAGGTGCTATAAAAACCTAGGAGAAACAATGACTATTCTTGTGAACTTGTGACTAAGGAGCAAATGAGAAAAGAGATAGCTTAAGAATGTAAAGGTGAAGTACAAGAAGCATTTTATTTCAATGGGAGCCTTGTTGAGTGTATTCGCAGGTTGAAGGCATATATATGTGGAGATTCAGTGGTTAAGATTATTGTCATTTAAGGGCCTAAGTGCCAAGCATTTTAAGCTTAAGCACTATATGATGATGTGGTGAAGTTTTAGTGTAAATTGGGTGTTAAGGTGTTGTGATGAGGATTTGTGTGGTATTGGTTGTTTGATGAAGAAAAACCATGTGTTAGGAAGTACTAATACTAGAGAACCTATGGCAAAATTTAAAGGAGAGTTTAAGTGTTTAAGATTTTCTAAGGGGATTTAATGACTAAGAAAGTACTAGGAATGTTCTATGGGTTGTCTTGATGAAAAGGGTGAAGTTAAGATGTTTTAATGACTTATGATGACTTAGGTATCACCATGGAGTATTTAGGAATCAAAGAATGTATTTGGGTATTAGGATTTAGGCAAATGTTGGTGCCATCTAGGAAGGAAATAATTGTAATGATGATGGAAGTTTATCTTGTTAAGGAACCTTAAGTGAATGTTTAAAAGAGTTTAGATAGTGAGTGATGCTTGGGAGATGATGTTATAGTGGTGAAGGAAACATTTGGCATAGTGGTTACACTAGGTATGAACCACCACCTAGAAACCTAGAGGAAAACATTACAAGTGTTAGCATTATCACAAGGAAAATGCATAATGACTAAGATGGATTTTGGTGGATGAATTAAGGTATTTTAAGGAGGGCTTAAGGTGTATTTGAGGTGCCCAAATGAGGTTATAACATATGAGGATATATGAGGAGAAGCTTGGAGTTGAAAAAGAGATTAGAAACAAGTTTTTAGAACCGACCGGCCTTAGGACCGGACTTGCAAGGTCGGTCGGGCTCTGTTACACTACCGGGAAATGTTTCTGGAATCGACCGGACTTGGGGGACCGGACTTGCAAGTCCGGTCGGGCTTGTTTTGTGAGAGGGGAAATGTTTCTGGAATGGACCGGACATGGGACCGGACTTGTCAAGTCCGGTCGGCATGAATTTAGTACGGATTATAAGTCTCTGGAATCGACCGGACATAGGACCGGACATGTAAGTCCGGTCGGAGTGAATTTTCTAACGGTAAAAGGTACTGGAATGGACCGGACTTGGCAAGTCCGGTCGGTAAGTCCGGTCGAGCCTAAAAAAAAAAAAAAAAGAAATTTCAATTTCTAAGAATGGTAATGGGTAATGAGGTATGCCCTTGGTAGGGTAGTAATGATTGGGACCCTAAGAACTTAAGGAATTAAGTTAAGATCAAGTATAAGTTTTAATGTATAAAGTTAAGTTTGTAAGATTAAGTGATAAGGACTTGAGAGGTTATTGAATGGAAGTACTTAGGAACTAAGTGAGTTGAGTAAGGTGCAAACAACTAATAACCTAAAAATGAATGAATGTTTTAGGTTTGTGAATTGGGACCCCGAAGAAGGTTAAACAAACAACGATCGACGGTGAACGGTACAATCCTTTTCGTGACCTGCTTGCTAACGAGGTGTCCCTCGGCTTGTGTGCTATCTGTTTATTTGCTATGACTAAAACAAGATAAAGCATGCAACCGGTTATATTGTTCTCGTTGTGATTGTGTTATATTTACACTAACCCGCGAGATTTGAGATTGTTACTAACCAAGTTTAGTACTTACTGAGTTGAGAATAAGAGTTAAGTTGATGGTTGTTGGTTAATGCCCGATAAGGCTTAGCTAGCACATGGTGTTTAAGATGTCTACTAACTGGAACTTGAGTGAGGAAACCCGGGACCGATCTCCGGTCATGCATGCTAAGTGGAAAGGGGGACGGTATCTGAATCAGATCCGCCCTCCGCTTAAGGACTTGTCTTCGGACTTGTAGCCTAGGGCCGGTTGCCGGCTCAGCTATGCTGGACTCCCGTCCAGAGTAGGTGGCATTAAGATGGTGCGGTGGGATCACCTAAATCCCAGGTTCGAATTAAGCTACAACCAATCCCTTCCAGGAAAGGTTTGTATACTGAGATTGAGATTAAGATTGAGATTAAGATCAAGGTAAGGTAAGGAACTGAGATTAAGGAAATGAGGACTAAGGAGGGGGTTACTAACCCACTTGTTAAGGGAACGCTTGAGTCGTTCATTGCTTGTGAACCATATATGTTCATCTGTGGTTATTGTTATTGCACTTCATATTATGTTTGTGTATGCAATCAATTTCCATGCTATCGACAATTAGTCGTCGTAGCCCCGTTAGCTTGGGGGCCATGAGAGGGTGTACCAGCATTCGTGCTGACCCCCTCGGGGGCTATTTTTACACTTGCAGGTAAGAGGCCCATGAGGACGCACTACGAGAGTAGGAGCGGTTAGACTTAGGTGGGGACTTTTTTTGAGTTCGGGTTGCGCCTGTGCACCCGACTGTTTATATTAAATTGTTGTAAGTTTGAGATTATGATTGAGTTACTAGTACTCGGTTGGTCGTGGGATTGTGGATGTTAATGTTTTGAGCTGGTTAAGTGTTTTGGTTCAGTATTGTATATATTAAGCCGGTATATTCTAACGATCAGACCGTGGCAAGGTCCAGGTGTTGTTTATTTCCGCTGCGACGTTTTCGACTAAGTGTTCGGATTGCGATAACCACGATAGGCTTTGGATGGGGTGTTACAAAAAGTGGTATCAGAGCGTAGTTACGCTCTGATCAAGAAATACCGGATATGAGTAACCACCGAGTTAGGATATAAGCTAAGGAATAAGTATTGGGTTAAGGGTGTGAGAAGTTAGAGTGAGTAGAGTCAGATGACCACTAATAAGTGTGGATTGTCTTTACCGTCTACGGACGTTATAAATTTACTAGCCAAACAATGGTGAATGTGAATCTAATGTAAGTTATGCTTGTTCAGATGGCAGGACGCCCTAGAGGAGGCCGAGGTCGCGGCCGGGGTGAGGATATTCCAGGGATACCTGGAGGGCAGACGATCGCAGAGATCGTAGCTGCCGCCTTAGGGCATATGGGCTACCAGCCTGGTGTGGGTGCACCACCTCCACCGCCACAACCTAGGGAACCCAACTGGGTGAAGAGTCTGTCAGATCTTCGACCCGCTCACTTCAAGGGGGAGACCGATCCCGCCAAGCTTGAGGCGTACATCTCCGAGCTGGAGACCGCCTTCGAGACCCTTGATGTCCCTGCTGGGATCAAGGTGCGCTTAGCTGCTTTCTACCTGAAGGGGGCGGCGGGCGATTGGTGGAAGCTGGTGAGGGCCGAGCATGTGGCCAACCCAGAGTTCGGCTGGGAGCAGTACACCGCCTTGCTACGGGCAAAGTACTACCCCGCCCATGTCCAGACGAAGAAGCGCTTGCAGTTAGATGCGCTTAAGCAGTCGGACAAGATGACGGTGGACGAGTATTACTCAGAGTTCACCGCCTTGCTCCGTCTTCTGCCAGGTCTAGGGTATTCTGACCAGATCTTGGTAGACCGCTTCTATGGCGGGCTTAGCCATCGACTCCGCTACGGCATGGGGCCGACGAGTTACACTACCTTGCAGGTAATAAGAATGATTGAAATTTGAGTAAGTGGTGAATAAGATTTAGATTATGAGAAATAAGTGAGACTAACACTATGGGAAAAGCAGGAGTGCTATCATGCCGCTGCTAAGGTTGAGATCACCGTCCAGCTGAGGGACGAGGAGAATGCTAAGAGGAAGAGTGCTGGGAAGAGCTCAGAGAGTCAAGGGCAAGGAGGGTACAAGAAACAGAAGTACCAGCCTCAGGCCCAGAAGAATCAGAACCCGAAAGGGAAGGAGGAAAAGGAGAAGGCTTCGGAAGAGCCATTGAAGCTGACCTATGCTATTGCAGCTACACCACTGCGCTCTAAGGCGCCAAAGGGTGAGAAAAATTGATATTGAATGAGTTAAGAAATAAGTTAGTAACTGATTGAGATATGAGAATTGACGATGTGAATCATCAGGATCTGAGACTGAGAGGGGAGCCGGTGGTGGCTACCAGCGACGCTTCATTTGTAGGTGGTGTCATAAGGACCACCCCGGGCTCGACTGTAAGGGGAATAAGGTGGAGTGCAACTTCTGTGGTGTCTACGGGCATCGAGCTTATGAGTGTTACCGGAATCCTGCTAGCAGAGCCTATAGGCCCGACACCAGGGGCAAGGGCAAGACCGATCAGGGAGCCGGATCTGACGGTCAGAGGAAAGTGCAGCAGCCGCGGACAAGAACCCACGCGACCCAGAAGACGGGGCCCACTCTACACATGGTGGATCGGGACGATGAGCCTGAGCCCTCATCGAGGCCAGGTACCACTATAACCATTTAGTAATAGAACTACCTGCTTACCGCATTATCATGCATGTTTGGTGAAATATATGAATTAAGTAAGAATAAGATGAGATTAGAATTAAGTAAGACATAACCTACTACCACTTTAGGAAGATTCAACATCTGCTACCCTATACCATCTACATCTAACCCGGAGCACACCGACATCGAAACCACACACTTTCCAACCGAACAATGTCAGGTTATCCGCCCAGGTATGATTTTATTAAGGGGATACCTGACACCCGACGCACAAATAGCCATCATCAGGAGATGCAATCAACTAGGAATGGGACCGGGAGGTTTTTACACACCGGAATACCCAGGGGGAGCAAGGATGAAATTAAAGATGATGAGCTTGGGCAAGGATTGGAATCCGTATGCCAAGAATTACCAAACCACAAGGGAGCAAGATGGAGTCTCACCACCGGGAATACCCGAAGAGTTCCATCCAGTTATTACACAAGTCGTGGAAATCGCTCAGCAGTTGGAAGCTGAACCGATTCCAGACATCCAGCCAGACATTTGCATTGTAAACTTCTACGAAAAAGATGGAAAACTGGGACTACACCAGGATAAGGACGAGACAACGGAGTCTCTCGAAAGAGGGATACCCGTAGTGTCTTGGTCCATTGGAGATGATGCGGAGTTTTTATACGGCGAGCAGAAGCGTGCGGACCGTGCAGATCAGATAGTACTTAAGTCAGGTGATGTATTAATTTTGGGAGGAGAATCAAGGATGTTATACCATGGGATTAAGAAAATCAAGCTGAATACAGCACCGTCAGCAGTAATCAATGCGACGCACATGAGACCAGGAAGATTAAACCTAACCTTTAGGCAATATTAGCCATGTAATGTTAGAATGAGATGAGAAACGAGATGTAAGATTGAAGCACATGTTGTAAGCAGGATGGTCATAAATAAAATAACAGTGTTGTTCATATAAATTATTACGACTCTTGTTATACCATCAATACTCATGGAGCTTGTGAACACAATTAGGTTATGGACTCGGTACGGAAGGTGCACTAAGCATACTCACAGAGGCACAGGCCGACGCTAGCGGTACTATCCTCACCGGCACCTTTCCGATCAATGGGATTGAGGCATCAGTTCTCTTCGACTCAGGAGCCTCTCATACCTTTGTCTCTGCATCATTTGCGAGCAGGTTGGGGCTAGACGCTGAGGAGCTACCCGACTTCACGGTTACGCTCCCGTCTAAGGAGAAGGTTCGTTGCACTCGTTACTACCGAGGAGCCACCATCAGGATTAAGGGGGAAGACTTCCCAGTCAGTTTCATTGAGTTCAGTAAGCTAGGATTTGATGTTATATTCGGGATGAACTGGTTGGAGCGGCACAAGGGACGTATCCTCTGCGCCGAGCATAGGTTGCTGCTCAGGAGTCCGTCTGGGGTAACAATATCATACCGCCAGAGGCCCAAGAGCCTTCGACTAAGATCATCACCGCCATGGCAATGTACAAAGAATTAAGGAGAAAGGAAGAAGTATACCTCTGCTATGTACAGGACATAGAGAGACCCTGAGTTCGACCCCGACTTACCGGTAGTGTCGGAGTTCCCCGACTTATTCCCACGGGAACTGCCCGGCATGCCACCCACTCGGGAGGTAGAGTTCACCATTGAGCTGCTACCTGGTACCGGACCGATAGCCAAAGCACCATACCGTATGGCTCCGGCAGAAATGACTGAGTTAAAGGAACAACTGAAAGACTTGTTGGACAAGGGATTCATTAGACCAAGTGTGTCACCATGGGGAGCGCCAGTCCTCTTCGTGAAGAAGAAGGATGGTAGTCTCCGCCTCTGCATCGACTACAGAGAGTTGAATGCAGTGACAGTGAAGAATAAGTACCCACTACCCCGCATTGACGATCTGTTCGATCAGTTGAAGGGAGCATCTGTGTTTTCCAAGATTGATCTCAGATCGGGGTATCATCAGATAGCCATTAAGGAGGGAGACATTGAGAAGACGGCATTCCGGACACGATACGGCCACTACGAGTTTACAGTGATGCCGTTCGGTTTGTCGAACGCGCCAGCGAAGTTTATGGATCTGATGAACCGCTTGTTCCGGGAGCAGCTGGACAAGTCGGTGGTGGTCTTTATTGATGATATATTGATATATTCAAAGTCTAAGGTTGAGCATGAGGAACATTTGAGGAGGGTGTTGGAAATATTAAGGGAGAACCAGCTATATGCTAAGTTCTCCAAGTGTGAGTTTTGCTTGACCAGGTCTCTTTCCTAGGTCATGTCATCTCAGATGCTGGGATCGCAGTGGATCCAGCAAAGATTGATGCCGTACGTACCTGGCCAAGGCCGAAGACTGTTACCGACATCCGGAGCTTTCTCGGTCTGGCAGGTTACTACAGGAGGTTTGTTAGAGATTTCAGCAAGGTCGCGAAGCCGATGACCAGTCTGATGAAGAAAGATGCACCATTTCTATGGACAGTCGACTGTGAGAGATCATTTCAGCGCTTGAAGGACTCACTGACCACTGCACCGGTACTGACCATTCCAGACGGTACAGAGGGCTTTGAGGTTTATTGTGATGCATCCGGCAGAGGGCTGGGTTGCGTGCTCATGCAACATGGCAAGGTGGTGGCATATGCCTCACGCCAGTTGAAGAAACATGAGGAGAACTACCCCACACATGATTTAGAGCTGGGAGCTGTAGTCTTCGCTTTGAAGATATGGCGCCACTACTTATATGGGGTTAGTGTCACGATCTACACCGATCACAAAAGTTTGAAATACATATTCACTCAGAAGGAGTTGAATCTTCGACAGAGGAGATGGTTAGAATTTCTGAAAGACTATGACATTGACCTCCAATACAAAGAAGGGAAGGCCAATGTTGTAGCAGATGCCCTGAGCCGTCGAGCACACTCACTCCATTCGCTAGTTTCTTTCTCCAGCTTGGTTGATGAGGTGCGAGAGGCTCAGAGGACTGATGAGTATATGAGAGAGGTCAGACAGAAGCTGACAGATGGTACCTTTGAGAGTCAGAAATACGACTTCAGACTTCATGATGATGATCTGATCAGACTTAAGGGCCGATTATGCATACCACGAGGTAACACGGATCTGAAAGACCGTATACTTAGAGAATCACACTGTTCTTCAGTTTCCATCCATCCGGGAGCCTCTAAAATGTATAAAGACATGAAGAGATACTTCTGGTGGTCGGGGATGAAGACAGATGTTACCGAGTTCGTCTTGAGGTGTCTCACATGCCAGAAGGTGAAATTCGAGCACAGACGACCGGGCGGAATGGTACAGTCGATGCCAGTTCCGGAGTGGAAGTTCCATGATATTTCCATGGACTTCGTAGTTGGGCTTCCACCTGCTAGGGAGGTCTCAACATGATATGGGTGTGTGGATCGCCTTACCAAAGTAGCCCGATTCATACCGATGAAGGATACTTGGAAGGTGACCAAATTAGCTGAGTTATTTGAGAAAGAAATCATGAGGCACCACGGCATACCAAAGACCATAGTGTCTGATAGAGATACCAGATTCCTTTCGAGGTACTGGAGAGCTACCAGAGAACGTTGGGTACAGAACTCAAGCTGAGTACCGCGTTCCATCCTCAGACAGATGGTCAGACTGAGCGTACTATTCAGACACTCGAGGACATGCTGAGAGCATGTGCCTTAGACTTCCAGGGCAGTTGGATTGACAGATTGCATCTGATCGAGTTTTCATACAACAACAGCTATCACGCTTCGATCAAGATGGCACCTTTTCAAGCGTTGTACGGTAGACCATGTCGTACACCGCTCTGCTGGGATGAGTCGAGTGAGACGGTCATTATAGGACCAGAGTACTTAGAACAAGTTCAGGCTGAAGTTCAGCAAATCAGGGAGAACATGAAAGCTGCTCAAGATAGGCAGAAGTCGTATGCTGATGTTCGACGACGGACCTGGAGTTCGCGTGGGCGACCGGGTATTTCTGCGAGTATCACCGATGAAGGGTGTATTCAGGTTTGGGCAGAAGGGCAAGCTAAGCCCGAAATTTGTTGGTCCTTATGAGATTACGGAGCGGGTGGGCCCGGTTGCTTACAGGTTGAATTTACCTGCTGAGCTGGGTAAGTGCATGATGTCTTTCATGTTTCACACTGAAGAAATACATGCACCACCCCTCCCATGTGTTAGAACCTGAGAGGTTGACTTTAGAACCAAATATGAGATCCGTGGAGACTCCTCAGAATCTGGACAGTAAGACTAGGGACACTCGCCACAAGTCAGTGCGACTGGTGAAGGTTCTCTGGTCTAACCAGGATGTCGAAGAGGCCACGTGGGAATTAGAGGATAAGATAGGGCGAAGTACCCTTCTTTATTACTGACTAGATCGTCTGTATAGGGTACGGGGTACCCCTTTTTAAGGGGGGTAGAGCTTCCTCGCTTTTGAGTTAGGAAACGATCATGTTGTCGTTTGTTTGGTTGTTTAAGATGCAATTTTGTAAGTTGCTACACTTTGGTAAGTTTGAGCTTTGAGTTATGTATGATACTTATGTATTGTATTTGAGATTGACCTTTGAGTCTTGAGATGTATGAATGTGAATATAAGATGTGGTATTAAGATTAAGAACTGTGTACCGGAATGGTTAACACATTGTGAACTTTGAGGACAAAGTTCTTTTAAGGGGGGTAGATTGAAATACCCCAAACTTAGATATGGTGTTTAAATGATAAACTAAGATATAAGGAGGCTAAATAATGCCTTAGAAACATTAAGAAATATTTCTAATCAAAGAAAATATAAGGAAACACCAAAAGAGCAGTTTAAGCAAAAACGTGCTCTAAGCTTGGAGAGATATGGGAGAGTACCCAAATATTGTTCCAAGACCTTAGTAATATCCTAATGGTCATTTTAAATCAATTACCAAAGAAAACCAAGCTTGAAAACAAGTTAAAACACAAAATGTGCTTTAAGGAGTCTTAAAGCACGTTTTTGAAAAATTGTCTTGTAAATGAGTTTTGAATGGCTAAATGTCCATCATTACTCTTAATTAATATGTGTACTATATAGTATCACATTTGGAGGTCTATATCAATGGGAAATCAAAAATTTCACAACAATGTGCCTTGTTTTTGATGAATAGTGAATTTATTAAGCTAGTTTATAACATAAGTCTATATAAGTGAGACATTTGGTCAACAAAGACTAAACTACCCTCATTACTAAAAGGGGGCCGGTTTCTTAAGGGGTGAGTCACCACCTTCATGACTCATTAAGTGATTAAGAAAGCAAATAAGTCTTTTAAAGCCTAAAGTACTATTCACCTTTTTACATAATATCTCACCTTTAGTGATTCTCTCTCCTCACTTCTTCATTCTTCCTTGTTCACACGGTTTTCTTCTCTCTCTTCTCTCTCTCTTATTACGTGAAGCTCCTCTCCATGCTAGCTCCACCTTCTCTTGCACACACCTTGCTCATTTTAGCTCCAAATCCAAAACAAAATAGATATTCTTCTTAGTTAGCTCAAGCTCCTCCTTTCTATCTTTTCAAAACTTCAAGAGCTTCATTTTGGTGCCAAGTCAAACCACCATTAGAGGAGGAAATTCAAGTTTGGAGACTCCATTGGCATCTCCATTCTCTTAAGGTAAAGAAGTGTAAGAAAATCTAGGTTTCCACCATTTTCTTCACGAACCGAAATATATACTCATGGGACTCCATGTTTATGCCTTGTTCTAGCTTGTTTCTACTCTTCAAAGGAGAGAGGAGGTCCTTCTTGCTTCACATCCAAGTTGTCTTGAGAAACCAAGGTAAAACAATCACATTAATACCTTAAAACATATTTTTAAACCTAGGGTTTGTTCCTTAGGGTTAATGTGTTATCTAGTACTCATTGGAGTCATTGGATATTGGTTAGAACATTGGCAAGGAGAATCACATTGGTGACCGAGATTGAACAAAGAAAACCTAAGGAGAAAAGCTTTAAGCTTGTGAGAAAACAAGGTAAATTACTTACCTTAAGTTGTCTTGTTGTTTAAGGGAATGAGATGATGGGTATATGATGAGTTTGTGTAGAGTTTATATTGGGAAGGTGCTATAAAACCTAGGAGAAACAATGACTATTCTTGTGAACTTGTGACTAAGGAGCAAATGAGAAAGAGATAGTTTAAGAATATAAAGGTGAAGTACAAGAAGCATTTTATTTCAATGGGAGCCTTGTTGAGTGTATTCGCAGGTTGAAGGCATATATATGTGGAAATTCAGTGGTTAAGATTATTGTCATTTAAGGGCCTAAGTGCCAAGCATTTTAAGTTTAAGCATATGATGATGTGGTGAAGTTTGTGTAAATTGGGTGTTAAGTATTGTGATGAGAATTTGTGTGGTATTGGTTGTTTGATGGAGAAAACCATGTGTTAGGAAGTACTATATACTAGAGAACCTATGGCAAAATTTAAAGGAGAGTTTAAGTGTTTAAGATATCCTAAGGGAATTTAATGACTAAGAAGTACTAGGAATGTTCTATGGGTTGTCTTGATGAAAAGGGTGAAGTTAAGATTTTAATGACTTATGATGACTTAGGTATCACCATGGAAGTTTAGGAATCAAAGAATGTATTGGGTATTTAGGACTTAGGCAAATGTTGGTGCACATCTAGGAAGGAAATAATGTAATGATGATGGAAGTTTAATCTTGTTAAGGAACCTTAAGTGAATGTTTAAAAGAGTTTAGATAGTGAGAGATGCTTGGGAGATGATGTTATAGTGGTGAAGGAAACATTTGGCATAGTGGTTACATTAGGTATGAACCACCACAGAAACCTAGAGGAAAACATTACAAGTGTTAGCATTATTACAAGGAAAATGCATAATGACTAAGATGGATTTTGGTGGATGATTAAGGTATTTTAAGGAGGGCTTAAGGTGTATTTGAGGTGCCCAAATGAGGTTATAACATATGAGGATATATGAGGAGAAGTTTGGAGTTGAAAAGGAATTTAGAAACAAGTTTTTAGAGCCGACCGGCCTTAGACCGGACTTGCAAGGTCGGTCGGGCTCTGTTACACTACCGGAAATGTTTTGGAATCGACCGGACTTGGGGGACCGGACTTACAAGTCCGGTCGGGCTTGTTTTGTGAGAGGGAAATGTTTCTGGAATGGACCGGACATGGGACCGGACTTGTCAAGTCCGGTCGGCATGAATTTAGTACGGATTATAAGTCTCTGGAATCGACCGGACATAGGACCGGACATGTAAGTCCGGTCGGAGTGAATTTTCCAACGGTAAAAGGTACTGGAATGGACCGGACTTGGCAAGTCCGGTCGGTAAGTCCGGTCGAGCCTAAAAAAAAAAAAAAAAAGAAATTTCAATTTCTAAAAATGGTAATGGGTAATGAGGTATGCCCTTGGTAGGGTAGTAATGATTGGGACCCTAAGAACTTGAGGAATTAAGTTAAGATTAAGTATAAGTTTTAAGTTTAAAGTTAAGTTTGTAAGATTAAGTGATAAAGACTTGAGAGGTTATTGAATGGAAGTCCTTAGGGACTAAGTGAGTTGTAAGGTGCAAAACTAATAACCTAAAAATGAATGAATGTTTTAGGTTTGTGAGTTGGGACCCCGAAGAAGGTTAAACAACAACGATCGACGGTGAACGGTACAATCCTTTTCGTGACCTGCTTGCTAACGAGGTGTCCCTCGGCTTGTGTATCTGTTTATTTGCTATGACTAAAACAAGATAAAGCATGCAACCGGTTATATTGTTCTCGTTGTGTTGTGTTATATTTACACTAACCCGCGAGGCTTGAGATTGTTACTAACCAAGTTTAGTACTTACTGAGTTAAGAATAAGAGTTAAGTTGATGGTTGTTGGTTAATGCCCGATAGGCTTAGCTAGCACATGGTGTTTAATGTCTACTAACTGGAACTTGAGTGAGGAAACCCGGGACCGATCTCCGGTCATGCATGCTAAGTGGAAAGGGGGACGGTATCTGAATCAGATCCGCCCTCCGCTTAAGGACTTGTCTTCGGACTTGTAGCCTAGGGCCGGTTGCCGGCTCAGCTACGCTGGACTCCCGTCCAGAGTAGGTGGCATTAAGATGGTGCGGTGGGATCACCTAAATCCCAGGTTCGAATTAAGCTACAACCAATCCCTTCCAGGAAAGGTTTGTATACTGAGATTAAGATTAAGATTGAGATTGAGATTAAGATTAAGGTAAGGTAAGGAACTGAGATTAAGGAAATGAGGACTAAGGAGGGGGTTACTAACCCACTTGTTAAGGGAACGCTTGAGTCGTTCATTGCTTGTGAACTATATATGTTCATCTGTGGTTATTGTTATTGCACTTCATATTATGTTTGTGTATGTAATCAATTTCCATGCTATCGACAATTAGTCGTCGTAGCCCCGTTAGCTTGGGGGCCATGAGAGGGTGTACCAGCATTCGTGCTGACCCCCTCGGGGGCTATTTTTACACTTGCAGGTAAGAGGCCCATGAGGACGCACTACGAGAGTAGGAGCGGTTAGACTTAGGTGGGACTTTTATTTTGAGTTCGGGTTGCGCCTGTGCACCCGACTGTTTATTAAATTGTTGTAAGTTTGAGATTATGATTGAGATACTAGTACTCGGTTGGTCGTGGATTGTGGGTGTTAATGTTTTTGAGCTGGATAAGTGTTTTGGTTAAGTATTGTATATATTAAGCCGGTATATTCTAACGATCAGACCGTGGCAAGGTCCAGTGTGTTGTTTATTTCCGCTGCGACTTTTCGACTAAGTGTTCAAATTGTGATAACCACGATAGGCTTTGGATGGGTGTTACACCTCTACTGTAGTGGAACCAGGGACTGGCTCTGATGGTCCCTCTCCCCCACATCTCTTTGTCGCTTTGAGTACGCGGACCCCTTGCTTACACCACTCATTCCATTATATTCAAATCGCATCCTCTTCATGGTGCTCATGTCAATGGGTCCTAGAAGTGGAACGACCCTCCTCAGCTAAGTTGACTCCCTGCTGCCTGAGGAAGTGGTAGATCATAACAGGGACCAAGCATGTGACGGTCCTTATGCTCTATGATGTTCCCAGATGCTGATGTAAAAGGTTGGGTAGATATGTGAGTGCAGCAGCTCCAGCAAAAGAGGGGTTCACGACTGCTTGGAGAAAATAGCAGTCGGTCTGGTTGAGGTCAAGAACGGCGTGGCGTGACATTGGCCACCAGAAGTGCGAACAACTCTCTCGCGAGGGTCCTGTAGAAGATCAGCAGGGATGACCTGCTTAGTCTGGTCATCTCCTCTTCGTCTGCGCGGTGCCTGACTGTAAAGGTCACTGTAATGATGATCTGCAGCACTCAGAAAATCATTAAATAGCTGCACCTGATCATCATCATCATTCATAGGACTAGGGTAAGGAATCCCTAAATATGTGGCGATGTCCTCCGCCCGAATGATGATGTCCCTCTCCTGGACCCTGGAGTGGATGTTTCCCTCTTGGATATGGGAATTCGCATAGAAAACCCGTACCTCTCGTGGGTAGAAGGAACCACCCATGTCTAGTAGTTTTGCCCATCCATGCGCCCCCAGAAGCTGGGGTAACCCAAGCTGGCGCTGCAGGTCTGGTGCCACTGATCGTTCAGGATCAATATCGCACTCCAGGTTGAACCATTCTGCTGCCTGTGTAGATATGAACTATGGTGGTGGTGCCTGACTTGAACTAGTAGCAGTGGTCTTACTCTTCTTTGAACGTCCAGTTATTTTCTTAAACATCCTGATAAATACTGGGTTGCCTCCTAGTTAGCTGCTCTTTTTTTAACGTCCTTAGCTAGACGTATGTACTTCATTTTCCCGGATCAAAGATGAAAGTTGACAATGACGTTAACGGGAAAATGAAATAGCTAACAATCAGGATCGAACCACCTGGATCAAAACAAAACATTACCTCAACAATTAAATTAAGAAAATAAT
This sequence comes from Limonium bicolor, assembly GCA_023374045.1. Taxonomy (NCBI): domain Eukaryota; kingdom Viridiplantae; phylum Streptophyta; class Magnoliopsida; order Caryophyllales; family Plumbaginaceae; genus Limonium; species Limonium bicolor. The sequence continues at coordinate 113,467,624 of CM041783.1, forward strand.
TACTCCATAAAACCAGGTTTTTTTGGAGATATTGTTGGTAACGGGTCTCAAACAGAAGACCAGGTGTTGACTGTTGCTCTCCCCTCAAATTGGAGGATGAAGACATCCTCCTTCTGTAGGTGAGGCTCATAGAAAGAACGCTGATCGATATCATCTTCAGAGAAAATGATTTTTCGAAGGTGATAGTGGCGTTTTGTTTGGATATCTTGGCGGGAGGTGATGGCAATTCATCTGTAGTGGGGTGTTCTACCTCATGAATTGTTTCGCTCTTTGGTTGTTGCTCTTGTTGAGCGATTCTCTCCAGGTAGTCTGGTTGATCGTCTAACCAGAGTTGCTCTTGGAATATGAGACAATCCTCAAAATCATGATCTCCCCCACATACCGAGCAATATATGTCCTGTGAGTAGCATGATTCTCGATCGAACTCCTCTTCAATTTGCTGTTGGATTCGATTCCGCCACATTTCTTCAACTTTGGGACAAAAATTGAACTCGTGAGGTCCCCTACAATATGAGCAATATATATCTTGGGAAAAAAGGATTCCCATATGAATTGCTGCTCACTTGCCATTATTAGTTAGAAATAATAAAAACTAAGAACAAAATGAACTAATAAAAACAAAATTAATAATTGACAACCAAAACCATTGCCATTTTTTTTAAACAAAATAAACTAAAACAAATAAATAAATTAAAAAAAAAAAGAAAAGCTAATAAATAACAAAATAAATTAAACAACTGAAAAATAACTATAAGAAAATAATTAAGTAGTAAATAGAAAATGGAAACTATAAAATAAAATAAAAAGTAAGGGTAAATAAATATAGAAAGAAATAACGAGGGGGAATTAAACAGATAAACATAAATAATTAGAAAATTAAGAACTATTTTTTTTTTTTTTAATTGACTGAAATTTAAATGATAGAATTTAAATGTTAGGAATTAGATGACAGAAATTTAATGTTAGTAGTTAGAGACAGAAAATTAAAATGACAGAAATTTTAAGGTTAGTAGTTAGAGACAGAAAATTAAAATGTTAGAAGTTAATTTACTGAAATTTAAAGGACAATGGAAATTAAATGACTGAAAAATAAATGACAATAAAATAAAGAGCTGAAATTAAATGTCAGAATTAGATGTCAGAAGTTAGATGTCCGAAATTAGATGTCCGAAATTAGATATCAAAAATTAAACAAACAACAAAATAATATAAACAGATTATAATATAACAGGTGAATTATCCAGGGCTTAGGGACTAGAATAAATCAAGTCCCCGGCAATGGCGCCATTTTGCAGATTGTATATTGTGAGTGGTTGGAACTGGTGTAATTGAAACAATTAAGAAAGAAATTAATACTCAAAATATCCGTCGGGCTGCAAATAAAACCCGGTCGCAGTAGTATAGTAAAACAGAAGCGGTCGGGGTCAAACCGTGGGACTTATAGCGAAATAAAATAGTACCTTAGCTTGTCACAAGATGGGGGAATTAATTGTTGACTTTTTTTGTAAAATAAAACAACAGATAAGATTAACTGAGTTGAAGATAAATTAAACGGAACTCCGGGTTCAGGTTATATAATCTGATTAATTATGCTATCTCTACCGGTTTATTATAATAGATTGGCAAAATTCCTGTTATTATCCTAAGGACTAATCATAGACTCATAAGAACTCGATTACCAGAAAATGCAAGGTCCGATGAAAACTCAAGCAAGCACTAGTAAACGGAAATTAAGTGCGAGGATTATATTCTTGCAAATGAGTACTAACTTATCCGATGAAAATAAGTTTCCTACAGATTTACGGCTTAATTAATCTATATGTTTATCACCGATCAGATTAAAACAGATTTAGTAAAGCTTTTTAATAAATCAATGAAATTTATTAAAAGGTGAGAGATAAACTTTAATCGTAACAAACTGTATTTATTTTAACCGGTAGAAATATAGATTACATAATTAAACAAATTACGGCTAAACCTTCGCCCGGAGTAAATCCTCTTAGCCCAACATAATTAAAAAGACAGAAATAAGAAGTAAAAGAATCATCTGGGAAAGATAATTAATTCAGCTCCACTATCTTGACTGCTAATATTTGGGCAGAGGTTGGACAGAACAATGGTATGGAAATGGAATGTTTTTATGAAATGAGGTGTTGTATGGAATTTATGTGGATAATATGTGGATGAGATGTATGATTTTTGGAGAGTTTTATGGTATTTGTATGGAGCAAAAATGGCATAAGTTTGGGGTGGAATGAGATATGGATTAATGGAGGGTTGTAGGTGTATTTATAGAGAAATATAGGTAAAAGGGGGAGTTTAGGCGGTGGTATTTCCGTGTGAAGAGATAATGTATTTATCTCTTCACACTGCTGCCGACCTGCTCTGTACGCTGGCAAGATCGACATGTCCGGACCACCGTCCGGACCAGACTGGTCCGGACATGTCGATTTTTCTTCTATGGCGCGCTGGCATGTGTTGGTCCGGACCAGGTGATCCGGACACTGGTCCGGACCAAAGGTCAATTGCCTCTAAAATGTTCGTTTTAGCTCCGATTTGATCCCCGTTTGTTGCGTTGGAATCCTCATGAGTAAATCTACTTAATTACATGGATTTTTCCTATATTGAACATATAAAATGCATTAGTTCATATCAAAACATAAATCTTAGGAAAAAAACGCATAATAAGTGGGAAACATGTGTTTCAGATATTGCAATTCATAAGGTATTTAAACCCTAAAAGTCTATATGTTTTCACTTATCACCCAATCCTATACACGTTTCTAAGTTCGTATCAAAATGCAACAGAGCATATTTAAAACAACTGTAATTAAACTACCCAGCGCGTCCCTCTCTTTGCCGACACCGGAAGCTGCATACCTGCAAAAATGGTTGTTTGTGGTATGGAATCAGCCCCTACTGAGTATGTTACTACATGGCTGACATGCCCTGTCGGACCCTCAGTTAATTGGTCGAGAGCATGCAATTCATTTTCATGCAAGTAGTTTAATGTTAAAACTGTAAAGCAACAATATATATTGCAGTAAACTCAAATAACAAACAAGCCCCCAGCTTCGCACATCGCATCGTAATAAACCACTGAAAGCGTTACAACGCTTATATGAGTACAGAGACTCCATTCCAACAAACACTTAAAAGTTCATAATTGAGTACGGCGACTCACTCGACCAAACAATCCACCATATGAGCACAATGGCTCGCTCAACAATTCCGCCAACATACCACACATAATTATAAAGCATAACCACTGAGCAACAAGGCGAAACAACGAGAATTATAAACGAGTATAATTTCCCGTCTTTGGCATACAAGCCAAATAATGTTCGCAAAATGTACGAGTTAATATAGTCGTTCGTAATTGTTCAATCATGCCTAATGACAATGTCTCGTTAGAACGACGTGTCTCTAAGTTACCCATCTCCTATGGCGGGTCACCCACGACAATAGCCACTCCAACGGTAGAGTCTCCGACCTACGAACCATCTGTAGTTTGTTGGAAATTTATCCAGATACTTACGGTTACCACACGGTATCCTAGTATCGTAAATGGATCACAGTTCACAACAAGAGCCACATCCTCTTGAAAAACTTATCTATACCATCGCATCGCTTTACCATTTTTTTTTCTAACACAACAGACTAACGTCGTAGTCCAATCCTGAGTATGTCGACTCGGGATCCAGTGCTAGATACGAGAGCGGCGTTAAAGAGGCCAATGCTCCGTATATAAGTCCCAGATATTTTATATATCTTATTGTCCTAATGCTACAACGTTTTACTTACGTTCCTTATATTACACATATAAGATAGCATCATTGCCGCTAGTTCGTTTTATAATATGTTCATATGTACGAACGGTACTGTTATCGTACAACAGTAATAATAAAGTAGCATTAATACATAACTCAAGTATATTAATTCACACAAGCAGACATTCAATCTTATCACAGATTTTCACACAATGTCTGAACTTAGGAAATCCTCAGAGACAATCAAGCCACATAAATAACATACCGTTCACCCTGAAAGTATTACGGTGGAGTATGATTCAGCTAGATCCGATGCTCCTCGTGTCGTCTCTAACAGTCTACCAATACATAACGCTACTGATTAGAATCTCGTATAACAACTTAACTCTACGGTACCCCGTACCGTCGCTATTACCTCCCGGTTAATCCCCCGTTATTAACTGTCAACGTTTTGTCAGGTTTTCGGCTTAACTCGGAATTTGGAACAAAACGTCATATTTCATGCGTGATTACGTCGAGTATATTAATATACTTAACTTTAAACGTTTATTATCGCATGTAATTTAATACACATTTGTATATCATATAGTTTATCACTATATTGCATGTATATCTTAATCATATACTTATACATTTCACCTTAGTATTTATTTTCCTAAGGTTTTGTTTTTCCACCATCCATTTTAATACATGGTTTCTATCCATAATATATATTCATCCTTATATACATTTTTCTTGTATATGTATATATTTACCACATAGGTAAGCTCCATGAGTTATAAACTCTTATATTATATGTTACATTTTTATCATCTTTTATTAGATGACTATTCCCTTTAGTTGTACTATATTGTCCAACTTATATTAAGATTATTATCCTAATATTATGTAACATTTTATGTTGTATCTTAACAACTCCCAAGGTTTAATTAACAAATTCCTTAGTTTATGAATCCTATTTATTTATAGTTTGTCACATTACTTAATGTGAATATTCTTACTTTATTAATTCCATCTAAACCATATAATTGTTATAACATTTATAACATTATAGACCTTAGTCTAAAACTCATTTTCCAACTTTATTATTTTCGGTACAGCCCTTGAATTTATTTAAATTCTATTTTGACCACATAACATTATGTATTGTTATTCCATATGCTAATATCATTTGATATGATATTTTTATTTCCTTTAACTTATAACCTATAATTTTATACAAAACTATTATATATTGCCGCATAGGCACATATATTAAACCTTATTCTTTTCCATAAACCATAGTTTCTTTTATTTACAAAATCACCCCATTATTTATACCATGTTATATATACCATTTAATATAACATTTCTAATTTATAAAAAGGGTATAACATATGGTTATATTTTTGTAAATTCCGAACAGACCTCAATACATTCTATAATTGCCATTTGGCCCATTTATAACATATAGTTTAATAATTCATTAAAACTATATATTATACATATATCTTAATAAATACTCTTACACAATTCTAAAAATCACCAAATTTCACCAAAGGGTTATAATTAATATTATCAACCCATATACTCTCGGTATTTACCATTCCACCATCTATATTTCTCCAAAGTGTCATAATGACATAATAACTATATATTATACATATATAGTTTATTTTAATTCCAAAACAACCCAATAAATTCCTAAAAATTACTAATAGCCCATGGGTGTTTATAATACCATTATACACCCTTTATTTTCGGTAATAACATATTCACCACATATGTTATAAATTGTTACAGTTAAATACTTATCTTATTATAAAACCTTAAATAAGTTATCTAACTTATTTAATTTGGTCAAAACCTACCATATGGTCAAGGTTGACCACCTTAATATTTCCTTGACCATCAAACTCCATATATTACGACTTGTACCCCAATTTTTCCAAAAATTACAATTTAACCCCAAAACTTTATATAATCTTATAATTTTTATATAAGCTCATTTAAACCTCCAATTTTTGGCTATATCCTTTTATAGCCCCCAATTTTAATTTAATTTCACCTAAGACCCCAATTCCTTGCGGTAATAATTATATATCACCTAAACTTAAATAAAAGCTTATAAATGCATAAATAAAATGGCCTAAAGTACATGGCCTTATTACAAACATTGGATTATAAAATAAATTACACATAATGCCCAAAAATGTTGTAAACTCTCGGCCCTTACCATATATTTTCATTAATTACCAATTTTCCACATAATGTCTTAAATTTGACAATTATGCTAATTAATTAGTTATAAAATTTATTAAACCATTCCTTAATCACCTAAGGTCAAAATAAGACCTTAATTAACCATTCACTCACGGCACAATATATATGTGTATAAACACATATTAATATACCAAGTGTAGGTTTAAGTGATTTATACCTTATTTTTGCCAAGGTTAAGCCTTGTTTTGGCCACGGAAATTTCAAGGAAAATTTCCACAGCTTCTTAGATGAGTTCTAACAGCAACATAATGATATGGTTAGTCTCCAAGCAAGATCTAACCATAAGAAGTGTTTAATGTCAATTTTCAAAGTAAAATTTACCTCAAAATACCAAGGTAAACAGGGTTGGTCTTGGCCTATTTTTACAGTAGGCAAAGAGTGTTAAAAGAGCTACTAAAACCAAGCTTTAAACTGGAATAACTCAGATTAGAAGATAGCTAATCTTTACCTTGTTTAAAATGCCTAAAATGGTGTTTTTTGGCTTGGATCTGGTCATACTTCGAAGCTCTTGATGTACCAACTGGATAAGTTTGTTAAGATGAAGATTATAAGCTTAGAAACAAAGTTTCACAGCCGAATTTGAAGGGAATCAAAAGATATGTGCTTAAAGCACATTTTTATACCTTAAGAACAAGATTAGCTTCCTCCACCTTATTCCATTGTTAATGTCAAGATACAACCTCCATTTACCTCCAAAACAACCTTAGAACATTGATGGAAGTGTTTGATGCTTTTCTCCATTGAAAGAGGAAGAAATTGTGAAGAAAATGAACATTTAAAGGCTTAATTAGCTTACCAAGATTAATTGGTGTTCATCTCTGAGTATGGCTTGTTAGCCACGGTTTGGAGAATCAAATGAGAGGTTGAACGGAGCTGGGTGTCGGCTGGGATAGAAGGCAAGTGAAGAAAATAAGTGAGTTTTGTCTTTAAATGACATTATTGGTTACTTTTTGTAATAGTAAAAGGTGACTAATTGCATTAGCTGTCTTATCGATTAGGGATGCTGATTGAGTAGGAATGACAGCACATATGGGGTGGCAGCCTTTGGTCAATACCATGGGTGACTTTGACCATGGTCAAATGTAAGTATTAAATGTTATTTTTTTTGGTACTATTCATACTAAATTGCCCATTTTGATTTTATTTCCAAACTTTGATTTACAATTTATAATATAGTCTATCATGTCACATTAATGTTATAAAGAATTTAATATAGTCTTTACAGTGACAAAAAGTCATTATCTTAGAGCTCATACACAAAAAACGTGCTTTAAGGAATTTTTGCACATTTTGAGTCACAGGGTGTTTCTAAGCTCTGTTTTCTTTGAGAACAGTTCTGTTGTGTTCCTTACATGATATTTGATCATGGTATCCAATTTTATATCATTTAGAGGTCATTAGACCTTTAAGGTATTCTTAGAGCACATTTTTACCCTACTTGACCTTGAAGCATGCAAATGCCTGTTCTTTGTGTTGGAGTGTTTTCCAACACTTGTAACATGTTTCGTAATGTGTTAATAAGTTTAGGAGAAAATATTAGGTCCTAAGAAGTTCATTTGGGTATTTATTTACCCTAAACGGTCAAAGGGGTGCAACATCTTGCTTTGTGTTGACCACTGTTGTTCTCAGTTGACTTTTAAGGCATGTTTAGGCCTTAATCAATGTGATTAAATATTAATCCATATTTTATTAGTTTGGGGTATTTCAGAGGTGGTTGTTTGACGGTCCCATAGGTGACTGTCCTGGAATTGTTGTTTGGGGTCCCATAGGTGACCCCGTGTTTGGAATTGTGGTTACCTCCTGTTGAAAGCTCCCTACTGTGGTTTCGGTATTGTTATGTTTTCTGGAAATTCATCAACTGTTCGGTAAAACCTTCTCATCTATTTATTAAAGGCAATGAGCTCTAAAATGTATTTTACAGGTTGAGGTGGAATTTACTCAGTTTTTCTGATTTGTGCGATCCTTTCTGTTTTTGTCTATGTTTTATGATCGCAGGTATGGATGACTAATTGTGGGGATCGGGACAGCAAATCACATAGTTAGGGACTGCGAATAATTAAGGCGATGTTTTGAGTTTCAGTGATTAAGAGATGCTGTGATGCTCTCAAAGTTTTATACATTGAGTATTTATTTTTGCTTCCTCATAACTTGGAGTTAACTTTTGTTTTAGTGTTAATTAGTTCATTAGCCTGGGCACCCATGGGAGTTGGGTGTGGCGGTAATGCCCTGGACGTTTTGAGATCCGCTGCTGTGTTAAAGGTTATGTTCATTTGAGTTTTTGTTAAATGAACTTATTGACATTTATGAATTAGTTTTATTTGAGTTTGAGCTTTGTATTGAGTATTTAATAATGACCCTTTCTGTTCAAGAGTTCCCCATGTTGTTATTGTGTTTTATATGAGGGTTTCTAATGGTTTTTGGTTTCTGTTTACGTTTTAAAAACTGCACTTAAGGACCTGTCCGAACGTCCGTCCGGACATCAATGTTCGGACAGGCCCCGAAAGTTTCAAGGTTTTTCATCCTTTGGCTGTGTCCAGACATCTGTCCGAACTTCTATGTTCGGACAACATGCGAGGACGGGTTTAGCTTGCAAGTCTCGACCTATGTCCGAACTTGCAAGTTCGGACCAATGTTCGGACCACGTAAGAATTTTTCCGAAGTTTTAAAACTCGACTTGTGTCCAAACTTCGAAGTCCGGACACAAGTTCGGACGTTTGGTTTTCCACAGTCTATTTCGCTTCGGCTTGTGTCCGAACTTACCATGTCCGGACACAAGTTCGGACCAACTCTGTTTTGCCCTTTTGGGACTCGTTTGAAGTCTGTTTTTAATGTCGTTTGCGCCGTTAGATTTGTATTTTCATAAGCTAGGTTTTGAGGTAAAAATCCAGGTGTTACACCGATTGTTTATACAATATGGTTTAGTATAGGTTCAGCTAGTAAATATTTTGGTTAAGAATGAGGTGGGTATCCTTACCCTTAGGTGGTGCCGATCTAAGTGGCTGTGCATCAATGGCTGGGCCGGTCAGACGAGGGACCTGCTCCTTCGTCTTCTGACCATGGAAATCCTTCCGCCCCTTCTTCTTATCAAAGAATTTCATGTTGAAGATTTTAGGTTTAGTGACCAATTCCAATTACAGGTAAATAATGGCAACTCATTCTCAATCATAGGTTTCTTACTTCCCCTACTTGTAGTAACCGCCAGAGGTTGCTCCCCCATCTTCTCCTTCAGTGTTCTTCCTTTTCTTTCCTTGCGCCTCTTCCCTAGACTGAGGCATTAACTCCGTTGCTGATGCTGTGTCATAACATTCTTGTAAGGTAGCGAAACGTATTGCTCCCATGGCACCCTGGATGTGAAATTGCAAACCTCCCCTAAATTTCTGAATCTTGACGGTGTCGGAGTAGTCGACCCCTGGAATGTAGTCTAGCAGACTGATAAATCGTGCGTAGTACTGGTCAACTGTTTTGACTCCCTTGGATTAAGGTCTCGAACTCTTGCCTTTTCCTCTGCTTCAAGTGTTCGGGGTAGTACTTCTCCCGCAACACTTCTACGAACGCTGTCCATCCAAAGTTCGGTGTAGCTCTATGGTGGCCCTTCACAGATCGCCACCCAATATCAGCTGCGTCCTTTAGGTTGTACGCGGCGATGTCGACTATCTGGTTTTCTAGTACTCTCACAGCTCTGAAGGCCTTCTGGTGCTCCACTATGAATTTCTCCAGTGCGGTGGGGTCCAGTTCCTCTGAATACGTTGGAACTCTAGCGTCTGCAACGCTCTTCAACCAGTTGGTTTCTCTGGGCTGCGGCGGGTGGGGTATGGCCCCGCAGGTGGAGCTCCTAGCTGCTGCGCGAAGGCTGCCATGGCCGCTGCTAGGCCTGGTACTTCTGGAACATCTGCCGGTGTCTCGCCACCGCGCTCGTTCTGCCCTCCACGTGGTCTTCCTCTTGTCGACATCTATAAGATAGTATATTATTATTTCTACTCGGTTGCTACACCACATTTTCACATTCACAAACACAAACATTGAAGTAAGCTAACTACTAGCAATAAAGATATCCCTAAGATTTTTCTTTCTAAGTCACGAATCATCATAGACGTTTCCCATATCCCATTTCCTATGCTCACTGTTCTTGACTCAGTATCTTTCCATCAGAGCGGTACTCCGCTCTGATACCACTTTTTGTAACACCCCTAATCCTAAACCTGTAATAATAGCGCAAGTCGTAGCATAATAAATAACATTCGCAGCGGAAAATAAAACTATCTATCCTTGGTGTTACACGCCGTTACTCACCCTTGTGAGCAACAAGGCATCCTTACTCCTTCCAACAACTCAACTCCTCACGCTGTGATGAACAAGATACTAAGCACCCTAATATTACAAACCGAATCCAAACTAAATGAGCACCTAACTGAATACAACAAACTCCAAAATACAGTAGATAATAAAACTACAAGTGTTTATTAAAATACATCAGCTACCCTGTTTTCCCGCACTCCGGCTTGTGTCTTCAATCAATAACCTGAAATGTTTTGCCCATTGAAGGGCTCAGCATCGAAATGCTGGTATGCTAAATGTAGTCCTAAGACATCTAGATTCCTTAAGTCGTTTAGCCATCTTGACATTAGATTCTTTACATGAAATACCAGTTTACAATAATAACAGTAATAACTGTAATGCTAAACCAACACATAACAGTGCACCTGCAAATCACATCACATAGTAGTAAACATCAACCAGATAATCAAACACCAATAATCCATAACAATTACCAAACAAGATACGTGTATTAATTAACTGTACTTGTTAGTTGGCCACCTGGCCCTTATCCTTTAAACCAACCACTTAAACTTTTCCAATTAAATTCCACCTCGGACGTCATGTTAAGACAACCCTTAATACTTATAAATGGAACCATTACCAGCTGACCTTATGGCCCTGGATAATTATTTGACCGATCCGGTTGAACCGCTGCACCAACGGTAGTGCCCTCCGCCATCGTCGAATATGGACAATGGATTCCCTTGAGCGACTCCCCATTGAAGTCTCTCGTAGTGATCACGATGCGCAACCAGAAAGTCGAAACAGTCTGGATTCCTCTCTTTATCAGTTAGCCCTTTAGTCAGTGATATGATAACCAAATCCTTGAGTTAAGACTATGACAGTTGACCATCAGTTAGGTTCTCATAATACCTAAAGGTCAGTTAGTCTTGTTCCAGTTTAGATGTATAAACTTCCAGTCATAAGACGTTCGCGTAAAATAAAACGCGATAGTGTTGAGCAATACAGTATACAAATTCATATACATAAATCACAGATATCGCTCTTAACAATAAAACACACAACGTCTGGACCTCAGGAAAATCCTTAGACATTCAGACCACACAATTAACATACCGTTCACCGTGTAACTTGATAGGTGGAAAATTCACGCCTTAACAGTTTCTCCCCGTACGCTGTTATATTTACATGCAATACCGGGTAACGTTAATACAACTATTCACTAAGTATTACAGTACTGTCACTACAAAACTAATCCTCGTAGTATACTAACTCTGTATGTTATTTTATTCCCCCCTGTTATTTAACAGTGGTCCTAGGTAGTTCATCAGTTCGTTATTTTATGTGGTAACCACATGTGATAATGAATTTCCAATTTAAGATATATTTTTATCTTATTAATTATATATCCATAATTATTTCCACTTATTCCATATATCATTATGATTTGGTCATTTTTATTATAACCACAATTATTTTATAAACTTTACATTATACTTCATAATATACCATAATACTTAATTTTAATTCCTTTCTTTATTAAATTACAAAACCCACCTTATAATTTCGGTAATTGTATATTGGACACATTAACTTTTATAAATTGCCAATAACCTTATAACTTTTATAATTTACTAATTATCTATATTAACTTTCAGAAATTTCAAAAAAATATATTAATTTTATAAATTACCGAATGACCACATTATTTTCGGTCTTAACACATAATTCCCTTATATTCACAATTTAACCCCCAAACTTTATATAAGTTACATATTAACTTATAAACTATAGTTTTAATATTTAATTCCCTTAAATAACCGAAATGACCCATGTATTTTTATAAATTACATTTCCACCCCTTGTCCAATTCGGTTTTACATATTAATTTCTATAAATTACATATTCACCCCATAACTTTTATAAACTTAATATTTATGTCATAAATCATTTTAATCCAAAGTTTTTGGTCAACACTTTGACCAAGACTTAATTTCATAATTAATACTTTAATATACCCATAAAATCAATTGTAATTCTGTTATACTTCTAAACCTTCCAATAATTACAAAATAGCCCCAAAACTTTATTAAATGTTATTTTAACACTTAAACACTTGTTTAAATTCACCAAATTTATAATATTAATTCCTACCTTATATTATATCATAACTATGCCAAATAACTCCTTAAACTCTTGGCAATTATATTTGTACCCTATACTTTTCAAAATTTACATTTTAGCCACATTACTTTATAAACTTGCCATTTAAATACTTGTAACTATTTTAATACTTCCAAAATTTATAATATAAGTTAATATACTTATACATTTCAAAAATCACCAAATAACAATATTAACTCTCGGCCTTAAATATCGTTTACCATATAGTTTTAAAACTTGATTTGTACCTTATAATAAATATATATAAATGTATAAGTCATTATAACACTTCTAAAAATTATGCTAATGACTTAGAATGATTATAAACTCAAAATAGAGCATTTAACTCCTAGACAATTCGGTTTAACTATATATGTATCATAATTGATTTTTGTGACACATATTTATAACTTAAGGTAATAATCTGACCTATATGTTTATAATTTATTTTCTTGACAATATAACCCAAAGTATTTTGGCCTTAATTTATTTAGAGGTTATACATAATTTTTATACCAAAGTTTGAAGCTTAAATCAAACTTAAACTTAATAACCTTAATTATAGAAACTTACTCCTTAAATCAAGACAATTCTTGTACTTGATTTCTCTTGAATTCCAAGCTCTCCAAATGCTATCTTGATGAAGAACTTTGGCCTCCTTGTATATATTAGGAGATCCATTTGTTAGACTTCTAACAAGGATATATAAATAAGATTTGGAGTAGTTTTACAAGAGTTTACGTTAGGTTTTTAACACGGTATTTTTGTACACCTTGGGATGATTGTAGATCCAAGTTTCCTTCATGAAATGATGAAGAGAGTATAGATTTAGAAGCTTATAATTATTGGTTATAGGTTAAGGAGTTTACTTAGGATTTTCAACATGAAATATACCTTAACTTGTTCTTGTTTGTTCCTTGTGTTGTTGTTGAATCTAGGAACCTCCTTGGAGAACTAAAGTTTGGCGAAATCTTGGATGGTTGCTAGGTAGATTCTTGTTCAAGACTTAGGAGATTTAACTAGGATTTACATAGAACTGTTGTTAGAGCTTAAGAACCATTAATGGAGCTTAGAAGCTCTAAGGAATTAACTAGCAAATGAAGAAAGAAAAGAGAGGAAATGAGACTTACCAATTTGGTGGAGTGAGGATCAAAAGAGTTTGCTAACTCACATAAGAAGATAAGGGTTTGGCTAGGATAGAATTGTTTTGACACGTTAATTGTCAAATTGTTTAATCTTTCCTTTGTTTATTGTTTGATTGTTTGGCTCAAGAAAATGCCCATAATTGAGGCTAGGTGTCAGCTGATTGACAAGGGAATAAGAGACATTGATTGTCAATTAGAACTAGAAGACAAGAGCTAAGGTAGAATACTATGTCAATTGTTATCTTCTTTCCTAGTCATTTACGGTAATGTATGTATAAGTGGGCAATTGATTTCTTTGTCTTTTGAAACATAAGAACATGCTAGGTTGCTACTTGCTAGGTGTCTTATTTGATTAATTTTAGAGCAATCAAACTTGTTCTTTTCCCCCCTTGAAATCGGCAACTATAGGCTAAACAAGCCATTTGATTTTTGTTTATATTGAACATAGGCATGTGCTTAGTTAGGTTTATGTTTTGTTGACTAATTAATGAGGCAATCAATCCCCCTTTCTCTTGTACAAAATCGGCAGCCACATGCTAGGAATGGGTAGGTTTCATTTGTTTATAGTCTTGTACAAAAGTAGATCTAGCTTTTCCTTATTTAATTGCATTATTTTTCATTTCTTTTCCTAACCAATTCTCTTTTCTGTTTTCTTGCAGGTCATACGGTAATGGAGCTTCATTTGACTTCAATTACTTGATACATTATCATATAGTATAGGTAGGGATGAGTCACCATCCATAAGACATGATTTTTAAGCTAAACTAGTCCAAAATACACTCTAATTGGCGCCCATTATAGAGGTCATATGGGACTGATTTTTAATTTGATTCATGTCACACTATATTGTATTAAGACCATATTGTAACATGTAATAGGTTCCAGCATTTATTTGGTACATTTATACAAAGGTAAAAGGTGAAAGTTCTAAGGTAAAAATGCTGATTTTAGGTACCTTTTTGATCTAAAAATTGGCCCTGTTTGTGCTATGAGTTTGGCACTGGAATAAATTTATTTAGATGGTCAATTTATCCCCTTTTAATATTATCAACTCGTGGCTCCTCAAAAGCTTCAAGGCAATTGCGTAAAACGCGTTTTTATGACACCCGAAGGTGCGTTTTTGTGCTTTAAGGATATTTTAGAAACTAAGTAGTCGCTATGAGTTCCAAGTGTTTATAAACATTGTTTATAGTCAATACTAATATTTTAATGTGTTACATTGAGTTATATGGGGTTATATCAACTCAAGACACAATTTCCGGGCTACCGGGACACTCCCGGGGCAAAAAGGAGCGTTAAGAAATTCCCCTGAGCACTTTGTGTATTTTTGAAAAAGTAGCTTGAGCATTCTCTTTAGAATTATGAATATTAATGATAGTAACTCTAAGAATGATTTATATAGGAGTTCGTGCCACCTCGGCACCTCTCCGGGGCATTCCCGGGCCTTTTTGGGGCCCCCATCGGGAACTTCCGAGCACTTTGTATTTAACTGGGAATCTAGCATGAGAATTTACCTTATATGTTTATTAAAGTATTATTGTGCATTTGGAATGAAGTGTAAAGGTATTTCTGGGACTTTCGGGCCTTAAGGGCCCTTAAGGGAACTCCCGGGCATTTTGTATTTCTTCTCAGTTCTAACTTAGGACCTATGTTTTAAAGATCATATAATTATCCTTAGTTAACTTGGTATGAGTTTTAAAGCTTATATAATTGCTTAGCTTAAGGTCGGGCTTTAACGCTCGTTTATGACCTTAAGGAGTTTAGGTGTGTTTTAAACGCCTGATTGCTTATATGTTTTCTTAGGGTTTAATAATCCCCTAAATAATACTTATTTACCATTATTTAATTATTTAAATGTTAGGGGTATTTCAGTCTACCCCCTTAAAAGGACTTCGTCCCGAAGTCATAACTTCTACTTACACATCTTATGAAATCAAGTTCCTCATATCTATTCCCTGTATACTTACCATTCCTGGGTGTCAATACTATACTGACACCTCTACATTCCATCAGTAGTCCAAGTATATGTAACTCGAATAAACCCATATCCTTTGTTCGTGATAATCAATGTAATCACAGCATAAGTAACTTGATAAATACTGTAAAGCAAGTAAGTGTGCTTTTATTAACCATCCAAGTATTACATAGAACACAACAATAACCATCCAAGTGTCACATAGGACATATCAATACCAAGTGTTACATAGAACACAACAATAACCATCTAGGTGTCACGTAGGACTCATCAATACCAAGTGTTACATAGAACACATCCATAACCAAGTGTTACATAGAACACATCAATAACCATCTAACCAATTGCACACATGCGCAATAATCAAACACAAACAACCAAATACAAAACCAGTATAGACTGCAGATATGCAAGTAGCATGTGGTGCTCTACCCCCCTTAAAAAGGGTTACGCCCACGTACCCCCACAAGTATACACAACTACACGAAAAGTGACAGATACTTGTCTCGTATGGAGTCCTCTAACTCCCATGTCGCCTCCTCAAAGTCGTGGTTTGACCATAGAACCTTGACCATTCTAATGGTCTTGTTCCTGTTCTCCCTAGTCTTGGAGTCTAAGATGTGAACTGGGGTCTCCTCATATCTAAGTGTAGGATCTAGCTCGAGTGTCTCGGGCTCTAAGATATGTGATGGGTGAGGCACACACTACTTTAGCTGAGAAATGTGAAACACATTGTGCACTCTCCCAAGCTCAACAGGTAAATCTAATCTGTAAGCTAATGGGCCCACTCGCTCCGTCATAAGATACGGTCCTACATACTTCGGGCTAAGCTTGCCCTTCTGCCCAAATCTAAAAATTCCCTTCATAGGTGAAACTCTGAGGAAGACTCGGTCGCCTACTGCGAACTGGAGGTCTCTCCTACGGACATCAGCATATGACTTCTCTCTATCCTGGGCTATCTTCATGTTCTTGCGTATTTGTACAATATCCTCTTTCATCTGGTCTATGTACTCTGGCCCTAAGATGATATTTTCACTGGCTTCGTCCCAACATAGTGGTGTCCTACATGGCCTGCCGTACAATGCCTGGAATGGTGGCATCTGAATGGATGTATGATAACTGTTGTTGTACGCAAACTCGATCAAATGCAGTCGATCTATCTAGCTTTCCTAGAAGTCTAAGGCACAAGCTCTAAGCATGTCCTCTAAAGTCTGAATTGTTCTTTCACTCTGACCATCTGTCTGTGGATGAAAGGCTGTACTTAGCTTCAGCTTCATACCCAATGCCTCCTGAACTTGCTGCCAAAATCTAGAAACAAATCTAGAATCCCTAACTGATACAATAGACTTAGGTACCCGGTGGTGTCTGATGATCTCCCTCTGGAAGAGGTCCGCCAGCTTGGTGACTTTCCAAGTGTCCTTGACAGGAATGAACTTTGCTACCTTTGTTAGCCTGTCGACGATGACCCATATCATGTTAGCACCTCCTCTAGTTGGTGGAAGACCTACTACGAAATCCATGGATATATCCTCGAACTTCCAATATGGAATGGGCATCGGCTGTACTAAACCACCCGGTCTTCGGTGCTCAAACTTTACTTTCTGACACATCATACATCTCGCTACAAACTCTGCAACATCTTCCTTCATACCACTCCACCAGAAATGTAATTTCAAATCCTTGTACATCTTCGATGATCCTTGGTGTACTGATAAGGATGAGCAATGAGCTTCCTGTAGTATCTTTTCCTTCAAGTCGGGGCTGGACTCTAGAATGCACAAACGGCCATTCAGTCTAATTAACCCATCTTCACTGAGTACAAAATCATATTTTTGTCTCTCAAAGATACTGTCGGTCAACTGCTGCCTGATAGTCTTCATGTACTGGTCACTATCCTGAGCACAACGTACCTCCTTGATGAGGCCGTTGTCTCCTGTCATGGCAAATAAGGAATGAGCTCTACGGCTCAGGGCGTCAGCAACAACATTTGCCTTACCCTCCTTGTACCTGAGGTCGATATCGTAGTCCTTCAGAAACTCGACCCATCGCCTCTGTCTCATGTTCAGTTCCTTCTGTGTGAATAGATGCTGAAGGCTCTTATGATCTGAGTAGACTATCACTGTAACTCCATATAAGTAGTGGCGCCAGATCTTCAGTGCGAACACTACTGCTCCTAATTCCAAGTCATGAGTCGGGTAATTCTCTTCGTGTTTCTTCAGCTGTCATAATGCATAAGCTATAACCTTACCATTCTGCATGAGTACACACCCTATCCCTGTGCCTGAGGCATCGCAATAAACTTCAAACCCGTCGGTCCCCTCTGGAATGGTGAGTATGGGTGCCAACGTCAGTAGGTCCTTCAATGTCTGAAAGGAACGCTCGCAATCCGCTGTCCATACAAATGGAGAATCTCTCTTCATCAGGCTAGTCATTGGTTTTGCCAGTTTGGAGAAGTCTTGAACAAATATGCGGTAGTAACCAGCTAATCCCAAGAAACTATGGATATCTGTCACTGTCTTCGGTCTCGGCCAAGTCTTAACTACCTCAATCTTCGCAGGGTCTACAGATATACCGCTGGCTGATATTACATTCCCTAGAAAAGATACACTGTCTAACCAGAAATCACACTTCGAAAGCTTGGCATACAATTGGTTCTCTCTCATCGTCTGTAAAACTTGCCTCAGATGCACCTCGTGCTCGTCCTTGGTCTTAGAATAGACTAGAATGTCGTTGATTAACACTACCACTGATGAGTCTAACTGCTCCCTGAATAACCGGTTCATAAGATCCATGAATATAGGTGGGGCGTTCGACAAGACAAATTAATGGCATAACTGTGAACTCCTAGTGCCCATAACGAGTCCGAAAAGTTGTCTTCTCTATATCTTCATCAGCTATCTGTATCTGGTGGTATCCTGATCTCAGATCGATCTTCGAGAAAACTGTCGCACCTCTTAATTGGTCGAACAGATCGTCAATCCGTGGTAGCTCCCTGTAGTCAATGCAAAGTCGCATGCTACCATCCTTTTTCTTCACAAATAGAACTGGTGCTCCCCATGGTGATACACTCGGTCTGATGTAACCTTTGTCAAGTAGATCTTCTAACTGAATCTTCAGCTCTTTCATTTCTACTGGTGCCATCCTGTAAGGTGCTTTAGCAATAGGCCCCGTGCCTGGTATTAAGTCGATGGAGAGCTTCACATCTCTCTTGGGTGGCATCCCTAGTAACTCTTCTGGAAATAAATCTGGGAAATCTGAAACTACTGGTATGTCTGACTGTGTCTTCTCTTCTTGCCTCATGTCCTGAACGTAGCACAAATAGACTGGCTGTCCCTTCTTTACCTTCTTCATCAAAGTTACTGCATATACTAATTTGAAAGTAGGTTCTCTTGGAGTACTGCGATACGAAACTGTCTTTCCCTTCGAGCTCTTCAGTAGTAATCTATGATCTGCGCAATGTAGTTGTCCCTTGTACTTCTGTAGCCAATCCATGCCCATGATGATATCAAATCCCAAATTATCCAGCTCAATCAAATCCGCGTGAAACTCTTCATCCATGATATTAATTTGAACTCCCTTGTGAAATTTCATGCACTTCACTCTCTCCTTCGTCGGTAGTGTGACTAGGAAATCTGAGAAAGGTTCAGGGGTTGTCTCTAACTTCCTTGCTAATGCAGAGGATATAAAGGAGTGAGACGCTCCTGAATCGAATAGTATCGAAGCACTCATGCCATTTACTGTGAAGGTTCCCATGATAACATTCCCCTTATCCTTGGCCGCGGTCTTGTCCAACACATTCAGCACCGCTCCTCTATTAGACTCGTGGCCTGGGGTTAACAATTCGTAAGATAGTGAGGTTGGGTGTATGTCTCAAAGGAATTAAAATGCCATTCATTAATCCAATGATTCTCACATACAATTTCCATAATTACATCAATATTGCCTAAAAGTTAAATTCAACCGTCCCGGTTTCAAATGTGTAGTATTTACTAAGGCTGATGGGGCTGTATTCAACTTAATACCCTTAATCCCAAGGTACACTAATCTGGATTCTCCACTAAATATCAATACATCTCCTGACTTCAAAATAATCTTGCTCACCTTGTCCATCCTCTTCTGATCACCGTATAAAAACTCAGCATCATCTCCAATGGAGAATGATACAACTGTTATCCCTCTGGTAATTGACTCAGTTGTCTCATCTCGGTCCTGGTGTAATCCAAGCTTCCCTCCTTTCTCATAGAAGTTCATAATACAAACGTCGGCTCTCATAGCCGGTATGTGGTTTGTCTCTAATTGTTGTGCAATCTTGACCGCTTCTGTCACCAAAGTTTGGAAACTATCGGGTACCCTAGGAACTAGTGCTCCATCTATCTTTCTTACTTCTCTATACAACCTAGTTTGTGGATCTCAATCCTTACCCATACACATCATATATAATTTAAGTTTTGATCCCCTCTCATATCCTAGAGTGTAAAATCTTCCAGGGCCTATTCCCAAGGTTCTACATATATTTACAATAGCTATTTGTTCATCTAGATTTAGATATTTCTTGAGTAAGATCATGCTGGGTCGAAGTACTTGGCACTCTGCCTCTGGATATTCCCGACCTTCGCTCATAGGCTCAGGTGATCTCGGTCTCATAGGTAAGGGAAAACAACTGTCATTGACCAAGTTTGACCACGTTTGACCAGGGAAATTACCATTTTACCCTTGTGGTCTTTTCTTTTATCCTAACTCATTTATTAACCAATTTAACTCTAATTAATTTCTAATTTTCGCAACTAATTTACCTACAGATTTTTTAACATCAAAAATCATTTTAAACATCTCTAAATCACCAGATTTAATTATCTAATGTTATAGTATATATATACCACCCTTTATTTACCTTAAATATACCAAAAACCTTATAAATTCCTTATAACACTTATAAACTCTTTATAAATTGTAAACTTAATTCTACAATTATTTTCTCATCATCTAAAATCTCAAAAATTCCATATTGACCTCATATATTTTCGGTAATCACCATTATGTACTAAAACTTCTTAAATTTTACATATTACTCTTAATTACTCTAATTCCTTCAATTTAACTTAGTTAGATAATTTTTCTAACTCATATATAACCTCCAAATTTTCGGCACCATATAAATTATAGTATATGAATTTTTCTTGTATATTATGATAGCTTATATTAAAGCTTATATCATAAGGAGTATAAATCTATTCTTAGATTTAATAAACATTAACTTTAAATAAGCTAAAAACTGAATATTAATCACCAAAATTTTGGCAATAAATAATAAGATGAACAATATGTTAGATCATATATAGATCAACAATTAGAACCTTGAAATAGGTAGTTGTAGGATTTACCTTGTATATTAACCATTAGCTTAATATTTAAGCTTGATTACCTTAGAAATTTTGACAGCAATTTGCTAGAAAAATTGGCTCAAAAATTATACAATAAGATGAAGAATAAGATGGGTTAGTATCCCATGCCAATCGGCTGTAACAAAAACCAAAGAACAAGAAGTTTTCAAGAAGGCGATGTTTTACCTCGAGAATCAAAGACACTTCTTCGTGGTTTTTCCTGAGAATCTGGGAGCTCATGAGCTATGGTTGTAAATCTCTTGAAAATAGGATTCCAACGAGCTATCAAGCTTGTGATTTGGAGTTAGGACGAGAAAATTATGATTTCTACAAGGCAAGGTGTTCTTTAAGGCACCAACCTAAGAACATTTGAGTTGCTTTGTGTTGTTTCTTCAATGAGAGGAGGAGATACGACCTTGGGAGATCTCATATGACAGGTAAGAGTCTGATTAATGATTCACTAAGGGGACAAGATGATTTGGCAATTAAAGAAAGTCTTAGTTGTTGAAATAGTGAATTTAAAAGCATTTTGGAGCCTTGGTGAGTCATCCCAATGTCGGCAGCCCTATGCCTCATTTGATCTAATTTTTTTTGTTTTTCCTTGTATTTATGTAACATTTTATGTATTAAACTAGTTCATAAGGACTTATACCATGTGTTAGGTATGTTACATAGCCAAAAATGCCTTAAAACACATTTTATGTGCTTCTGGGTTCACATTGATTATGCAATTTGTTTTGGCTAGTTTAAATGTGTTCTTAGTAGATTTAAAACCTTTATATACTTTTTTGTGAAATAGCATGTTGCTCATTCCAATTTAAACCAAGTCGTTTAGTGGTTTCTTCTTGACTTTCGTCAGTTTAGTACCTGTTTTGTGTGGACTTGTATACTTGTTTTATGTGTATACGCAATGGTTCCTATGACCATTTTATTGTTGTTCCCTTGTTCCTTATTGGTATTTAAGCTCATTAGCCTTTTAGTTCCATGTATACATGCTTAAAGCACATTTTTCCTTAAAGCACATTTTTGTGCTCTAAGGTGCGTTTTCGGTTTAAACGCTAATTCTGCTTAATGCGTATTACTAAACTTAGAGGTATTTCACATTTGAAATCTCTTGGGAACTTATTGGTAGTTCCCTATTTTATTTGTGCTATTTAAAACACCTTTTTCTCTAATTGTTCTTAAAGTATGTTTTGGTGTAAATTGTTGTTTAACACTTCATCTAATGTTTCTAAGGCACGTTCTAGCCTTAGTATATCCTAATTAGATAGTTCATTAATATATTAAGGTTTGGGGTATTTCATAAATGAACCCCACTTGAGTTGTGGTAATAATGTGCTTTTACGGTAATAATGCAAGTGAGAAAATATTTATGAAATTAATGCTTGATTTAAGGGCTAGTGCCAAGTGTTTAAGTTATTACCTTGTGTGGTGCTTAATGAGATTTTGCTTGAGTAAAGAGGAAATTTTGTGTGCTGATAGAACCCTTGTGGTTTGGCTAGTTTTAGGATGGTTAAAATGGTGGTATGAGTTTTGGGCAATGTTAGAAAAGTAGCCAGACTATGGTGAAATTCCGGTAGAAATCTAAGAGATTTTAGTGATGTTTTGAGTGAAGTATAACCTAGGGTTATCTAGGTATGAATGGAGATTGAATTGAGTTAGTGAACCACCTTGGGAATGCTTGTTTAAGGATAGAATATTTGATGCAAAAATCTGTAGCATAAAGTTGTTTAAGTGCCTTGGGAGTTTTGGAAAAGGATGAGGAGTTAAGGCTTTAGGAGTGAGGCATGAACCTTGGCATGAGGAGTGCATTGTCTTGGAATATTTTGAATGGTCAAATAGAGTGAGAACAATAATGCAAGTGCCAAGGGGTAAAAATCTGTAGCACAAGTGTGCAAAATGTAACACTGAGAATGGAAATTTGTGAATTTGAGCAAGAATTTGAGTAGGGAATAAACTTATGATTTGAAGAGGTTTAGAGCATGTTTTAAGGTGTTTAAGCATGTAGGAAACATGTGGGAAGATTAGGGGTGAATTAGGGGTTGAAAACTGATCAAAAACTGTAAATTTTGACAGTTCCAAGGGTGGTCCGGGTTTACAAATCGGTACACAAACCCGGACCACATCAAAAAAGCACCCGAGAGTGAATCCAGGGGTAGGTCCGGGTTTATATCCCAGGACACAAACCCGGACCACATGTAAAAACTTGCCAGAAGTGTTTTAAAGTGTCCTAATGATGGGGAAGTGAATGGTAATGGTTTTAGATGATGTTTAGGCCTTTTTTGGGGACATGTAAAGGTCCTAAGAAGGGTAAATAAGTGCTAGGAATCAATGTGAAGTAAGAGCTCAAGTTAACAAGAGTAAAACCGAGTTAATGGGGCAACGGGGTAAGTACGGGAGTAGCATTTAATTATGTACCGTATGAGCTTAGTATTAATAATAATGTTTGGAACATTATCAGAGGATCGCGTGCGTAACCGAGCATGGTGAGTATACACGTAAAGTAAAACCCCGGTGAAAGGTATGATTTCTTATGCCCCGTATGCTAACCGAGTTACCTGATGTGTGGTTTGTGTTCCGGCTTAATCAAGAATTAAGCATGAAATAATCCTTGTTTGATTATGTATGCCTTTTGTATGTTGTATAGCTAACATACTTGTAATGCCGGTGTGGTCTAACGTAGTGTGTAGACCGACTCAAGGGAGTAGCGATTGACTAGAAACTCATAGATCGGTAGCTTCCAAAAAATAATGGAAACGTGCAAAACACAAGCTAAATCGTATTAGGTATAATGATAAGCAAACAATAACTCACTAGATGTAAGGAGATGAACGGGTTTGAGTAAACATCCGATAACGGTTAGGAACCAATAAGAAACAATCCACAAAACAATAAATGTGGAAGAGTAAATGACTCCGTCTAGAGGATAGTAGATTTTAAAGATGTGAACTTGTAAGAAAGGTAAAGAGACCTAAGGGATTATTTAACTCCCTTGAGACATGGTCGACCTCTTATATGAGGATTTTACCTGGTATGAGAAAATAACCGAAGTATAAAGTGAAATGTAAGGTAACCCATAACCTAGATTAACTCGAACTTAAGTAATGTTCCCAAAGTCATTAGAAACATCGAGAGCGATGCTTCTAGACTAATATACATAATTATATTATTACTCCGAGAGAGGAGTGGTATGGGAATGTGAAAGTGTGAGAGTTCGGACCTATGAGAAAGTGTAGGAACTAAGAGAGAGTTTCCAGGAGCTAGTCGAACTATGCTCGGAGCCATGAGTTTTTGGCTAAGTATGTATGGGAGAGAAACAAGCGAGAAGAGCGTAGAGACCTGTAATGTCTCGAGACTACGTGAGCTTAAGTATTAGTAACCCAAGAGTGTGGGAGATATAGTAACCCAAGAGTGTGGGTGAGATAAGTATAAGTAACCCAAGAGAGTGGGTGAGTATAAGAATGAGTAACCCAAGAAATGGGTGAGAACAAGAATAAGTAACCCGAGTGAATGGGTGAGTTATTGAATAAGTAACCAAGGCATAGTGAGGTATAACCCTCAAGGCCTAAGAGTAACCGATACAACTAACAACCTTGGTATGTTAGTTAAGGATTGTATTCCATGGTTGAATGTGAATCCTTGTGTAGTAATACATATGTAATGTACTGCTATGTTGCCATGTTGATTGAATTAAAAGAATCTCATCTCTCGACAAATAGAGGCGTACCCCGGTTAGCACGTGGAGTATGCGAATTTCATATGCAGCGTTAAGCTGAGCCCCTAGGGGCATCGTTTTTATTTTTCAGGTGCACTGAAGACGATACCGTTCAAGAGTAGGACAGGGTCAGTGGTTAGCATGGGTAGTTTAGATTTAATTACTTATGTAATCGAAAGTGTAAGACCGAATATGTTATCGCGCCAATATTGTAAACTCGGTATAGAAAAGAATGGAAATGAGATTTGTATATGTGACTCGGTTAGAGATGTTTGAGTAATGTATTTGTATTGAGCTCTCGGTTATTCCGGTCCATCAGACCGAAGCTGTATGTGAGATAGGCCTGGTTAGCCACATGGGTGGCTAACGACATTGTATCACCCTCTGTTGTAATAGAGTTCCGCTGCGTGAGTAAGGGCAAATTGTGACAGTTTAAGAGGTAATGACGAGTTTAACGGATGGGGTGTTACACCTTTTCTCTATCCCACTCAGCTTCTCATCGTCAGTTGCGTTATTTCCAGAGCGACAATTTTCTCCTCTCCTCCCCAAGTTCTCTTGTTGCTGATTTTAGGAATTCGATTGTTACTGTGGCCTTGTGGTGTGCGGTTGTTGGTTTTCCTCCTCTGCAGTGCGCTCTGTTCCAGATCTCATGTTTGATTTGTGGGATTGTTAGTCGATTTCAGAATATTGTTCCCTCCTCCCTTTGCTGATTTGAGTGTTGTGTTGTGTTTGTTCAGTGGCTATACGTTTGTGTCAGCTTGGGAATTGTTGTGGGGCTTCTTCCTCTATGAATCCTGAAGTTTTCTACATTGATTCAAGGTAGGTGGTGATCTGATTTGGTGTTGAAATACCCCTAAATTAATTTAAATTAATTTAGGGGATTTCTTTTATTAAACCTTTAATAATACTATTAAGTATTAAATTATTATATGGAATTATGAGTATTAAATTAGTACAAGGAATTATGAATATTATTATTGTATGGAATTATGAGTATTAATATTATATGGAATTATGGAAATTAATTTAGGGGATTCCTCCTATTTAACTCTAAGGAATAATTTAATATTTAATTATTATATATTATTATATAGTATTATGATTTAATAACAAGATTTATAAGTCAATAAATCTTGGAAAAATTCTTAGACACTCCAACTATATTATAACATTTTAGAAATATTGGGAGCATTGATTTGGAACATAAAAGTCAATATAAAATCCTAGGAACCTTAAAGCTTGTTAAGCCTTGCTAGGGTTGACTTTTTGAGAATGGTCAAACCAGCCCATGGAACCTATACCAATAAATAGGTTATGGAAAACCATGAATATCGATAAAAAGAACGTCAAAAACGGATCATCCTAGCCAAAGTTATGATAGATTGAAGTTTAGAGCCAAAATTTTAATGACTGCCACGTGTCAAGCTCACACGCGCCAGGACTTGGGCGATCTCTGTTTCCCTGAATTTCGATAACAGATTTCTGTGTTTAGCCCTAACTTTGGACGGCTATATCACACTCATCTTTCAATATTTTTCCATGCCGTCTTCTTCATTCTCTTCTCCAAAATGGTCCTTTCCAACCATGACTCACACATACTTAATTCGTACATCAGCCGCAAATCTGGACCTAAAAGTTGACCCCTTGCGAAACTTGTACCCAGAATCCCAGTTTCTCATCGAATGCAGGGTAACTTTCGTTGATCATAACCCCTTCGTTTCTGAACCAAAATTTGATTTCTTTAGCTCGTTTTAAAGATCTCTAATCCTCTACAATTTTCATGTTTATGCCCAAGTCTGATTCGTAACCGGTTGGAAGGTATAGATGTCTTAAGTTTCGGTTTCGCCAGCACATAAAATCATACCGAAACAGTAAGGTATAAACTCGTGACTTGCGACCTTAATTTCTTTCTTTGTGTTGCGAGTTAGGATTAGTTCTTGTTATCAATATGTAGAGGTAAGTTTGCTCTTTCGATTAAGCCCTTATGCATAGCCTAACTCGATCTGTACTGCAAGTTATAGATCCTCAAAGTTGGCTTGGTGCACTGCTCGAAAACTCGAATTTTTCCAGATTTCCGAATTCGAAATCACTCAATTCGCACAACTCCGGTAAGTTTCCGATCAATTGCTCCGTTATTGTCATTCGAAATCAAGTTACCGGTCTAACCCATGTCTCAATTTAATCAATTACGTGTTAGATTAGGAGAATTTGATAGAATTGAGTCCGAATCGAATTCTGTTTCCAGGAAGAACCCTAACTTCGAACTAAATTCGAAATGCACTGAATACCGCATTATAATTGGGGAAATTAGCATCATTAGAACCGGAATTTGATTTCGAAACTATAGAAACAAGAATCACTCGATTTGGTTCGGTAGATTGTGAGGAATAGGCGGATTAGTACTCGAATCGGGTTAAGGGTTGGCTGAAGAACTCGGCGATTCTCGGCCGTCCGATCGTAGTTAAAAGAAACGGACGGCCGAGATTAAAACGTTCCAGAATAAGTTTATAAAGGTTTTTATAAATTTCAGTAAATAACCCTAACTTGTTGAATTTATTTAAATACCTTCCCGAATGTATTTTGACTTGAAATTTTAACCATAGATTCCTTATTTAATCTAGTTTATTTTGATGTAAATTATTATGGTTTTGGAGTTTTTAAACATAAGTTATGATTTTTACAATTTACGGGTTTTCTGGAATTATTTGGCTAAATTAAAACGGTATTTTTATGAAATAAAAATTTATAATATGTCTAAAATGTTATAGTTACTGTATATTAAATTGGGGGATTTTTGGGCAATGGTAAAAGGTTTTAAAAATTGTGTTTATGAGTTTTTCATAAGAATAACCTATAATATAAGGTTTTTAATGTAACCAAAAATTAAAGTATGGTTTGTTAATTAACTTTTAAGCTGGGGAAAATAAGGGAAGCTAAATTAAAATTTTATAACAGTAAGTTTATAAATGTTTTGGTATTAGTTTTTAAGAGAAGTGAAATTATTTACATATATGTATATATATATACATATTTAAGTAGAAACTTATGTAAATCGAGGAATTTAATTATTTTACGTTTTGTTTATTATATTATATGGGAGTTAATATTTTTAATTAAAACTAAGGGAAATATGAATATATATATATACATATATATATATATATATACATATATAAAAGGGAATAAAGTAGTAACTTAGAGTAAAGCAAGGAACTAATAAGTTAACACTTATAATAACTAAATATTATAAGAGCTAGTATCCTAAGATATAGTTAAAGGAAATACTTTATGAAACATACATGGAAAGCAGTTAGTAATAAGATAGTTTAAATATAATAAGTTACGTAGGGAATGTCTTAATTAAATTCTAATACAGGTATACTTATATATTAAATAAATAGAGGAAAACACTTTATTTATAAACCGTATATCGGTTGTAGTTATGCCTAAAAGTTATTAAACATAATTAAATACAATAAAACTACATAAATAATGTTTTGAACAAATCCTAGTATATATAAGTATATACACATTAAACATAATAAAATTAAATACCTTATAGGAAATATAATACGAAGGAATTAATAAGTTAAACTAAACCTCTACATAATACTAATAGAAGAATATTATATGAGGTGGTATTAAATTATAGTAATGTATTAGGCTTAAAGAGTTACCTTTGAATTTCCAAGGTTTATATGTAAACCATATTAAAATATATGTATAGTATTATTTGTCAATGATCAGAATGTAAATCTAAAATTGGGATTAAGTAATTAATAAGTTAAAACTTAGGAAAATTGTGATTAGATTACATAAAATGTTGCACAAATAGATCTTATTCTATAATTAATGATAAACAAATGTAATACGATTACATCTAAATATTCTTAATATATAAACCATAATAAAATAAGTAAAATACTTTTACATCTAAATGTGAGGTGGATTAGTAAGTCTAGATTTAATCATTTCTTAACATTTATGGTATTGAAATATAACTTAATGTTTTAAGATAGAATCATTAAAAGGATTATGATATAATCTATATTAAACGATGATTTGGAAATTTATCTAAATAATTATCCTTAAGTTTCTTAGAATTAGATAAGCCATATAAAATACATTTAATACCAATATTCAGGATGTGAGTTTACAGTTAAGTGAGGTATTTAGTAGTGAGAATTTATAGGAAGGTTTATAAATAGGAATTTGATACTTAAAACCTTTGAACCTTTTATTAGATAAAATTAAGTTACATAAGATATTATATTGATATACTTTACGGTAATGGGAAGTAGTGATGGGTTATCTGAATAAAAAAATATGAGAATTTTCATAATAGATTATCTTATTAAATAATTAACAATTTCACTTATGAACCAGAATTTAATTCTCTGATAAATTCTACTCTAGGTAGCTATATTGTCCATCCTAAATACAATAAAGGAAATTAATTTATTAGGTTATTCCTTTGAAACCTTAGGTTTTGTAAAACAATTTAAAACGTATTTAAGGCTTAAGTTTAATGAAGTTTAGTACAAAGGATTATGCATAGTCTATAGAGAGAATGTGTGTAAAAATAAAACATTTAGGAAATTAAATGTAAGTAAGGATACATAAAAGGTTATACTAAACACCTTATTGTATAGGTAATAATAAAAACATAATATACCTTGTGAATGCTAAATGTAAGATTAATTCGTTAAATCTAAGTTAACTATAGTATAGTTATTCAGGATGAGAAGCAATTTAACATCTTATGACAAGTTTATTAGATGGTTGTAATTAAAAGTCATTCTGAACTAAGGGTATGATAATTGAGTTTAGTGGCTCAACTAAGTTATAATAAAATGTATCTACAACACTATGATTCCAATATACAAGATGTAGATCTTAATTAAGTTAAGGGGAAACTTAATCATGATGGTTTATTTGGTAATATTGTTAAAGTACATAATCATTACATTTTGAATTAATAGTATAGTATTCTAAGATAAACCTATTGTGGGTCATAATACAATGTTTATTCTAGAGTAAGAGTAAAAGTATTGAGCTTAAGAATTGTTATTGAAATTCTAAGATTGATTGAATAACATATAACGCACTTATGTTATAAAGGTCTTTAATGTGAGAATTATGGTTAAGTATGGGTAAAGTGGATAAGAGTGGAACAATTAGCAAGTGTTAATAAAATACATTCCTTGGTCTTACAACCTTGAGTTATACAACATTCTAAGACAAGTCAAAGGGTGTACATAACATTTAAGTGAGGGCTTAAAAGACAATTGGGACTTAGAAATAAGAGTGAGGAGTTTATTTAAGCTTAACGTAGGCTACAAGTGATTGATGATAGACTACCTTTAATATTCTTCAGAGTACTGTTGATTGTTTGCGCAAGTTGACTTGAACTGCTACAGCGTTATCCAGGTACAATTTCTCGAACTCATATGCTTGCTAACCGACTTAAGGGATGTTTTTGAAAAACGCTAACTGAGCCTAGAGGGTTTTATTAAGGAAAAATGGTTTGTGTGACTAACTCAGCCTGTATGACTAACTGAGCCTTGGATGAACAACACACATGGTTATTGGTTTCTTCTTTCGGGTTATTTCATTAGATATTATCTGCCCGGGGTTTACGTCTCTGCACTCTGTAGGACTGAGTGTTTTGGTATCACTCTGGTGCAGTTAATGGTCTTGTGGAATTTTTGGAAATATCAATCTTGGTAATTCTTCTTGACTCTGGATATCGTTTCATCCATGAGCTGGGTCTTGTTTGGGTGGCGTGCGCACGTCTTCATCGGCAACAGAGAGGGGCTATATATCCCCTGTCCCATAAGGGACGTTGTAGACAGAGAGGGGCTGTATATCCCCTGTCCTTAGTTGTAACGCCCCGGTTTACCACCACCATTTACTTAGTCATTTTTTTTAAAAGAAACGTGCCATAACTGAAATATCATCATTAACTTGTATTATACATGCGTCAGTCTTTTACATAAGGTCCCCAAATACTATCACCGGGGTGTTACCACCACACTTACCAAAGACTAGTAAGTGTAAGGCTATTACCACCACCATCCCTTCATTAGCTATCTTACAACGCTGTTCCCCTACCAAAAGAGTGACACAACCAACCTGTCACTTTACACCTTAGTACCAAAAGACCCCTTCCAGCCAACTACTATGTTAGCTCCTACTCCTATTTTACACCAAAAGCAAGGGGTATCAAAGACTATTACATCATTAGCAACTTAGCATGGGACTACTTCCATGTACTCATAAATAGTGGAAACTTCATAGGTAATGGGCTGACTACTGCCATTCTCCGGGTGCCTAAAACCCTGTATTTTCTTGTTCCACTCCTCAAGCACTATCTCGGTGACCCCAGGCTGTATACTCCTACGATAGGTGACAAATATGAAAATATAGAATGAAATACCCCAAACCTTAATATGTTAATTAAATATGTGATTATTATTTTCTAAGGCTAATTAAGTCCTTAAGATTATTGGTGAAGAAATAAAAACCAAAAAGAAAAAGGAAATGCGTAAAAGTCACAAAACGGGAAAACGCGTTTTAATTATTTTGGGAGGTATATAACCTTCACTAGGGTTATAAATATATTTTTTTTATACCCTAATTAAATACTAAGGACATGTGGGAAAAAAAAATTCCGGAAGAAAACGGATTCAAATAATGCGTTAAGACGCTAACGGAGTCTAAAGCACGTTTTTTCGAGAATACCCGAAAACGTGACTTTAAACAGTCAAACGACCCCGTAAAAATTATAGTTGATCATATAACTGTAAATAAACATTAATGGGAGGATAATAACCATTAAAATTAAATAAACGAGAAAATTCCGGAAAACGGACCCGGTTAGTGAATAGTGCTAAAACCGGGTAAATTAATGGGCGTTTTCTGTAAAAGACGAAAACGTTCCAGTGTGTATATATTAGTGGGCCGGTTTTTATTAATGTAGACAGCCCCTCACACTTGACTAGTTAGCTAATTAAATAAGTCAAAAAGCAAAAAGTAACTTATACCCCACCACACTCTCTTTCCTCCTTTATTTCTTTTTCCTCTCTTCTCTTTCCTCTCTTTCTTTCTTCTCCACGATTCCCTTCTTCTCCCTCCTGGTTGCAGCCGATTGTGCAGCTCTCCCCTCTCCTTCCATGGCTTCTCATCTTCCTCCTCATGCTCTAGCCAACTCCAAGCTCCAAATACAAAACAAATTACATATTTGAACTCTCCTCATCCTCCTCTACCTTTCCCTCTTTTCGGAATTTCAAAAGGGTGAGTTTCATCTCCATGGGTTTTTCCCATTTTGTAACACCCCTACTACGCACAACACATCACTTGAAATCGCAGCGGAAAATAAACGACTAAACAGTAACTAAATGCTTCGGTGCTACAACGCCGTCAACCACCCACGTGGTTGGCAAGGCAGAATAAATACAAGTGTACCGGTCTGATGATCAGACTCCCGAGCATAAAACTAAACCATAAATACATCATATACAATACCGAGTGTTTACATATTCATCACTGTATCACATCACTGTTAACTGCCACAACCAAATGTATAACATGCCACGGGAGCACAGGCGCATCCCGGGCCAACATCCAAAAGTATACAAAAGTAAACCTGCATCCTAGGATCTAAAGCCACTCCGCTTCTTCGATCATCATCCTGCAGTATAAGAAATATGGATCCCCCGAGGGGGTCAGCAACCCTTGGCTGGTATGGCTAACGCGCAGCCCATCGGCTACCGGGATACGCGCAACTAATTGTCATGATAACATGGCATTCATTTATATACATAACATAACATAACATGTGGCATAGCAACAATAGTGCACAGCACAACAACACACACATAGTGGATCTTCGTTCCACAATAACAAACCACAAGGGTCAAATAACACAAGAGCCTAGAGAGTGATTCACTCTCATGTTAAGCTCGTTAAACACACTCATTACCGTTCTGTTAGACGAACGAGTAACTTAAGTCACAGATGGTTCGGATTTAGTGACCCGAACACACCACACAAACACATGTTCCCACTAAACCGATCATAAGTCAGAATAGGTAAGCTTTGGAAGAAGCTAGCGGGAGATCGAACGCCAAATTAAGGAGAACAATCTTAACAACATAAGAGTCGAATCTGATTCAGATATCTACTCTTAACTTACATGCATGACCGGACAACCGGATTCCTCACTTCCCAGTTAACACTTGTTAGAAGTTCATAGTGGAACTTAACAACCAACACACAATAGGTGGTAAGTCATGTTAGACACACACAAGGGAAATGAGTCACAACATAACATCACAATAATATGAACAACTGTAAACTCATTACATGTTTAAGTCTTATAACGTCATAAACACACAGAAAAACATACAACACACAAGCCGGTGTAAACCGGTAGGCAACAGACTGCAAGAAAACCATACCTTGGTCCTTGCCTTGATTTGTTTCCACCGTAGGTCACTCCTATACATGATTCAAGAACGTCGGTTAATTAACTTACTTAACCTCCAAATTTACTAAGTGTTTAACATAATTATTTGACATGTTTAATGTCTAACTTACCCTAGGTTACCTTCATTATATACCCTAGGGTTAACTACATAGGTCACATTCTTTTCTGTTTTTTTTTTTTACAAGTTTAGGTCCGACCGACCTTACCGACCGAACTTGTCCAAGTTCGGTCGATTCCAGAACACATTTCCGTCAAAATTTTCTACTCCGACCGAACCTACCAAGTTGGTCCTATGTTCGGTCTTTTCCCGAGAGTTTCTCCCCTTTGTAAATTTAGCCCGACCGAACTTACCAAGTCCGGTCCTATGTTCGGTCGGTTCCAGTAACTCAATCCGTACACAAAATACAAGCCCGACCGACCTTGCAAGTCCGGTCCCCAAGGTCGGTCTTTTCCAGAAGCCAATTCTCGCAGGGTAAACTGGGCTCGACCGACCTTGCAAGTTCGGTCGCAAGTTCGGTCTGGCCCAGACCCTTGTTTTCCTTTTTACATTCAACTCCAAACTTCACCCCATATACCCTAGTACACCCTAACCTCATTTAGCACTTCAAATACACCTTAAGACATCCTTAAACACTCATAAAACTCATTTTCTAATTCCTTAAGCCTTTACCCATTTCCTCACAAAATTCCTAACACTTACAATGTTTTCTCCAAGTTTTTCAAGTGGTGTTTCATACCTATGATAACTATCATCCCAAAATGCTTTCTCCTTATTTTAACATCATCTCCCAAGCATCATCACTCACAACTAACTCCTTATATCCATCTTGAAAATTCTTTTCCAAGTTTACACTTCCTCCTTATTACCAAAGTTTGCCTAAGTATTTACCTAAGTCCAAAATGACTTTGGTACCTACTAAAACCTCAAGCTCATGCCTAAGTCCTGTGACATCCTAAATCACCTTAATGCATGTTTCTTCACAAGAAAACACTTAACCATTCTAAAACTCCTTAACTTATCAACTCATTTTAACTCTAGAACTTCACATTATTACCTAAATTTCGACATAGGTTCTCCTAGAACATTACTAAACCAAAACACATTGTTTTTACCAACAAACAACCAAGAACACTAAAAATCCATCAAGCACTTATTATACACAAACTCCACTCACAAAGCACTACATCACAATATAGTGCATAATTTAAATTGCATGGCACTTAGGCCCTTAAATGACATGGCTCTTAGGCCCTTAAGATGCATAAATCATAAACACTGAATTTCCACAATATATTTGCCTTTAACCTGCAAATACACTCAACAACACATATGCCTTTTACTAAGCTCTTGAGAACACTTTACTAAGTCATTCACCATTTGCTCTTTAGGTAGTTTTAACAAGCATTATAAGCTCATTTCTCCTAAGGCATTAAACAACATTAGGTTAGTAGATTTACCTCTTTTCCAAACAACTTCTTTCTTGTTTCCTTTAAAAACCGGTATGGTATTTGATTCTTTGACAAGTTCTAAACAATATACAAACATTATAATGAGTATTCAAGCTATAAGCTTCATCTCATTGTAAACCCTAATTTTACATTGTTTCAAAAACATTAATGTAGTTGTTTTACCTTGCTCTTTGAAGAGAGTTTGAATATCTAGCAAGAGAGGACTCCACCTAGTCCATGAAGAGTTGGAATGAAGCTAGAACAAGGTCACACAAAGAGCTCCTTCAATATATTTTCGGTTACCACAAAAACATGAAGGAAATGAAGTTTTTATTTGAGATTCCTTACCTAGAAGCAAAGGAGAGTAACAATATGTAAAAATACAAGCTCAAGCTCCTTCAATGGAGGAACTCCATGGCACCGAAATGGTGGTCTTGGAATTTTAAGAAGATAGGAATGAAGAGCTTGATGAGAGGAAGAGATTGGTGGTGTTTGTTTTTGATTTGAACAAGTGAGCAAGATTTTACAAGAGATCAAAGAGGAGTTTAATGGAGTGGTGTGGTATTACCGTGGAAGAGAAGAAGAAGAGAGGTGTGGAGCCGTGTGAACAAGGAAGGAAATGAGAGAATGAGATAGAATTTGCTTTTGAAGATATTTATACTTTATAAAGTAAAAAGTAGTTTATTTACTTATCATTACTTACTTAATACATTAATAAGAGAGTGGTGAGTCACCACACTTAAGAAAACCGGCCCCCATTTATACTTAGGGGTAATATAGTCTTTATTTGTCAATTTAATTACTTATACAAACATATGTTACAAAATAGCTTATAAAAATCACTATTCATGAAAACAAGGCACATAGAAGTGAAATTTTTGATTTCCCATTGATATAGACATCCAAATGTGATACTATATAGTACACATATATATTTAAGAGTAATGATGGACATCTAGCCACTCAAAACTCATTTACAAGACAATTTTTCAAAAATGTGCTTTAAGACTCCTTAAAGCACATTTTGTGTTTAAACTTGTTTTCAAGCTTGGTTTTCTTTGGTAATTGGTTTAATATGTTCATTAGTGTATAAATGAGGTCTTGGTAAGTTCATTAGGTCTTAACCAAGTTTATCCCAAGCTTAGAGCACATTTTGGCTCTTATTGACTTTAAAGCACATTTTGTGTTTTCTTTTGTTTAAATTTGTTTACTAATGTTTCTAAGACTCTTTTTAGTCTTAATACACCATATTTAAGTGTTTATACAATATATTAAGGTTTGGGGTATTTCAATCTACCCCCCTTAAAAGAACTTTGCCCTCAAAGTTCATACCTCCACATATCCTAAATGTTAGAACACGGGATTACTTATAAACAATACTTCCATACATCATTAACAACACACTTACATAACATTGGACACCTGGTCCATACAACATAACATCGGATACATAACATTGGACGCAAGGTCCATACAACATTATCCACATCATTCAGACACGACGGTCTGTAACATAACAACATAACATAGACGATGTATTCAAATACACGTCGTACACACATAACCGAAACGGCTCTACCCCCCTTAAAAAGGGGTACGCCCCGTACCCTATACACATAAGGACTAAGAAGTAAACAATGACGGGTACTTCGCCTTCATCTTATCTTCCAGCTCCCAAGTGGCCTCCTCAACGTCCTGGTTAGACCAAAGAACTTTCACCAGTCTCACGGACTTATGGCGAGTGTCTCGAGTCTTAGCATCCAGAATCCGTACCGGAGTCTCCACTGATCGCATGGTCGGCTCTAAGGTTAGCCTTTCAGGCTGAAGCACATGAGACGGATGAGACATATACTTCTTCAACTGGGACACATGAAATACATCATGTACCTTGCCCAGCTCGGCGGGTAGGTCTAGTCTATAGGCTACCGGGCCGATCCGCTCCGTCACAACATAAGGCCCCACATATTTTGGGCTCAACTTGCCCTTCTGGCCAAAACGAAATACTCCCTTCATGGGGGATACTCTCAAAAATACCTGATCGCCCACGGCGAACTCCAGGTCACGTCTGCGCACATCTGCGTACGACTTCTGTCTATCCTGAGCTGCCTTCATGTTAGCCCGGATCTGGCGAACTTCTGCCTGGACTTGTTCAAGATACTCTGGTCCTATAATGACCGTCTCACTCGACTCATCCCAGCATAATGGCGTGCGGCATGGTCTACCGTACAAGGCCTGGAAGGGAGACATCTTGATCGAAGCGTGGTAACTGTTGTTGTAACTAAACTCGATCAGATGTAACTTATCAATCCAGCTGGTCTGAAAGTCAAGTGCACAAGCACGTAGCATATCCTCAAGTGTCTGAATGGTGCGCTCACTCTGACCATCGGTCTGTGGGTGAAACGCTGTACTCAATTTCAGTTCAGTACCCACTGCCTCTCGTGTAGACTTCCAATATCTGGATAAGAATCTGGTATCTCTGTCAGATACAATCGTTTTCGGTACACCATGATGTCTCACAATTTCTTTATCAAAGAGTTCTGCCAATCTTGCCACTTTCCAAGTGTCCTTCATCGGAATGAATCGGGCCACTATGGTCAGTCGGTCAACTACAACCCATATCATATTCAGACCTCCCCTTGTAGGCGGAAGCCCTACTACAAAGTCCATGGAGATATCATGGAACTTCCACTCAGGCACTGGCATTGGCTGTACCATACCACCAGGCCGTCGGTGCTCAAACTTGACCTTCTGGCAAGTGAGACACCTCAACACATAATCACTTACATCTTTCTTCATTCCAGTCCACCAAAAATACCTTTTCATACTCTTATACATCTTTGAAGCTCCGGGGTGAATCGAAGTAGTAGAACAATGGGATTCACTCAATATGCGCTCCTTCAACTCAGCGCTACTCCTAGGTATACACAATCGGCCATTCAGCCTAATCAGGTCATCATCGTGGAGTCTGAAGTCGTACTTCTGACCCTCGAATGTGCCGTCAATAAGCTTCTGCCGGATCTCCAGCATGTACTGATCCGTCATCTGAGCACTCCGCACCTCTTCAACCAAGCCAGTATGAGAGACTAGCGAATGGAGAGAGTGTGCTCGGCGACTCAATGCGTCAGCTACCACATTTGCCTTACCCTCTTTATATTGCAGATTAATATCATAGTCATTCAGAAATTCAACCCACCTTCTTTGCCTCATGTTCAACTCTTTCTGAGTGAACAAGTACTTTAAGCTTTTGTGGTCAGAATAAATCGTCACACTTACCCCATACAAATAATGTCGCCATATCTTCAATGCGAAGACAATGGCACCCAATTCTAAGTCGTGGGTAGGGTAGTTCTCCTCATGCTTCTTCAGCTGACGGGAGGCGTATGCTACGACCTTCCCGTGCTGCATCAATACACAACCCATACCTCTGCCTGATGCGTCGCAGTAGACCTCAAAACCATCTGGACCGTCTGGTATAGTCAGGACTGGTGCAGATGTCAGAGCATCCTTGAGACTCGCGAAAGAACTCTCACAGTCGACTGTCCACTCGAATGGTGCATCCTTCTTCATTAAGGAAGTCATCGGCTTCGAGACACTGGAGAAGTCCTTCACAAACCTCCTATAATAACCTGCCAGACCGAGGAAGCTCCTGATATCAGTGACTGTCTTCGGCCTAGGCCAGGTGCGCACAGCATCAATCTTTGCCGGATCAACAGCGATCCCGGCCTCAGAAATCACATGTCCAAGAAAGGATACTTGGTTCAACCAAAATTCACATTTCGAAAACTTTGCATACAACTGATCCTCCTCAATGTTTGTAACACATTTCTTAGGTGGCTTTCGTGCTCACCTCTTGATTTAGAATACACAAGAATATCATCGATGAAGACTACCACTGATTTGTCCAACTGATCTTGGAACAAACGGTTCATTAAGTCCATGAACTTTGCTGGTGCATTCGATAAGCCAAACGGCATAACTGTGAACTCATAATGCCCATACCTCGTTCTGAAAGCTGTCTTTTCGATGTCACTATCACGGATGACAATCTGATGGTATCTGGAACGTAAGTCTATCTTGGAGAATACTGATGCACCCCTCAGCTGATCAAATAGATCGTCGATGCGTGGTAAAGGGTAACGGTTCTTCACCGTAACAGCATTCAGCTCCCGATAATCAATACACAGGCGGAGGCTACCGTCCTTCTTCTTCACGAAGAGGACCGGCGCTCCCCATGGTGAAACACTAGGGCGGATAAAGCCCTTGTCAAGTAGGTCTCTCAGCTGCTCCTTGAGCTCTGTCATCTCTGCTGGAGCCATACGTAAGGTGCTTTCGCAATGGGTCCAGTACCGGTACTAAGTCGATCTCAAACTCAACCTCTCGTGCTGGCGGCATGCCCGGCAGTTCCTTAGGAAATACATCAGGAAACTCCGACACTACCGGCACATCTGGGCTAAACTCAGGGTCTCTCTCTATGTCCTGGACATAGCAGAGGTATACATCACTCCCTCGTCGTAACTCACGATACATGGCCATGGCGGTGATGATCTGTGTCGAAGGCTCCCTGGGCCTCTGGCGGTATGATATGGTAACCCCAGATGGACTCCGAAGAAGTAGTCGATGCTCGGCACACAGGATTCTGCCCTTGTACCGCTCCAACCAGTTCATCCCGACAATCACATCAAATCCAAGTCCGTCGAACTCTATCAGGTCGATCGGGAACTCTTCACCTCTGATTCTTACAATGACATCTCGGTGGTAGCGGGTACACCTGATCCGCTCTATCGATGGGAGAGTGACCAAGAAGTCTGGCATCTCCTCTCCATCTAACCCCAGCCTCTTCACAAAAGATAGCGAAACAAATGTGTGTGAGGCTCCAGAGTCGAACAAGATCGATGCATCCACGCCATTCACTGGAAAGGTACCGGTGAGGATTGTGCCGCTCTTGCCGGCTTCTGCCTCATTGCAGACACTCAGTGTACCTCCCGTTCCGAGTGCACAGCCTAATTCATTGGCAAACTAATAAGTATTGGGTAACAACACGGTTGATATACTTCAATAACTCCACTTTATTCATTAACACCTTCTCTTTACAACATTGTTGGTTTACATGGTTGATACAACTTAAAACATACGTAACTCCCTTAACATATACTGGCTTAACACATTACAAAAGTATACAAGGCTTTAGAATTGTCTGAAGGTCAAATTCAAACGTCCGGGTTTCATGTGTGTGGCATTGATCACTGCCGACGGTGCGGTATTCAGTTTGATCTTCCTGATGCCATGATATAGCATCCTTGACTGCCCACCCATGATTAACACATCTCCTGACTTTAGTATTAACTTCCTTGCGAGATCAGCACGCTTCTGCTCGCCATACACAAATACTGCGGTATCACCAATGGACCAAGACACCACGGGTACTCCCTTACTTAGAGACTCGGGTGACTCGTCCTTATCTTGGTGTAAACCTAACCGTCCACCTTTCTGGTAGAAGTTCACGATACACAAATCTGCTTCCACATTTGGAATCGAATCCGTTTCAACTTGTTGAGCAATTCCCACGGCGTGATTAACAACCGCACGGAACTCCTCAGGTTGGTACTGTTGCTCCATCTTCAGCTCGCACTTCTTGATATGACTTGGTGTAAGGGTTCCAGTCCTTACCCATGCACATCATCTTCAATTGCATTCTTGATCCGTTCGGGTATTCGGGTGTGTAGAAACCTCCAGGTTTAGCTCCAAGTTCGTTGCATCGTCTGATGACATGGATTTGTGCTTCCGGTGTCAGGTATCCATTTAAAAGTATCATACCTGGCTGGATAACCTGACATTGCTCCATTGGAAAGTCGGTGATGTTGATGGTGGTTTCTTCAGGGTTTGGTGTGGGTGGGATTGGATAACATATATTGAAGGTTCCTTTAAGTTTAGAATTATCTAATTAGGTGTCTTTCACACTACACTTTGACTCCTTACTCACATGATAATACACTTGAACTCACTAATACACATAAGCATGAAATGCGGTATGCAATCACTTATTACATTCAACAGTTTAGGCGGTACCTGGTCTAGAAGAGGGCCCTGGCGCCTCAGACCGGTCCACCACATTCAGGGTGGCCTTGCTAGGTCCCGACCCTTTCCCCTTCTGGGAATCAGTATGCCTCTGATCAGTGGGTGGCTGGTTAGCCGTCTTCGGGCCATCAATAGCTGCTGTGGCCTTACCCTTCCACTGCCCCTTGGGCTTGTTGACTCTGCTGTTGGGGTTCTGGTAACACTCGTGGTCACGGTGACCCCACTTCTCGCAGTATCGACACTGCACCTTATTTCCCTTGCAGTCCTTGCCGGGGTGGTCTCCATTGCACCACTTACAGTAATAGTGGCGCTCCGGTCCAGAGCCCGTGCTAGCTGCTATCACAATACACATTCAGTACTTGTTTCACAACTTATCAACATACACTTCACTTATCACACAAGATTAAATATTTACCCTTAGGTGGGTAAGAGCGTAGGGGCTTCGCCGCATAAGCATATGTGAGCTTCAGTGGCTCCTCAGCTGTGGTGGTTTGGGCTTGGCCCTTGTCACCCTGGTGCTGACTCTTCTGGGGCTGGGGATAAGGTTTCTTCTTTTTCTTTCCTCCCCCGTACCCCTGCGGACTCTGGCCCTCGCTCGTGGCCTTGCGCTTGTGCGCATTCTCTTCGTCCCTCAGACGGACGGTGATCTCCACCTTAGCAGCGGCATGATAGCACTCCTGAATTTAGGATGGTCAGTCATGCCCCGCAATACATACTCACAAACTCACATTAATACTCACTTGTAGACTACACATATTCACATCACTCTTTACTTAAATTACCTGCAAGGTAGTATACTCAGCTGGCCCCATCCCATAGCGAAGACGGTGGCTGAGACCGTTATAGAAACAGTTTACCAGCACCCGGTTCGAGTATCCCAGGTCTGGTAACAGGTGGACAAGGCCGGTGAAGGCAGTGTAATACTCATCAACCGACACCTTGTCCCCCTGCCTCAGACTATCCAGCTCAAGGCGCTTGGCCTCTTGAACGTGCACAGGGTAGTATTTGGCTCGCAGCAGAGCCGTGTACTCCCTCCATCCAAACTGAGGATCCGCCATCCGGTCCTCTCTCACAAGCTTCCACCAGTTTTGTGCCGAACCCTTCAGGTAGTAAGCGGCAAGACGGACCTTAGCCTCTAAAGGTACAGCCAAGGTCTCGTAGGCGGTCTCCAACTCGGAGATGTACGCCTCCAGCTTACGTGGGTCGGTCTCCCCATGAAATGAAGGGGGTCTCAAGTCTGCCAATGCCTTGACCCAGTTGGTCTCTCGTGGCGGTGGAGGTGGTGGTTGAACTCCGGGCATCTGCCCCTGCTGTATCGCAGCCACAAGCTGGGGTACCATCTGGGCTACAGCGGCTGCTACAGCCTCAGCCATAACCTGGGCCGTAGTATTCTCGCCCTGGTCACCCACATTACCGGTACCACTTCCGCGGCCTCTACCGCGAGGTCTACCTGCCATCTGTATTCACATGAATATTCATTAGCAATATGCTTGCACACTTATCGGTCCAACGGTTGTAACGCTTCCCGACAATAAGGTATCTCCACACTTAGTTAGTGGTTAACCTTTCCATAATGTTCACTGAAGTAGCTGTAGTTAGGTTTCCTAACTCGGTATATTCCTAAGCTCGGTATTCTAGTCATCAGAGCGATACTTCGCTCTGATACCACTTTTGTAACACCCCTACTACGCACAACACATCACTTGAAATCGCAGCGGAAAACAAACGACTAAACAGTAACTAAATGCTTCGGTGCTACAACGCCGTCAACCACCCACGTGGTTGGCAAGGCAGAATAAATACAAGTGTACCGGTCTGATGATCAGACTCCCGAGCATAAAACTAAACCATAAATACATCATATACAATACCGAGTGTTTACATATTCATCACTGTATCACATCACTGTTAACTGCCACAACCAAATGTATAACATGCCACGGGAGCACAGGCGCATCCCGGGCCAACATCCAAAAGTATACAAAAGTAAACCTGCATCCTAGGATCTAAAGCCACTCCGCTTCTTCGATCCTCATCCTGCAGTATAAGAAATATGGATCCCCCGAGGGGGTCAGCAACCCTTGGCTGGTATGGCTAACGCGCAGCCCATCGGCTACCGGGATACGCGCAACTAATTGTCATGATAACATGGCATTCATTTATATACATAACATAACATAACATGTGGCATAGCAACAATAGTGCACAGCACAACAACACACACACAGTGGATCTTCGTTCCACAATAACAAACCACAAGGGTCAAATAACACAAGAGCCTAGAGAGTGATTCACTCTCATGTTAAGCTCGTTAAACACACTCATTACCGTTCTGTTAGACGAACGAGTAACTTAAGTCACAGGTGGTTCGGATTTAGTGACCCGAACACACCACACAAACACATGTTCCCACTAAACCGATCATAAGTCAGAATAGGTAAGCTTTGGAAGAAGCTAGCGGGAGATCGAACGCAAAATTA
Organism: Limonium bicolor; assembly: GCA_023374045.1. NCBI lineage: Eukaryota > Viridiplantae > Streptophyta > Magnoliopsida > Caryophyllales > Plumbaginaceae > Limonium > Limonium bicolor. Next base: position 113,510,808 of record CM041783.1, read on the forward strand.
AGGAGAACAATCTTAACAACATAAGAGTCGAATCTGATTCAGATATCTACTCTTAACTTACATGCATGACCGGACAACCGGATTCCTCACTTCCCAGTTAACACTTGTTAGAAGTTCATAGTGGAACTTAACAACCAACACACAATAGGTGGTAAGTCATGTTAGACACACACAAGGGAAATGAGTCACAACATAACATCACAATAATATGAACAACTGTAAACTCATTACATGTTTAAGTCTTATAACGTCATAAACACACAGAAAAACATACAACACACAAGCCGGTGTACACCGGTAGGCAACAGACTGCAAGAAAACCATACCTTGGTCCTTGCCTTGATTTGTTTCCACCGTAGGTCACTCCTATACATGATTCAAGAATGTCGGTTAATTAACTTACTTAACCTCCAAATTTACTAAGTGTTTAACATAATTATTTGACATGTTTAATGTCTAACTTACCCTAGGTTACCTTCATTATATACCCTAGGGTTAACTACATAGGTCACATTCTTTTCTGTTTTTTTTTTTTTACAAGTTTAGGTCCGACCGACCTTACCGACCGAACTTGTCCAAGTTCGGTCGATTCCAGAACACATTTCCGTCAAAATTTTCTACTCCGACCGAACCTACCAAGTTCGGTCCTATGTTCGGTCTTTTCCCGAGAGTTTCTCCCCTTTGTAAATTTAGCCCGACCGAACTTACCAAGTTCGGTCCTATGTTCGGTCGGTTCCAGTAACTCAATCCGTACACAAAATACAAGCCCGGCCGACCTTGCAAGTCCGGTCCCCAAGGTCGGTCTTTTCCAGAAGCCAATTCTCGCAGGGTAAACTGGGCTCGACCGACCTTGCAAGTTCGGTCGCAAGTTCGGTCTGGCCCAGACCCTTGTTTTCCTTTTTACATTCAACTCCAAACTTCACCCCATATACCCTAGTACACCCTAACCTCATTTAGACACTTCAAATACACCTTAAGACATCCTTAAACACTCATAAAACTCATTTTCTAATTCCTTAAGCCTTTACCCATTTCCTCACAAAATTCCTAACACTTACAATGTTTTCTCCAAGTTTTTTTTTCAAGTGGTGTTTCATACCTATGATAACTATCATCCCAAAATGCTTTCTCCTTATTTTAACATCATCTCCCAAGCATCATCACTCACAACTAACTCCTTATATCCATCTTGAAAATTCTTTTCCAAGTTTACACTTCCTCCTTATTACCAAAGTTTGCCTAAGTATTTACCTAAGTCCAAAATGACTTTGGTACCTACTAAAACCTCAAGATCATGCCTAAGTCCTTGTTACATCCTAAATCACCCTAATGCATGTTTCTTTCACAAGGAAAACACTTAACCATTCTAAATACTCCTTAACTCATCAATCTCATTTTAAACTCCTAGAACTTCACATTCATTACCTAAATTTCGACATTGGTTCTCCTAGAACATTACTAAACCAAAACACATTGTTTTTACCAACAAGCAACCAAGAACACTAAAAATCCATCAAGCACTTATTATACACAAACTCCACTCACAAAGCACTACATCACAATATAGTGCATAATTTAAATTGCATGGCACTTAGGCCCTTAAATGACATGGCTCTTAGGCCCTTAAGATGCATAAATCATAAACACTGAATTTCCACAATATATTTGCCTTTAACCTGCAAATACACTCAACAACACATATGCCTTTTACTAAGCTCTTGAGAATACTTTACTAAGTCATTCACCATTTGCTCTTTAGGTAGTTTTAACAAGCATTATAAGCTCATTTCTCCTAAGGCATTAAACAATATTAGGTTAGTAGATTTACCTCTTTTCCAAACAACTTCTTTCTTGTTTCCTTTAAAAACCGGTAATGGTATTTGATTCTTTGACAAGTTCTAAACAATATACAAACATTATAATGAGTATTCAAGCCATAAGCTTCATCTCATTGTAAACCCTAATTTTACATTGTTTCAAAAACATTAATGTAGTTGTTTTACCTTGATCTTTGAAGAGAGTTTGAATATCTAGCAAGAGAGGACTCCACCTAGTCCATGAAGAGTTGGAATGAAGCTAGAACAAGGTCACACAAAGAGCTCCTTCAATATATATTTTTGGTTACCACAAAAACATAAAGGAAATGAAGTTTTTATTTGAGATTCCTTACCTAGAAGCAAAGGAGAGTAACAATATGTAAAAATACAAGCTCAAGCTCCTTCAATGGAGGAACTCCATGGCACCGAAATGGTGGTCTTGGAATTTTAAGAAGATAGGAATGAAGAGCTTGATGAGAGGAAGAGATTGGTGGTGTTTGTTTTTGATTTGAACAAGTGAGCAAGATTTTACAAGAGATCAAAGAGGAGTTTTAATGGAGGTGGTGTGGTATTACCGTGGAAGAGAAGGAAGAAGAGAGGTGTGGAGCCGTGTGAACAAGGAAGGAAATGAGAGAATGAGATAGAATTTGCTTTTGAAGATATTTATACTTTATAAAGTAAAAAGTAGTTTATTTACTTATCATTACTTACTTAATACATTAATAAGAGAGTGGTGAGTCACCACACTTAAGAAAACCGCCCCCATTTATACTTAGGGGTAATATAGTCTTTATTTGTCAATTTAATTACTTATACAAACATATGTTACAAAATAGCTTATAAAAATCACTATTCATGAAAACAAGGCACATAGAAGTGAAATTTTTGATTTCCCATTGATATAGACATCCAAATGTGATACTATATAGTACACATATATATTTTAGAGTAATGATGGACATCTAGCCACTCAAAACTCATTTACAAGACAATTTTTCAAAAATGTGCTTTAAGACTCCTTAAAGCACATTTTGTGTTTAAACTTGTTTTCAAGCTTGGTTTTCTTTGGTAATTGGTTTAATATGTTCATTAGTGTATAAATGAGGTCTTGGTAAGTTCATTAGGTCTTAACCAAGTTTATCCCAAGCTTAGAGCACATTTTGGCTCTTATTGACTTTAAAGCACATTTTGTGTTTTCTTTTGTTTAAATTTGTTTACTAATGTTTCTAAGACTCTTTTTAGTCTTAATACACCATATTTAAGTGTTTATACAATATATTAAGGTTTGGGGTATTTCACATTTGAAGAGAAAATGGCATATTCTTGAAGCTTGGAGTCTCCTCTCTCTCCTAAGGTAAAAATCTCCAAGAAAAACCTCATTTTTCTCCATCTTGTAGTGGTAGCCTATTTTGGCTCTCTCTCACACCTTGTTTTTCTTCTTGATTTTGAGCTTCATTACAACCCTCCAATGGTGGAGAACCTCTTGATTCAAGGGTGAAAACCCCTCTTGAAAGCTTCACAAAGGTAAACCCTAACTTTGTGTTCTAGCCCTTTGATTGAATTGAAATATTCCAAGGGTTTAGATAATTAATTGAGTGTGTTTTATGTTCTTTGATGTTGGGATGGAGTTTGGAAACTCCATACCCTCTTAACCGATTTTTGGAGGAGTTGAGGAGCAAGAGGTGAATTAAGGGAAACTTGTGAATTGAGGTAAGAAATCTACCTTAATGCCTATATTAATTGTTTTAGAATTGGGTTTGGGAAAAATAAAAGATGAAATAAAATCTGGAACCAATAATGTGCTTGGTTGTGGTTAGTTGGATTTTGTGAAATGTTTTTGAATGGAAGGCTTGGAGCCAAATGATTTGAGTTGTGGTATATTGTGGTTCATTAAGTTTGAGCTATATTTATGATTGTGAATTTGGATGTATGGTGTGCTGGTAGGACCCTTCAAGGGTTGGGCTAGATTAGGAATGGAAATTGATTGAGGATGGTGATTTGAGATGTTCGGTTTATGGGAAAAGGTTATGCGAAATTTCGATAGAAATAAGCGTTTTAAGGTGACTTGTAAACTGGAGGAGTTTTAAGGTTGTTATGGGTTGAGTTGAGGTACTTGGTGACCTTGTGATGGTAGATGGAATGATTTGGAAGGGTGCAAAATCTGTAGCATAATGGTTGATAGGAACTTAGAATTCCAAGAAAAAGAATTGGTGTTTACAAACTGTGAAACAAGGAGTGAACTTGGGTTTTGAGATTTGCCAATGTGTCTAGGAATGATGTTGTAATGGTCATTCATGCATTTGGTGAGGTTGGAGGATGTTAAAAACTAACAAGAAGACAGTTAGAAATGCAAAAATAAGTGCAAAGTGGCAAAATGTGAGAAGTTGAATTTGAGCAAGAATTGGGTGGTGGATTAAACCAATGATTTTGGAGTGGTTTAAGGTGTGTTTTGAGGTGTTTAATTATGTAGGAAACTGTGGGAAAGATTATGGAAAGTTTGAGAGTGGTTTGAGGGTTGATTAGGGGTTGAAAATGAACTATAATAGCACTTTTAGCAGGGTCCGGATTAGGATATGTACCAAGGTCCCGGACCGCATTTAAAATCAGTTCGAGACTTAACAGAGGTGGTGGTCCGGGACCTTAGTCCAGGACAAAGTCCGGCCATTGGGGAAAATGGGTCGAGTGCGTTGTCTGTTTGGTCCGGGGCCTAGGGTGAGGACCAAGTCCCACCACCCCCAGAAAAATGCCTAAGAAGTGTTTTAAAGGGTTTCTAAAACATGGGGGATTGAATGGGTATTGGTTTTAGATGATGTTTAGGAGTTGTTTGGTGACTTATAAAGGTCCTAAGAAATGTAAACAAGTGGTGGAAGTGATTGAGAAAGTTGTGAGTTTAAGTACACAAAGTTAAACGAAAATAACGGGATAACGGGGTAAGTACGGGAGTAGCAATTATGTACCTACCGTAACGCCTTAATATTAATTGAACCATTTGACATGTAAATAGTGGTTCAAGAGTATGGCATGAAGAACAAGTGTGAACTGAGGAACGTGAGAATACCGGTAAAGTAATTCCCCACGGTGACAGGTATGGTTTTCTTGCAACCTGTGTCCTACCGGATTACACCGGCTTGTATGCCAATGTGTTTTCTGTGTGTTTGCCACCTTGCAAGATAAAGCATGAAATGAGTTTACAGTAATTCATTATTGTGGCGTAATTAATTCCGATACCGCTTAACCCTAGTTATGTGTTAAATAATAGTTAACCGACCTTAGGTTCACATAAGTGATCGGTATTCGGAACAAACGTCCCAACCCATGGGAACGTTCTAACTACGGCTATCCGTGCGTTATTGTATGTTGTGGCAATGCGTGATGTATGTGTGACTTGTTAATATGTTGTTGATGTTGGATACTGTTACCCGCGTTGTTGAAAGAATGGGATATGACTTCCCTTATGTGTCTACCGAGTTAGTAACACTATGTGATGTATGTATGTGATAAGTTCCATAAGGGAACCTCTAACTAATAAGTATATGTATCTATGGAGAGGAATCCGGTGTTCCGGTCGCGCGTGTTGTTTGGTAGTTAATACATATATGAGAATTAACTCCCATCCTGTTATGTTAGGGTTGTTTTCCTTCATTGGATTTCGACCTCCCACTAGCTTAGCCAAAGCTTACCTACCCGACCTCCATATCGGGCTAGGAGGGAAATTATGTGTAATGTTGTTAGGGTGTTGACGCCTATGTTGCCTCGACTCTCTCTCTGTTATGTTATGGTTGTTTTTCTTCCTGGAATTACAACCACCCACAAGCTTAACCAAGGCTTACCTACCTCATCACTATTGGAGTTAGGGGGAAATTATGTATGTTGTGATCAGTCCTATATGAGGCCGCCACTCAAGTAAAGAAAATGTATGTATGTTGTGCTCGGGCTTATATCACCCCGGCACTCCCAAATCGAAGTTTATGTACTCTAAGAAGAGTGAAATTAAGTTGTGTATGTTATAGAGTGAGAGTATGTTGTTATGTTGAGTATGCTAACCTGTGGTTGTATTCTGTTAATGGATGTGCTTATAAGCATGATATGTATGTGAGTTTGTGCATGTTTGAAATAAATAAACCGCATGCTAAGACGACAAATAGTTGTGCGTGGCCCGGTAGCATGCGGGCTGCGGGATTACCATACCAGCAAAGGTGCTGACCCCCTTTGGGGGCTCCCATACTTTTCAGGTACAAGGAACTGGAAGCCGTTCGAGAGTAGGACGGGGTAGTGTTGTATGTGGTAGTCATGAGAATTGTGGATGTATTATAGGTGTAGTAAGACCGAAAATGTATCGGCATTAGTTGGTAATTACTCGGTACAGTTGTAATGTAAGTGTATAACGATTGTTGGACATGGATCGAGATTTATGTGTAGTTGCTCGGAGTTTAGTCCATCAGACCGGTACAATGTATGTATGTTAGCCTTGTTAGCCACGTGGGTGGCTAACGGCGTGTAACACCAAAGAGTTAAGTGATGTTATGAGTTATGAATTCCGCTGCGATATGCTATTAAGTGTGTTGTTAGTAGTTGGGGGGTTACAAAAAGTGGTATCAGAGCGAAGTATCGCTCTGATGACTGAAATACCGAGCTTAGGGAGTACCGAGTTAAGAGTTCAGTGCCTTGGGTTAAAGGTTGAGTGATAGCGTGAGGAGTACGCTAGTTAGGGAAATACCAGTGTGTACTGGATACCTACAGTATCCATCCCGCCCTCCACAAACCCTATTTTATAACTCAGGAAAGAGCGCCAGAGAGATGAAAATCCTCTCTTACTCGGGAATACCCGATCTGGCTGATATTAAATGTCTTTATAAGTACGGAGGACCTGTCATACGGTAGATCCCGAAAGGTGTGATCTCGAAGACGGTCTCCATTTTAACAAAATTAACCGCTCTTGTTAGCGAAAAGTGAAGAATCTTATGCACAAGAGAATGGAATTTCCAGCACCCTGGGTCGACATGCGGAGCAGTCGAGGACAACCAGCTTGCAACGCACTAACGTGCAACAGTGGAGAAGTGAAGTAGTAGAACCTGGGACGAGTGTCTACGGGACTACAAATGTTAACTAATACACCAACGGTATACCAACCGATTAAGGAACTACAACGCAGTACGAGGAGGATACAAAACTAAGGAAAAGGGGTCTCCCAAAATGGGAAACACCCTAGTTAATGGTTATCATGTGAAGACAGTGAGAAGTACCCCGAGGATTGTTGTTAGGACTGTAAGATCAAGTAAGGGCCAGCAAGGCCACTGATGTTAGAGCGGGCGGAAGCAGTACCGCAATCAGTGTGTATTGAACTGAAAACCAGTAAGCATGGCGCACTTGCCATGGCAAGTGCTGCTACAACAAGGTTGTACAGGAAATTTTAAAACAACTACCAGTACTTAGTAAAGTACCATGAAGTGAAGTGAGATCATAATAACTGTGGAAGGGCTTAGCAGCCTGACCTCAGTACTTGGAGATACACCAGTCAGCAAGAAGCTAGACTTGGATAAGACAAGGAAAACGTTGTAAAACCAGGAGAATTTTCTTTCAACTTAATTCATTTTCAAAACCGTTTTCAAAACCATATTTTCTTTCAAACCCATTTTATTTCAATTCTTCTTTTCTTAAAACCAAACTAGAAGACCTACACCGGCCTCAGTGCCATATGGTAGGTAAGTTTTACCCAGTTACTTTTAATTAACCGGATGGAAACCGGTAAACCCAAGGGTAACAACCCGAGGGAATGGAGTGAGTTCATAATAATACAACAGTGGATACACTTCCCTTGATTAAGTTCGGGAAGCATGGAATGCATATTATCATAGGATAATATAAGAGGAGTTGACAACAGAATACTTCACCTAGGCGTGTGACGGACACTACGAGTATACCAACTGTAATGTGGGACGACCGCACTCCGATAGGAGCTTGTAGGCCTGACAGACCTACTTACGGGTTAGTCAGGTAAGTAGCAATGTATCAGTAGGATACCCCACGTATGTATACGAGTGGAGCCTGGAACACGGGAAGTAGTCGACTCCATACTACGGTCCGAAGTAAAAGTCAAGCAAGAGCAATGGAGTACCATCGAATGGTTGAAGTAAAGGAACCCAGTCAAGTTAAGGAAACTAAAGGAATCAGTAAGTTCATTTTAAGGAAATATTCAAAGGTGAATGAGTGCGAAGTGCACTGGTTAGTAAGTAAAGACGTCACACATGTCTTAAGAATCCTGAAGGATGAACATAATAGCTGGAGTAAGTACCCAGCCTACATATGGTGAGGCAAATGCCTAAAATGGATATGTTAATGTGCAATGATCGGGATGAGCTCCCGAGGTATCAATTTCACTAAAGAGGATATTAACCCAACAAAGAACGTAGAGCGAGGGTAGTAAATTAAACATACCAACAAGTGCAAGCCAGATGTGATGGCATAACCTAGTGACACCCAGGAGCTGTCCTTAAAAGGGTGTTTGGATCAACAGTGGTTGAACGAAATTACGTGACAGAAACGCAAAGGCTGAAATTAACACCAAAGTTTGAACACAAGTCGTCAGAGGGAAGTCTGACATCCTTGAAGGGGCATCCCATGAAAGGAACCATGATACTACGACCTTGTCATGGAGCCCAATACCAATCTAAACCATGTAATGTGGTGGACAGCCAACAACGGGCAGAGCTCGAGGCAATAAGGCTTAAAAGCCACAATCGAAGGTGTTAAGAAAATGTTATTGATCACAGAAGTTTATGTTATATAAGTAAGTAAGCGGATAATGAACCACTGCTTAAAGTGTGGGGATACCTCTTGATATTGTGGGACCACAAAGCGGTAGTTATGTGAACTAAAGTAAGAGAATGTGTTAAGAGTTGACCATGTTGTTACTACGAAAAGAAGTATTCGTACCAGTGGTGTAGACTGCAAGAGTAATAAGTCTAATAGCAACCACCATAGGTGTGTGATGCTAAATGCGTAATGAACAACGCTCAAAGAGCATAAAGACAAAAAAAAACAATAGCGTGTTCAGCAGTCGGCCAACTAAGTGGCGAAACACAGTGTAATGGCGGAAGCTAATGTAACTAGCGGATTCAGTGCAGTTAATGTTATACAATGAATAAGAGCACGGTGCGCAGTAAGCCCGTTGTATAAGTATTATTAAAATAGTAATGTGGCGAATAAGACCGATTATGAGTAAAACTCAATAGACCATACAAGTAAGTGATAGCAAACAGACTGGGCAATAAGCCAATGGTCGGTATTATGTGATAAGGAACTCAGTGTGAATTCCTATTGCAATCACATAAGAGATTTACTGTCAAGAGTTTACGCCTCTGCACTCTGGATGACTGTGTTTTTGTATTGCTCTTGTGCAGTAATGATCGAGTGGGATAGCTAAGAAGTTTGGGAAATGTTAAAGGTGATAGAGAATAAGACTTATTGTATGATAAAACCGATGCATAAGACAAGCACGGTCGTACCAGCAAAGGGTACTTGGTTGACATAAGTGACTACAGTAACACGATTATTAAATATCGGTATGGAATATACCTCAGGTGTTGGAAATAACCGAAAGCGTACTACTCATTAGGTATAGCTCAAATTCAACCAACAGTAAGTCAGAAGAAATCAAGTACGTCATTGTGGAATACAGTAAATCATCATGGAAGTGGATAGTAAGTTTTGTAACTCACCGAATTCGCTCATGGTAAGTGATACCACGCGTCGGTTGAGAAACCGTTATCACCAAGATGAAGGTGATAATCGAAGATTACGGTACAGTAAGAATAATGTATGGGGCAAACTAAGCTCTAAATTATCAAGAGTTGCGCAGCAGAAACTGTTGAACCAGTGAGTCAAACGATGAATGTGAATAGTGAACATGAGTGAATGACAAACTAATGATGCTTAAAAGCCTCACAGGCCAGGATCGAAACCAGTTAAGAGTTAAAATAAACTCTAATGAGAATTCTTGGTTAGGGACTAAACCGCCAATATGGCTAAGATCCTCAAACCAGAACACATTGTGTAATAAACCGCGTGGAGATAAACACTTCACGACCTTAGAATGTTCTAACCAGTGAATAACTGATTGATTACGTGGGCGTAATCCCTTTTAAGGGGGTAGAGCGCAGAACCACTTAGTGCCTTTACCGTACAAGTGTACGTGAACTATGATGTGCATAGCACAAAATGATTTGTTTTGATGATTGGTGTGTGTTTACATAAACATACACATTCATTCATGGTTAATTGTTGTAATTACGCACAGAAGATGCGAATACCCTAGCGATAAGTGTGTTTATTGTGTCAACAAATGGGTGTGAAAGTATAAGTATAAGGGAGTAGAAAAAACTCCCGGGGAACTAAAACCCCGACAGTGTATGTTCATATGATACCAAATGTAATATTGTGTATTATATTTTGATAAAAATATTTATATATGGATATATGTATATATACAGTATCGTGATTTATGAAGAGGTATAGCACCAACGTAGAACCTAGTGAGAATTAAATTCCCTAGGTAACTTGATTTAAAATAAATCGGGAAGATGATTGATGGACATAGTTCCACCCTTGGAGATGTAATGATTACGACTAGATGGATTAGAAGATAGAAAATGGTACATGCTTGAATTAGTTGTTGTTTGAAATTAAAGTGGGAGGTGAAACTTGATTATCATGAGATCAAGGGAAGCCGAACACAAATTGGGGTGGAGAGATAGTTCAACACTGATGCTGATCACATCAGGGTTGGATGATTCTTGAAACTCCCTATAAGTGGTCATAAATAATCACATCAAGAATAAGATGCAGTTAACAATAATTGGACTTGGAGTTGTATGGAGCTTTCAAAAGAATTTTAAATTGGGTTTCAAATTTACAATGGTATTTTCAAGACATCAATTAATATTTTTAAGATTCTCAAACGGTATTTTCAAAGGAAGGACTACTTTTATGTGACCTTGTAAAGGATTTTCGATTAAGATCCTTCCAATAAAGGATTTCGTTATACTTAACCTCGTAGAGGGTATTTTCCTACTACTTGCTCACGAGCTGAGGACGTATGAGCCTTTGTCTTAGGACCGGTGACATGAGAAGTATATTTTAAAGATGTATGCAATTGTTTTGATCTCCCAAAGGAACGGGTACCAGAGTGTCCATCGCGACCGGTTCTGCGGGATCACAGTGTATATGTACTCTACATGGGTCTCGAACTCATGAAGAGATGGAAAAGGAATTTCTGGTTTGATATACATGTTATGACATGTTATGTGGTATGTGTTAGTAATTATTATTTTGGACCTTGAGTCCTAATGTGATTGAATTCCGGAAGTGTTATGTTACCTAGACCATGTGTCTAAAGGTTGTTATGTTATCAAGACCTAAGAGTCTAAATGTTGTTATGTTACCCAGACCAAGAGTCCAAGGGTTGTTACGTATGTGCAAATGTTGTTAAGGTACCCGGACCATTAAGTCCGAGGATACTATGTAAGTATGTTATGTCATGTTATGTATGTATGGATATGCTGCCCGGACCGTTAAGTCCGGGGTTGTGATGTAAAGTATGTTTGTTATGGAAGTTTATGTTGCAAGTAATCCCTGTGTCCTAATCCAAGTGATGCGAGAGAAGTGTGAACTTCGAGGACGAAGTTCTTTTAAGGGGGTAGATTGAAATACCCCAAACTTAATATGTTAATTAAATATGTGATTATTATTTTCTAAGGCTAATTAAGTCCTTAAGATTATTGGTGAAGAAATAAAAACCAAAAAGAAAAAGGAAATGCGTAAAAGTCACAAAACGGGAAAACGCGTTTTAATTATTTTGGGAGGTATATAACCTTCACTAGGGTTATAAATATATTTTTTTTATACCCTAATTAAATACTAAGGACATGTGGGAAAAAAAAATTCCGGAAGAAAACGGATTCAAATAATGCACGTTTTTCGAGAATACCCGAAAACGTGACTTTAAACAGTCAAACGACCCCGTAACAATTATAGTTGATCATATAACTGTAAATAAACATTAATGGGAGGATAATAACCATTAAAATTAAATAAACGAAAAGAAAATTCCGGAAAACGGACCCGTTAGTGAATAGTGCTAAAACCGGTAAATTAATGGGCGTTTTATGTAAAAGACGAAAACGTTCCAGTGTGTATATATTAGTGGGCCGGTTTTTATTAATGTAGACAGCCCCTCACACTTGACTAGTTAGCTAATTAAATAAGTCAAAAAGCAAAAAGTAACTTATACCCCACCACACTCTCTTTCCTCCTTTATTTCTTTTTCCTCTCTTCTCTTTCCTCTCTTTCTTTCTTCTCCACGATTCCCTTCTTCTCCCTCCTGGTTGCAGCCGATTGTGCAGCTCTCCCCTCTCCTTCCATGGCTTCTCATCTTCCTCCTCATGCTCTAGCCAACTCCAAGCTCCAAATACAAAACAAATTACATATTTGAACTCTCCTCATCCTCCTCTACCTTTCCCTCTTTTCGGAATTTCAAAGGGTGAGTTTCATCTCCATGGGTTTTTCCCATTTGAAGAGAAATGGCATATTCTTGAAGCTTGGAGTCTCCTCTCTCTCCTAAGGTAAAAATCTCCAAGAAAAACCTCATTTTTCTCCATCTTGTAGTGGTAGCCGATTTTGGCTCTCTCTCACACATTGTTTTTCTTCTTGATTTTGAGCTTCATTACAACCCTCCAATGGTGGAGAAGTTCCCCTCTTGATTCAAGGGTGAAAACCCCTCTTGAAAGCTTCACAAAGGTAAACCCTAACTTTGTGTTCTAGCCCTTTGATTGAATTGAAATATTCCAAGGGTTTAGATAATTAATTGAGTGTGTTTTATGTTCTTGGATGTTGGGATGGAGTTTGGAAACTCCATACCCTCTTAACCGATTTTTGGAGGAGATGAGGAGCAAGAGGTGAATTAAGGGAAACTTGTGAATTGAGGTAAGAAATCTACCTTAATGCCTATATTAATTGTTTTAGAATTGGGTTTGGGAAAAATAAAAGATGAAATAAAATCTGGAACAATAATGTGCTTGGTTGTGGTTAGTTGGATTTTGTGAAATGTTGGTTTGAATGGAAGGCCTTGGAGCCAAATGATTTGAGTTGTGGTTATATTGTGGTTCATTAAGTTTTGGAGCTATATTGTGATATTGTTGAATTTTGGATTGATATGGTGTGCTGGTAGGACCTTCAAGGGTGTGGCTAGATTAGGAATGGAAATTGATGAGGATGGTGATTTTGGAGATGTTAAGTTTATGGAAGGTTATGGCGAAATTTCGATAGAAAATAAGCGTTTTAAGGTGACTTGGTAAACTGGAGGAGTTAGGTGTGTATGTGGTTGAGTTGAGGTACTTGGTGACCTTGTGATGGTAGATGGAGAATGATATTGGAAGGGTGCAAAATCTGTAGCATAATGGTGATAGGAACTTAGAATTCCAAGAAAAAGATTGGTGTTTACAACTTGTGAAACAAGGAGTGAACTTGGGTTTAGAGGATGCAATTGTCTAGGAATGATGTGTAATGGTCATTGATGCATTTGGTGAGGTTGGAAGGATGTAAAAACTAACAAGAAGAAGTTAGAAATGCAAAAGAGTGCAAAGTGCAAAATGTGAGAAGTTGAATTTGTTGGATTTGAGCAAGAATTGGGTGGTGGATTAAACCAATGATTTGGAGTGGTTTAAGGTGTGTTTTGAGGTGTTTATTATGTAGGAAACTTGTGGAAAGATTATGGAAAGTTTGAGAGTGGTTTGAGGGTTGATTAGGGGTTGAAAAATGACCTTAATAGCAGCTTTTAGCAGGGTCCGGGACTTAGGATATGTACCAAGTCCCGGACCGCATTTAAAATCAGTTCGAGACTTAACAGAGGTGGTGGTCCGGGACCTTAGTCCAGGACAAAGTCCCGGACCAGTTGGTGAAAAATGGTCGAGAGTGCGTTGTCTGTTTGGTCCGGACCTAGGGTGAGGACCAAGTCCCGGACCACCCCCAGAAATGCCTAAGAAGTGTTTTTAAGGGTTCTAAACATGGGGGATTGAATGGTATTGGTTTTAGATGATGTTTAGGAGTTGTTTGGTGACTTATAAAGGTCCTAAGAAATGTAAACAAGTGATGGAAGTGATTGAGAAAGTTGTGAGTTTAAGTACACAAAGTTAAACCGAAATAACGGGATAACGGGGTAAGTACGGGAGTAGCAATTATGTACCTACCGTAACGCCTTAATATTAATTGAACCATTTGACATGTAAATAGTGGTTCAAGAGTATGGCATGAAGAACAAGTGTGAACTGAGGAACGTGAGAATACCGGTAAAGTAATTCCCACGGTGACAGGTATGGTTTTCTTGCAACCTGTGTCCTACCGGATTACACCGGCTTGTATGCCAATGTGTTTTTCTGTGTGTTTGCCACCTTGCAAGATAAAGCATGAAATGAGTTTACAGTAATTCATTATTGTGGCGTAATTAATTCCGATACCGCTTAACCCTAGTTATGTGTTAAATAATAGTTAACCGACCTTAGGTTCACATAAGTGATCGGTATTCGGAACAAACGTCCCAACCCATGGGAATGTTCTAACTACGGCTATCCGTGCGTTATTGTATGTTGTGGCAATGCGTGATGTATGTGACTTGTTAATATGTTGTTGATGTTGGATACTGTTACCCGCGTTGTTGAAATGGGATATGACTTCCTTATGTGTCTAACCGAGTTAGTAACACTATGTGATGTATGTATGTGATAAGTTCCATAAGGGAACCTCTAACTAATAAGTATATGTATGTATGGAGAGGAATCCGGTTGTTCCGGTCGCGCGTGTTGTTTGGGAGTTAATACATATATGAGAATTAACTCCCATCCTGTTATGTTAGGGTTGTTTTCCTTCATTGGATTTCGACCTCCCACTAGCTTAGCCAAAGCTTACCTACCCGACCTCCATATCGGGCTAGGAGGGAAATTATGTGTAATGTTGTTAGGGTGTTGACGCCTATGTTGCCTCGACTCCCTCTCTGTTATGTTATGGTTGTTTTTCTTCCTGGAATTACAACCACCCACAAGCTTAACCAAGGCTTACCTACCTCATCACTATTGGAGTTAGGGGGAAATTATGTATGTTGTGATCGGTCCTATATGAGGCCCCACTCAAGTAAAGAAAATGTATGTATGTTGTGCTCGAGCTTATATCACCCCGGCACTCCCAAAGCGAAGTTTATGTACTCTAAGAAGAGTGAAATTAAGTTGTGTATGTTATAGAGTGGAGTGTGTTGTTATGTTGAGTATGCTAACCTGTGGTTGTATTCTGTTAATGGATGTTGCTTATAAGCATGATATGTATGTGAGTTTGTGCATGTTTGAATAAATAAACGCATGCTAAGACGACAAATAGTTGTGCGTGGCCCGGTAGCATGCGGGCTGCGGGATTACCATACCAGCAAAGGTGCTGACCCCCTTTGGGGGCTCCCATACTTTTCAGGTACAAGGAACTGGAAGCCGTTCGAGAGTAGGACGGGGTAGTGTTGTATGTGGTAGTCATGAGAATTGTGGATGTATTATAGGTGTAGTAAGACCGAAAATGTATCGGCATTAGTTGGTAATTACTCGGTACAGTTGTAATGTAAGTGTATAACGATTTGTTGGAAATGGATCGAGATTTATGTGTAGTTGCTCGGGAGTTTAGTGCATCAGACCGGTACAATGTATGTATGTTAGCCTTGTTATCCACGTGGGTGGCTAACGGCGTGTAACACCAAAGAGTTAAGTGATGTTATGAGTTATGAATTCCGATGCGATATGCTATTAAGTGTGTTGTTAGTAGTTGGGGTGTTACATAGAAAGTATCGGTGGACTCGTCCTCAGTGCAAAGAAGGTGACCATCCCAGTTACCCTTAACACACAAAGTTCATATACACAGGAAAACACAAACAATAAAATCAGTAAAAACTGAGTAACACTACCACACCCCGTAAAAACTTATTTTCTCTTTAAAACCTTTGTCTTCAACAAATATTAACAATATAACAAATCAGAATAGATCACACACCATTTACCTATACCAAGAATTATCAAGAGATAATTAATATCATAAACAAGATATTTCCAAATGAAGTCCACCACCACCACCACCGACCCAATGTCCTTAAGTGTGCACACCCCCCTATTGAAAACTTCTGCCCAATAGGAGTAGATCATAGTGGCAGCTCCAATTCATTAGTAGGAGCTTATATTGTTGCCGGAACGTCGGCTTGGCCTTAAAGGCTCTCACAAGAGGCATAGCCTTAGGATAACCATGATATCAACACACCAATACTTTCCACCACCACCACAAGAGGTTATCCTTAAACACATTTGCAAACCTTGAGTAAGATATCATAACCAAGCTTTACACAAGTAGTAATTCACACATCAAGCTCACCACTTGTAAAATAACCTTAATAAAATCATAAAAATACCATTCAAGCTCCAATAATCAGTGAATCAAACAATTTCCGAGAAACCACTTTAGAATGCTTAAATTCTTATTTTTGACCAAAATCACTATTCACCAACTTATATAACTTCACAAATAAGTCTCGGCCTAACAATTTAACCATGATCCAATACCAACAACACAAGTATCTCCCCAAAATTTCAGCTCAAGATCAATTCGGAAACCCATCCGAACACTCAGAAAGGCTTAAAGCACATTTTCTCATTTTTAGCTTCTTTACCTTGTCTAACCGACTTAAATTACTCCATTCGACTTGATTTTTCAACCATAACCATATATTCACTATTCAAGACTACCCTCAAAAGTTTAGCTCAAAATCATGTCGGAAACCATCCAAACAATTCCTAAAGCTTAAAGCTCATTTTTCTCCATTTCCAAGATTCTTTAGAGTTTTCCTACTTTCCAACCTGATTTGGACTTGATTTTCTAGGATAATCACTAACTATTCATCCCTATTTTACTGTAGAAATTTAAGAAAATAGGAGATAGGATTCGTAGGTAACCAAATAGAATGACTTAAGAAGGAAAATAAGCTTAAAGGGTGAAAGTGATGTGCATAGATGTTACCTGTCCTCTCCTAGCCATTTTGATGTTCTTCTACCATGATTATAAGTTGATTGAGCTCAAAATCTCCACCAACCAAGTCTCCCACCTTGGATTTTGGCTCCCACTCCTTAAACTTGCCTTTTTCCTTAATTTTAGCTTAATTACTACCTTAGATTTGTGTTTCCAATGGAGGAGTGTTGTTGCCTAAGCTCCAATGGTGTTTTCTAGCTTAGGAGAAACAAGGAAGATGAAGAAGAATGGCCACCTTGCTCACCTACCATGGCCGACCTCCACCCCCCCTTTTTACACTAAATTTCATCCTTATCCTTTAACTTATAATCATTACTTCTAGAATTGTCCTAGCCATTGATTTGCTCCAAGTGTCAAAAACCAATCCTAACCATCCATACATAACCACCTTTGAATGGCTAAGTAAACATCAAATTATGATGTAGTAAGGCTAGAATATGCCTTAGAAAGGTTGGTAGACAATTTAAAACCAAGGAAAACACAAGAAAATGCCTTAAGGGCAATTAGGGCAAAAATGTGCTCTAAGCTTGGAGAGACTTGGGTGAGTACCCAAATATCATGATAAGACCTTAGTAATATTCTAATGGTCATTTTAAATCAATTAGCAAAGAAAACCAAGCTTGAAAACAAGTTAAAACATAAAATGTGCCTTAAGTCTTAAAGCACATTTTTGAGAAATTGTCTTAGAATTGAGTTTTGAGTGGCTAAATGTCCATCATTACTCTTTAATCAACATGTGTACTAATTAGTATCACATTAGGAAGCCTAAATCAACGGGAAATCAAAAATTTCAGAAATATGTGCACTAATTTGTGAATAGTGACTAGCTTAGTCTTTAATTAACTTAGTTTAGTTAATTGGTCAATAAAGGCCAAACATGCCCTTATTTAATAAGGGGGCCGGTTTTTAGGTGGTGAGTCACCACATGAGTCACACAACTTAAGAAAAGAAAAGAGAAATAAAGAAAGGTTACTATTTGCTTTAAGGTAAATATCTTACCTTTTAGCCTACCTTCTCTCCTCTTCTCCATTCATTCTCTTCTTCCACGATTTGCTTCATGCTCTTCATCCTCTCAAACCGAGAGAACAAGCTCCATTGTTGCCTCACCTTGTCTTGTCTACACTCACTCATTTTAGCTCCAAATCAAAAACTAAACACATATTATTCTTAGTTAGCTTAAGCTCTAGCTTTCTATCTTTTCAAATCTTTCAAAGCTCAAGTTTGGTGCCATGAGAAAACTCCATTGATGGAGGAAAATCAAGTTTGAAGAGCTCATTAGCTTCTCCATTCTCTTAAGGTAAAGAAAATGTAAGAAAAACCAAGTTTCCATCATCTTCCTTATATGGCCGAAAATTCCTTCTCATGGGGCTATGTTTTTATGCCTTGTTCTAGCTTGATTTATTCACCAAGGACTAGTGGAGGTCCTATTTCATTCAATTCAAAGTCTACTTTGAGACTTCAAAGGTAATCATCAACTTTTATGCCTTTGAACACATTTCTAACCTAGGTTTTCATTCCTTGAGGTTAGTGTATTGTTTAGTACTCATGTGAGTCATTGAATATTGGTTAGAACATTGGCAAAGGAAGTTTAAGTGGTGGCCGATATTCATTCAAAAAGAAGGTCTAAGGAGGAAGATAAAAATAAGCTTGAGAAAACAAGGTAAATTACTTACCTAATGGTGGTTTAAGTTTTAAGGAATGAGTTTATGAGTACCAATGTAGCCTAGGGCTTACATTAGGTAATGGGTTATGTAACCTAAGAAAAGAACTTAAACAAGCTTAGGAACTTGTGACTAAGGAGCCAATGGGAATGAGTTAGTAATATAAGTTTAAGATGGATTTTAAGAGCATTATAATTACTATGAGATTGATGGGTGTATTTGCAGGTTGAAAGCTTTTATATGTGGGAAATTCAGTGTTAAGTTTAAGTCATTTAAGGGCCTAAGAGCCATGTCATTTAAGAGCCTTAGTGCTATGCAATTTAAGATTATTGCAATATATTGAGTTTGTTGTGAATAAGTTGGTTTGGGTGATGAGATAGGATGAGAAGAACTTGATGTGTGTGTGATGGTTGAATGAGGAAAACAATGCAGTTGGGCATGATAAGATGCTAGAGAAGCTATGGCGAAATTTGAGTAGAAAATAAGTGTTTAGGTGATGGTGGTGAATTAATATGACCTAGGATTTACTAGGAGTCACTATGAGGAATTTGAGTGGAAATGAGTTAACTAAGGAGTTCTTGAGGTTTAGAATGACCTAGAGATGTCTATGAGGAAATTAGAGTTTAGATGGGTGTATTAACACACCAAATCATGATATGAGGAATGTAAGACTTGTGCATAAGTTTTAAGGAGAAGGTGTATAATGCTTTGAGATGATTTAGGTATGAACTAAGAGAAGAACAATGAGAGTTCGGGAAGTTTGTGTAAGAGGTGGTGATGTTAGTGGTGGACTAGTAAGGTTTGGTTGAATGGTAATAAGTGGACTTAGGTGATGGAAGAGAAAGGTGAGGGAGAATGTATTCAAACGTCAAGGAAAATGACTAGGAGTGTAAAAGAGCGTGTGATCATGAGGAAGGTGAGTAAGTGAATAAAAGAATGTATAAGTAAGCTCAAGAGTTTAGGAGTGATGAGTAACAAATGAAAAGAAGAGAATTGTGCATGGACATGCAAGATGACCTTGGAAGGTTTAACTAGCAAGATGGAGTGCAATGAGGTTAAGGAGGAGTTATATGGGTTGAAAAGAAACACTTTGGGTAGTAGAAGTTTTGGTAAGGATACAAGTTGGTAATGTAAGGAATTATATTGTAACACCCCATCCAACATTAACACACTTACAATAAACTGCAACGGAAAACAACCTCATTACATTACTTAACTCGTTGGTGTTACACGCCGTTAGCCACCCACGTGGCTAACAAGGCTAATTCATATACTTTGTACCGGTCTGATGGGCTAAATTCCCGAGCGACTATACATTGTTATTCCTTACATTAACAACAACAACAACAACATACACCTTATCAACTATACCGAGTATTATAAACTGGTGCCGACAACAATATCGGTCTTACTACACCTACTGTATAATATACTTAAATGATTACCCATGTACGACTACTACCCGTCCTACTCTCGAACGGCTTCCAGCACTTCGTACCTGAAATAGGAAAAGAAGAGAAAGGGTGGCCCCCAAGGGGCTCAGCACCTTTGCTGGTATGGTAATCCCGCAGCCCACATGCTACCAGGCCACACACAACTAATTGTCGTCTTAACATGCAGTTGATTATATTTAAATCATGCATGTAACAATAAACACACAACACTTAACATTTCGCCTCAATGGGCTCAACAATCGGATAATACATCCTACTTAATAAGTCACCCATGGTATTCATCATCCCTAGAGTGTTTCTCCTCCAATGGAGCTACTTCCTTAATAGACGACACATACCCTTAAATCGGGTTATCCTTAAACGCCTCCTATCACAAACTGGAATCATATCCATGATCCACACCATCTACATTATACAACATATAACATACACTACATACAACACCTAACAACACTTTGCACGTTTCCACGTACACAACATAATACCGCAATGGATATTGCATCACAACAAAACACATAACACAACGGGAATGGTTCGCTTAGGACCGACCCAAACATTGTTTACACACTGGTGAGCCTAGAGAATGTTGCCAGTCTCATGATAAGCTCGTTATACAATAACAACAACACTCATTACCGTCCTAATAGTTGGACGAGTAACTTAAGTTAAGGCGGTTCGGGTTTGGAGGCCCGAACACACCACACAAACACATGTTCCCCCTAAACCGATCATAAGTCAGAATAGCTAAGCTTTGGAGTAAGCTAATGGGATCATAACCCGTGAGGGAAACAACCATAACAAAGAGAAGGGTAAGGCTAGGAAGGATACCCTCTCCCAAACAACGCGCGACCGGCCAAACCGGATTCCTCACTACTGTTAATACATACTTACTTTAGATAATACTTAGAACCCCACTATGGAGTCTATCGCGCCTACACACATACAGTATTACAACTGGGTTAAACACACAAGGGAGATCCCTACATTCACATACACATATCACACAATTAACACACGCATAGCCGTGGTTAGTACGTCCCATGGTACGGGTCGTTTACTCCGAATACCAAACTCTCATGTGATCCTAGACTCAGTTAACTAAGGTTAACACTTTCGGGGTTAAATGGTATCGGAGTTGTACACGCCACATAAATGAATTACTGTAAACTCATTACATGTTTAATCTTACAACGTGGCAAACAACAGAAAAACACATTGGCATACAAGCCGGTGTAATCCGGTAGGACGCAGGTTGCAAGAAAACCATACCTGTCACCGGAGTCCACTTTACCTCGTCCACTTATGTTCCTCGAGCAATTCTCGAACAACTGTTAACATCACATGTGTTTTTATTAACATCGGGGTTTGCTTGATTATTTAATGACTAATGCTTAACTTTCCCCGTTAACTTAGTTACATAACTTTATATTTTAACTTGTTTCACTTTACATTTTGATACAACTTTTCACCCACTTAATTACCATTAAAACTCACCTAACATGTCCATAACAACCTTATAGCATCATTACCTATCAATCCCCATCATTACACATCATTTCATAACCTTAAACCATGTTTTTGGTCCGACCGGACTTGCCGACCGGACTTGTCCATGTCCGGTCGATTCCAGAACACATTTCCGTCAAAATTTTTCTACTCCGACCGGACTTGTAAGTCCGGTCCTATGTCCGGTCCATTCCAGAGAGTTTCTTCCCTTTGTAAATTAGCCCGACCGGACTTGCCAAGTCCGGTCCTATGTCCGTCCATTCCAGAAGCTAATTCTCGCAGGGTAAACTGGGCCGACCGAACTTGCAAGTCCGGTCGCAAGTCCGGTCCGCCCCAATCCTTGTTTCCCTTTTACATTCAACTCCAAACTTCACCCCATATACCCTAGTATACCCTAGCCTCATTTGGGCACTCCAAACACACCTTAAGATATCCTTAAACACTCACAAAACTCTTTTTCTAATTCCTTAAACCTTTACTTATATCTTCACAAAATTTCCAACACTTACAATGTTTTCTCCTAGTTTTCAAGTGGTGTTTCATCCTTAATAACCTTTATACCAAAGTGTTTCCTCACCATCATAACATCATCTCCCAAGCATCTTCTTTACTAACCAAATCTTCTTTTCACACTTCTTGAATTCCTTCCTCATACCTCACCTAACATCATTTCTTCCTTGTACATCAACATTCCTAAACCTTAACAAACTTCTCCAAGACTTAAACACATCCTCAAAACACACATTGAATTCCTAGAACTTCCAAGATAACACCTATATCCTTGCATCACTCTAAATCACCTTAACACATGTTTCCTTCTCAAGTAAACATTTATTCACCTTTAACACTTCCTAGATCACCAAGACCATTTAAAACACTTAGAACTTCTCACACATTTTTCCCAAATTTGGCCACAGCTTCTCTTGTATATACTCACATCCAACCACTTAGGTTTTTACCTTATTTCATTCAAAACACCTAAAATTCATCAAACCATTTTTATACACAAACTTACACATTAAGCACTACATCACAATATAGTGCATAACTTAAATTGCTTGGCACTTAGGCCCTTAAATAACATGGCTCTTAGGCCCTTAAATTGCATAAACCTTAAACACTGAATTTCCCACATAAATAATGCCTTTGACCTGTAAATACATACACCAAAACATATGTTCTTTTACTAGTCTCCTTGAGAACACTTATTAGGTCATTCACCATTTGCTCCTTAGGTATTTTATCAAGCAAATAAGCTCATTTCCTAAGGCACTTAAACTACATTGAGATAGCTTGTTTACCTCTTTTCCTCACAAATTTCTTTCTTGTTTCCTTGCAAAACCGGTAGGGCATTTGGTCCCTTTTCAACTATTAAACATTATACAAACAAGAATGAGTATTCAAGCATTATGCTTCACCTCATTGTAAACCCTAGTTACACATATTGTTTTAACACATTAAGGTAATGTTTTACCTTGGAATTGGAAGAGAACTTGAATAAGTATCAAGAGAGGACTCCTCCTAGCCCTTGGAAGATTCAAATGAAGCTAGAACAAGGCAATATAAGGGCTCCATTAATGGTGATTTTCGGACAACAACAAAACATGGAGGGAACTTGATTTTTCTTTGAGTTTCCTTACCTTGAAGCAAAGGAGAACAAGATATGTGAAAAGATGAGCTCAAGCTCCTTCAATGGTGAATCTCCATGGCACCAAAATTGAGTTCTTGAATATTTAAAAGATAGGAATGAAGAGCTTGATGAGAGGAAGAGAATGGTGGTGTTTGTTTTTGATTTGGTTAAGTGAGTCATGAGATATTGACAATGGAAGGTGGAGCTTTGGTGAGCACTATTCCAAACCGTGAATGGAAAAAGAAGAGAGGTTGAAGAAGCCTTTCAACCGTGGGAATGAAGAAGGAAGGGGAGAATGAGATTGGTTTTGCTTTTGAAGATATTTATAACTTAAAGCAAATAGTAACCATTAGTCATCCTTATTACTTAATAAACTTACATGTGTGGTGACTCACACCTTGAAAAACCGGCCCCCATTTTAATAGAAGGGTAATATAGTCTTTATTGACTCATTTAATTACTTATAACATTATATGTTACAAACTAGCTTATAAAAGTTACTATTCATAAACTAAGGCACTTAGAAGTGAAATTTTTGATTTCCCATTGATATAGGCTTCCAAATGTGATACTATATAGTACACATGTTAATTAAAGAGTAATGATGGACATTTAGCCATCCAAAACTCATTTACAAGACAATTTTTCAAAAACGTGCTTTAAGACTCCTTAAAGCACATTTTGTGTTTTAACTTGTTTTCAAGCTTGGTTTTCTTTGGTAATTGATTTAATATTTTCCTTAACATATTTATAAGGTATAGGTATGACCATTAGGTCTTTTACAAATTTATCCCAAGCTTAGAGCACATTTTTGCTCTTATTGACTTTAAGGTATTTTCTTGTGTTTATTTGATTTAACTGTCCACCAAAGTTTCCTAAGGACTTATTTAGCCTTATTAAATCATAATTAAATGTTATCCAGTCTTGGTAGGCTCTTTGGGTCCTAACCAAGTTCACTCATAGCTTAGAGCATGTTTTTGCTCAAACTGTGTCTTAATGCTTTATTGCATTTATTATGGTTTAAATTGTTCACTGATGTTACTAAGGCACTTTTTAGCCTTTACATACCATAATTTGATATTTAAACCACATATCAAGGTTTGGGGTATTTCATATATGATAAGTGTTAGGAGTGTTCGTAAGAATTGAGTAAATGTTTGAGAAGATCTTTGGAAGTTGTTTTAATGAGTTTGGTGGAGGTTATAAGGTGGGTTTAAAGTGCCAAGTTGGTGTTGGACCTATTAGGACACTTGTGGAAGAGTTTGGAATTGAAAGAGCAATTTAAGAGAAAAAATCTGTAGTGGACCGACCCAGGGTCCGACCCATTTTGGGTCGGTCGGGCCATGTTGAGCCAGCCGGAATGTCTTTGGACTGGACCGACCCAGAGGGTTTGGGTCGGTCGGCTTAGCTTTGGGTCGGTCGGGCAGAAATCTAACGAAGGAAATGGGTTCTGTAATGACCGACCCAGAGGGTTTGGGTCGGTCGGTCTAGCTCTGGGTCGGACGGATGAGTTTCAAAAGACGGAAAAGTTTCTGTAATGGACCGACCCAGGGGTTGGGTCGGTCGGTGGGTCGGTCGACCCTTAAGACTTAAAAAAAAAAAGAAAGAAAGAAACCCTAAGAGAGTTTAGTGGTATTAATGGTACCCCATTAAGGGGGCAATGATGATTAGAGGTATAAAGACCTAAGGGATTAAGTTAAGAATAAACTTAAAAGTTTAAGATTAAGTTTGTAAGATTAAGTTGTAAGACTTAAGGGTTGTTAGGTGGGAATCATTAAGTAAGTTAAGTAAGTTGGATTAAGTTAAGTGATTAACAACCTAAAACTGAATGAATGTTTTAGGACTTGAAATTTGGACTCCAGAAGAGAGTAAGCAACCGAACGACCAACGGTGAACGGTACAGTTCTCTTGTGACCTGCTTGCTAACGAGGTGTCCCTCGGCTTGTGTGCTATTTGTTTTTTGTGTGCTCACTAAACAAGATAAAGCATGCAACCGGAATATATCATATTTATTGTATTGTTGTGTGATGTTTGAAAACTAACACAACATACCGTGAGAACTTACTAACCAATGTTTTGTAAGGAATTAAGTGAGACTAAGGAACGCCCCCTAATGAGGGACGATATGATCCGAAAGAGGTTAACCAACAAACATGGTCTTGAGATTACTACTAACTGGAACTTGAGTGAGGAAACCCGGGACCGATCTCTGGTCATGCATGCTAAGGAAAAAGGGGGACGGTATCTGAATCAGATCCGCCCTCCGCTTAAGGACTTGTCTTCGGACTTGTAGCCTAGGGCCGTTGCCGGCTCAGCTGCGCTGGACTCCCGTCCAGAGTAGGTGGCATTAAGATGGTGCGGTGGGATCACCTAAATCCCAGGTTCGAATTAAGCTACAACCATTCCCCTCCAGGAACGGTTTGTATACTGAGATTAAGTTAAGATTGAGATTAGGTAAGGTTAAGATAAGTTGCAACCATTCCTTTTTAAAGGATGGTTTGTATTGTTAAGTTTAAGATTAAGGTAAGGTTAAGATGAGTTGCAACCATTCCTCTTTAAAGGATGGTTTGTATAATTAAGATTAAGATAAGTAACATCCACTCCTTATTAAAGGATGGTTGTTTCTAAGATTAAGATAAGACTAAGATTGAGGTGAGATAAGGTTGGACTAAGATTAAGAGGGAACATTACTTAAGGAGTTAAATAATTAACTCTCTAATTAAGGGAACGCATTTAAGTCGTTCATTTGTGTGAACTTGATTGTTCATATCTGAGTTTTTGTTTACTGCACTTACTATTATATTGTGCATCTAATCAACCTCCATGCTATCGACAATTAGTCGTCGTAGCCACGTTAGCTGGGGGGCCATGAGGGGATCGTACCAGCATTCGTGCTGACCCCCTTTGGGGGCTGTTTTTACTACACAGGAACATCAGGAGGCGGCCATCGCGAGAGTAAGAAGGGGTACAAGTGTTACGGGTTAAGTGTGGCCTACGAGTTGTGCTTGTACACTCGTATGGAAATTGAGTTAGTAAGATGTATAGGGTTGTAAGAAGGATATGTAATTGGTTAAGGTTGTTGTACTAATGTTCGGTATATTCTGTAGTCAGACCGTGGCAAGGTCCTAGATTGTAAGGAATTCCACTGTGACATGTTTATATATATACTGTTAAATTGCTAGACCACATCTGGATTGAGTTGGGGTGTTACAAAAAGTGGTATCAGAGCGTAGTTACGCTCTGAAGACAAGAAAATACCGAACTTAGGAGAATGATGAGGTTGAGATTGAGTTATGGTTAAGGGTTGAGAGATAGAGTGAGAGGTGCGTTAGTCAGGACTTCCCGGTGTTTACCGGATATCCATAGTACCTAGACCCGCCCTCCACATCCCTAACCCTGAACATGTGGAACAAACGCCAGAGAGAAGAAAGCCTTCTCTTACTCGGGGAAACCCGATCTGGCAGTTAGCTAACAGTGAGCAATACGAGAAACATCTTGTTGCACAACAGTATGGAGAACTTGGAGGTTTTAATGGAGCGTAGCTGAGAAACAGGCGCTACCTATGGAATCTATCAGTAAGGGAACGGAAATTACCGGCAACAAGTGTCGACATGCTACGCAGTCGAATAACCCGCGATACAATGGTAAGGGAAGCACTACGCGTGCAATGGATAAGGAAATGATAAGAGACATGAGTACCGGACAGCGGTCCGAGTGAGCATAACAGTGGGATAATCAAAGCATGAGGATTGAGATTACTGGAAAGTCCAGTTAGAAACGGGAACTCCAAACCCATACAATGAGGAAGGTTACGAAACCTGGCCCAACATAATGCAGACGTCGATAGGAACTCATATAAATTGTATACCGAAATAGGGTTACGATGTAGTGCCTAAAGGAGAATCATTACTGAGTAAACCCACAAAATGTGTGGAGACAGGATGAGGATTAAGACATAAGAAAATATTAAGGGATTCCCTCAGAAAGAGGAACGCCCTAATAGATGACAGTACTGTCAAACTACAAGAAAACTACCGGATGGCGTTGTATCCAAAATAAGAGATTATCGAAGGAGTCCCGAGGACTACCATTACATGGGAATTAGAAGGAAGTGTCACTACCGATGTACCTTGTACCAATAACCCATCCTGCGTGGCGCACTTGCCATAGCAAGTGCTACCACGGTTAAGCCACCACAAAAGCCATCAAGGCGAAATAGGAGAACGCTACAGTTGTAGCATATATTAATACCGGATTGTAAATCCATAAGAACAGAAAAATAGGACCTTGGAAGGCCTGACGGCCTGACCATGATGAGATGAGCCGAACATCAGTCGGCAGGGAGCTGAGCTTAGACAAAATACTAAACCATATAAATATTAGCAACGGTATAACCCACTACAACAACAACCGACAGTACGGTAAGAACACCAATCTCAAACTCCATGAGGAAAACCTAAGAGATCGCTCGGTGATCCTAAAACAATATGTAAGCAATAACATACGAGGCATGTATATAAAAATACCATTGAGACCGTTGACATAACGTTTCTAAAAAGAGCGGATAAAACCCCGAGATGACCGTTAGGACCTGCCGATAACAACAAACTTCGATGAATATGTTAGTAAACCCCGAACAAGACAGAGAGAGTAGACTTAAGATATACCTACCAAGAGTTAAGGACATACGAATCCCACGGAGGAAAGCTCAGAGGACTACCCCCCAGAGCGGGCATAGTCGAGCCGAACAAACTGATGAATGACAGCTAGTACTGTTCGTCTAACTTCATTAACACCCAAGTATGGTTGATCATAAATGGTGGCGTAATCAACAGAAGTTGAATGAAGCGTTGAGATGGAAGTATAAGACGACAGATGATATCCAACTTGGACACACCATAAGGCAAACGCCTAATACGAACCTAACCTTGATTATTAAAAGACATAAGTCTAGTAAAATGACAGTATTGTCAAAGACATAAGTAACCTCGGATCACTTGAACAACTCCCTAGCAGGAAGCAGGATGCAGCAACTTATCATGAAATCCGATACTACATTTAGTATGTAACCTAACGGTGGATAGTGCTCAAGAACCAGAATCTTATAGGGGATGACATGCAGCATGAGTAAGAGCCAAATAATGAACTGAGACAATTAAGCATTAAGAGCCTACGAGCCCAAGGAGGTTAACCACATCAGAGCCCGAGTGCAATAAGTTATAAGAAGAGCTTGTTTAAGCCACGAAGGGACTACAATTTGTAGATATGAACGGTTACCAACCTATAACTTAGATTGGGAAGAACATTACCAAGAAGGGTACCAATGAGAATATTGAGATATGCTAAGGACAGGAGCGGAGCGAACATGCCTTTAGGGTGGGGATACCTCTCCTTGTTGTGAGGCCATGAGTGGGAATGAACCCCTCAAACAGGCTTTCACATATTAGAGATAAAATATAATTTATTTAGAAAATGGAAACTATGAACCTTGAGATTACCTTAGAACATACCAAATACACTTGAGTAATAAGGTAGGTTGCAGAGATAGACCCCATATCCGACACCCAGGATGTAAGAATTAGCGATCGTCAGAGATAATTACTGTGACTGTACATTATGGCTCGTCAATTAATCAATGCTCAGAAGAGCTTGTGATTCAGTGGATGACTTCTTCAGTAACCAGTTAAACTACATGGTAGATAACATCACTAAGGATGAAAGAAAGCGAAAGAAATTAGCCTACTTACGAATCTGAGATTGGAGCAGAACATCTTCATATCAAGAGTCAACTATTTTGCAACACGGTACGACAACCGCCAATACCGGAATGAGAGAACTCCCAGTGTGTTAGACCAAGAAGGGATTGAGTATAAGGTAAGGCATTAGAACAAGTGAATAAGAGGTTGCACCATTAATGGGCAACATGGTAAGGGCCAACTACCATGATAGTAGTGGTCGTGAGTACAATAGTTAGATAAGTGGATTAAGTCATGGTGCGGGTAAGGCGACCATTATGTATGAGCCGTCAAATATTGACACTGAGGCAATTAGATTTATGAGTTAAGACCAGCATAAGTAAGAAAATAAGATGGTAGACGGACTGTGCACTGATGCCAGTAGACTGAACATGGGTTGGTAAGATTACACAGGAAGCACACAACCCATTCCTTAAGGAACTGGAAGTGCTTTCCTAATAGAATGAATATGAGAAAGAAGATAAGAGGCTCTATGGAAAGAGACCTAAGCTACTAAGAAATAGAATCAATACGGAATACAGAAAGGAGCTGGAGCATACCATACCCAAGAGAAGCTAGGTAAAAGTAAATGGAATTTCCCTTGATTAACTTCAGAAGACAATAAATGTATTATGAACGGATGAATGGGAAAGAGGAATGAAAAGAGGAGATCGACAACAGGAATACTTAATAACTAGCAATAGCTAAACGTGTGACGGACCGATGAGTTTTACTAAAACGAGACGTGGGACGACTGCACCCCACAGGGGTTGTAGGCTGACACGCCTCATTATGAGTTAGTTGGGTAAGTAGTAATGTACCAGTAAGGTACCTCAGAATGTAGAACGAGGGTGTAAGGAAACAGGGAGGTAGTCGACTGTACCACGGACAACGAACGAAGATCAGACAAGAGCAGCTACTACCCCAAACAGTCGAGAGAAGGAATCAGTTGAACAGCAACACAGAGGAACCAAAGAACAGATAATTAAGGACTATGAAGTGCGAAGAGCATGGATTGTAAGTACAGACATTGGACATGTCTTAAGATGTAAGGGATATTAAGACTGTAAAGCGCGATATGCACTAAACAGTAGTTTCAGATTAAGAATCATCCTCAGACCAAAGGTCAGTTGGGGAGAACAACTTAGACATTCGAAAAAATACTAAGAGTATGAACATAAGATCTTCAAGGAGAATGGATAGACGAGTTACAACTCATTAAGGCCGTGTATATATAAAGATAACACGTGTCCATTGAGAGACCAATATACCTAAACTATAAGGAGGCAGGAGGATATACAATGCCATAAAAAGATAAGTGAAGCAGTTAAACCTAAGAACATCAGAGTAGTGCAGCGGAAGCTAGCAGATCACTACCTTTGAGATTAGACCAAACTAAGTTAAGGAAACGGTGTAAGTACCGTTAAGAATCCTCGATACAGAGACTAAGTCATTTCTGATCGAATTATAAGTAAGATAGATGACGTGGAAGCTAGAATGCTTGGTGAGAATTAGACATCTTGAACTTATGTTCAAGGATGATATAATGCTGATTACGTGGGCGTAATCCATTTTAAGGGGGGTAGAGCGAAAACCGCTTAGCGTATGTTTGTGTACTGAGTACATAAACTACGGTGTGCATAGCACAAAATAATTTGAGAATATGTTTTACATAAACATTTTGAGATAAATCATGGTTATTGCACACAGAAGATGTGAATACCATACATATTAAGTGCCTATCTTGTTAACTCCGGTGTGAGTACAAGTTAAGAGAATTAAGGAAGAGGATTAAGGAGACTTAAGGAGTAAGGAATATATGAGAGTATGTGTAAGATAAAAATAAGATAACATTATGAGATACAATTTGACATGAGCGTGAGGAAGAAGATAGTAATGCTATGAGATATAAGATGGTGAGAATTGGTATGGGACAGTTATAGAACTTAGTAGGAATTTAAGTCTTGAGGTAATTACTAAGAGATGAATCGGGAATGTTTGATGAACTGAGTCCACACTTGGGAGATGTATTGATTATGATTAGAAGAACTAAAAAGATAGAAAATTGGACATGAATGAATTGTTTGGATGTTTGAAAATGACGTGGGAGGTGGAACTTGATTTTCTAGGGATCAAGGGAAACCGAACACAAATTGGGGTGGAAGGATAGTTCTACACTGATGCTGATCACATTAGGGTTGGATGATTCCTGAAACTCCCTACCAGTGGTCACAACTAAATCACACTATGGATAGAGGCCTTGGGATAAAATGAAATTGGAGTTGATTGTATTTTTAATTAGAGGAATTATTCCTCACATGACCTCGTAAAAAGGATTACCTTTTTACTGAGTCTCGCCCATGAAGTCGAGGACGCACGAGCCTTTGTCTTCGGACCGGTGACATGGGGAGAGCAGAGTGTTTTGTATTCTGGCCCATGGTGAGGAGGACGAATGAGCCATTGTCTACGGACCGGTGACATGGGAGAATACGTTGGAAATTATGTGAATGTTTCAATCATCAAAAGAAACAAAAAGAATTTTGAGTGCTATACATGCCTAAGCATGTTGTGTGATATTTAAGTATAAGAATATGGCGGATCTAATGATCCAATGAGATTAAGTATACATAAGTATGATCTATATGATCTAAGGAATGAGGTAAGACATGTATTCTAATAAGATAAGATGCATGGGAACTTTCGGGACAAAGTTCTTTTAAGGGGGTAGATTGAAATACCCCAAACCTAAGTATGCTAAGTAAACATCAAATTATGATGTAGTAAGGCTAGAATATGCCTTAGAAAGGTTGGTAGACAATTTAAACCAAGGAAAACACAAGAAAATGCCTTAAGGGCAATTAGGGCAAAAATGTGCTCTAAGCTTGGAGAGACTTGGGTGAGTACCCAAATATCATGATAAGACCTTAGTAATATTCTAATGGTCATTTTAAATCAATTAGCAAAGAAAACCAAGCTTGAAAACAAGTTAAAACACAAAATGTGCCTTAAGAAGTCTTAAAGCACATTTTTGAGAAATTGTCTTAGAATTGAGTTTTGAGTGGCTAAATGTCCATCATTACTCTTTAATCAACATGTGTACTAATTAGTATCACATTAGGAAGCCTAAATCAACGGGAAATCAAAAATTTCAGAAATATGTGCACTAATTTGTGAATAGTGCCAAATAGTGACTAGCTTAGTCTTTAATTAACTTAGTTTAGTTAATTGGTCAATAAAGGCCAAACATGCCCTTATTTAATAAGGGGGCCGGTTTTTAGGTGGTGAGTCACCACATGAGTCACACAACTTAAGAAAAGAACAGAGAAATAAAGAAAGGTTACTATTTGCTTTAAGGTAAATATCTTACCTTTTAGCCTACCTTCTCTCCTCTTCTCCATTCATTCTCTTCTTCCACGATTTTCTTCATGCTCTTCATCCTCTCAAACCGAGATAACAAGCTCCATTGTTGCCTCACCTTGTCTTGTCTACAACTCACTCATTTAGCTCCAAATCAAAAACTAAACACATATTATTCTTAGTTAGCTTAAGCTCTAGCTTTCTATCTTTTCAAATCTTTCAAAGCTCAAGTTTGGTGCCATGAGAAAACTCCATTGATGGAGGAAAATCAAGTTTGAAGAGCTCATTAGCTTCTCCATTCTCTTAAGGTAAAGAAAATGTAAGAAAAACCAAGTTTCCATCATCTTCCTTATATGGCCGAAAATTCCTTCTCATGGGGCTATGTTTTTATGCCTTTTTCTAGCTTGATTTATTCACCAAGGACTAGTGGAGGTCCTATTTCATTCAATTCCAAGTCTACTTTGAGACTTCAAAGGTAATCATCCACTTTTATGCCTTAGAACACATTTCTAACCTAGGTTTTCATTCCTTGAGGTTAGTGTATTGTTTAGTACTCATGTGAGTCATTGAATATTGGTTAGAACATTGGCAAAGGAATTTTAAGTGGTGGCCGATATTCATTCAAAAAGAAGGTCTAAGGAGGAAGATAAAATAAGCTTGAGAAAACAAGGTAAATTACTTACCTAATGGTGGTTTAAGTTTTAAGGAATGAGTTTAGATGAGTACCAATGTAGCCTAGGGCTTACATTAGGTAATGGGTTATGTAACCTAAGAAAAAGAACTTAAACAAGCTTATGAACTTGTGACTAAGGAGCCAATGGGAATAAGTTAGTAATATAAGTTTAAGATGGATTTTAAGAGCATTATAATTACTATGAGATTGATGGGTGTATTTGCAGGTTGAAAGCTTTTATATGTGGGAAATTCAGTGTTTAAGTTTAAGTCATTTAAGGGCCTAAGAGCCATGTCATTTAAGAGCCTTAGTGCTATGCAATTTAAGATTATTGCAATATATTGAGTTTGTTGTGAATAAGTTGGTTTGGGTGATGAGATAGGATGAGAAGAACTTGATGTGTGTGTGATGGTTGAATGAGGAAAACAATGCAGTTGGGCATGATAAGATGCTAGAGAAGCTATGGCGAAATTTGAGTAGAAAATAAGTGTTTAGGTGATGGTGGTGAATTAATATGACCTAGGATTTACTAGGAGTCACTATGAGGAATTTGAGTGGAAATGACTTAACTAAGGAGTTCTTGAGGTTTAGAATGACCTAGAGATGTCTATGAGGAAATTAGAGTTTAGATGGGTGTATTAAACACACCAAAATCATGATATGAGGAATGTAAGACTTGTGCTGAAATACCCCAAACCTTGATATGTGGTTT
The DNA here is from genome assembly GCA_023374045.1 of Limonium bicolor. NCBI lineage: Eukaryota > Viridiplantae > Streptophyta > Magnoliopsida > Caryophyllales > Plumbaginaceae > Limonium > Limonium bicolor. The sequence goes on from CM041783.1 coordinate 113,544,449, forward strand.
AAATATCAAATTATGTTATATAAAGGCTAAAAAGTGCCTTAGAAACATCAGTGAACAATTTAAACATAGTAAAGTGCAATAAAGCACTAAGACACAGTTGAGCAAAAACATGCTCTAAGCTATGAGTGAACTTGGTTAGGACCCAAAGAGCCTACCAAGACTTGATAACATTTAATTATGATTTAATAAGGCTAAATAAGTCCTTAAGAAACTTTGGTGGACAGTTAAACCAAATAAAACATAAGAAAATACCTTAAAGTCAATATGAGCAAAAATGTGCTCTAAGCTTGGGATGAATGTGTATAAGACCTAATGGTCATACCTATATCTTATAAATATGTTAATGAACATATTAAATCAATTACCAAAGAAAACCAAGCTTGAAAACAAGTTAAAACACAAAATGTGCTTTAAGGAGTCTTAAAGCACGTTTTTGAAAAACTGTCTTGTAAATGAGTTTTGAATGGCTAAATGTCCATCATTACTCTTTAATTAACATGTGTACTATATAGTATCACATTTGGGTGGCCATATTAGTGGGAAATCAAAAATTTCACTTCTATGTGCCTTGTATTTGTGAATAGTAATTTTTACAAGCTAGTTTGTAACATATAATGGTATAAGTAATTAAATTGGTCAACAAAGACCAAAACACCCTCCTAGCATAATGGTGGCCGGTTTTTGTAGTGAGGAGTCACCAAGTATGTTAACTTGTTAAGTAAATAAATGTGACTCATAGTTACTATTTGCTTTAAGACTTAAATATCTTCAAAAAGTAACTTCTATCTTCATTCTCCCTTCTTTTCCTTCATTTTCCACGGTTCCAAACACCACCACACCTCTCTTTTCATTCTCTCTCGGTAATACCACTACCTCCATGAGAACTCAAGCTTTGAACCCTTGTCAAATCTTGCTCTCTTGTCCAAATCAAAAACAAACACCACCATTCTCTTAGTTAAGCCAAGCTCTACAATCTTGTCTCTTCAAAACTTCAAAACCTCCATTTCGGTGCCAAGAGAAACCACCATGGGAGGAGCTGAGCTCATCTTTCACATATTCTTGTTCTCCTTTGCTTCAAGGTAAGGAAACTCAAGAAAATCCATGTTCCTCCTATGTTTTGTTGTGTCCGAAAATCACATTAATGGAGCTTCTTATGCCTTGTTCTAGCTTCATTGAATCTTCCAAGGGCTAGGAGGAGTCCTCTCTTGATACTTGTTCAAGTTTCTTCCAATTCAAGGTAAAACAATTACCTTAATGTGTTAAAACAATATGTGTAACTAGGGTTTACAAGAGATGAAGCAAATGCTTGAATACTCATTATGTTGTTTGTAAATGTTTAGAAGTTGACAAACAACCAAACACCACCGGTTTGCAAGGAACCAAGAAAGAATTTGTGAGGAAAAAGAGGTAAACAACTATCTCAATGTAGTTTAAATGCCTTAGGAAAATGAGCTTGATTTGCTTGATAAAAACCTAAGGAGCCAATGGCAAGTGACCTAGTAAAATGTTCTCAAGGAGACTAGTAAAAGAACATATGTTTTGGTGTATATTTGCAGGTCAAAGGCATTATTTATGTGGGAAATCAGTGTTTAAGGTTATGCAATTTAAGCTAAGGCCAGAGCTGTTATTTAAGGGCCTAAGTGCCAAGCAATTAAGGTATGCACTATATTATGATGTAGTGCTTAATGAGTGAAGTTGTGTATAAAATGTTGTTTGATGGATTTTAGGTGTTTTGGAGTGAAATAAGGTAAAAACCTAAGTGTTGGGATGTGAGTATATCAGAGGAAGCTATGGCCAATTGGGAAAAATGTATAGAAGTTCTAAGTGTTTTAAGGAAGTTTTGGTGAACTAGGAAGTGTTATTTCAAGTGAGTGAATGTTTACTTGAGAAGAAAACAAGTATTAAGGTGATTTAGAGTGATGCAAGGATTTAGGTGTTGTCTTGGAAGTTCTAGAAATTTAATGGGTGTTTGAGGATTATTTAAGTCTTGGAGGAAGTTGTTTAAGGTTAGGTTAATGTGATATATTCAAGGAATAAGTGATGTTTGGTAAGATGTGAAAAGGAGATTTAGTAGTAAGAAAAGAAGTTGAGGGGATGATAAGGTGTAGAGGATACATTGGTATTTTGGTCATTATAGTGAAGGCCACCTAGAAATCATAAGGAGAAAACATTGTAAGTGTTAGGAATTTTGTGGAGATATAAGTAAAGGTTTCAGGAATTAGGAAAAATAGTTTGTGAGTGTTTAGAATATCTTAAGGTGTGTTTGAAGTGCCAAATGATGTTGAGAACACATTAAGAGGCCCTTAGGAGAAGTTTGGTGAAGATTTGACAAAGTTTTGGGTAAGTTTAGGAGGCGACCGACCCAGGGGCGACCCAGTTTGTGGGTCGGTCGAGCCTCTGTAAAATGTTAGGGAAGTGTTCGGTAATGGACCGACCCAGAAGGTGGTTGGCGGACATGGGTCGGTCGGTCAAGTTTCAAAGGTGGAAAAATGTTCGCACATGGGACCGACCCAGAATGGTGGGCGATAGGACGTGGTGCGGACGGGCATGTTTGTAAGGAAGTAAAAGGGGTCTGTAAGGGACCGACCCAGTGTGGGTCGGTCGGTGGGTCGGTCGGACCAAAAAACATGGTTTAAGGTTTATGAAATGATATGTGATGATGGGATTGGTAGGTTAATGTGTTATAAGGATGTTAAGGAATGTAGGTGAGTTAAATGGCGAAATAGGTGGGTGAAAAGTTGTATCAAAGTGTAAAAGTAAAACAAGTTAAAAATGTAAAGTCATGTAACTAAGTTAACAGGGAAATTAAGCATTGACATTAAATGATCAAGCAAACCCCGATGTTAATGAAAACACGTGATGTCAACAGTTGTTCGAGAATTGCTCGAGGAACATATATGGACAGGATAAGTGGACTCCGGTGACAGTATGGTTTTCTTGCAACCTGCGTCCTACCGGATTACACCGGCTTGTATGCCAATGTTGTTTTTCTGTATGTTTTGCCACGTTGTAAGATAAAACATGTAATGGTTTACAGTAATTCATATATGTGGCGTGTTCAACTCCGATACCATCTAACCTCGAAAGTGTTACCTAGTTAACTGAGTCTAGGATCACATGAAATTCGGTATTCGGAGTAAACGACCCGTACCATGGGACGTACTAACCACGGCTATGCGTGTGTTAAATGTGTAATATGTGTATGTGAATGTAGGGATCTCCCTTGTATGTTTACCCGTTGTAATACTGTATGAGTTGTTATGTGACAGGCTCCATAGTGGAGTTCTAAGTATTGTCTAAAGTAAGTATGTACTAACAGTAGTGAGGAATCCGGTTTGGGCCGGTCCGCGCGTTGTTTGGGAGAGGGTATCCTTCCTAGCCTTACCCTTCTCTTTGTTATGGTTGTTTCCCTCACGGTTATGATCTCCCATTAGCTTACTCCAAAGCTTACCTATTCTGACTTATGATCGGTTTAGTGTGGAACCTGTGTTTGTGTGGTGTGTTAGGGCCTCCAAACCCGAACCGCCTTAACTTAAGTTCTCGTCAACTATTAGGACGGTAATGAGTGTTTGCGTTATGTTAACAGCTTATCATGAGACTGCAACATTCTCTAGGCTCACCAGTGTGTTTGTGATGTTTGGGTCGGTTCCTAAGCGAACCATTCCCGTTGTGTTATGTGTTTTGTTGTGATGCAGTATTCATTGCGGTATTATGTTGGGTACGTAGAAACGTACCAAGTGTTGTTAAGTGTTGTATGTAGTGTGTGTTATAGGTTGTATAACGTGGAGTGTGTTGTATAATGTGTGTGTGGATCATGGATATGATTCCCAGTTTGTGATAAGAGGCGTTTAAGGATAACCCGATTTAAGGGTATGTGTCGCTATTAAGAAGTAGCTCCGTTGGAGGAGAACACTCTAGGGATGATGAATACCATGGGTGACTGTTAAGTAGGATGTATTATCCGATTGTTGAGCCCATTGAGGCGAAATGTTAAGTGTTGTGTGTTTATTGTTACATGCATGATTTAAATTAATCAACTGCATGTTAAGACGACAATTAGTTGTGCTGGCCCGGTAGCATGTGGGCTGCGGGATTACCATACCAGCAAAGGTGCTGAGCCCCTTGGGGCCACCCCTTTCTCTTCTTTTCCTATTTCAGGTACGAAGTGCTGGAAGCCGTTCGAGAGTAGGACGGGTAGTCATTGTACTGGTATTCATTTAAGTGTATACTACATAGAGTATTAAGACCGATATTGTTGTCGGCATCAGTTTATTAATACTCGGTATAGTTGTTAAGGTGTATATTGTTGTTGTTGTTAATGGAAAGGAATACTAATGTATAGTTGCTCGGGAATTTAGCCCATCAGACCGGTACATTGTGTATGTATTAGCCTTGTTAGCCACGTGGGTGGCTAACGGCGTGTAACACCAACAAGTTAAGTAATGTGATGAGGTTTATAATTCCGCTGCAGTTTGTTGTAAGTATGTAAATGTTGGATGGGGTGTTACAAAAAGTGGTATCAGAGCGAAGTATCGCTCTGATGACTGAATTACCGAGCTTAGGAAGTACCGAGTTAGGATTTAAGTACTTTGGGTTAAGGGTTGAGTGATAGCGTGAGAGATACGCTAGTTAGGAACTACCAGTGACTACTGGAAACCTACAATATCCATCCCACCCTCCACAATCCCTGTATATAACTTGGGGAAACAACGCCAGGGAGATGGAAGTCCTCTCTTACTCGGGGATACCCGATCTGGCTGTTATTAAATACCTTTAGGGTACGGTGAACCTGTCATACGGTAGATCCCGAAACTGGGAATCCCGGACGGTCTCCATCTGAATAATGTTAACCGCATTTCATAGCAATGAATGAAGGATCTTGTGTATTGGAGAATAGAATTTCCGGCAACCTGGGTCGACATGCAGAGCAGTCGAGAATAACCAGCTTGCAACGCACCTACCGTGCAACGGGCAAGAAATGGATTAATAACACCCGAGACAAGTGTCTACGGAACCACAGTTGATAAATAAACACCAACGGTATACCAACCGTCAAGGGACTACAACGTAGTGCCCCAAGAGACAAGTCTCAGTAACCACGACAAGTGCGTGGAACGGGCTATAAGGAGAATACGACACAAAAAAAAAGGGGGTCTCCCAGAAAGGGGAAATACCCTAGTTAATGATTATTATGTGATACAGTGAGAATTCACCTAGACAAGTTATTATCAAGACAGTAAGATCAGTGAGGGCCAACAAGGCCACTGACGACAGTGCGGGTAAAAACAATACCACAACCGTATGTGTTAAACTGATAGCCAGTTAGCATGGCGCACTTGCCATAGCAAGTGCTGCTATAACAGGGCTATTCGGGAAAATTTAAACCACCACTACGAAGTACTTGGAAAAGTCAATAAAGTTAAATGTGATTGTCATAACAGTGGAAGGCCTGTTAGCCTAACCTCTGTAATTGTAAGTACACCAGTCAGCAAGAAGCTAGACTTGGTTACGGTAAGAAGATGTTGTGAAACCATGAAAATTTTTCTTTCAAACCCAGATTTGTTCAAACCCTTTCTTTCAAAACCAGATTTTCTTTCAAACCAACACTTCTTTCCAACCTTCTTTTAAACCAAACCAGTGAAACCAAGGACAGTTGACAAGGATACAACAATGGATAAACTTTCCCTCAATTAGTTCGGGAAGCAGGGGATGAATATTGTCACGGGACAATATAAGGGAGTTGACAACAGAAACTCTCACCTAGGCGTGTGACGGACACTACAGTGTACCAACTGTGTTGTGGGACGACCGCACTCCGATAGGAGCATGTGGGCCTGACAGACCTACTTATGGGTTAGTTGGGTAAGTAGCAATGTATCAGTAAGATACCCCATATATGTATACGAGTAGAGTCCGAAACACGGGAAGTAGTCGACTCCGTCTACGTCAGCAGTATAAATCAAACGAGAGCTAAGGATTAACAAGGAATTCAGTTAAGTTAGCAAGACTAAAAGCATTAGTGAACTCCTTTCAAGGAAATGTTTAAGAGTTAGGAAGTGCGATGGGCACAAACTGTTTATGTAAAGACACCACATATGTAATGTGCAATGTACGGGAGAATTCCCAGAATAGTACCTACACTACCAGGAAATGTTAATCTTCACAGAAGAAGATAGTAACCAGTAAAAACGCGAAAGGCGTACTAACGGAATGTACCAATAAGTGTGAGCCAAATGTAAAGGCATAACTTAACGACACCCAGGAGCAATCCTTGAAGGTGTTTCACATCAACAATTGTTGAATGAATGCATGACAGAAGCACAAGGGTTGAAACTAACACACAGTTTAGACATAAGTTGTCAGGAGACGGACTGACAAACCTAAGGGGCATCCCATGAAAGGAAACGTGATGCAACGACCTTGTAATATTGTACAGAGAAGTACATGTGTGAACAGCCTATAATGAGCCCAGCTCAAGGCAAATAAGGCTTATAATCCAAAAGCAGGATATATCATATAAATTCGATTAATGGTAGAAGTTTATGTTGTATAAGTGAATAGAGTGGTAAAGAACCACTGCGTTAAGAGTGGGGATACCTCTCGACATTGTGACACCGCAGGAGCGGTAGTTATGTGAATCAAGTTCAAGAAATATGTTAAGGATTGACCATATTGTTATTGAAAGAGAAATTAGCTTAGTAGTATGTGTATAAGGTGAAACACCGAGCTGAATAATGCCGGCTTGTGACTGGAATGATCGATGCTCATCCAAATAAGGGATGAACCATAATGTGAATGATGTAAGTATATGTGTGGAAGTTAATGTGACAGTAAATACGATGTGAGTTAGTGTTATACAATAAGTACGGTGCGCAGTAAGCGACCGTTGTATAAGTGTTGTTAAATAATGATGTGGCGGATAAGGCCAGTTATGAGTTAAACTCAGTGGAGATGCAAGATGAGTGATGTTAACAGACTGGGCAATAAGCCAGTGGTAGGTACTGTGTGAGAGGGACTCAGTGTGAATTCCATGGCGAATCGCATAAGGGATTTACTGTCAAGAGTTTACGCCTCTGCACTCTGTATGACTGAGTGTTTTGGTATTGCACTTGCGCAGTAATGAACGAATGAGATAGCTAGGAATTGGAAACATGTTAATTGTGGACAAATAATGTTATAATGGCCGATGCATAGGAAATGCAAGGCCGCACCAATAAAAAGTACTTGTACAAAACCAAACGTGGAAATATGAACAGTAAGTGACTACAGTAGCACTAGCTGCCAAATACCGGTATGGAATATACCACAAAGGTAGTAAATAGCTGAGAGAGCACTACACACTAGGTAGTAGCTCAATCTCAACCGACAGTAAGTCGGAAGGGAACAAGTCAATCATTGTGAAATACATAGCTGTATACACAGTAAATTATCATGGAAGTGGATGGAAAAATTGTGAAACTCACCGAATCCGCTAATGGTAAAAGATACCACGCGTCGGTTGAGAAACCATTGTTACCAAGATGAAGGTGACAATTGGGGATGTACAATACAGTAAGAATAACAGAAGGGAGCAATTAAGCTCTACAGTTATTAGTGTTTCGCAGCAGAAACTAGTGAACCAGTGATTCAAATGTACAACGTGAATAATGAACATGAGTGAATGGCTAATTATTAATGCCTAAAAGCCTCACAGGCCAGGACCGAAACCGGTTATGAGTTACAACTCCAATGCGAATTCTTGGTTTACGGACTAAACCGCCAATATGGTTGAGATCCTCTAATCAGAATCCGTTGTGTAATAGACCGCGTGGAAGTTAAAACACTTCACGACGGCAGAACATTTAAGCTAATGCTCAGTGATTGATTACGTGGGCGTAATCCCTTTTAAGGGGGGTAGAGCGCAAAACCACTTGGTGTATATTACCGTACAAGTGTACGTAGTGTATGTGATTTATATTGTGCATAGCACAAAATTATATTATTGTTTTGATGATTGGTGTGTGTGTTACGTAAACATACACACTCATTCATGGTTTAATTGTGGTAATTGCGCACAGAAGATGCGAATACCATTGTGTGTGTGTTTGTTAACAGTTGTGTGTGATTGTACAAGTGTGGGGAGTAGATAAACTCCCGGGGGAACAAAAGCCCCGACAGTGTATAAATGTAAAATCAGGTGTGTTGTTTGATAAAATATGTATATATATATATGTATATATACTTTATAGTGATGCATGAAAGGGCATGATACCGACATAGAACCTAGTGAGAATGAGATTCCCTAGGCAACAGGATTAAAGGTGAATGGAGGTAACTGATAGACGGAGTTCTATCCTTTGGAGATGTTATGATCATGATTAGAATGATTCGAAAGATAGAAAATTGGAAATGAGTGACTTACTTGATGCCTGAAAATGAAGTGGGAGGTGGAACTTGATTTGCATGTGATCAAGGGAAGCCGAACACAAATTGGGGTGGAAGGATAGTTCAACACTGATGCTGATCACATCAGGGCTGGATGACTCTTGAAACTCCCTATAAGTGGTCACGAATAACCACGCTAATAAAAGAAGCAAAGAGCTTAAGTTGGACTTGGAGTTGTGTGTGTTTTCAAAGGGATTTTAAATTGGTATTTATAAAACGTTGATGGATATTTTACATAATTAAAGCCTTCTTACTTAACCTCACAAGGAAATTTTAAACTTATGTGATTGTTTTAATCTCCTAAAGGCACGGGGACGGAAGGTGTCCATCGCGACCGTGTTCTGCGGGATCACAGTGTATATCAAGGATATTTTGATTGCTATACATGCTCTGACATGTTGTGTGGTATGTGTAATGAATGTTGTTTTGACTTGGATTTCCTAAAGTGTATACTATCAAGGCCTATGAGTCTAAATGTGTGGTGTTACGTAGACCTATGTGTCTAAGGACTGTTATGTTATGGGGACCTATGTGTCCAAATGTTGTGATGTTACCCAAGACCAGTGAGTCCAAGGGGTTGTTATGTATGTGTAAATGTTGTTAAGATACCCGGACCATAGAGTCCGAGGTTATCATGTGAATATGTTATGTGTGGGTGTGAATGTGTTGCCCGGACCATCAAGTCCGAGGTTATGATGTAAAGTGTGTTTGGTTAAGGAAGTTTATTTCCAAGTGATTACTGTGTTCTAATCTAATGATGTGTGAAAAGTGTGAACTTCGAGGACGAAGTTCTTTTAAGGGGGGTAGATTGAAATACCCCAAACCTTGATATGTGGTTTAAATATCAAATTATGTTATATAAAGGCTAAAAAGTGCCTTAGAAACATCAGTGAACAATTTAAACATAGTAAAGTGCAATAAAGCACTAAGACACAGTTTGAGCAAAAACATGCTCTAAGCTATGAGTGAACTTGGTTAGGACCCAAAGAGCCTACCAAGACTTGATAACATTTAATTATGATTTAATAAGGCTAAATAAGTCCTTAAGAAACTTTGGTGGACAGTTAAACCAAATAAAACATAAGAAAATACCTTAAAGTCAATATGAGCAAAAATGTGCTCTAAGCTTGGGATGAATGTGTATAAGACCTAATGGTCATACCTATATCTTATAAATATGTTAATGAACATATTAAATCAATTACCAAAGAAAACCAAGCTTGAAAACAAGTTAAAACACAAAATGTGCTTTAAGGAGTCTTAAAGCACGTTTTTGAAAAATTGTCTTGTAAATGAGTTTTGAATGGCTAAATGTCCATCATTACTCTTTAATTAACATGTGTACTATATAGTATCACATTTGGGTGGCCATATTAGTGGGAAATCAAAAATTTCACTTCTATGTGCCTTGTATTTGTGAATAGTAATTTTTACAAGCTAGTTTGTAACATATAATGGTATAAGTAATTAAATTGGTCAACAAAGACCAAAACACCCTCCTAGGCATAATGGTGGCCGGTTTTTGTAGTGAGGAGTCACCAAGTATGTTAACTTGTTAAGTAAATAAATGTGACTCATAGTTACTATTTGCTTTAAGACTTAAATATCTTCAAAAAGTAACTTCTATCTTCATTCTCCCTTCTTTTCCTTCATTTTCCACGGTTCCAAACACCACCACCAACCTCTCTTCTTCATTCTCTCTCGGTAATACCACTACCTCCATGAGAACTCAAGCTTTGAACCCTTGTCAAATCTTGCTCTCTTGTCCAAATCAAAAAAACACCACCATTCTCTTAGTTAAGCCAAGCTCTACAATCTTGTCTCTTCAAAACTTCAAAACCTCCATTTCGGTGCCAAGAGAAACCACCATGGGAGGAGCTTGAGCTCATCTTTTCACATATTCTTGTTCTCCTTTGCTTCAAGGTAAGGAAACTCAAAGAAAATCCATGTTTCCTCCATGTTTTGTTGTTGTCCGAAAATTCACCATTAATGGAGCTCTTATATTGCCTTGTTCTAGCTTCATTTGAATCTTCCAAGGGCTAGGAGGAGTCCTCTCTTGATACTTGTTCAAGTTCTCTTCCAATTCCAAGGTAAAACAATTACCTTAATGTGTTAAAACAATATGTGTAACTAGGGTTTACAATGAGATGAAGCATAATGCTTGAATACTCATTATGTTGTTTGTATAATGTTTAGAAGTTGACAAACAACCAAACACCCCACCGGTTTGCAAGGAACCAAGAAAGAATTTGTGAGGAAAAAGAGGTAAACAAACTATCTCAATGTAGTTTAAATGCCTTAGGAAAATGAGCTTGATTTGCTTGATAAAATACCTAAGGAGCCAATGGCAAGTGACCTAGTAAAATGTTCTCAAGGAGACTAGTAAAAGAACATATGTTTTGGTGTATGTATTTGCAGGTCAAAGGCATTATTTATGTGGGAAATTCAGTGTTTAAGGTTATGCAATTTAAGGGCCTAAGAGCCATGTTATTTAAGGGCCTAAGTGCCAAGCAATTTAAGTTATGCACTATATTATGATGTAGTGCTTAATGAGTGAAGTTGTGTATAAAAATGTGTTTGATGGATTTTAGGTGTTTTGAGTGAAATAAGGTAAAAACCTAAGTGTTTGGATGTGAGTATATACAAGAGAAGCTATGGCCAAATTTGGGAAAAATGTATAAGAAGTTCTAAGTGTTTTAAGGAAGTTTTGGTGAACTAGGAAGTGTTAAAAGTGAGTGAATGTTTACTTGAGAAGAAAACAAGTATTAAGGTGATTTAGAGTGATGCAAGGATTTAGGTGTTGTCTTGGAAGTTCTAGAAATTCAATGTGTGTTTTGAGGATGTATTTAAGTCTTGGAGGAAGTTGTTTAAGGTTTAGGTAATGTTGATATTCAAGGAATAAGTGATGTTTGGTAAGATGTAAAAAGGAGATTTAGTTAGTAAGAAAAGAAGTTGAGGGGTGATGATAAGGTGTAGAGGAAACACCTTGGTATTTTGGTCATTATAGGTGAAAGGCCACCTAGAAATCATAAGGAGAAAACATTGTAAGTGTTAGGAATTTTGTGGAGATATAAGTAAAGGTTTAAGGAATTAGGAAAAATAGTTTTGTGAGTGTTTAAGAATATCTTAAGGGTGTGTTTGAAGTGCCAAATGATGTTAGAACACATTAAGAGGCCTTAGGAGAAGTTTGGTGAAGATTTGACAAAGTTTGGGTAAGTTTAGGAGGCGACCGACCCAGGGGCCGACCCAGTTTGTGGGTCGGTCGAGCCTCTGTAAAATGTTAGGGAAGTGTTCGGTAATGGACCGACCCAGAAGGTTGGGTCGGACATGGGTCGGTCGGTCAAGTTTCAAAGGTGGAAAAATGTTCGCACATGGACCGACCCAGCATGGTGGGTCGGACGTGGGTCGGAGGGCATGTTTGTAAGGAAGTAAAAGGGGTCTGTAATGGACCGACCCAGCTGTGGGTCGGTCGGTGGGTCGGTCGGACCAAAAACATGGTTTAAGGTTATGAAATGATATGTGATGATGGGGATTGGTAGGTAATGATGTTAAAGGATGTTAAGGACATGTTAGGTGAGTTTAAATGGCGAATAGGTGGGTGAAAAGTTGTATCAAAGTGTAAAAGTAAAACAAGTTAAAAATGTAAAGTCATGTAACTAAGTTAACAGGGAAAAATTAAGCATTGACATTAAATGATCAAGCAAACCCCGATGTTAATGAAAACACGTGTGATGTCAACAGTTGTTCGAGAATTGCTCGAGGAACATATATGGACAGGATAAGTGGACTCCGGTGACAGGTATGGTTTTCTTGCAACCTGCGTCCTACCGGATTACACCGGCTTGTATGCCAATGTGTTTTTCTGTATGTTTGCCACGTTGTAAGATAAAACATGTAATGAGTTTACAGTAATTCATATATGTGGCGTGTTCAACTCCGATACCATCTAACCTCGAAAGTGTTAACCTTAGTTAACTGAGTCTAGGATCACATGAGAGTTCGGTATTCGGAGTAAACGACCCGTACCATGGGACGTACTAACCACGGCTATGCGTGTGTTAAATGTGTGATATGTGTATGTGAATGTAGGGATCTCCCTTGTATGTTTAACCCAGTTGTAATACTGTATGAGTTGTTATGTGACAGGCTCCATAGTGGAGTTCTAAGTATTGTCTAAAGTAAGTATGTACTAACAGTAGTGAGGAATCCGGTTTGGCCGGTCGCGCGTTGTTTGGGAGAGGGTATCCTTCCTAGCCTTACCCTTCTCTTTGTTATGGTTGTTTCCCTCACGGGTTATGATCTCCCATTAGCTTACTCCAAAGCTTACCTATTCTGACTTATGATCGGTTTAGTGGGAACCTGTGTTTGTGTGGTGTGTTAGGGCCTCCAAACCCGAACCGCCTTAACTTAAGTTACTCGTCCAACTATTAGGACGGTAATGAGTGTTTGTGTTATTGTATAACGAGCTTATCATGAGACTGGCAACATTCTCTAGGCTCACCAGTGTGTGATGTTTGGGTCGGTTCCTAAGCGAACCATTCCCGTTGTGTTATGTGTTTTGTTGTGATGCAGTATTCATTGCGGTATTATGTTGGGTACGTAGAAACGTACCAAGTGTTGTTAAGTGTTGTATGTAGTGGTGTTATAGGTTGTATAACGTGGAGTGTGTTGTATAATGTGGAGTGTGTGGATCATGGATATGATTCCCAGTTTGTGATAAGAGGCGTTTAAGGATAACCCGATTTAAGGGTATGTGTCGTCTATTAAGGAAGTAGCTCCGTTGGAGGAGAAACACTCTAGGGATGATGAATACCATGGGTGACTTGTTAAGTAGGATGTATTATCCGATTGTTGAGCCCATTGAGGCGAAATGTTAAGTGTTGTGTGTTATTGTTACATGCATGATTTAAATATAATCAACTGCATGTTAAGACGACAATTAGTTGTGCGTGGCCCGGTAGCATGTGGGCTGCGGGATTACCATACCAGCAAAGGTGCTGAGCCCCTTGGGGCCACCCCTTTCTCTCTTTTCCTATTTCAGGTACGAAGTGCTGGAAGCCGTTCGAGAGTAGGACGGGTAGTCATTGTACATGGGTATTCATTTAAGTGTATACATACAGTAGGAGTATTAAGACCGATATTGTTGTCGGCATCAGTTTATTAATACTCGGTATAGTTGTTAAGGTGTATATTGTTGTTGTTGTTAATGGAAAGGAATACTAATGTATAGTTGCTCGGGAATTTAGCCCATCAGACCGGTACATTGTGTATGTATTAGCCTTGTTAGCCACGTGGGTGGCTAACGGCGTGTAACACCAACAAGTTAAGTAATGTGATGAGGTTTATAATTCCGCTGCAGTTTGTTGTAAGTATGTAAATGTTGGATGGGGTGTTACATGTGCATAAGTTTTAAGGAGAAGGTGTATAATGCTTTGAGATGATTTAGGTATGAACTAAGAGAAGAACAATGAGAGTTCGGGAAGTTTGTGTAAGAGGTGGTGATGTTAGTGGTGGACTAGTAAGGTTTGGTTGAATGGTAATAAGTGGACTTAGGTGATGGAAGAGAAAGGTGAGGGAGAATGTATTCAAACGTCAAGGAAAATGACTAGGAGTGTAAAAGAGCGTGTGATCATGAGGAAGGTGAGTAAGTGAATAAAAGAATGTATAAGTAAGCTCAAGAGTTTAGGAGTGATGAGTAACAAATGAAAAGAAGAGAATTGTGCATGGACATGCAAGATGACCTTGGAAGGTTAAACTAGCAAGATGGAGTGCAATGAGGTTAAAAAGGAGTTATATGGGTTGAAAAGAAACACTTTGGGTAGTAGAAGTTTTGGTAAGGATACAAGTTGGTAATGTAAGGAATTATATGATAAGTGTTAGGAGTGTTCGTAAGAATTGAGTAAATGTTTGAGAAGATCTTTGGAAGTTGTTTTAATGAGTTTGGTGGAGGTTATAAGGTGGGTTTAAAGTGCCAAGTTGGTGTTGGACCTATTAGGACACTTGTGGAAGAGTTTGGAATTGAAAGAGCAATTTAAGAGAAAAATCTGTAGTGGACCGACCCAGGGTCCGACCCAGTTTTGGGTCGGTCGGGCCATGTTGAGCCAGCCGGAATGTCTCTGGACTGGACCAACCCAGAGGGTTTGGGTCGGTCGGCTTAGCTTTGGGTCGGTAGGGCAGAAATCTAACGAAGGAAATGGGTTCTGTAATGGACCGACCCAGAGGGTTTGGGTCGGTCGGTCTAGCTCTGGGTCGGACGGATGAGTTTCAAAAGACGGAAAAGTTTCTGTAATGGACCGACCCAGGGGTTAGGTCGGTCGGTGGGTCGGTCGACACTTAAGACTTAAAAAAAAAAAAGAAAGAAACCCTAAGAGAGTTTAGTGGTATTAATGGTACCCCCTTAAGGGGGCAATGATGATTAGAGGTATAAAGACCTAAGGGATTAAGTTAAGAATAAACTTAAAAGTTTAAGATTAAGTTTGTAAGATTAAGTTGTAAGACTTAAGGGTTGTTAGGTGGGAATCATTAAGTAAGTTAAGTAAGTTGGATTAAGTTAAGTGATTAACAACCTAAAACTGAATGAATGTTTTAGGATTTGGAATTTGGACTCCAGAAGAGAGTAAGCAACCGAACGACCAACGGTGAACGGTACAGTTCTCTTGTGACCTGCTTGCTAACGAGGTGTCCCTCGGCTTGTGTGCTATTTGTTTTTGTGTGCTCACTAAACAAGATAAAGCATGCAACCGGAATATATCATATTTATTGTATTGTTGTGTGATGTTTGAAAACTAACACAACATACCGTGAGAACTTACTAACCAATGTTTAGTAAGGAATTGAGTGAGACTAAGGAACGCCCCCTAATGAGGGACGATATGATCCGAAAGAGGTTAACCAACAAACATGGTCTTGAGATTACTACTAACTGGAACTTGAGTGAGGAAACCCGGGACCGATCTCCGGTCATGCATGCTAAGGAAAAAGGGGGATGGTATCTGAATCAGATCCGCCCTCCGCTTAAGGACTTGTCTTAGGACTTGTAGCCTAGGGCCGGTTGCCGGCTCAGCTGCGCTGGACTCCCGTCCAGAGTAGGTGGCATTAAGATAGTGCGGTGGGATCACCTAAATCCCAGGTTCGAATTAAGCTACAACCATTCCCCTCCAGGAACGGTTTGTATACTGAGATTAAGTTAAGATTGAGATTAAGGTAAGGTTAAGATAAGTTGCAACCATTCCTTTTTAAAGGATGGTTTGTATTGTTAAGTTTAAGATTAAGGTAAGGTTAAGATGAGTTGCAACCATTCTTTTTTAAAGGTTTGTATAATTAAGATTAAGATAAGTGACATCCACTCCTTATTAAAGGATGGTTGTTTCTAAGATTAAGATAAGACTAAGATTGAGGTGAGATAAGGTTGGACTAAGATTAAGAGGGAACATTACTTAAGGAGTTAAATAATTAACTCTCTAATTAAGGGAACGCATTTAAGTCGTTCATTGTGTGTGAACTTGATTGTTCATATCTGAGTTATTGTTTACTGCACTTACTACTATATTGTGCATCTAATCAACCTCCATGCTATCGATAATTTGTCATCGTAGCCACGTTAGCTTGGGGGCCATGAGGGGATCGTACCAGCATTCGTGCTGACCCCCTTTGGGGGCTGTTTTTACTACACAGGTACATCAGGAGGCGGCCGTCGCGAGAGTAAGAAGGGGTACAAGTGTTACGGGTTAAGTGTGGCCTATGAGTTGTGCTTGTACACTCGTATGGCAATTGAGTTAGTAAGATGTATAGGGTTGTAAGAAGGATATGTAATTGGTTAAGGTTGTTGTACTGATGTTCGGTATATTCTGTAGTCAGACCGTGGCAAGGTCCTGGATTGTAAGGAATTCCGCTGTGACATGTTTAATATATACTGTTAAGTTGCGAGACCACATCTGGATTGAGTTGGGGTGTTACATTCCTAGTCTCCCAAACCTAAGCCTGGGTCACCTTGCTTCCTAGTCAAACTCAAATTTCCCCTCCAGCTAACCTATGGCTCTGATACACTGTAACGCCCCGGTTTACCACCACCATTTACTTAGTCATTTTTTTTAAAAGAAACGTGCCATAACTAAAATATCATCATTAACTTGTATTATACATGCGTCAGTCTTTTACATAAGGTCCCCTAATACTATCACCGGTGTGTTACCGCCACACTTACTAAAGACTAGTAAGTGTAAGGCTATTACCACCACCATCCCTTCATTAGCTATCTTACAACGGTGTTCCCCTACCAAAAAAGTGACACAACCCACCCGTCACTTTACACCTTAGTACCAAAAGACCCCTTCCAGCCAACTACTATGTTAGCTCCTACTCCTATTTTACACCAACAGCAAGGGGTATCAAAGACTATTACATCATTAGCAACTTAGCATGGGACTACTTCCATGTACTCATAAATAGTGGAAACTTCATAGGTAATGGACTGACTACTGCCATTCTCCGGGAGCCTAAAACCCTGTATTTTCTTGTTCCACTCCTCAAGCACTATCTCGGTGACCCCAGGCTGTATACTCCTACGATAGGTGACAAACATGAAAATATAGAAAGTATCGGTGGACTCGTCCTCAGTGCAAAGAAGGTGACCATCCCAGTTACCCTGAACACATAAAGTTCTTATACACAGGAAAACACAAACAAATAAAATCAGTAAAAACTGAGTAACACTACCACACCCCGTAAAAACTTATTTTCTCTTTAAAACCTTTGTCTTCAACAAATATTAACAATATAACAAATCAGAATAGATCACACACCATTTACCTGTACCAAGAATTATCAAGAGATAATTAATATCATAAACAATATATTTCCAAATGAAGTCCACCACCACCACCACCCACCCTATGTCCTTAAGTGTGCACACCCCCCTATTGAAAACTTCTGCCCAATAGGAGTAGATCATAGTGGCAGCTCCAATTCATTAGTAGGAGCTTATATTGTTGCCGGAACGTCGGCTTGGCCTTAAAGGCTCTCACAAGAGGCATAGCCTTAGGATAACCATGATATCAACATCACACAATACTTTCCACCACCACCACAAGAGGTTATCCTTAAACACATTTGCAAACCATTAGTAAGATATCATAACCAAGCTTTACACAAGTAGTAATTCACACATCAAGCTCACCACTTGTAAAATAACCTTAATAACATCATAAAAATACCATTCAAGCTCCAATAAATCAGAGAATCAAACAATTTCCAAGAAACCACCTTAGAAAGCTTAAATTCTTATTTTTGACCAAAATCACTATTCACCAACTTAAATAACTTCACAAAGGAGTCTCGGCCTAACAATTTAACCATGATCCAATACCAACAACACAAGTATCTCCCCAAAATTTCAGCTCAAGATCAATTCGGAAACCCATCCAAATACTCAGAAAGGCTTAAAGCACATTTTCTCATTTTTAGCTTCTTTACCTTGTCTAACCGACTTAAATTACTCCATTCGACTTGATTTTTCAACCATAACCATATATTCACTATTCAAGACTACCCTCAAAATTTAGCTCAAAATCATGTCGGAAACCCATCCAAACAATTCCTAAAGCTTAAAGCTCATTTTTCTCCATTTTGAAGATTCTTTAGAGTTTTCCAACTTCCCAACCTGATTTCGACTTGATTTTATAGGATAATCACTAACTATTCATCCCTAGTTTACTTTAGAAATTTTAAAAATAGGAGATAGGATTCGTAGGTAACCAAATAGAATGACTTAAGAAGGAAAATAAGCTTAAAGGGTGAAAGTGATGTGGATAGATGTTACCTGTCCTCTCCTAGCCATTTTGATGTTCTTCTACCTTGATTATAAGTTTCTTTAGCTCAAAATCTCCACCAACCAAGTCGCCCACCTTGGATTTTGGCTCCCACTCCTTAAACTTGCCTTTTTCCTTAATTTTAGCTTAATTACTACCTTAGATTTGTGTTTCCAATGGAGGAGTGTTGTTGCCTAAGCTCCAATGGTGTTTTCTAGCTTAGGAGAAACAAGGTAGATGAAGAAGAATGGCCACTTTGCTCACCTACCATGGCCGACCTCCACCCCCCCTTTTTATACTAAATTTCATCCTTATCCTTTAACTTATAATCATTACTTCTAGAATTGTCCATAGCCATTGATTTGCTCCAAGTGTCAAAAACCAATCCTAACCATCCATACATAACCGCCTTTGAATGGATAAGGATGGGGCAAGTTGCCTTGATCATCATTGCAAATAGTAAGGAGGTGTGAATAGTGGTGAATAGTAACCGAGATATTTTCTCTCCTTTCCTTGATATTTTTGGCCACCACCTTAGGCCATGTTTGGCTTGAGCCTTTTATGGGTATTAAACTATATGTGTAGGTATGTTAATACTAGTGTGGGTTATCAAGTTCCAGGAATTTCCTCGGGTTACTTATGAGCTCTCCTCCCGAAGCCTCGTTTGCCCAGAACCACTAAATACTAAAAAATGTAACTAGATTATCTTATATTAAAACAGAAAGATATGATTGTTTCTTTCCTCAAAACACTCTCAAAAGTATCTAACACTCTTCCTAGGGTTGATAACCACTCTCAGTTCCTAAGGAATTTAGTAATTTTCGGAAATTTCAGGAATCCTGCGAAACTAAGGTTTACCGGGTGATTCCCGGGAAACTAGAGTTTCTAATGTTCACCAAGCACTTCCAACTAATTATAACCTTCTCCATCTTTAGAAAGTAGGGTTTCCTAAGGTTTACAGTTAAGCAAGGCCCTAATCACAGTTTAGAAATTTGGGGTATTACATCCTCCCCCCGTTAAACAAAGCTTCGTTCTCGAAGCTCAATTCATCACACCCAACAATACAGTCACATACTCCAAGAAATTAAAACAATATTCCAGACAATGATTCCCAGGTAACTTTATCAACCACAGATGATTCAGCAACATCACACAACCAGGTAACTTTATCAACCACAGATGATTCAGCAACATCACACAAAACCTCAACACACCAATCCCATCCATCGCACAATATAAACCATTCACAAATTCAATGATACCACATATATAAAATCATGAAGAAACAATTCCTAAAATAACATTCAAGTATTACCAACCATTTCTAGCACCAACAACATTCACAATCACAATCATTCACAAACACTAATAATCATTCACCACTTACCATACGACTCTCCCCCCCTAAAAAGAAAGTTTCTCCTGAAACTTTAATTGCTAACCTTAACCGTGATAAGTTCCTGAATCCTATGAAGATTCATTAGTATCTTCACTGCCTTTCTTCTGGTTATGGGTCCACAACGTTTCCGCTGCGCTACTCTGATAAGCGTTTCCATCACTCTTACCTCCATTATCCTTCTCGTACCTACACTCGAAGGCTCTATGTCCTAACCTTCCACAATTAAAACACTTCACCAACCTTCCTTCACAATCTTCACCTGGATGGTTCTTTTCACATATCTTGCAATAAAAGTATCTAGTTTCTTTATCATTGAATCGCCATCCCGTGTAATTGGGTCTGGCTCCCCCACTTGGTATAGCTTCTACTTTAGTCCTCTTATCAAAACTCTCAGCCTTACGTGACTCCATTCTCCTTTTCCGCCCCGTTTGTACTTCCTTCCTCCTCTGTTGTACCCTATAAAGATTAGCAGCTTTATCGTACGCCTCTTGTAAAGTAGTTATAGGTATCACACTCAGAGCTTCTTGTAAATCCCAATTTAACCCTTCCAAGAAACGTTGAACCTTAGCAGTCTCATCAGGTACCACATGCGGAGCAAATCTAGCAAGCTCCACGAACTTAGCATGATAAGTTTTAACAGCATCCATCCGCTGCCTCAATCCAGTAAATTCCTGATATTTCTGCAACCTTACATGCTCCGGATAAAATCTTTTCCTCATCACATCCTTTAACATATTCCATCCAAAACCCGGAATTCCTTTGAGTCTCTCCTCCTCCGCAGTCCACCACAGATCAGCCTCTCCTTTAAAATAAAATACAGCCCCACTTACCTTCTTTTGTTCGGGGCAATCAATGATATCAAATATTTTGTCAAACTCTCTGATCCACTCTTCCAGAATCACTGGATCCTCTTCTCCCGAATAAGTACTGGGTTTATAGCTGCTATCCTCCGGGAGAAATCCTTAGGTATTTCAGCTCTAGCCTCGTGCTGCTCCAAGATTCTTCCCATACTCAGTGTCAACTCCCTCAGTTCATCCATCTGTCCTCTCCCCTCTCCATTACTCCGTCCACTCCCCTCCATTATTCTACACACAGATATGTTAGTTGCAATATAAATAGTTAACTATAATTAATCAAGCACAAACCACACAAATATCACAGCAAACATATTTTCACTACCACACGGTTCTTCCTAGTCTCCTAAACCTAAGCCTGGGTCACCTTGCTTCCTAGTCAAACTCAAATTTCCCCTCCAGCTAACCTATGGCTCTGATACCACTCTATAACGCCCCGGTTTACCACCACCATTACTTAGTCATTTTTTTTAAAAGAAACGTGCCATAACTAAAATATCATCATTAACTTGTATTATACATGCGTCAGTCTTTTACATAAGGTCCCCTAATACTATCACCGGGGTGTTACCGCCACACTTACTAAAGACTAGTAAGTGTAAGGCTATTACCACCACCATCCCTTCATTAGCTATCTTACAACGCTGTTCCCCTACCAAAAGAGTGACACAACCCACCCGTCACTTTACACCTTAGTACCAAAAGACCCCTTCCAGCCAACTACTATGTTAGCTCCTACTCCTATTTTACACCAAAAGCAAGGGGTATCAAGACTATTACATCATTAGCAACTTAGCATGGGACTACTTCCAGTATCATAAATAGTGGAAACTTCATAGGTAATGGACTGACTACTGCCATTCTCCGGGTGCCTAAAACCCTGTATCTTCTTGTTCCACTCCTCAAGCACTATCTCGGTGACCCCAGGCTGTATACTCCTACGATAGGTGACAAACATGAAATATAGAAAGTATCGGTGGACTCGTCCTCAGTGCAAAGAAGGTGACCATCCCAGTTACCCTGAACACACAAAGTTCATATACACAGGAAAACACAAACAAATAAAATCAGTAAAAACTGAGTAACACTACCACACCCCGTAAAAACTTATTTTCTCTTTAAAACCTTTGTTCAACAAATATTAACAATATAACAAATCAGAATAGATCACACACCATTTACCTGTACCAGAATTATCAAGAGATAATTAATATCATAAACAAGATATTTCCAAATGAAGTCCACCACCACCACCACCCCCCTATGTCCTTAAGTGTGCACACCCCCTATTGAAAACTTCTGCCCAATAGGAGTAGATCATAGTGGCAGCTCCAATTCATTAGTAGAGCTTATATTGTTGCCGGAACGTCGGCTTGGCCTTAAAGGCTCTCACAAGAGGCATAGCCTTAGGATAACCATGATATCAACATCACACAATACTTTCCACCACCACCACAAGAGGTTATCCTTAAACACATTTGCAAACCATTAGTAAGATATCATAACCAAGCTTTACACAAGTAGTAATTCACACATCAAGCTCACCACTTGTAAAATAACCTTAATGACATCATAAAAATACCATTCAAGCTCCAATAAATCAGAGAATCAAACAATTTCCAAGAAACCACCTTAGAAAGCTTAAATTCTTATTTTTGACCAAAATCACTATTCACCAACTTAAATAACTTCACAAAGGATCTCGGCCTAAAATTTAACCATGATCCAATACAACAACACAAGTATCTCCCCAAAATTTCAGCTCAAGATCAATTCGGAAACCCATCCAAACTCAGAAAGGCTTAAAGCACATTTTCTCATTTTTAGCTTCTTTACCTTGTCTAACCGACTTAAATTTCTCCATTCGACTTGATTTTTCAACCATAACCATATATTCACTATTCAAGACTACCCTCAAAATTTAGCTCAAAATCATGTCGGAAACCCATCCAAACAATTCCTAAAGCTTAAAGCTCATTTTTCTCCATTTTGAAGATTCTTTAGAGTTTTCCTACTTCCCAACCTTATTTCGACTTGATTTTATAGGATAATCACTAACTATTCATCCCTAGTTTACTGTAAAAAATTTAAGAAAATAGGAGATAGGATTCGTAGGTAACCAAATAGAATGACTTAAGAAGGAAAATAAGCTTAAAGGGTAAAAGTGATGTGTATAGATGTTACCTGTCCTCTCCTAGCCATTTTGATGTTCTTCTACCTTGATTATAAGTTTCTTGAGCTCAAAATCTCCACCAACCAAGTCGCCCACCTTGGATTTTGGCTCCCACTCCTTAAACTTGCCTTTTTCCTTAATTTTAGCTTAATTACTACCTTAGATTTGTGTTTCCAATGGAGGAGTGTTGTTGCCTAAGCTCCAATGGTGTTTTCTAGCTTAGGAGAAACAAGGTAGATGAAGAAGAATGGCCACCTTGCTCACCTACCATGGCCGACCTCCACCCCCCCTTTTTATACTAAATTTCATCCTTATCCTTTAACTTATAATCATTACTTCTAGAATTGTCCATAGCCATTGATTTGCTCCAAGTGTCAAAAACCAATCCTAACCATCCATACATAACCGCCTTTGAATGGATAAGGATGGGGCAAGTTGCCTTGATCATCATTGCAAATAGTAAGGAGGTGTGAATAGTGGTGAATAGTAACTGAGATATTTTCTCTCCTTTCCTTGATATTTTTGGCCACCACCTTAGGCCATGTTTGGCTTGAGTCTTTTATGGGTATTAAAACTATATGTGTAGGTATGTTAATACTAGTGTGGGTTATCAAGTTCCAGGAATTTCCTCGGGTTACTTATGAGCTCTCCCGAAGCCTCGTTTGCCCAGAACCACTAAATACTAAAAATGTAACTAGATTATCTTATATTAAAAGAAGAAAGATATGATTGTTTCTTTCCTCAAAACACTCTCAAAAGTATCTAACACTCTTCCTAGGGTTGATAACCACTCTCAGTTCCTAAGGAATTTAGTAATTTTCGGAAATTTCAGGAATCCGCGAAACTAAGGTTTACCGGGTGATTCCCGGGAAACTAGAGTTTCTAATGTTCACCAAGCACTTCCAACTAATTATAACCTTCTCCATCTTTAGAAATTAGGGTTTCCTAAGGTTTACAGTTAAGCAAGGCCCTAATCACAGTTTAGAAATTTGGGGTATTACATTAGTGGACGTAGTTAACAGAGAGGGGTTGTATATCCCCTGTCCTTAGTGGACGTAGTTAACAGAGAGGGGCTGTATATCCCCTGTCCTTAGTGGACGTGGTAAACAGTGAGGGGCTGTATATCCCCTGTCCTAAAAGGTCATACTTGGCGGTGGGGGCCCTCTCCCAATTGAATTATTCCACTCTTGAGTATATTTTGTCTATGGGATTCAGCTTACTGAAATGGTGGGGACAAAACTATCTACCACGGGTTATGGGTATTCATATCATTCCTAGTCCTTTGTGACTAACTGAGTCTTTCTATTCTTAACCAGAATTGGTTCTAACATCAATAATTGATGCTTACTAACTATATGGTGTGACTTCTTAAGTGGTTGACTTGGTTCTTTGTCTCTATCCTTAACTTGTTCTTTCTTCTCTATGTTTGATTGTTTTGAAGTGCCTCCTTTCCCTGTTTTACTTACAAGGGTTTGATTTCAAGTTATGTTTATTTTGAAGAGTTATGTTTTAAATATTGTTTTGGAGAATTGTACTAGTTCCATTCCAGGAACTGACTCACCCCTCTCGGGGTGGGCTGCTTGGTTTCATCTTGCAGGTACAAATTGATTTACAGGGGCCGCGAAGAGCATGAGTGATTGGGATGGGATTAGGTTTATGGAGAGTGAATGTATTTTATTATTGTTATGTTAAAGTTAAGTTTTCTCGAAGTTCAGACCGTAACTTAGTTAATTGTAATGGTTTGATTGGTGAGGTTGGTACCGGGTGTTTTGGAGCCCGATGGTCTGTAGCACCTTAGTTTATTTTCCGCTGTTGTTTTATTATTATATGGGGTGTTACAGAAAATGGTATCAGAGCGTAGTTACGCTCTGAACCCGAGAAAACAAGCCGAGTGAAATACTTAGATTATAGGTGCACTTAAAACTGGGGAACTGGGGTAGAATTGGGAAGTGAGGACTCCAGTAAGGCACGACTCCTAACCCTTCTTGGAATTGTGAATGATTCCTTTACACACTTTTCTTTTGTGAATGTCTGTTAAGTGTGATGTGTTGTTATACCGTTCCAACAATAAACTACAGAAAAATATATATATATATATATATATATATATAAGTTTGGAACATCCTATATTAAGTACGATAAGATTTTTGTTGAGATAAACCAAATATTAAGCTATTTTTCAAAAGCATACTCATGGAGAATACATTGCTAAAAATGCAACCCTTTAAAAGCTAG
This sequence comes from Limonium bicolor, assembly GCA_023374045.1. Taxonomy (NCBI): domain Eukaryota; kingdom Viridiplantae; phylum Streptophyta; class Magnoliopsida; order Caryophyllales; family Plumbaginaceae; genus Limonium; species Limonium bicolor. The sequence continues at coordinate 113,569,340 of CM041783.1, forward strand.
TACACAAATTCCTAGAATTTTAAAGAATACTTTGATGGAAAACAGTATACAATTAGAGCTTTGAATAACTAAGTTAGTATTGATATTATGTGAAAGTACTTCAACTCCTTTAAGGTTTAAAAATAAATCTCAAGAATTACTTGGTACAAATGTTGCCTAAAGGTAATATTTGGATAAATCTTAAGTCTAGAAAATTATTAAGTTAACAAACACTAGTAGCATACACCCGAACCCGTAAACCATATGTAACACCCCTACCGTTAATCCTATTCTTACCGTCTAGTCGTCCTGTTAATCCTATCAGTTCGCAGCGGAATTATTACTATTACTACGGCGGGTGATACAACGCCGCTAACCGCCCATACGGCTAGCAAGGCTTACTCTACAATACAGTGACGGTCTGATGATCATAGTATACCGAGCTACTACAATTACTCACTGATTATAAAAGGTATCATACTTACAATCCTGGATCACCGAGTATTTTAAAGTATCGAATTACATCCTTTACCAATCTTCCCCAAAAGAATGAGTTTCCACCAGCTACTCATCTATACCCAATCGCCATCCTATCAATATCAAAAAGGTGTACCCCATGGTACACCGGCTATCAAAAAGCTACAGCCGTGTACTACTTAGTACACCATTCATAATCCGTTAATTACAATCCAAAAAGAAGACAAAAGAAACAAGCTTCATCACTTCACAGCCTTCATCCTTCTCTTGTACCTGCGTGTAGTAAAAACATCGCCCCAAGGGGCTCAGCAAAAGCTGCGCATGAACTCCGCATATACCGCGTGCTAGCTACGGCACGCCGACTATTTGACGTCCACTAAACATGCGGTTCATTAATTTCATACATACATGCTTTACATACAACATACATGCATATACAATACTTCATACAATGCAAGATAGAAATACAATAGCACACACACTTACTTACCTTCACCGTGTTAGCCAATTTACGCATCCGGGTTAATCGGAATGCTTATTACTCTTTACATGTTACTTACTCTTACTTTACTTACTTACTTCCATTTACTTTACTTACTCATTCTTACTTACTTACTCATACTCAAGTTAAGTCGGTATGACCTCCGGCCCGGGACTACACCGTCCCACCACCGGGATTTACTTGACTGACCAATCCGGGATGCTACCCACTTAAGGGATTTGGGCCGCGGACCAGTTTAAGAGTCAGGAATTGGAGCCAACCTCTCGTGACTCCGCATCCTCACGCGTGGCCGAAACTATATCGGACTTCTACTCATTCCAATTTAATTACCAATTTGAGTCAGAATGGTTAGCTTGTTAGGAATAAGTTAGAAGTCCAAAGTCAACACATTCAGTCACAATACAATACAACATACATACACACACATATTCATCCACACATTTCATGAATTATACAAGCTAGGAATTTAAGAAGCTATACATCAATATACAACACTACATATCCACAAGTAAACATGATAACTCCGATTCGTGCATTTATCTTATTTGGTGATCAATTAGCACACAACACACAAATCAGAGTAACCAAGATAATACGGGGCATGAGGAATTCATACCGTTCACCGTTGTACATGTTTCCGAACGTTCCTCCGGTGTCACAAATCGAATCCTATGATATACATACAATCGAGTGATTAATCTAACTATCATTAACTTAATTCGATTACTCTTACGTTTCCTAACTCATACTTACTAAGTCTTTACCTTCTTTACACTTATCTTCCATTTACTTACTTTTCGTTACTCATCCATGGTTTACTTACCTATATACATACATAGGTATAGGTGGGTATACACATATATATATATATATATATACATACTAGTATAATCCTATAGTTTTTTTTTTTGTAAGTTATGGGTCGCCCGACCCAGCGTCCGACCCAAGCCCTGGGTCGGACCATTCCAGTAGATTTTCGTCTCTGAAATTCTTCCCGTCCGACCCAGCACTATTCCGTCTGACCCATACACCTCTGGGTCGGACCATTCCAGAAAGTTTCGGTTCTGTTGTCCAAGCTGCGTCCGACCCACGTCCGACTCACCCTCTGGGTCGGACGGAGTCAGAAACTTCGACAACGGAATTTTTTTTGCCTGTCCGACCCACGTCCGACTCACGGGCCCTGGGTCGGACCGTTCCAGAAAGATTTATTTTTGTTGCTTAAGCCCTGTCCGACCCACTGTCCGATCCAGGTTCTGGGTCGGACGGTAGCAGATTGTGCTACAGGCCTTATTTTTCCTTCCCAATTTCACCTATTGCTTCCCCAATCTTCCTACATACATCCTAACATGTTTTAGTACTTTTTAAACTCTAAATCATGCTAATTCATTTCTTAATTCATTACACAAATCCTATACTAACTTATACAAATAATTCTCCTAGTTTCAATTCAACACTTACACAGTTTTCTTCCTTGATGCATTTGCTACAGATTTTGACCCTTACACTCTCCTTCTATAACTCCCTCTTCTAATGTCATTTCTAACACTTCTAATACATTACCATACATTAACTACCTCTCCCAACTTACCCTCCAACTATCTACATCTAAAATCTGTTACAACACATATTATTCACCTAGTTTCCAATTCACTAAGTGTTCTAATCCTATGTAAAATTTGCCATAGTCTCCCCTATATTTTATACTCTCACCACATCATTTACACTTACATTATCATCATCTCACCTGTTTATAAACAATAACCATATACAAGCTCCCATACACAAATACCAATACTAAAACAACATTGAATTCGTGCACTCACCCATTGACTCCCAACTATGTTTTAACAAGTTTTAAGTTATCTTCTAAAGGTTTAAAACATTTGTTCCCTCCTACACATTACACTGCCAACACATTACCAATTTACAATGCATATTTCCATCTCTAAAAATCTGTTACATAAGCTCTTGCAAAGCTACACAAAGATAAGCATAATTACCTTGTTTCTCTTCTAGTTTTCTCTTTCTCTTTCTTGCTTCTTCTTTCTTTCCTTCCTTCCTCTTCTCACCGATTTTAGCAACACAAATTATCTAACTCTACAACCCATACATATACATACTTCAATATCAAGAACTAGCCCTAACCATTCTTTAAAGCTTAATACAAGTTTTAGGGTTTAGAAGTCTCATTACCTTGCAAGGGTGTAGGTAATGCTTGAAATGGTTCAAGGACAATATTTCCCACTCTCCAACAATGCCAAAATCGGCTAGCATTCAAAGAAGCAAACAAGGGTTTAGCTTCAAATTTCGTTTTGCCCTTAAGGTTAGAAAAAGATGGAGTTTTTAAGAATATTTTTACCTCAATAGAACAAAGAGAAGAAGGTGGTTCTAATGGTGGCCTTGAAGCTCCAAATGCTCCATACCCATGGAGATGAAAGTTCTCCCTTTTTGATTTTGAAAAGATAGGAGTGTTGCTCTTGATGAGAGGATTCCAATGGTACACGTTTTGTAATTTTTGGAGGAGATTTGAGGGGGTTACAAGAGGAGAGAATGTAGAGTTGTGTGGGTTCTCTCAAACTTCCATGGCCACCGGTTGGAAGAAGAAAAATAGAGAGGAGAAGGAGGGGGAGTTCTACGTGAGTGAAGAGAATGAAATAGAAAAGTGAGGGTGGGGGTTACTTTATTGCTTTTTAATTGTTTTTTCTTTTGTAAATAGAGGAGATAGGTGAGTGTGTGAGGGGGGAAAAATCGGACCACTACACACACACATACACATGTACATTTTTTTTTATTTTCAATAGTGGTGATAAGTGCAAAACATATAGACTTATTAGGTTTAATCACCCTATAATTTGTAGCATTTTAGTAATGTTTCGCACTTATCTAGGGTCTTTCCTATAATTATGTTGTTATATTAACTGATGTATTATATGTGTTAAAATGTAGGAAAAATACCCAATAAACACAAACATTATAAGGGATTAAAAGAGGGACATGAAAGAGTCACGCGACAAGGGCGTGTGCACGCCTGGTACGGACATGAGGAGAGGCGACCGCCTCAAAACAGGCGGACGAGACACAGGGCTACCGCCCCTTATCAGGCGGACGGGACAGAGGCTACCTCCTCTTAATGGGCGGTCTTGGAGGCGGAACGGGCAGGCACAACCGCGAGGCGGTACCAAAGCGGACCAGACTAAAACTCGTCGCGAGCTTATCTTCTTCGCCCGTCGTCGTCGTCGTCTCTGCTGTCTGCAACTCGCCCGCTGCGACTCGTCCACTATCTGCAGCCGCCTACCTTAATTCACTCACGCGTTGTCTGCAATCAATGAGCTGCAATCAATCATCAATAATTCATCCACTGGCACGCGTGCTTCCTTCTCCCTTCCTTCTTCTTCTTCTTTCTTTTTCTTCTATAAAAGCCACGAGCTTCTGCTCAAAAAGAATAAGCCCCTTCCACGGGAAACACTACCGATCCATTATCCCTTCCTCCTGTCTTCTCCATTTTATTTTCTCTTCATTCCACAAAATCCACCTCTAGCCCTACGTACACAAAATAGCAGAGTGAGACGGAGTGATTACGGATGATTTCTATTACTCTCGTCTCTATCTATCTATTTAATATGTTAGGCTAGTTTACGTTTACTCTGGGAATAGTTATTATGTATCTGTATTAATTATGCAATATTTCTACTGGTTTATTTATATACAGTTTGTTACGTTTTAAAAGTCATCTCGCCTTTTTAATAGATCTCGCGAATTTATTAAATTGCTCTACTAAGTCTATTTTGATCAGACCAGGTGATAAATAGACAGGTTAATTAAAGCGTAAAACTGGAGGAAACTTGTTATGATTTAATAAGTTAGTATTCAGTTGCAAATGTAATTCCTCAATACTCCTCTGCCGTTCGCAGGCTTTTGCTTGAACTTTGATTAGAACCTTGCATTACAGGTGAACGAGTTCTTATGAGGCTATGACTTAGTCCTTAAGATAATTACAGGAACCTTGCCAAATTATTAAACCAGTAGAGATAGCTTAATTATGCAGATTATATTAACCTGACCCAGAGTTCCATTTTATTTATCTGTCAACTTAGTTTTTTTATATTTTCTTTTTATTTATTTTACAAGTCAATTAATCCCCCCTCTTTGTGACACGCTTAGGTACTATTATATGTACATTAGTCCCACGGTTCGACATCCGGTTGCTTACATTTTCACTATACTACTGCGACGGGATTTGTTTGCAGCCCGACGTTTATTTTGAGTTTTTAATTTCTTTTCTTTTAATTTTACACCAGTTTAACCACTCACAAATAACACGTCTGCAAATGGCGCCGTTGCCGGGGACTAGTTTATTCTAGTCCCTAAGCCCCGGATTATTCACTTGTATTATTAGAATATTTTGTTTATATTATTTTTGTTTGTTTTTTTATATTTATTATCTTTTATATTTTGTTTATATTATTTTTTGTTTGTTTCTAATCCTTTTATTTTCTAATCTTTTTCAGTAGTTTTGTTTTATACAGAAAAACACAAAAAAAAAACTCTGTACACGGCAAATGGAAGAAGCGTTTGAATTTTGGCAGGATTTATACTGCTCCGTATGTGGGGGAGCTCATGATTTTGAGGATTGTCTCATAGTCCAAGAGCAACTTTGGTTAGAAGATCAACCAGACTACCTGGAGAGAATCGCTCAACAACAGCAGCAATCAATGAGCGAAACAGTTCAAGAGGTAGAACACCCCACTACAAACGAGCCATTCATAGAGACTCCTCCCTCTAAAATCAATTACCGCTATTTTCCATCCTTCTCTATAATATACCCAGACAATGAGGATATTTTTATCCTCGAAAAAGAAGAGAAGGAATTGCCATCACCTCCCGCCATTATATCCAAACAAAACGCCACTATCACCTTCAAAGAATTAACTTTCTCTGAAGATGATATCAAACGGCGTTCTTTCTACGAGCCTCACCTACAAGAGGAGGAAGTTTATATCCTCCACATAGAGGAAGAAAAAGCATCACCGCCGGGTCTTCTGCTAGAACTACGTTACCGGCAGTACCTCCTCAAACACCAGGTTTTGTGGAGTATTCATTTTCCTATGTTATTTGCCGAAGTAACGTTTTGTTTTGATCCAGGTGGTTTGATTTTAATTACTGCCAACTTCGTTATCCTGGCAGAGCTATTGTCTACTTATATTTTTGATCCAGGATAACAAAGCGGGAGTCTAGCCAAAGACTAAAAATACGGGCAGCTTACTGGGAGGCAACCCAGTGGTTACATTTTATTGTCCTACTATTTTTTATTTTATGTTTTGTGTTCCATAATTGTTCCTATATATGTTTTTTATAAATAAAGAAAAGAAAGGAGAGAGAACGAGGAGAATTAACTTGAGTTCTTCTGGCTGTTAGAATATTATTACAGGAACATCTTACACATTTCGACGGCTGAACTTAAGTGTGAGGAACGTCTCACCCCTACCAAAGCTTTAAGTGTGAGGAAGGATACCTTCCTCAATCTACGATACAAGGGGAGTTTCAGTTCTTCCTTTATTATAATCTTGTTCAACCTATATTTAATCCTTTATGAGTCTGTCATATTTTGAAAGGTCCTTTTCTTGAATTTAATTCTGAACAATGAGGACATTGCTCCTCTTAAGTGTGAGGAAGGAAAGACCTTTCCCTGAAAATATGACAGTTGTTCGATAAATGCCACACTCGCTTTTTGCTACTCTAAACTGCCTATAAAAAAAATGAAATGAAAAAAGAGGTAAAATAATTGTAGAAGTGTCTGAAATTATGTCAAGTGACAACTGAAAGATTGTTTTATTTTAAGGAGTTTGTATAAAATTATTTTCCTTCAAAATACTCTATTTTTACTTAAAATATGATAGATCTGCTAATTGTAGAAACCAATTTAGTTTAGCTTGGGATTATGGAAATATGTGGAAAGTCAAGGAAAGAAAAGGATAAACAAGGTACTCCGCTGTTTATGAATTCTTCTAACCAAAACGGACCTCGTCTATCCGGTTATTAAGTTCTTTGGGGTGCTTTAACACCTATCTACCTAAGGTCTCGTGATCTGGGATAGAAGACCCAACACCGCTACAAGGATAGAGAGAAAAGTCTGGGGTACAGAAAAAATAATGCAATTTTAAAAATTTTTGTGTGTTTTGTATATACAATATTTGCACATTCAGAAAAAAAAAGAATGTAAATAATAAATTGCAATTTATATTTATAAACATGAGTACGTGGTGTTGAAAGGTATTGCGGAATAAGGCATTACTTCACACCCCTTGTCATCCCGGGTTAGAGAAATGAAATTGGTTGAAAATCCCAGGTTAATCTAACTTGTTTTCTGCAGTCTAGTTTTTCTATGCTTTTATTAAAATTGTTCTTCTTCACTGTTTATAAACCTACTTCTAAGAGCAGAATTATTCTTTCAATTGTCACTTTGTCTAAATTCCCTTCTACACTTATTTAATCTTGTTTTATTATTATGGCTTAGAGATAATTATATTCCTTATTTGCTTGAGGACAAGCAAAAGTCAAGTGTGAGGAAGTTTGATAAGTGCAAAACATATAGACTTATTAGGGTTTAATCACCCTATAATTTGTAGCATTTTTAGTAATGTTTCGCACTTATCTAGGGTCTTTCCTATAATTATGTTGTTATATTAACTGGTGTATTATATGTGTTAAAATGTAGGAAAAATACCCAATAAACACAAACATTATAAGGGATTAAAAGAGGGACATGAAAGAGTCACGCGACAAGGGCGTGTGCACGCCTGGTACGGACATGAGGAGAGGCGACCGCCTCAAAACAGGCGGACGAGACACAGGGCTACCGCCCCTTATCAGGCGGACGGGACAGAGGCTACCGCCTCTTAATGGGCGGTCTTGGAGGCGGAACGGGCAGGCACAACCGCGAGGCGGTACCAAAGCGGACCAGACTAAAACTCGTCGCGAGCTTATCTTCTTCGCCCGTCGTCGTCGTCGTCTGCTGTCTGCAACTCGCCCGCTGCGACTCGTCCACTATCTGCAGCCGCCTACCTTAATTCACTCACGCGTTGTCTGCAATCAATGAGCTGCAATCAATCATCAATAATTCATCCACTGGCACGCGTGCTTCCTTCTCCTTCCTTTCTTCTTCTTCTTTTTCTTCTATAAAAGCCACGAGCTTCTGCTCAAAAAGAATAAGCCCCTTCCACGGGAAACACTACCGATCCATTATCCCTTCCTCCCGTCTTCTCCATTTTATTTTCTCTTCATTCCACAAAATCCACCTCTAGCCCTACGTACACAAAATAGCAGAGTAAGACGGAGTGATTACGGATGATTTCTATTACTCTCGTCTCTATCTATCTATTTAATATGTTAGGCTAGTTTACGTTTACTCTGGGAATAGTTATTATGTATCTGTATTAATTATGCAATATTTCTACTGGTTTATTTATATACAGTTTGTTACGTTTTAAAAGTCATCTCGCCTTTTTAATAGATCTCGCGAATTTATTAAATTGCTCTACTAAGTTTATTTTGATCAGACCAGGTGATAAATAGACAGGTTAATTAAAGCGTAAAACTGGAGGAAACTTGTTATGATTTAATAAGTTAGTATTCAGTTGCAAATGTAATTCCTCAATACTCCTCTGCCGTTCGCAGGCTTTTGCTTGAACCTTGATTAGAACCTTGCATTACAGGTGAACGAGTTCTTATGAGGCTATGACTTAGTCCTTAAGATAATTACAGGAACCTTGCCAAATTATTAAACCAGTAGAGATAGCTTAATTATGCAGATTATATTAACCTGACCCAGAGTTCCATTTTATTTATCTGTCAACTTAGTTTATTTATCTTTTCTTTTTATTTATTTTACAAGTCAATTAATCCCCCCTCTTTGTGACACGCTTAGGTACTATTATATGTACATTAGTCCCACGGTTCGACATCCGGTTGCTTACATTTTCACTATACTACTGCGACGGGGATTTGTTTGCAGCCCGACGTTTTTTGAGTTTTTAATTTCTTTTCTTTTAATTTTACACCAGTTTAACCACTCACAAATACACGTCTGCAAGTGGACACATAAGTTTGGTTATTTATGTTTCTACCCCACAACCTTTCCTTTCCCACAACTTCCCGTTTTTTTGACAGTTTTTACTATTTTCTCGTTTTATTGATTTTATTGGTTCTAAAGCTTCACTAATATTTATTAATGATTATTTCGTTGACCAAAATTGTTACGAGTCTATTTGACCCGCTTAAAGTCACGTTTTCCCTGTTTCCTCGAAAAATGTGCTTTAAGGTTCGTTAGTGTTTTTAAACCGTTTTAAGGGTCCGTTTTCTTCGGGATTTGTTCCCTTATGCTTATTTATGCATAATTAAGCTTCTAAATTATTCATTAGCCTAATTAATCACTATTTTTAATTACGGGGTATTTCAATCTACCCCCCTTATGAAACTTTGCCCTCAAAGTTGCTCAAGGTTACTAGTTTAAGTAATTCTACTCATTAGGCAACCAATTGCCATAATGCATCTTACTACCTCCTATGAGGTGTTTACTTCCTTTCACATTGCAAGCAGACACCATTCAGGCATCATACACAATTCACATACACAATCCATCATCTTCAATTCATACCATTCCACCATACAACATCGCAATTCACAATACACATTACACATACATCATCCATCGTACATACACATCCATATACTACATACATACATACACATTGAAATACCCCAAGCCTTAATATGTTAGTTAATTACATAATTAATATATTTTTAAGACTTAATTAGTCACTATGAACATGTGGGAGAAATTCCCGAAGGAAACGAATCCATATAATGGATTAAAAGCACAAACGAGACTTTAAAGCACGTTTTTTTTTAGAAAACCGAAAAACGTGACTTTAAACGTCTAAAACAGACTTGTATAAATTATAGTTGATTTTATGACTATAATTATGTACTAATAAAAGTCTAAGAATTCTTAGAATCAAAATATATATATTCCGGAAACCGGGCCCGGACTGTTAAAACTGACAGTTCGGGAATTTACGGGTGTTATCTACTAATGACCAAGTGCCACTCTCTCACATTGTAATATAAAATCAGATTTTATTTCCCCTCCACTCAATTAATTCTACCTTATTTACTAAACTACAAAATAATAAAATTCCCCTCACACACTAACTCCCCCTCACACTCTCTCTCTTCCTTATTCTCTTCACTCACGTTTCTCTCCCCCTCTCCCAGCTCTCTCTCTCTGTTCTTGTTTGCCTGTAATGGCGATTTCCACAAGCCAAAGAAACCCCCAACTTCATCCACTTGTAACTTCTTCATCCTAGCTCCAAATCAAGAAATTCCTTCACCAAAATACTCCTCTCATCTTGGGGATCATTGTGCACCTTTCAAAATCTCAAAACTCCATACTTCATCTCCATGGGGGTACCACATTTTGAAGAAGAAACTTCATATTCTTGAAGCCAAGTGTCTTCTTGTTGTTCTAAGGTAAGAAGGAAATCAAAATTTCACTTATTCCTCCATTTCCTTCTTGAAATCGATTTTCCCAATTTTGAACACCATGCTTGTTCTCAGTGTTAGCTTGTTAATCTTCAAGAGTTGTTGGAGCTAGCCCTAAATCCATTGCCAAACACTTCACTTTGAGGTAGAAGGTAATTCCCTCCATGTGTTCAAGTAATTCCTAAATTCTAGGGTCAATGGAATTATAAACCCTAAGTACTCATTGTGGCTATCTTGGCTTGGTCATTAGTGTAGCAATTTATCCCGTTGAGTACCGATTGTGGAACAAGGAGTAAAGAGAAGGGGAAGGTTTGGGAAGAAAAACCAAAGGTAATTAACTTACCTTAACCCAATGTGTGAGCTATGCAATGTGGGTTTGTTTTAGTGCAAATAAATGTTGAGTGTAATGCAGGTGTTGCTAATAGTATGAGGAAATTCGGTGTTTAAATTATTGTTGTTTAAGTGCCAAACCTTGAGGGTTTTGTATACAAAATTGTGTTTTGAAATGAGTTGTTGTCAAAGTGTTTTGGTAGCTAAATAATGTGGGGGAAACATGTAATAACCATGGGAAGATCATGCCAAAAATTGTACAAAGGTTGGGTGTGATTTTGTGTTGAAAACGCTATTTGAAAATGAACTTACAGGCACGTCCGAACTTCTGTCCAGACTTGGAAGTTCGGACATGCCTCGTAGTGCTATAAATTTTCCGAGTTTCGGGTGATGTCCGGACTTCTGTCCGACCTTTGAAGTCCGGACGCGTTTAAAAATTTTCTCAGGTTTTAAGTCTCGACTTGTGTCCGACCTTTGATGTCCGGACACAAGTTCGGACGTGCCAAAAATTTTCCCAGGTTTAAGTCTCAACTTGTGTCCGACCTTTGATGTCCGGACACAAGTTTGGACACGTTGAAAAATTTCCCAGATTTCTGTTCGACTTGTGTCCGACCTTTGACGTCCGGACACAAGTTCGGACGCTTGTAAAATTTTTCCCAAATTTTGTTCGACCTGTGTCCGAACTTCAAAGGTCGGACACAAGTTCGGACAAACGCCAGTTTTCATTTTCTAAGTCTCGGCTTGTGTCCGAACATTAATGTCCGGACACAAGTTTGGACATGTCACAGTTGTCAACGTAAATTGTTCGTTTGAGCCCCGTTTTGACTTCCGTTTGCGGGGGTTTGTCTAGGACATATAGGTGGATTATTATAACAACTAAAAAGATGGAAAAGCCATAATAAAATGTGAAAGCAAAATAAACTAAGAATGTGAAGTAACAAATCAATAAAGACCTAGTATATTAATTAATCGACGTTACTAATGTGTATAGGATTCTCCAACGGTGGGAACCAATCACAGCAAGGACCAAGGTATGGTTTTCTTGCAGTCTGTTGCCTACCGGTTTACACCGGCTTGTGTGTTGTTTGTTTTTCTGTGTGTTTACAACCTTGTAAGATTAAATCATGAAACGAGTTTACAGTTCTTATTATTAATGTGACGTGTGCGTACCGATGCCGGTAACCTCGAATGCGTGCTAACTGCTAATTAACCAAAGCTAGGAAACGCAAGAGAACGGTATCCGGTAATAACGTCCCTCAACCTAAGGAACGTTCTAACCCGGCTATGTGTGTTTGGTTGTGATGTGTGTTGCTGAATTATGCCTTACTTCCCTTGTATGTCTTACTGGACTTAAACACTTACTTGTGTGAGATTATGTTAAGCTCCCATTGTGGGACTTCTAACGAGTGCTAACCGGGGAGTGAGGAATCTGGTCGTTCCGGTCACGCGTGTATGTATGGGTGTCGATATCTGAATCAGATTCGGCTCTCTCCTTATGTTAAGGTAGTTTTCCTTTTATGGGGAATTCGACCTCCCATAGCTTAGCCAAAGCTGCCTACCTGACTTCCACTCGGGCTAGGGGGAAATTATGTGCTGATGTGCTCGGGTCACTACGCCCGTCTCATCTTTCAAGTTAAGTTGTTCATCCGACTAACAAAACAGTAATGTGATATGTGTTAAGCTTAACATGAGGTGAAGACATTCTCTAGGCTTACAAGTTGACTAACCATGTTGGTTGTTACTTAAAGTGAATTGTTTTCACTATGTAAGTGTGTTTATAGTTTTGCAATAATTTCCGTTATGTATATGCATGTTGTATGCTAAAATCAACGCCTTGTTATCATGACAAATAGTTGCGTGTATCCCGGTAGTCAGCGGGCTGCACGTTAACCATGCCAGCAAAAGGTTGCTGACCCCCTTTGGGGGCTATGTTTATTTGCAGGATGAGGATCGAGGAAGCAGAATGGCTTTAGATCCTAGGTTGTTGATATTTTGTTATTTTTGGATGATGAACCCGAGTAGTGTTTGTACACTCGAAGTCGTTTATTTTTGGTGGATGTAAGTCTAGTTGGTGATTTTGTACAGTAAACACTCGGTATATTGTGATTCTTTTTGGACAGTCATTGTTGGAAGGTTGTAATTATGCTCGGGATTCGTGTGATCAGACCGATACATATTATGTAACAGCCTTGTTAGCCACGTGGGTGGCTAACGGCGTGTAACACCACCCTTTTGGTACATGTTTAAGTAATGATTTCCGCTGCGATTATTGATTAAGTGTTAGAGTTATGGATGGGGTGTTACACACATACCAAATTCACTTGCACTACATGTGCCATACAAAACCTATTACAGTACCCACACACTATGCAATGCTTACACCGAAGCAATGCAAAAGCAAAAGGGCTCTACCCCCCTTAAAAGAGGTACGACCCGTACCCGTATTACCAAATGCTAGACTCTCTAGTCTATGAACAGCTATGGGTACTTAGCCTTCATGGCATCTTCCAGCTCCATGTCGCTTCTTCGACATCATGGTTGGACCATAGGACCTTCACCATTCGTATAGACTTATGGCGAGTGTCTCTGGTCTTCCTATCAAGGATTCTCGTGGGGTTTCAACATATCTCATGGTCGGCTCAATGGATAATCTCTCGGGCTCTAAGACATGAGAGGATCAAACATACTTCTTGAGTTGTGACACATGAAATACATCATGGACACGCCCCAAGTCCTCAGGCAATGCTAACCTGTAGGCTACGGATCCAACTCTTTCGGTAATAGTGTACGGCCCTACAAACTTTGGGCTAAGCTTGCCCTTCTGACCAAAACGGAATACGCCCTTCATAGGTGAAACTCGCAAGAACACTTGGTCGCCCACGGCGAACTCAAGGTTGCGTCGTCTCACATCCGCATAGGATTTCTGTCTATCTTGGGCTGCCTTCATATTGGCTCGAATCTGCTGGACTTCAGCTTGCACTTGCTCAAGGTACTCCTCGGTCCTATGATGACCGCTTCACTCGACTCATCCCAACACAAGGGTGTACGGCAAGGTCTACCATATAGAGCTTGGAAAGGCGACATCTTAATCGAAGCATGGTATCTATTATTGTAAGAAAACTCGATAAGATGAAGCTTATCTAACCAACTCCCCTGGAAGTCTAAGGCACATGCCCGAAGCATGTCATCCAGTGTCTGGATGGTCCTTTCTGTTTGACCGTCGGTCTGAGGATGGAAGGCGGTACTCAGCTTCAATTCTGTACCCAGCGCTTCCCGTGTGGCTCTCTAGTATCTCGAAAGAAATCTGGTGTCGCGGTCAGATACTATGGTTTTTGGGACTCCGTGATGTCTGATAATCTCCTTGTCGAATAGCTCTGCGAGCTTCACTACCTTCCAGGTGTCCTTCATCGGTATGAATCTGGCAACCTTGGTAAGGCGATCGACTACAACCTAGATCATGTTGAGTCCTCCCCTAGCAGGTGGGAGTCCTACAACAAAATCCATGGAGATATCATGAAATTTCCACTCCGGAACTGGCATCGATTGTACCATTCCGCCCGGTCTACGATGTTTAAATTTCACCTTCTAGCATGTTAAACATCTCAATACAAATTCTGTCACATCTGATTTCATTCCAGACCACCAGAAGTACCTCTTCATGTCTTTGTACATCTTGGAGGCTCCTGGATGGGCTGACAATGTGGAACTGTGTGACTCTCGCAGGATGCGATCCCTTAGCTCAGCATTGCTTCGGGGAACGCATAGCCTGCCATTCAACCGAATCAAACCATCTTCATGTAGCTTGAAGTCATACATTTTCTTCTCAAATGTACCATTTTTAATCTTTTGTCTGATTTCAGTTAGGTAAGGGTCGCTCAACTGAGCGTCTCGCACCTCGTCAACCAAGCTAGAAGAAGCGAGTAGCGAATGGAGCGAGTGTGCTCGACGGCTCAGGGCGTCGGCCACAACATTTGCCTTCCCTTCCTTATACTGTAGGTCGATGTCGTAATCTGAGAGAAACTCCACCCACCTTCTCTGTCTCAAATTCAATTCTTTCTGAGTGAATACATACTGTAAGCTCTTGTGGTCGAAGTAGATGGTGATGCTTATCCCATAGAGATAGTGTCGCCATATCTTCAAGGTGAAGACAATGGCTCCTAACTCTAAGTCGTGTGTCGGGTAATTCTCCACATGCTTTTTCAGCTGGCGGGAGGCATAAGCTACAACCTTGCCATGCTGCATGAGTACGCATCTCATTCCTTTGCCAGATGCATCACAGTATACCTCAAATCCCTCTGTTCCCTTTGGAAGAGTAAGGATGGGCGCTGAGGTCAATGAGTCTTTTAGTTTCTGAAATGATAACTCGCACTCGTCTGTCCATACAAACGGTGCATCTTTCTTCATCAATGTAGTCATGGGCTTAGCGACTTTCGAGAAGTCCTTTACGAATCTCTGGTAGTAACCGGCTAGACCAAGAAAGCTCCGAATGTCGGTAACAGTCTTAGGTCTAGGCCATGATCGTACAGCTTCTATCTTAGAAGGGTCAACTGAGATACCTGCGCTCGAGATGACATGACCGAGGAAAGATACCTAATCTAGCCAGAACTCGCATTTGGAGAACTTCGCATACAGCTGGTTCTCGCGTAGTGTCTCAAGCACTTTCCTCAAGTGAATTTCATGTTCCTCTGCTGATTTGGAGTATACAAGTATGTCGTCGATGAAGACAACCACTGAAGTGTCCAACTGCTCACTGAATAGACGATTCATGAGGTCCATGAATTTAGCTGGTGCATTTGACAAACCGAATGGCATCACCGTGAATTCGTAGTGGCCATATCTGGTACGGAATGCCGTTTTCTCGATATCTTGCTCTTTGATGGCAATCTGATGATACCCAGAACGGAGGTCAATCTTGGAGAAGACTGATGCTCCTTTCAGCTGATCAAATAGGTCGTCGATGCGTGGCAATGGGTATTTATTCTTGATTGTAACCGCATTCAGTTCGTGGTAGTCAATGCAAAGTCGGAGGCTACCGTCCTTCTTCTTCACAAAGAGAACCGGTGCTCCCCAGGGTGATACGCTCGGGCGTATAAACCCTTTGTAGAGTAAGTCACGTAACTGCTCTTTCAATTCAGTCATTTCCGCAGGTGCCATACGGTACGGTGCCCTAGCAATGGGACTGGTACCTGGCAAAAGATCAATTTCAAATTCCACTGCCTCGGTGGTGGCATGCCGGGTAGCTCCTTAGGGAATACATCAGGGAATTCAGATACTATGGGTACTTCTTCACTGAACTCTGGATCTCTCTCCAGGTCTTGTACATAACATAGATATACTTCGTGGCCCTTTTTTAGCTCCCGGTACATGGCCATAGCAGATATGAGTGTGGTCGAAGGCTCTCTCGGTCTCTGGCGGTAAGATATAGTAAGCCCAGAAGGACTCTTGAGCAGCAATCGATGCTCGGCGCAGAGGATTCTACCCTTGTGCCGCTCCAACCAATTCATTCTAATGATTAAGTCGAATCCCAATCCATTGAATTCGATGAAGGAGATGGGAAACGCTTCGTTTTTTATTTCGATGGTGGCTGATTGATAATATTTGGTGCACTTTACTCGCTCCTTCGATGGGGGAGTAACCACAAAATTCGGTAGCTCATCCGCATCTAGCTTCAACCTCTTCACAAAAGATGGCGATACGAAAGTGTGAGAGGCGTCGGAGTCGAATAGCACATTGGCTTCAATGCCGTTCACTGGGAATGTTCCCGTTAAGATAGTGACGCTTCTGCCGGCTTATGCTTCGGTGAGGATACTCAGGTTACCTTCGGTACCGAGTCCACAACCTATTGGATTCACAATTGGATAAGTATTGATGGTGGACACAAGTGGAATTAAATCAACACTGCTCTTATTGATAAACCAACCATCATACATACCGTGTCTCTAATACACGTTACTAATAGATTACATGAAACTATGAATTTAATACTTTTTAAAGGTAAGGTTCAGGCGTCCTAGTTTCATGTGTGTGGCATTGATTATTGCCGGCGGTGCCGTATTCAACTTGATCTTGTTGATCCCGTGATACAGCATCCTAGAGTTTCCACCCATGATTAGGACATCTCCTGATCTTAATACCAGTTTCTGTGCGAGGTCCACACGCTTCTGCTCGCTATACAGGAATACGGCGTCATCACCAATGGACCAAGACACTACGGGCACTCCTTGTTCAAGAGATTCCGCTGTCTCGTCCTTGTCTTGGTGTAACCCAAGTCGTCCTTCTTTCTCATAGAAGTTGATGATACAGAGGTCCGCTTCCAGTGCGGGAATCGGTTCATGTTCGCATTGTTGTGCAAGTTCTACTGCTTGTGACAAGTGTCTGAAATTCTGGAGGTATTGTCGGTGGCGTCGCTCCATCTTGTGTTCGTGTCTCCTGGTATGTCTTGGTATAAGGATTCCAGTCCTTTCCCAAGCACATCATTTTTAGCTTCATCTTCGCTCCACCGGGGAATTCGGGTGTGTAAAATCCACCTTGACCCGTTCCTAGCTCGTTGCATCGTCGGATGATTGAGATTTGCGCTTCGGGTGTCAGGTATCCCCTTAATAAAATCATACCTGGTCGGATGACCTGACACTGTTCGTTGGTGTAGTAGCGGTTGGTGATGTCAAACTCTTCTTGATTCGGGTTTGCCGGTATCGGATAACAGATACTAAAGCTTCCTATGGTTACAAATTTCATCTACGGTGAGTACTAGTTTCAACTACTTCCTTTCATGCTTAATACACACTTCATTTTATTTACTCATGCATTCATTCAAACAGTTACTCTACTACTTAGTCATGCTACTTCAAGGATTAAAGGTTCGGATAATTACCTGGGCCGACTTAGAACCGGACCCGTCACGGTCAATAACATGAAGGACAGGCTGCCTCTGAGGCGCACCCCTCTGAGGACCCCGGGATCCCGGTCCCTGTGGTGCCTGCTGGGCCGGTGCATCGCCAGATGCAACCTCCTTGCCTTCCCTCTGCTTGTAGCTTTGGAAGTTCCCCTTCGGCTTGGCATTCTCTGGGTATCTATTAGCTGTATGACCCGGTTTCTGGCAGTTGTAGCACTTGATTTCTCTCCCATAGCAGTCCTTGCCGGGATGGTCCTGGTTGCACTTCCTGCACACATAGGTGCGGCCGTCTGAGAAGGTTTTGGTGAAACCGGAGCCAGAACCTGAGGTTTAGAGGGTTAGCACATGTGTGCGTGGATATACTAGATATGGTGCTTGTAAGAATATGATTTAGGAATAGAAGTTTACCCTTAGGTGGGTGTGATCTCAGTGGCTTTGCAGCCACCGGTGCAGATGAACCAAGCTGAAGAAGCTCAACTGGTTTGCCCTGCTCAGCATGGGCACTGCTCTCACTTGGGAATTTCTTTTCGGATTGCTTAAAGAAATTTCCCTTCTTCTTTTTCCAGCTTTTACCCTGGTTCTGCTCCTCGCCATTGGTGTTCTTGTTGTTGGCCTTGCGCTTCAGCGCGGTTTCTGCATCCCTTAATTGGCAAGTGATCTCAACGCGAGAAGCCGCGTGATAACACTCCTGAAGTTTCAGGTATTAGCCGGGATTCTTATTTAAGAGAAGATAAGGAAAAGATTCAAGGAATTCAGGGAATTTAAGGAATTGAAATGATACTAAGGGTTAACCGATTTTTACCTGAAGGGAGGTAAATCGAGTGTAGCCCATACCGTACCAAAGGCGATGCCTCAGACCGCCATAGAAGCGATCGACCAACACCTGGCCGGTGTACCCAAGGTCGGGTAGAAGACGGAGAATAGAAGTGAAGGTTCTGTAGTACTCATCCACGGACATCTTGTCTATCATCTTCAAGGCATCCAGCTCTAGCCTTTTCTTAGTCTTTACATGTTCCGGATAGTACTTGGATCGGAGGAGAGATGCGAAAGACTCCCAATCGAAGGTGGGGTCGTTGACGTGCTCATGCTTGATTAGTTTCCACCAATCCATGGCTGCGTCTTTCAAGTAGTAGGCAGCGACTCTGACTCGAACTCCAGCAGGAGCTTCGAGGGTTTCAAACGCCGTCTCCATCTCGGAGATATAGGCTTCTAGCTTAGCCGGATCACTCTCGCCCCTAAAGCAAGGAGGGCAGAGTTCCGCTACAGCTTTTACCCAGTTAGCTTCTCTGGGTGGAGGGGGAGGGATTGGTCCCGCTTGGTTCTGCTGGTTTTGCTGGTTCTGTTGCATAGCTTGGATTACTTGTGGTAGCATCTGTGCTACCGTGGCAGCGACGATTTCAGCTATCGTCTGAGTGCCCGGTCCGTCGTTGGTCCCTCGGCGACCTGGACCTCTTCCTGACATCTGAATATTTAACAGTTACATTAGGCTCCGCAAGATATGACTCAAAGGTCTTGGAATTTAAGCAAGGTATCGTTCCTAAGAACGTCAAGGGTATCCGTTATTAATAACGGTAGTTCCTAGTTAGGTTTCTAACTATCCGTCTTAAGACGGTTGAAATCCTAACTCGGTAATCCCTATGCTCGGTAACTATGGACATCAGAGCGTAGCTCTGATACCACTTTTTGTAACACCCCTACCGTTAATCCTATTCTTACCGTCTAGTTGTCCTGTTAATCCTATCAGTTCGCAGCGGAATTATTACTATTACTACGGCGGGTGATACAACGCCGCTAACCGCCCATACGGCTAGCAAGGCTTACTCTACAATACAGTGACGGTCTGATGATCATAGTATACCGAGCTACTACAATTACTCACTGATTATAAAAGGTATCATACTTACAATCCTGGATCACCGAGTATTTTAAAGTATCGAATTACATCCTTTACCAATCTTCCCCAAAAGAATGAGTTCCTACCGGCTACTCATCTTTACCCAATCGTCATCCTATCAATATCAAAAAGGTGTACCCCATGGTACACCGGCTATCAAAAAGCTACAGTCGTGTACTACTTAGTACACCATTCATAATCCGTTAATTACAATCCAAAAAGAAGACAAAAGAAACAAGCTTCATCACTTCACAGCCTTCATCCTTCTCTTGTACCTGCGTGTAGTAAAAACATCGCCCCAAGGGGCTCAGCAAAAGCTGCGCATGAACTCCGCATATACCGCGTGCTAGCTAGGGCACGCCAACTATTTGACGTCCACTAAACATGTGGTTCATTAATTTCATACATACATGTTTTACATACAACATACATGCATATACAATACTTCATACAATGCAAGATAGCAATACAATAGCAGACACACTTACTTACCTTCACCGTGTTAGCCAATTTACGCATCCGGGTTAATCGGAATGCTTATTACTCTTTACATGTTACTTACTCTTACTTTACTTACTTACTTCCATTTACTTTACTTACTCATTCTTACTTACTTACTCATACTCAAGTTAAGTCGGTATGACCTCCGGCCCGGGGACTACACCGTCCCACCACCGGGATTTACTTGACTCACCAATCCGGGATGCTACCCACTTAAGGGATTTGGGCCGCGGACCAGTTTAAGAGTCAGGAATTGGAGCCAACCTCTCGTGACTCCGCATCCTCACGCGTGGCCGAAACTATATCGGACTTCTACTCATTCCAATTTAATTACCAATTTGAGTCAGAATGGTTAGCTTGTTAGGAATAAGTTAGAAGTCCAAAGTCAACACATTCGGTCACAATACAATACAACATACATACACACACACATATTCATCCATACATTTCATGAATTATACAAACAAGGAATTTAAGAAGCTATACATCAATATACAACACTACATATCCACAAGTAAACATGATAACTCCGATTCGTGCATTTATCTTATTTGGTGATCAATTAGCACACAACATACAAATTAGAGTAACCAAGATAGCATACGGGGCATGAGGAATTCATACCGTTCACCGTTGTACGTGTTTCCGAACGTTCCTCCGGTGTCACAAATCGAATCCTATGATATACATACAATCGAGTGATTAATCTAACTATCATTAACTTAATTCGATTACTCTTACGTTTCCTAACTCATACTTACTAAGTCTTTACCTTCTTTACACTTATCTTCCATTTACTTACTTTTCGTTACTTAACCAATGGTTTACTTACCTATATACATACATATGTATAGGTGGGTATACACATATATATATATATACATACTAGTTATAATCCTATAGTTTTTTTTTGTAAGTTATGGGTCGTCCGACCCAGCGTCCGACCCAAGCCCTGGGTCGGACCATTCCAATAGATTTTCGTCTCTGAAATTCTTCCCGTCCGACCCAGCACTATTCCGTCCGACCCATACACCTCTGGGTCGGACCATTCCAGAAAGTTTCGGTTCTGTTGTCCAAGCTGCGTCCGACCCACGTCCGACTCACCCTCTGGGTCGGACGGAGTCAGAAACTTCGACAACGGAATTTTTTTTTTGCCTATCCGACCCACGTCCGACTCACGGGCCCTGGGTCGGACCGTTCCAGAAAGATTTATTTTTGTTGCTTAAGCCCTGTCCGACCCACTATCCGATCCAGGCTCTGGGTCGGACGGTAGCAGATTGTGCTACAGGCCTTATTTTTCCTTCCCAATTTCACCCATTGCTTCCCTAATCTTCCTACATACATCCTAACATGTTTTAGTACTATTTAAACACTCTAAATCATGCTAATTCATTTCTTAATTCATTACACAAATCCTATACTAACTTATACAAATAATTCTCCTAGTTTCAATTCAACACTTACACAGTTTTCTTCCTTGATGCATTTGCTACAGATTTTGACCCTTACACTCTCCTTCTATAACTCCCTCTTCTAATGTCATTTTTAACACTTCTAATACATTACCATACATTAACTACCTCTCCCAACTTACCCTCCAACTATCTACATCTAAAATCTGTTACAACACATATTATTCACCTAGTTTCCAATTTACTAAGTGTTCTAATCCTATGTAAAATTTGCCATAGTCTCCCCTATATTTTTATACTCTCACCACATCATTTACACTTACATTATCATCATCTCACCTGTTTATAAACAATAACCATATACAAGCTCTCATACACAAATACCAATACTAAAACAACATTGTTTTCCTGCACTCACCCATTGACTCCCAACTATGTTTTAACAAGTTTTAAGTTGTCTTCTAAAGGTTTAAAACATTTGTTCCCTCCTACACATTACACTACCAACACATTACCAATTTACAATGCATATTTCCATCTCTAAAAATCTGTTACATAAGCTCTTGCAAAGCTACACAAAGATAAGCATAATTACTTTGTTTCTCTTCTAGTTTTCTCTTTCTCTTTCTTGCTTCTTCTTTCTTTCCTTCCTTCCTCTTCTCACCGGTTTTAGCAACACAAATTCTCTAACTCTACAACCCATACATATACATACTTCAATATCAAGAACTAGCCCTAACCATTCTTTAAAGCTTAACACAAGTTTTAGGGTTTAGAAGTCTCATTACCTTGCAAGGGTGTAGGTAATGCTTGAAATGGTTCAAGGACAATATTTCTCACTCTCCAACAATGCCAAAATCGGATAGCATTCAAAGAAGCAAACAAGGGTTTAGCTTCAAATTTCGTTTTGCCCTTAAGGCTAGAAAAAGATGGAGTTTTTAAGAATATTTTTACCTCAATAGAACAAGGAGAAGAAGGTGGTTCTAATGGTGTTCTTGAAGCTCCAAATGCTCCATACCCATGGAGATGAAAGTTCTCCCTTTTGATTTTGAAAAGATAGGAGTGTTGCTCTTGATGAGAGGATTCCAATGGTACAAGTTTTGTAATTTTTGGAGGAGATTTGAGGGGGTTACAAGAGGAGAGAATGTAGAGTTTGTGTGGGTTCTCTAAAACTTCCATGGCCACCGGTTGGAGAAGAAGAAAAATAGAGAGGAGAAGGAGGGGGAGTTCTACGTGAGTGAAGAGAATGAAATAGAGGAGAGAGAGTAAAAGTGAGGGTGGGGGTTACTTTATTGCTTTTTAATTGTTTTTGTCTTTTGTAAATAGAGGAGATAGGTGAGTGTGTGAGGGGGGAAAAATCGGACCACTGCACACACACACACACATGTACATTTTTTTTTATTTTCAATAGTGGACACATAAGTTTTGGTTATTTATGTTTCTACCCCACAACTTCCCATTTTTGACATTTTTTACTATTTTCTCGTTTTATTGATTTTATTGGTTCTAAAGCTTCACTAATATTTATTAATGATTATTTTGTTGACCAAAATTGTTACGAGTCTATTTGACCCGCTTAAAGTCACGTTTTCCCGGTTTCCTCGAAAAACGTGCTTTAAGGTTCGTTAGTGTTTTTAAACCGTTTTAAGGGTCCGTTTTCTTCGGGATTTGTTCCCTTATGCTTATTTATGCATAATTAAGCTTCTAAATTATTCATTAGCCTAATTAATCACTATTTTTAATTACGGGGTATTTCACCATACTAAAACTCTATGCTAACTTTAGAAAGAAAACACCTAAACCTAACACCCTACGGGAAGTGCCTGGTGCGACGAACTCCTAGGCTGAAAGTAGTGGGGGTGCACACCCACTTCTGGAAGTTTAAGGGCTAGACAAGCCTTGTCATCTAACCGTATATAATCTTCTACGCAGGTGATGGATTGTGTTGAACTTGAGGGGAAGTGGTGGTAAGACGTTACCATCATGAAATCTTGAGCTAGGCATATTTCATTACTAGCCACAATGAACAATTCAAAACTTATATATTAAGCTCCAGTACTAAATTCATACATGTAAAGAGTTTACCGAGTTAAATCCTTCGTGAAAAATACTTACCTATGGAGTAACACTAAACTAAATATCATTGATCCTTAAATACTCGGAATGTTGAGCATCTAGTGAGGAATTGAGAGTTACTTAAAGATTGGAAATTCTCATGTTTACTTGGAAGTTTAACATTATACATGTATAAAATTTTAGAAGCCACACTAAGAGTGATATTTACAAGAGCCACCATTGTCTAAGGGAGTACTAAGGTTTAATAATCATGAGAATACTTACGTAGAACAAACCTTAAGAAAATTAATTACCAAGAGTGAGTGAGTTTTCACTAGACTAATTCATTTGACTTAAAATTTATATATAGAGTCCCTACCTTGAAAAATAAATTTTAAGATAAAGAAATCAGATTTTGAAGCTACATTATAAGAACTTCCTAAAATTCTGCCTTGGGTGAAATTATGTATATATATAATAAGTAAATTTTATGAAGTAAACACTGAATGAATTGTCTAAAATACGATGGTTAATTATAAAAACAATTGAAACTTGAAAAGTCACAGAAATATTTATAGAGTTTTAGCATAGGGTTGACTAACAAACCCTTGAAGTTGATTTTGGAAGATTATTGAGGATTATTAAATGATCTGAAATATTATTTTAAACTACTCAAATACGTTACACCTGATTTATAGCTTGTTAATATAATTGATATGATAAAATGAACATATAATAGACATATAATGAATGGATAATAATCATAAGGTAAAATTTTATTACATTAAGAAAATACAAATACAAAACAATCAAGAGATACAGATATATGTATATCGATTGCAGATAAAATCAACAGTGCAATAAAATTTACAACAAAGCTGGTTAATAAGGTGTTGAATTCTTTGAATGTGTCGTTAGTAGCGGTACGAGGGCGTACCTTAGCTCTTTTAAGGGGGATATACTGGCATACTCTTCCTTCGTCACCTCATCCAGATTATGCCATGTTGCCTTATTAGCATAATGAGAGGTGTTTGTATGTGCTTGGTTTTTACATTATGATACAGTATGTGACTCTTGATTTTCATCATGCTATGTCTTGGTATATCTTGGTTCGTTTTGATTTTGAGTAATCTCGAGTGGAATGTTGTTATGGGAATGGGTGGAAATAAAGGATTGAATTGGTATGGAATTTCATTGGAATTATCACTGTCTCAGCACACCCGAAGCGGTGTGAGTGCCTATTAGTTGATTTTTAAACTTCGAGGTGAAGTTTCTTTTAAGGGGGATATAATGAAATACCCCTAAATTAATTTAAATTAATTTAGGGGATTTCTTTTATTAAACCTTTAATAATACTATTAAATATTAAATTATTATATAGAATTATGAGTATTAAATTAGTACAAGGAATTATGAATATTAAATTATTGTATGGAATTATGAGTATTAATATTATATGGAATTATGGAAATTAATTTAGGGGATTCCTCCTATTTAACTCTAAGGAATAAAATTTAATATTTAATTATTATATATTATTATATAGTATTATGAATTTAATAACAAGATTTATAAGTCAATAAATCTTGGAAAAATTCCTAGACACTCCAACTATATTATAAAGATTTTAGAAATATTGGGAGCATTGATTTGGAACATAAAAGTCAATATAAAATCCTAGGAACCTTAAAGCTTGTTAAGCCTTGCTGGGGTTGACTTTTTGAGAATGGTCAAACCAGCCCATGGAACCTATAACAATAAATAGGTTATGGAAAACCATGAAGATCGATAAAAAGAACGTCAAAAACAGATCATCCTAGCCAAAGTTATGATAGATTGAAGTTTAGAGCCAAAATTTTAATGGATGCCACGTGTCAAGCTCACACGCGCCAGGACTTAGGCGATCTCTGTTTCCCTGAATTTCGATAACAGATTTCTGTGTTTAGCCCTAACTTTGGACGGCTATATCTCACTCATCTTTCAATATTTTTCGATGCCATCTTCTTCATTCTCTTCTCCAAAACGTCCTCTTTCCAACCATTACTCACACATACTCTAATTCGTTATACATCAGCCGCAAATCTGACCTAAAGTTGACCCCTTGCGAAACTTGTACCTAGAATCCCAGTTTCTCATCGAATGCAGGTAACTTTCGTTGATCATAACCCCTTCGTTTCTCAACCAAAATTTGATTTCTTTAGCTCGTTTTAAAGATCTCTAATCCCTCTACAATTTTCATGTTTATGCCCAAGTCTGATTCGTAACCGGTTGGAAGATATAGATGTCTTAAGTTTCGGTTTTGTAACACCCCTAAAACCGGCCTAAGAGTTAAGGGTATTAAACGCCGCGTATTACTACCAATAACGCAAGGCTCTAAAACACTCAAATGCAATAAAGGCCCAAAACAGAGTTTACATAAACATTATAAACCAAGGTACTCAATTACAGCGGAAGTAATACGAAATCCCAAATACATATCCAAGTCAGAAACAGAAGTCAAATTAGTGTAAGGCCCTAAGGCTACAACATCATAATTAATAGTCTGAACAAACGAAAAGCTAAACTCTATAGCTCCAGAATCTTAAGATGATCCTCGCTGATCAATTTGCAAAAATGTTAGAAGTAGGGGAATGAGCACACAACTATGTCCAGTAAGCAGCGACCGTCATCAGTAAGGTCGCTCAAAACAATTGGAAACAGAAGAAGAGAAGATAAACATAATATCCACATTCCTCAAACAGTCAGAAGCTTTCAGAATCAGAAACAGAATGGGACACAAAAGTCCCCGGTGCAGAAATAGTCAGAGTTGTTAAACAGAGAAGGGACAAGACACAATGCACACACCAAATCACAGAGAAAAAACAGAGAACCATGGGGTTTTAACCATTCCAAAACGCAACCAAACAGACAACACAAACAGAATTCACACCCAAAACAGAACCGTTGCAATCCCCATGGCTGAACTTCCAAACCGAATCGAGTAACCACCTACCTCAATTAGCAGAAGAAAATCAACGGTCTGAATCAACAAGCGCAGTCCGAACAACCCAGCAGCCAGGCACGAATAAAGATCACTGAATTCCCACAACAACGATCCAAAATCAGAACAAGGAAGAAACCTAGAACTTGGAAATTCAAAACTGCAACACTCTGCATCCCAAACCTGGAATCAAGACTAGACGTAGTACCGCAGTAGAATCTCAATCCGAACACGGCCGACGTTAACTGATTCGAACACAATCAGAATCCTCAATCAGAAAACTGAACAACACGAAGAAAACAACGAAGTCCCAATTCTACAATCAAACCTGAAGTCGAAGGGAGAACCACACCACAACGAAGATCGCCAATCTGATTGCAGCGGTAGAGCCAAAATTCTCAACGCAGGAAAAGATGGAGAGAGAGAAAAGAAGAGAGAAAACTGTCGCTCTGCACCACGATGGAGAACGCTCCTCACGAATGAACTGAATGAACTGACGTGAATAACAATGATCAGGAAAAGAAAAGAAATAAGGAATTCCTTTCCTTATAAATCAATAATTAATTACCTTAATTAATTAATCGAAAGACTTCCTTGTCCTTGGCAATTAAAACAATGTCGCTGACGTCCCAACTGATAGCAAAGAAATGTAATCCATCTTAGATCATTACATAAACCGGATATAATATAATGTTGCAACTATACGGGTTATAACATCACCTCCCCCTTAAAAGAATTTCGTCCTCGAAATTGACTCACCTCACTGATCGAAAAGGGAGGGAAATTTGGCACGCAGCTCATCTTCGAGTTCCCAAGTCGCTTCACTCTCTAACTGATCAGACCACTGGACCTTCACCATAGGCAGGGTCTTACTACGAAGCCGACAGACATCCCTGGCTAAAATGCGAGTAGGCACCGCCTCGAAACTGCAGTCCTCCCTCAGCTGAAGCTGGCTGTAGTCGATCACATGGGACGGATCATGCAGGTACTTCCTCAACATCGAGACATGAAAAACACTGTGGACAGCAGACAAAGCGGGTGGCAACGCTAACCGGTAGGCCACAGGGCCAATCCTCTCTAGAATCTCAAAAGGTCCTACAAACCTCGGGCTAAGCTTCCCACGCTTCCCAAACCGGACTACGCCTCTGACCGGCGACACTCGTAGATAAACATGATCACCAACATCAAACTCAAGCGGTCTGCGCCTCTGATCTGCATAGCACTTCTGCCTACTCTGAGCAACAAGCAGACGCTCCCAAATCGTCCTGATCTTCTCTACTGCACCCTGCACCAGCTCAGGTCCAACCAAGACCCTCTCCTTCAGGTCATCCCAACAGATGGGGGACCTGCACCTCCTACCGTATAACGCTTCAAACGGAGCCATACCAATGCTCGCCTGAAAGCTATTGTTGTAGGCAAACTCAATCAGGGTCACGTGTTGCTCCCAGCTACCCCTAAAATCCAGGACATATGCGCGAAGCATGTCCTCCAGGACCTGATTAGTCCTCTCTGTCTGGCCATCCAACTGAGGATGGTAGGCTGAACTGAACGCCAAACTCGTACCCAGGGCCTTATGCAAACTGCGCCAAAATCTCGAAACAAAGCGCGGGTCACGATCAGAAACTATAGTAGTAGGCACACCATGCAACCTATCTCATCCAGATACAGACGAGCTAGACGCTCCAGACTGAAGGTCTTCTTCACCGGCAGAAAATGAGCAGACTTCGTCAGACGATCAATCACCCAAATAGCATCACAACCGAGGAAGTCTTGGGCAAACCCATGACAAAGTCCATCCCCACACTCTCCCACTTCCACTCAGGAATGGGGAGGGGCTGAAGCAAACCCGCTGGCCTCTAGTGCTCAGCCTTCACCTGCTGGCAGGTCTGGCACTTCGAAACAAACTCAGAGATGTCACGCTTCATCCCAGACCACCAGAACGACTCTCTGAGATCTCGATACATCTTCACCCCTCTGGGGTGAACTGAATATGGCGCTCCGTGAGCCTCCTGAAGGATCTCCCTACGCAGAACTGCATCGTCGGGCACACACACTCGGCCTCTGAAATGCAGACAACCATCACTGGAGACACTGAAGTCTGAGTTCTGCTCTGAAGGCAGCCCCTCTCTGATCCGACTCAAAGCTGAATCCGACTCCTGACCAACTCTGATCCTATCGACCAACGAAGACTGAACCTGAAGTGCTGCTATCACACTGGCACTGGCTGGTCTGACTACCCAGATGCCCATACGCTGAAGCTCTAAGGCGGACCTCTGAACTCCTGTCAAGGCACAAGCTACACCCGGAGCACCTCTCCGGCTCAAAGCATCTGCAACAACATTCGCTCTACCCGGGTGGTAGAGGATCTCTAAATCGTAGTCGTGAAGTAGCTCCAACCACCTCCGCTGTCTCAAGTTCAGCTCCTTTTGAGTGAACAAATACTTGAGACTCTTGTGGTCCGTGTAAACCTTATACGACGCCCCATACAGATAATGTCTCCAAATCTTCAGCGCGAAAACCACAGCTGCCAACTCCAGATCGTGGGTAGGGTAGTTCTTCTCATACGGCTTAAGCTGTCGGGAGCCATAAGCCACTACCTTACCCTGCTGCATCAAAGAAATGTAATCCATCTTAGATCATTACATAAACCGGATATAATATAATATTGCAACTATACGAGTTATAACAGGTTTCGCCAGCACATAAAATCATACCGAAACAGTAAGGTATAAACTCGTGACTTGCGACCTTAATTTCTTTCTTTGTGTTGCGAGTTAGGATTAGTTCTTATTATCAATATGTAGAGGTAAGTTTGCTCTTTCGATTAAGCCCTTATGCATAGCCTAACTCGATATGTACTGCAAGTTATAGATCCTCAAAGTTGGCTTGGTGCACTGCTCGAAAACTCGAATTTTTCCAGATTTCCGAATTCGAAATCACTCAATTCGCACAACTCCGGTAAGTTTCCGATCAATTGCTCTGTTATTGTCATTCGAAATCAAGTTACCGGTCTAACCCATGTCTCAATTTAATCAATTACGTGTTAGATTAGGAGAATTTGATAGAATTGAGTTCGAATCGAATTCTGTTTCCAGGAAGAACCCTAACATCGAACTAAATTCTAAATCCACTGAATACCGCATTATAATTGGGGAAATTAGCATCATTAGAACCGGAATTGATTTCGAAACTAGAAACAAGAATCACTCGATTGGTTCTGTAGATTGTGAGGAATAGGGGAGGATAGTACTTGAATCGGGTTAAGGGTTGGCTGAACAACTCGGCGATTCTCGGCCGTCCGATCGTAGTTAAAAGAAACGGACGGCCAAGATGAAAACATTCCAAAATAAGTTTATAAAGGTTTTTATAAATTTCAGTAAATAACCCTAACTTGTTGAATTTATTTAAATACCTTCCCGAATGTATTTTGACTTGAAATTTTAACCATAGATTTATTTAATCTAGTTTATTTAATGTAAATTATTATGGTTTTGGAGTTTTTAAACATAAGTTATGATTTTTACAAGTTACGGGTTTCTGGAATTATTTGGCTAAATTAAAAAGGTATTTTTATGAAATAAAAATTTATAATATGTCTAAAAGTTATAGTACTGTATATTAAATTTTGGGATTTTTGGGCAATGATAAGGTTTTAAAAATTGTGTTTATGAGTTTTTCATAAGAATAACCTATAATATAAGGTTTTAATGTAACCAAAAATTAAAGTATGGTTTGTTAATTAACTTTTAAGCTGGGGAAAATAAGGGAAGCTAAATTAAAATTTATAACAGTAAGTTTATAATTGTTTTGGTATTAGTTTTTAAGAGAAGTGAAATTATTTACATATATATATATATATATACTTATTAGTAGAAACTTATGTAAATCAAGGAATTTAATTATTTTACGTTGTGTTATTATTATATGGGAGTTAATATTTTTAATTAAAACTAAGGGGAATATATATATATATAATATATATATATTATATATATAAAAGGGAAATAAAGTAGTAACTTAGAGTAAAGCAAGGAACTAATAAGTTAACACTTAATAACTAAATATTTAAGAGCTAGTATCCTAAGATATAGTTAAAGGAAATACTTTATGAAACATACATGGAATGCAGTTAGTAAAAGATAGTTTTATAATAAGTTACGTAGGGAATGTCTAATAAATTCTAATACAGGTATACTTATATATTAAATAAATAGAGGAAAAACACTTTATTTTATAAAACCGTATAATTATGCCTAAAAGTTATTAAACATATTAAATACATAAAACTACATAATAATGTTTTGAACAAATCCTAGTATATATAAGTATACACAGTAAACATAATAAATTAAATATTATAGGAAATACATACGAAGGAATAATAAGTTAAACTAAACTCTACATAATACTAATAGAAGAGATATTATATGAGGTGGTATTAAATTATAGTAATGTATTAGGCTTAAAGAGTTACCTTTGAATTTCCAAGGTTTATATGTAAACCATATTAAAATACATGTATAGTATTATTTGTCAATGATCAGAATGTAAATCTAAAATTGGGATTAAGTAATTAATAAGTTAAAACTTAGGAAAATTGTGATTAGATTACATAAAATGTTGCACAAATAGATCTTATTCTATAATTAATGATAAACAAATGTAATATGATTACATCTAAATATTCTTAATATATAAACCATAATAAAATAAGTAAAATACTTTTACATCTAAATGTGAGGTGGATTAGTAAGTCTAGATTTAATCATTTCTTAACATTTATGGTATTGAAATATAACTTAATGTTTTAAGATAGAATCATTAAAAGGATTATGATATAATCTATATTAAACGATGATTTGGAAATTTATCTAAATAATTATTCTTAAGTTTCTTAGAATTAGATAAGCCATATAAAATACATTTAATACCAATATTCAGGTTGTGAGTTTACAGTTAAGTGAGGTATTTAGTAGTGAGAATTTATAGGAAGGTTTATAAATAGGAATTTGATACTTAAAACCTTTGAACCTTTTATTAGATAAAATTAAGTTACATAAGATATTATATTGATACTTTACGGTAATGGGAAGTAGTGATGGTTATCTGAATAAAAAAATATGAGAATTTTCATAATAGATTATCTTATTAAACAATTAACAATTTCACTTATGAACCAGAATTTAATTCTCTGATAAATTCTACTCTAGGTAGCTATATTGTCCATCCTAAATACAATAAAGGAAATTAATTTATTAGGTTATTCCTTTGAAACCTTAGCTTTTGTAAAACAATTTAAAACGTATTAAGGCTTAAGTTAATGAATTTAGTACAAAGGATTATGCATAGTCTATAGAGAGAATGTGTGTAAAAATAAAACATTTAGGAAATTAAATGTAAGTAAGGATACATAAAAGGTTATACTAAACACCTTATTGTATAGGTAATAATAAAACATATAATATACCTTGTGAATGCTAAATGTAAGATTAATTCGTTAAATCTAAGTTAACTATAGTATAGTTATTCAGGATGAGAAGCAATTTAATATCTTATGACAAGTTTCTTAGATGGTTGTAATTAAAAGTCATTCTGAACTAAGGGTATGATAATTGAGTTTAGTGGCTCAACTAAGTTATAATAAAATGTATCTACAACACTATGATTCCAATATACAAGATGTAGATCTTAATTAAGTTAAGGGGAAACTTAATCATGATGGTTTATTTGGTAATATTGTTAAAGTACATAATCATTACATTGTGAATTAATAGTATAGTATTCTATGATAAACCTATCGTGGGTCATAATACAATGTTTATTCTAGAGTAAGAGTAAAAGTATTGAGCTTAAGAATTGTTATTGAAATTCTAAGATTGATTGAATAACATATAATGCACTTATGTTATAAAGGTCTTTAATGTGAGAATTATGGTGAAGTATGGGTAAAGTGGATAAGAGTGGAACAATTAGCAAGTGTTAATAAAATACATTCCTTGGTCTTACAACCTTGAGTTATACAACATTCTAAGACAAGTCAAAGGGTGTACATAACATTTAAGTGAGGGCTTAAAAGACAATTGGGACTTAGAAATAAGAGTGAGGAGTTTATTTTGGCTTAACGTAGGCTACAAGTGATTGATGATAGACTACCTTTAATATTCTTCAGAGTACTGTTGATTGTTTGCGCAAGTTGACTAGAACTGCTACAACGTTATCCATGTACGATTTCTCGTACTCATATGCTTGCTAACCGACTTAAGGGACGTTTTTGAAAAACGCTAACTGAGCCTAGAGGGTTTTATTAAGGAAAAATGGTTTGTGTGACTAACTCAGCCTGTATGACTAACTGAGCCTTGGATGAACAACACACATGGTTACTGGTTTCTTCTTTCGGGTTGTTTCATTAGATATTATCTGCCCGGGGTCTACGCCTCTGCACTCTGTAGGACTGAGTGTTTTGGTATCGCTCTGGTGCAGTTAATGGTCTGGTGGAATTTTTGGAAATGTCAATCTTGGTAATTCTTCTTGACACTGGATATCGTTTCATCCATGAGCTGGGTCTTGTTTGGGTGGCATGCGCACGTCTTCATCGGCAACAGAGAGGGGTTGTATATCCCCTGTCCTAGAAGGGACGTTGTAGATAGAGAGGGGTTGTATATCCCCTGTCTTAAGTGGACGTAGTTAACAGAGAGGGGTTGTATATCCCCTGTCCTTAGTGGACGTAGTTAACAGAGAGGGGTTGTATATCCCCTGTCCTTAGTGGACGTGGTAAACAGTGAGGGGCTGTATATCCCCTGTCCTAAAAGGACGTACTTGGCGGTGGGGGCCATCTCTCCCAATTGAATTTATTCCACTCTTGAGTATATTTTGTCTATGGGATTCAGCTTACTGAAATGGTGGGGACATAAACTGTCTACCACGGGTTATGGGTATTCATATCATTCCTAGTCCTTTGTGACTAACTGAGTCTTTATATTCTTAACCAGAATTGGTTCTAACATCAATAATGGATGCTTACTAACTATATGGTGTGACTTCTTAAGTGGTTGACTTGGTTCTTTGTCTCTATCCTTAACTTGTTCTTTCTTCTCTATGATTGATTGTTTTGAAGTGCCTCCTTTCCCTGTTTTACTTACAAGGGTTTGATTTCAAGTTACTGTTTATTTTGAAGAGTTATGTTTTAAATATTGTTTTGGAGAATTGTACCAGTTCCATTCCAGGGAACTGACTCACCCCTCTCGGGGTGGGCTGCTTGGTTTCATCTTGCAGGTACAAATTGATTTACAGGTGGCCGCGAAGAGCATGAGTGATTGGGATGGGATTAGGTTTATGGAGAGTGAATGTATTTTATTATTGTTATGTTAATGTTAAGTTTTCTCGAAGTTCAGACCGTAACTTAGTTAATTGTAATGGTTGTAATTGGTGAGGTTGGTACCGGGTGTTTGGAGCCCGATGGTCTGTAGCACCTTTAGTTTATTTTCCGATGTTGTTTTATTATTATAGGGGTGTTACAGGTGTGGAAGTTCACCTATGGGGAACTATATTGCAAGGTTTCTGATTCTTGTCTTGCATGTGAATTTGACGGGAATGTGACATTATTTTGTTGTGTTTTTGAATGCTGAAAACCCCATGGTTTCTACCCATTTCGATTTTGGAAACATTGCTACGTTGATGTTGAATTTGTGTTGGCATTCTGGTGTTTTCACTACTCTACGCATTCTGGTTTTTGTGGCGTCCGGACTTCCATCCGGACTTGTATGTCTGGACAGGTCGTCTGGCGCCTTCTATTTTTCTACGTTTGAACATGTCCGGACATCCGTCCTAACATGCAAGGTCGAACGGAGTGCGAGGATGAGTCAGAACTTACGGTTTCGGACTATGTCTGGACTTGTATGTTTGGACACAAGTCTGGACACGACTTTGAGGTTTTCTGAATTTTGTTCTCGGCATGTGTCCGAAAATGTAAGTTCAGACACATGTCCGGACATCTCTGCACCTTCTATTTCAGATTTCTGTCCGGACTTGCAAGGTCGGATGCAAGTCCAAACAGATTATTGTTTTGCTCTCGGCCTGTGTCCGGACATGCAAGTTAGGATCCATGTCCGGACACCCATCTGGTTTTGTCCAAATTATTCGTTTGAGCTCCGTTTTGCAATCCGTTTGCGGGGTTACACTCCCCTAAGTCTGTACTATCTAATTCATTGTGTTTTAGGTGTGTTTAATGCATATTTGCATTGGATTTGCAACTCTCTGTTTTAGGACCTAGTTATTGTGCTTCTGAGCCGTGGATGGCTGGGTCGAGCTATCCAGTGGCATGCCATGTAGACGCCTATCTGTATGTGTTGGGTCATTCCCATTTCTGTTATGTGGGGTCGATGGGCCCTTTGGTCTTCGCGTCATTTTTGCGTTGCCAAGTGTAACACCCCTAATCCTAAACCTATAATAACGTCGCAAGTCGTAGCATAATGAATAACAAATCGCAGCAGAAAATAAAACTATCTACCTTGGTGTTACACGCCATCACTCACCCTCGTGAGCAACAAGGCAACCTTACTCTTTCCAACAATACAACTCCTCACGCTGTGATGAACAGATACTGAGCACTCTAATTATTACAACCCAAATCCAACTAAACGAGCAACTAACTGAATACAACAACCTTCTTAATACAATACATAACAAAACCAACGGTGTTTGTTGAAAACACTTCAGCTACCCCCGTGTCCCGCACTCCGGCTTGAGTCTTCTTCAATAACCTGGAATGTTTGGCCCATTGAAGGGCTCAACAATCGAAATGCTGGTATGCTAAATGTAGTCTTAAATCATTTGGATTCCTTAAGTCATTTTAGCCATCTTGATATTAGATTCATTACATAAAATACCGGTTTACAATGATAACAGTAATAACTGTAAACATTTAACGATCACATAGCAATTCACCTGTAAACACCAGTGTACAACAGTACACGACACCAATAACCACACAACAATAACTCATAGAAATAACCAATAGTCACACATTAATAATCCATAACAATAACCAATAATCACATATTAATAATCCGTGACGATCACCAAACAAGATACGCGTATTAAACTGTACTTGTTAGTTAGCCACCTGACCCTTATCCTTTAAACCAATCATTTAACCTTCTTCAATTAATTTCCACCTCAAGTGTCATGTTAAGTCAAACCTTAATAACTTTTTAATGGACGAATGTCCCCTGTGTTCCATTGGAACTGTTTACCAGCTGACCCTATGGCCTTGGTTAATTGACCGATCCGGTCGAACCTGTGCACCAACGGCAGTGCCTTCCGCCATCCCCGAATGTGGCTAATGGATTTCCTTTGAGTGACTCTCCATTGAAGTCTCTCGTAGTGATCACAATGCGCAACCAGAAAGTCGAAACAATCTAGATTCCTCTCTTTATAAGTTAGCCCTTTTTGCCAGTGACATAATAACCAATCCTTGAGTTAAGACTATAACAGTTGACCATCAGTTAGGTTCATTAATACCTAAAGGTCAGTTAGTCTTGTTCCAGCTTAGATGTATAAACTTCCAGTCATAAGACATTCGCGTATAAATAAAACGCAACAAAGTTGAGCAATACAGTATACAATATCATTCACATAAAATCACAGATATCGCTCTTAAACAATTAGCACATAACGTCTGGACCTTAGGATAATCCTGAGGACATTCAGACCACACAATTAACATACCGTTCACCGTGATAACAGCTAGCTTGACAATTCACGCTTTAACAGTCCTTCCCCGTACGCCGTTGTATTTACAATCAATACCGGGTAATATTAATATAACTATCCATTAAACATTACAGTACTGTCACTGTAGTACTAATTACTTGTAATATACTAATCCTGTAAGTTCTTTATTTCCCCCTGTTATTTTACAGTGACTCTAGATAGTTCATTAGTTCATTATTTTATGTGATGCTCACATGTGATAATGAATTTCCACCTTGTAGTATATTTCTACTTCCTTAATTATATACTCATAATTGTTTCTACTTATTCTTTATATTATATCCCTTGGTCATTTTTATTATAACCACAATTATTTTATAAACTTTATATTATACTCCATAATATACCATAATACATTATATTGCCTAGTTTTACTTCCTTTCCTTATTAAATTACAAAACCAACCTTATTAACTCGGTATTTATCTATTATACCCAACAACTTAATAAATTACTAGATAGCCACATATAATTTCCGGTATTCATAATTGATTCCATTACCTTTTACAACTTACCAAATAACCATATACTTTTATAATTCACTAATTACCCACATTAACCTTTGTAATTATTAATTAACCACATTACCTTTTTAATTTACCAAATATCCACCTTATATTTCGTAAATTACAATCTCATTATACCAACTTTTATAAATTACAAATAAACCCCTTAACTTTCGGTTTTCACTAATATTTTTCTTTATTCACTTTTAAACCCCAAAATTTTATATAAGTTACATATTAACTTATAAACTATAGTTTAAATATTTTATTTCTTTAAATAACCAAAACAGCCCACAACTTTCTTCAATTTATATTTCCGCCCATATTAAATTCTATTTTTCATATATACTTCCATAAATTACATATTCACCCAAAAACTTTTATAAACTTAATATTTTATGTCATAAATCATTTTAACCCAAAGTTTTTGGTCAACACTTTGACCAAGACTTAATTTCACAATTAATACTTAATATACCCATAAAATCATAAGTAATTCTCGGCCATACTGCAATCTTCCCAATAATTACAAAATAGTCCCAAAACTTTATAAATTGTTATTTTAACACTTAAACACTTATTTAAATTCACCAAAATTCATAATATTAGTTCTTGTCTTATATTATATCATAAATATACCAATATACTCCTTAACTCTCGGCAATCCCATTTAATACACCAAACTTTTCAAAATTTTACATTTTAACCACATAACTTTATAAACTAGCCATTTAAATACTTGTAGCTATTTTTAATATTCCCAAAATTTATAATATGAGTTAATACACTTATATATATCTCAAAAATCATCAAATGCAATACTTTGCTCTCGGTTTTAATATTCCTTTACCATATAGTTTTAAAACTTGATTCAAACCTTATAATAAATACATATAAATGTATATAAGCCATATAACACTTCTAAAAATTATGCTAATGACTTAGAATGATTATAAACCCAAAATAGAACATATTATCCTTAGATATTTCGGTTTAACCATATATGTATCATATTTAATTTTTGTGTCACAATTTTATACCTTAAGGTAATAATCTTACCTTATATGTTATAAATTATTTTTCTTGATACTCTAACTAAATAATTTTTTGCCTTAATATTAACATGGCCTAAACATAATTTTTATACCAAAGTTTGAAACTTAAATCAAACTTAAACCTAATAAACCTTACTTATACAAACTTACCCCTTAAATCAAGACAATTCTTGTACTTGATTTTTCCTTGAATTCCAAGCTCTCCAAATGCTATCATGATGAATAATTTTTGGCTCCTTAAATATATTTAGGAGATCCATTTGTTAGACTTCTAACAAGGATTTATAAATAATATTTGAAGTTATTTTACAAGAGTTTACCTTAGGAATTTAACAAGGTATTTTTGATACACCTTGAGATGATTGTAGATCCAAGATTCCTTCATGAAATAATGAAGAGAATATGGATTTAAAAGGTTTTAAATTTCGAAACTTTCTTAAGGAATTTTCTTAAGATTTTCAACATGAGAATATACCTTAACTTGATCTTGTTGTTCCTTGTTTTGTTGTTGAATTTAGGAACCTCCTTGGAACACCTAAGCTTGACGAAAAATTATAAAAGTTGCTAGGATGATTTCTTGCTTCAAGACTTGATAGAACTAACTAGGAAATTACATTAAAATGGTGTTAGGAACTAGTACACCATTAATGGAGTTTATTAGCACTTAGGAATTAACTTAGGAAAGAAGAAAGGAGAGAGCAAGAGAAGAAGCTTACCATTCGATTAAGGTGGGCAAGGAAATGAGATGGGTGTCTACGTATGTATTAATGTAGGAAGCAAGATTGAATCAAATGAAATTATTGGTTTGTAATATGTCCTTATTTTATGTCTTTATTTTGTTTAATTTGATTTCATAATTGACCACCATGGCCTCTCCACTTGACTAGTGCTACGGTTGATTGGAAGGAATTAATGGATATCTTTGTTGATTGCTTATGAAAGGATGACTAGACAATGTGAGTGGTCATCTTCCTTTTTAAATTTACTAAGCTTAATTACTTGTACTAATCTTGTCTTTCTTGTAGGTGTGATCGGCACCATGGAAATGGAAGGCTCTAATTGCTCCTAGACTTACGGCTAAATGGGGTCTTAGGAAGCTAGCTTAGTTTTGTTAATTGCAAGCAAGGCAATCATGGAAGTTAATGGTAGTTTCTTTTGATTAATATAAGACAATCTTACTTCATATTTTCAGTATAGAAATCGGTAGCATTCAAGACAGCACATGGGCTGTTTGCTTATCTAGTCACCACCTTGCATTATACAAGACTAACTTTACTTTTGGTGTATTTTATTTCATTCTTTGTCATAAACTAATCCTCTTTGCTTATCTCTTGCAGGTTATACGTGGATGAAGGTTCAATTGACAATATTTATTTGATACTTTATCATGTAACATATGCTGGATGAGTCATTATCTACTAAGACATATTTTTGAATCAAAACTAGTCAAAAATGACTAGAAATCTCGCCCAAATTGGTGGTCAAATGGGACTGATTTTTCATTTGATTTTTGTTACACTATATTGTACTAAGATCATACTAATATGTGTAATAGGTTCCAGCATTTATTTGGTACATTTATATGATGGAAAGAGATGAAAGTTTTAAGGTAAAAATGCTGATTTTAGGTACCTTTTTGATGGTAAAATCGGTCCAACTTGCGCTATGAATTTAGTACTGCCATTAATTGATTTAGATGTTCAATTTATCCCCTTTTAAGATTATCAACTCGTGGCTCCTCAAAAACTTCAAGGCAATTGCGTAAAACGCATTTTTGTGACACCCGAAGGTGCGTTTTTGTGCTTTAAGGATTTTTCTGGGAATTAATTAGTCGCTATGAGTTCCAAGTGTTTATTGACATTGTTTATAGTCAATAATAATATGTTAAGGTGTTACATTGAGTTATATGGGGTTATATAAACTTGTAACTCAATTTTCGGGCTAACGGGACACTCCCGGGGTAAAAAGGAGCGTTAAGAAATTCATCCGAGCACTTTGTTAATTTTTGTGAAAGTATCTCGAGAACCCTCTTTGGAATAATGAATATAGATGATAGGAACTCTTAGAATGATTTATATTGGAGTTCGTGCCACTTCGGTACCTCTCCGAGGCACTCCCGTGGGTTAATGGGGCCCTCACCGGGAACCTCCGAGCACTTTGTCTTTAACTGAGGATTTATCTTGAGAACTTCATCTTAAATGTTCATTAAAGTGTTATGGTGCATTTGGAATGAAGTGTAATGCTTTAATTTATTTTATAAAGTATTTTCGGGACTTTCAGGCCTTAAGGGGCCCTTAAGGGAACTCCCGGGTATATTGTATTTTTACTCAGTTCTGTAATACCCCAAATTTCTAAACTGTGATTAGGGCCTTACTTAACTGTAAACCTTAGGAAACCCTAATTTCTAAAGATGGAGAAGGTTATAATTAGTCGGAGGTGCTTGGTGACATTAGGAACCTTAGTTCCCGGAGTATCACCCGGTAAACCTTAGTTTCGCAGGATTCCTGAAATTTCTGAAAATTACTAAATTCCTTAGGAACTGAGAGTTGTTATCAACCCTAGGAAGAGTGTTAGATACTTTTGAGAGTTTTTTGAGGGAAGAAACAATCATATCTTTCTACTTTTAATATAAGACAATCTAGTTACATTTTTTTCAGTATTTAGTGGTTCTGGGCAAACGAGGCTTCGGAAGAGCTCAGAAGTGACTCGAGGAAATTCCTGAAATTTGATAACCCACACTCGTATTAACATATCTACATATATAGTCTTAATACCCATGAAAAGCTCAAACCAAACATGGCCTAACGTGGTGGCCAAAAATATCAAGGAAAGGAGAGAAAATATCTCGGTTAGTATTCACCATTATTCACACCTCCTTACTATTTGCAATGATGATCAAGGCAACTTGCCCCCTCCTTATCCATTAAAAGGCGGTTATGTATGGATGGTTAGGATTGGTTTTTGGCACTTGACACAAATCAATGGCTATGGACAATTCTAGAAGTAATGATTATAAGTTAAAGGATAAGGATGAAATTTAGTATAAAAAGGGGGGGTGGAGGTCGGCCATGGTAGGTGAGCAAGGTGGCCATTCTTCTTCATCTACCTTGTTTCTCCTAAGCTAGAAAACACCATTGGAGCTTAGGCAACAATACTCCTCCATTAGAAACACAAGTTTAAGGTAGTAATTAAGCTAAAATAAAGGAAAAAGGCAAGTTTAAGGAGTGGAAGCCAAACTCCAAGGTAGGCGAATTGGTTGGTGGAGATTTTGAGCTCAAGCAACTTATAATCAAGGTATAAGAACATCAAAATGGCTAGGAGAGGACAGGTAACATCTATGCACATCACTTTCACCCTTTAAGCTTATTTTCCTTCTTAAGTCATTCTATTTGGTTACCTACGAATCCTATCTCCTATTTCCTTAAAAGTTTTACAGTAAACTAGGGATGAATAGTTAGTGATTATCCTATAAAATAAAGTCGAAATAAGGTTGGGAAGTAGGAAAACTCTAAAGAACTTTGAAAATGGAGAAAATGAGCTTTAAGCTTTAGGAATTGTTTGGATGGGTTTCCGACATGGGTTTGAGCTAAAATTTTTAGTGTAGTCTTGAATAGTGAATATATGGTTATGGTTGAAAAATAAAGTCGAATGGAGAAATTTAAGTCGGTTAGACAAGGTAAAGAAGCTAAAAATGAGAAAATGTGCTTTAACCCTTTCTGAGTGGTTGAATGGGTTTCCGAATTGATCTTGAGCTGAAATTTTGGGGAGATACTTGTGTTGTTGATATTGTGTCCTGGTTAAATATTTATACCGATAATCCTTTGGGAAGTTATTTAATTTGGTGAATAGTGATTTTGGTCAAAAATGAGTTTTTAAGCTTTCTAAGGTGGTTTCTTGGAAATTATTTGATTCTCTGATTTATTGGAGCTTTAATGGTATAGTTATGATGTTATTGAGGTTATTTTATAAGTGGTGAGCTTGATGTGTGAATTACTACTTGTGTAAAGCTTGGTTATGATATCTTACTCATGGTTTGTAAATGTGTTTAAGGATAACCTCTTGTGGTGGTGGTGGTGGAAAGTATTGTGTGATGTTGATATCATGGTTATCCTAAGGCTATGCCTCTTGTGAGAGCCTTTAAGGCCAAGCCAACGTTCCGGCAACAATATAAGCTCCTACTAATGAATTGGAGCTGCCACTATGATCTACTCCTATTGGGCAGAAGTTTTCAATAGGGGGTGTGCACACTTAAGGACATAGGGTGGGTGGTGGTGGTGGTGGACTTCATTTGGAAATATCTTGTTTATGATATTAATTATCTCTTGATAATTCTTGGTACAGGTAAATGGTGTGTGATCTATTCTGATTTGTAATACATTGTTAATATTTGTTGAAAGCAAAGGTTTTAAAGAGAAAATAAGTTCTTATGGGGTGTGGTAGTGTTACTCAGTTTTTACTGATGTTATTTGTTTGTGTTTTCCTGTGTATATGAACTCTGTGTGTTCAGGGTAACTGGGATGGTCACCTTCTCTGCACTGAGGACGAGTCCACCGATACTTTCTATATTTTCATGTTTGTCACCTATCGTAGAAGTATACTGCCTGGGGTCACCGAGATAGTTCTTGAGGAGTGGAACAAGAAGATACAGGGTTTTAGGCACCCGGAGAATGGCAGTAGTCAGTCCATCACCTATGAAGTTTCCACTGTTTATGAGTACATGGAAGTAGTCCCATGCTAAGATGCTAGTGATGTAATAGTCTTTGATACCCCTTGCTTTTGGTGTAAAATAGGAGTAGGAGCTAACATAGTAGTTGGCTGGAAGGGGTCTTTTGGTACTAAGGTGTAAAGTGACGGGTCGGTTGTGTCACTCTTTTGGTAGGAGAACAACAATGTAAGATAGCTAATGTAGGAGTGGTGGTGGTAATAGCCTTACACTTACTAGTCTTTAGTAAGTGTGGCGGTAACCCCCGGGAACAGTAATAGGGGACCTTTTGTAAAAAGAAGACTGACGCATGTATAATATTACTAACGTTTACGGTGCTACTTCAGTTATGGTATGTCTTTAAGAAATCAAAAAAAATGATGACTAAGTAAATGGTGGTGGTAAACCGGGGCGTTACAGAGTGGTATCAGAGCCATAGGTTAGCTGGAGGGGAAAATTTGAGTTTGACTAGGAAGCAAGGTGACCCAGGCTTAGGTTTAGGAGACTAGGAAGAACCATGTGGTTGTGAAAATATGTTCGCTA
The DNA here is from genome assembly GCA_023374045.1 of Limonium bicolor. Taxonomy (NCBI): domain Eukaryota; kingdom Viridiplantae; phylum Streptophyta; class Magnoliopsida; order Caryophyllales; family Plumbaginaceae; genus Limonium; species Limonium bicolor. The sequence continues at coordinate 113,612,478 of CM041783.1, forward strand.
TGATATTTGTGTGTTGTGTGCTTGATTGATTATAGTTAACTATTTATATTGCAACTAACATATCTGTGTGTAGAATAATGGAGAGGGGAGTGGACGGAGTAATGAAGAGGGGAGAGGATATATGGATGAACTGAGGGAGTTGACACTGAGCATTGGAAGAATCCTAGAGCAGCACGAGGCTAGAGCTGAAATACCCAAGGATTTCTCCCGGAGGATAGCAGCTATGAAACCAAGTACTTATTCGGGAGAAGAGGATCCGGTGATTCTGGAGGAGTGGATTAGAGAGTTTGACAAAATATTTGATATCATTGATTGCTCTGAAGAAAAGAAGGTAAGTGGGGCTGTATTTTATTTTAAAGGAGAGGCTGATCTGTGGGGGACTGTGGAGGAGGAGAGACTCAAAGGAAATCTGGGTTTTGGATGGAATATGTTAAAGGATGTGATGAGGAAAAGATTTTATTCGGAGCATGTAAGGTTGCAGAAATATCAGGAATTTACGGGATTGAGGCAGCGGATGGATGATGTTAAAACTTATCATGCTAAGTTCGTGGAGCTTGCTAGATTTGATCTGCATGTGGTACCTGATGAGACTGCTAAGGTTCAACGTTTCCTAGAGGGGTTAAATTGGGATTTACAAGAAGCTCTGAGTGTGATACCTATAACTACTTTACAAGAGGCGTACGATAAAGCTGCTAATCTTTATAGGGTACAACAGAGGAGGAAGGAAGTACAAACGGGGCGAAAAAGGAGAATGGAGACTCGTAAGACCGAGAGCTTTGATAAGAGGGCTAAAATAGAAGTTAGACCAAGTGGAGGAGCCAGACCCAATTACCCGGGACGGCGATTCAATGATAAAGGAACTAGATACTTTTATTGCAAGATTTGTGGAAGGAATCATCCAGGTGAAGATTGCGAAGGAAGGTTGGTAAAGTGTTTTAACTGTGGGAAGCTGGGCCATAAGGCCTATGAGTGTAGGGTAAGAAGGATGGAAGGAGATACTGATCAGGTAGCAAGACCTACTACAACTGGAAATTTCAGCAACCAGAACAATCGTAACAACCAAGGCGGAGTACAGTAGAATAATCAAAATGGCCAGAGGAATAATTATAATGGTTCAAGAGGTAATATGGGTGGACAAGGGAGTAATCAGGGGAAGCCAACACAATATGGAAGTGGAAATACACATGGAGGAGGCTATAAGAATCAAGGGTATATCAACGTAATCAGCAAGACGGAGGCTGAATCTCAACAAGAAGGGGGCGTCATTACAGGTATTTTTCCAGTTCTTGGAACTAGTGCTAAAGTATTATTTGATTCCGGTGCAACCTGTTCATTTATATCCTCTAAGTTCTTGAGGAAAGTAGGAGTAGTCCCCGATATAGAAGTTGAAATTTCTATTTCTACACCTACGGGAAGAGTGGTAGTATGCACTAGAAAGATGGAAGGAGTAAAAGTAACCATAGAGGGTAGAGAATTTGAGATGGATCTGGTAGAGTTTGATTTGAAGGATTTTGATATAATCTTGGGGATGGATTAGTTGAGTAAGCACAAGGGACGCATAGATTGTGAAAAGCAAAAGGTTAGCTTATGTGGGAAGAGAGGGAAGAGAGTGTCGTACACATGCGAAGGAGCCAAGCAAAGGGTAAAAATTCTACCTGCCTTAAAATTCTTAAAGGAGTTGCGGAAAGGAGAACCAGTTTATATGTGTTATGTTCAAGAGGAAAAATCGGCGCAAGAACCAAAGTCATCCGCACTTGAGGATCTTTCAGTAGTCAGGGAATTTCCAGATGTTTTTCCAGAAGAAATTCCCGGACTTCCACCCGACCGTGAGATTGAGTTTACTATTGATTTAGTACCAGGAACAGCTCCAATTTCTAAGCATCCTTATAGGATGGCCCCGAATGAGATGAATGAGTTAAAGAAACAGTTGGAGGAACTTTTAGAAAAAGGTTATATTTGACCGAGTGCTTCTCCGTGGGGAGCCCCAGTATTGTTTGTAAGAAAGAAGGATGGAACTTTGTGTCTTTGCATTGATTACAGGGAATTAAATAACGTCACAATCAAGAATAAATATCCCTTGCCTAGGATTGATGAATTGTTCGACCGGCTACAAGGAGCGAAAGTATTTTCTAAGATTGATCTAAGATCAGGCTATCATCAGTTAAAGATAGCTGAAAAGGATATACCAAAGACAGCCTTTCGTACTAGGTATGGTCATTATGAGTATGTGGTTATGCCATTTGGGCTAACAAATGCACCGGCAGTATTTATGGATTTGATGAATCGGGTATTCAGCCAATTCCTTGATAAGTTTGTGGTGGTGTTTATTGACAACATATTGGTATATTCGAAGGATGAGGAACAACATGCTGATCATCTGCGACAAGTTTTACAAGTTTTAAGGGAGAAGAAGTTGTATGCCAAATTATCTAAGTGTGATTTTTGGCTAAAGAAAGTATCGTTTTTAGGTCATGTGGTAACCGGAGATGGAATTTCGGTTCACCCGGCTAAAATTCAGGCTGTTAAGGATTGGCCCAGGCCAACGAACGTTCAAGAAGTTAGAAGTTTTCTTGGGTTAGCTGGATATTATAGGAAGTTTGTTCAAGATTTCGCTAAAATTGCAAGACCGCTTACAAATCTGATGAAAAAGGAAGTGCGGTATAAGTGGGATGAGGATTGTGAAAAAGCTTTCCAGATTTTGAAGGAGAAGTTAACCACAGCACCAGTTCTTACGTTGCCCTGTGGTACAGAAGGTTTTGAGGTGTATAGTGACGCGTCTAAATATGGAGTAGGGTGTGTATTTGTAACACCCCTACCATTAATACAATGCTTACCGTCCAATCTCCTTATACATCAGATACACGCAGCGGATACATATTTACATAATGTGGGTAATACAAAACCGTTAGTCACCCACGTGACTAACAAGGCTACTGCTACTACATACAGTATCGGTCTGATGGACCGGAATCCCGAGTACTACATATCTACCATACACATTCCATATACCAATACATGCTACAATCTTCCATTCATTACAATACTTCAAACACAATACAATATAATCCACATACCGAGTTTACTAAGATCCTTATACAAGTATACTACCTCTTCAAAGTTCATACGTACTCACTACGCGACTACTTACTACCCGTTCCTCACAAACTACTTGCTTCTAATTACAAGGGTGTGCCTCCGGTCTCTTATCTTGACCATATTCGCTTCGGTACCTGCACACTAAAAACGCTCCCCCTAGGGGGTCAGCTTTCGCTGCGCATGATAACCGCATACCCCGCGTACTAGTGAGGGTACGCCGACCACTTGGTCGTATACATGCGGTTGATTTCATTCAAACATACATGCATACATGCTCTTATACATAATATTGCAATAATTACGCAAGACATACACATACATACACACTTCATTACATACAAGAAGTACAACATAAACCATTCAATACATACTTACCTTTTTCCGAATTACACATACACGTTACATACACAATATACAATTCTTGTTAGCTTCATTGGTCCACCCGGGTTAATCGGGTGGAGATTACTCTTTTACTCGTTACTTCATACATACGCATACATACTCATACATACTTACGGATCCATACTTACTTACTCTTACTCATGTTAAGTCGTCGGGACCTCCGGCCCTGGAGACTACACCGTCCCACCTCCGGGATTTACTTGACTCACCAATCCGGGATGCTACCCATTTAAGGGATTTGGGCCGCGGACCAGTTTAAGAGTCAGGAATTGCAGCCAACCTCTTGTGACTCCGCATCCTCACGTGTGGCCGAAGCTATATCAGACTTCTACTCATTCCGGTTTACTCACTTAAGTTAGGAGTTAGGTAGTTAGGAATTAGCAGAAGTCATTCATACAAGCCACATATACAATTACTATGCTCAATACCCCTTTATACAAAATACAATACAATACTTAAGTACCATACAAGATCCAAATACAAGTCATCATTCATACATTTCATGAATTATAAAACTATTGTTCAAGACAAATATCAAGAACAATGTAAACAAGCACAGGTAAGTGCAATATAGTCCGATTCATGCATTTATCTTATTAGGTGATCAAATAAGCACACAAATCGGGGTAACCAGATTAGGATACAGGGCATGAAGAAATCATACCTTTCACCGTTGTACTTGTATCCCAACGTTCCTCCGGTGTTCACAATTCAGATCCTATTATATATACATACAGTTGAATGATTAATCTATCTATCATTAACTTAATTCGGGTACCCTTACGCTTCCTAACTCATACTTACTAAGTCTTCACATTCTTATACTTACATTTTATTTACTTACTTTTCATTGCTTAACAATGGTATACTTACATATGTATGCACGTATGTATAGGTGGGTATACATATACATACATACACATACTAACCATAGTCTTATAGTTTTTTTTTTTTGTAAGTTTTGACCCGACCGAACTTGCGACCGACCTTGCAAGTTCGGTCCAAGTCAGTAGGCTACATTGGGTGAAAATTCCAGGGCCGACCGACCTTGCAAGTCCGGTCCCAAGGTCGGTCCATTCCAGTGAGTTACTTAACGGAAAATTTAGCCCGACCGACCTTGCAAGTCCGGTCGCAAGGTCGGTCCATTCCAGTAGCTTACAAGACGGAAATTTTTTCTGGCCGACCGAACTTGCAAGTCCGGTCGCAAGTTCGGTCCATTCCAGAAGGTTACTGACGGGAGAATTTTTCTGGTCCGACCGAACTTGCAAGTCCGGTTGCAAGTTCGGTCCATTCCAGAAGCATTCCCTTCTTTGTAAATCTGGGCTCGACCGAACTTGCAAGTCTGGTCGCAAGTTCGGTTTGGCCTAGTATTTGCATTTTTATTTCTGTTTTCAGTTCTATACTTCACCCATTGTTTCTCCAATCTTCTTACATGTAATCCCACATGTTTAAACACTACCTAGGCCCTTCAAATTGCCTTAGTTCGTCCACCAAATTCTTTACTAAATCCATCAATCAACTTACACAATTTCATCACTTCCCTTCCACACTTACAACAGTTTTGCATCCTTCAATGCTACAGATTTTTGTTCCAACTTCCAACATCCAATACTTCCTCTACCAATGTCACTCCTAGCATCCCAAACACCTCCTCTCACCAAGCCAATTCATTTCCAAGCAATTGTACCATCTATACCCAAGTCCAACATTCATTTTACCAAATCGTGCACACTATTTCTTCTTAGTTCCACAATGCAATCTAATACCTCTTTGCTACAGATTTTGACACTTACTCTCCCCTTCTCTAACCACCTCTTCTAATGTCATCTCTATAGTTCCGAGTACATCACAATACATTATCTATCTCTCCCAATCTACTCCTTTATCTTTCTCTATCAAAATCTGTTACAACAACTATTAGCCACCTAGTTTCTAGTTCACTAAGTGTTATAATCCTAGGCAAATTTTGCCATCGTCTCCCCTATATTTTATACACTCTCACCATAATGTTTCCTCACACATTAACATCATCTCACCTATTTATACCCAACATCAATATACAAGCTCCCATACACAATTACCAATACTAAAACACTACCAAAACTCCTGCACTTAACATTTCATTCCCAATCTGTTTTGTAACTGTTTTTTACAATGTCTTATAAGGGTTTAAAACTTGTTCCTTCCTACACATCACACTACTACCACACTACCATTTTACAATGTAAATTTTTTACTCCATTAAAATCTATTACGCGTACAAATACAAGACTACACATGGGTGATCTTAATTACCTTGTTTTCTTCTTCTAGTTTCTCTTTCTCCTTCTTGCTTCTTCCTTCTCTCTTTCCTTCCTCTTCCTCTTCCCACCGGTTTAGCAACTAAAATTCTAACACTACAGCCCACATATATATACACACTTCAATACTAAAAACTAACCCTAACATTATTCAAGTTTTAATGTAAGGTTTAGGGTTTAGAATTTCCTTTACCTTCCAAGGGTGTAAACGAAGCTTGGAGTGGCTCAAGAACAGGATTCCAACTCCACCAATGAGGCCAAAATCGGCTAGAACACAAGGAGTAACAAGAGCTTAGTTTCTAAATTTCATTTTGCCCACAAGGGCTAGAAAAAGATGGAGTTTCATGAAGATTTTTACCTCAAAATGACAAGGAGAAGGAGGTGGTTCTAATGGTAGTATTGAAGCTCCAAATGGGGTATACCCATGAAAATGAAAATGCTCTTTTCCGGATTTTGAAAAGAGGGAAGTTTTGCTCTTGAGGAGAGAAAGACAATGGTGTAATTTTTATAATTTTTGGAAGAGGTTTGAGTGGGTTACAAGAGGAGAGAAGTGAGTATATTGTGTTGGTTTCTCAAGCTCCCATGGCTGTCGCAGGAAGAAGGAAAGAATTAGAGAGTGAGGGGTGAGGGCTGCTGTTACGTGAGGAAGAAATGAGAATAGGAGAGAGAGAGAGAGTGAGAGTGGGGTAGTATAGGTTTACTTTTTGATTTGTAAATGTTTTTGTCTTTTGTGAGTAAAAAGAGAAATAAAGAGAGGGTGTGAGGGGGTATGAAATCGGACACACCCAGCCCCATGTGGGTTTTGAAATTCTTTTTACATTATTGGACACATAAGTTTTGGTTATTTATGTTTCTACCCCACATCTTCCCGTTTTGACAGTTTTTTACTAATTTCTCGTTTTCTTGATTTTATTGGTTCTAAAGCTTCACTAATATTTATTAATGATTATTTAGTTGACCAAAATTGTTACGAGTCTATTTGACCCGCTTAAAGTCACGTTTTCCTGGTTACCTCGAAAAAATGCGCTTTAAGGTTCGTTAGTGACTTTAATCCGTTTTAAGGATCCGTTTTCTTCAGGAGTCATTCCCATATATTATTTAGGTCTCATTAAACCTTTGGGATCCATATAATACTCTAACCGAGGTCTCATACCTCCTACGGTTATTTAACGCTTATTTAGCGTTTCCCGCTTTTTAAGTGTTTCTTTCTTTTGGATTTATTATCCTTACCAATATTAATTAGTACCCTTTAGGCCCTTAAATACGTATTAGATTAATTTTAATTCCTTATATTTAAGTTCGGGGTATTTCAATCTACCCCCCTTAGGAACTTTGTCCTCAAAGTTGTTCGAGGTTATAGGTTTACAATGCTTACTCGTTCTTACGTGTCCAATACCAAAGCCATACGTTTTCCTCCTTACTAATCCCAAATCAGTTACTCAAGGCTTCTCCTTTCCATACCATACCAATGTACAATAACTACCGATCCGCACTACTACCGACCATCCGGTTCCTCATTACCAAATTTATACATACATACAATGCAAAGCTATCCCCAAAGCGATGCAATACACATACAATCCCGAAGACACTCAGGTCATCTAGACACAGGACTCCTCTATGTCCCGCTGCCCTTGGAATAATACAACGTAATATACTACTATCTTCTCCGTACCAGCTTCCACAAATACTTTAGTCTCTAGTCTAAGGAAAATCCTTCCCCACGGCTACATAGAAATCCTTCTAAAACATACAACTCCAGATTCCAATTTATGTTCATTACTTCTATCCTATGTGTGATTCTTGTGACCACTTGAGGGGAGCTTCATGAATCATTCGACCCTGATGTGATCAGCATCAGTGTTGAACTATCTTTCCACCCCAATTTGTGTTCGGTTTCCCTTGATCTGATCAGGATCAAGTTCGACTTCCCACATCAGATTCAATCAAACAAATAATTTAATGTTTTCATTTTCTATCTTTTTACTCTTTCTAGTCGTAATTACGAATTCATACATCTCTAAAGGATGGAATCAGTCCATCAATCATCCTCACTCTACTTCCCAAATGCTTTACTCTATGGTTCAATCCTAATGCTCATTTCATCAACCTTCACTACGTCCATCCATTACTCACCATCATCTCCTATATTCTAACTAAGGAATACTACATTTATAAGATTTAGTTGACTTCAATTGTTTCAAATAATTTACTTACGATTCCACTACTCATAAACTTCATTCATCTACTATCCTCATTCGTTTCGTACTACTTCTTCAAAGGTTACAATACTTGTTGAAATACCCCGAACTTAAATATGGTGATTATATTATCCTACTATAGTATTTATGGGCCTAATAGTGCCTAAGTAATTTTTGGTAAAGAAAATAAATCCAAAGGAATGAGAAAAACGCTTAGAAAGCGGAAAACGCTAAAATGAGCGTTAAATAACCATAGGAGATACGAGACCTCGGTTATAGTATCGTAAGGATTCCTAAGGCTTATTCATGCCTAATTAGTATACGGGAATGATTCCCGAAGAAAACGGATCCAAGAAATGTATTAAAACGCTAAAAGAGCTTTAGCGCATGTTTTTCGAGGAAACCCGAAAACGTGACTTTAAGTGGTCAAACAGACCCGTAAAAATTATAAATCATTAAATAATAGCATTATAAGCATTATGGAAGCTTAATAACCAATAAAATAAAGAAACGAGAAAATTCCGGGAAAACGGGCCCCGGTTAGTGAATAGTATCAAAACCGGGTAAAATAACGAGCGTTTTCTGTAAAAGATGAAAAACGCTCCAGCTAGTAGTAGTGTGTGGGGCCGATTTTTAATGGGTCAAATAACCCTCTCATACACATGTAACTAGCTAATAAGTAGAGGGAACCAAAAAGCAAAACAAATAAAAGTACAAAAGTAAAACCACACTCTCTCAAAACTCTTATTCCACTTTTCCTCTTCCTCTCTCCTATTTCCCCCTCTCACCGTCTCCCTCCTTTCCTCTCTGGCTTGGGCGATTTTTGAGAGCTCTCCCATGGCTTCCATGGCAACTCCAACTTCATCCTCATGCTCCATCCACATGTAAGCTCCAAATTAAAAACAAAATACATATTTGAACTCCTCTCTTCAAGCTCTACATTTCTATCTTTTCAAAATCCGAAAATGAGCAACTTCATCTCCATGGGTTTTCCCCATTTGAAGAGAAAAGCACACCATTGTGAAGCTTGGAGTCTCCTCTTTCAAACAAGGTAAAAAGTTTCAAGAGAAAATCTCAAGTTCCCCATTTTCTTGCCTTGGCCGATTTTGGCTACTTCTCTTACCTTGTTTTCCTTCTTGGTTTTGAGCTCCATTTCAACCCTCCAATGGTGGAGTAACCCCATTCTTGATTCAAGGGTGAGAATCCCTCTCAAAGACCCCCAAAGGTAAAACCCTAACTTGTACTCTAAGCCTTTTTATGGAATTAGAATTCTCTAAGGGTTTAGAAGAGTAACTAAAATGCATTTTTGTGTTCTTGGGTGTTGGGGTGGAGTTTGACAACTCCACTCCCATGTGACCGATTGGTACAAGGAAGAGAGGAAGCGAAGAATTGGAAAGGAGGAAAGGAAAGTTAAGCTCAAGGTAAGAGCTCTTCTTAATGCTTAATTTTAAATGCATTAGTGTAATGGGAATGGGTAAACAAATAAAGAACCTCAACTATTGTATTGGTAATGTAGTTGTGGACATTTGAGCCAAATGAATGGTGTATGTATATTAGTAATGCTATTTGAGGAATAATGTTGTATTGGTATTGTAATTGAGGAAGCATTGGAGTATTAGGATTTTGTGTGTGTGCTGGTAGGACCCTTGTTGGGTGTGGCTAGCTTTAGGTGGAATTTGAGGAGAGAATGTGTATTTGAGGATGTAAGGAAAAGTAGGTGAACTATGGCAAAATTTTGGTAGGAATTGAGCATTAAAGAATGACTTGGTGAAAGGGAGAACCAAGGTGTGTATTGGATTTAATAAAGGTGTTTAATGACCATGGAATGGTAGTGGTGGTATGAGAGTATTAGGACGCAAAATCTGTAGCAAGAGAGGTACCAAAATGCATTGTGGAACTAGGAAGAAATTGGTGTGCAGGATTTTGTAAAATGAGTGTTGGAACTTGGGTGTAGGGAGTGCAATGGCTTGGAAATAAATTGGCAAGGTAAGGAGAGGTAATTAGGATGCTAGGAATGGCAATGATTGAGGAAGTATTGGATGGGAGAATTGAATTATAAAATCTGTAGCACAAGTGTAACAAAAACTGTTACAAGTGTTGAAGGGTGAGGAGAAATGTGTGTATATGGATTTAGAAGTGAGTAAGGTATTTGGGGGGATGAATCAAGGCAATTTTGAGGGCCTAAGTAGTGTTAAAATATGTGGGATTAAGTGTAGGAACAATGGGGAAGTAATGGGTAAAGGAGAGGACTGAAAACAGAAATGAAAACTGAAGTACTGGGCCGGACCGACCTTGGGACCGAACTTGCAAGGTCGGTCGAGCCCAGATTTACAAAGGACGGAAACCTTCTGGAATGGACCGACCTTGGGACCGGACATGCAAGGTCGGTCGGCCAGAAGAATTTCCCGTAATGCAACCTACTGGAATGGACCGACCTTGCGACAGGAATTGCAAGGTCGGTCGACTAAAAAAAAAATTTCCGTCTTGTAAGCTACTGGAATGGACCGACCTTGCGACCGGACTTGCAAGGTCGGTCGGGCTAAAATTCTCCGTTAAGTAACTCACTGGAATGGACCGACCTTGGGACCGGACTTGCAAGGTCGGTCGCCCCTGTAATTTTCCAGCGTAATTCCTTACTGACTTCGACCGACCTTGGGACCGACCCTGGGTAAGGTCGGTCGAGTCAAAACAAAAATATATATATATATATATAATATGATTAGAGTTATCATATGAATATAAGTATATGCCTATACACATAGGTATATGTAAATGTAGTAACACAACATTAATGGGAAGAAAGGATGAGGAAATGCACATGTGAGTAAGGAAACAAGTTAAGGAAGTTGTAAGTATAAGAACATTAAGTGTACCGGGATAACGGGGTAAGTAAGGGAGTAGTAACTACTTGTATATCGTATGAGCATAGTATTAACAACAATGTTGAAAACATTATCAGTGGAACAAGTGTGAACCAAGGAACAAGGGAACACATGGTAAAGCTAACTCCGGTGAAAGGTATGATTTCCTCATGCCCCGTATGCTAACCGAGTTACGTTGATTTGTATGTTGTATGCCGGCTAATCAAGACTAAAGCATGAAAATGGTTTATTGCCTTCATTGTATGTCTTGATGTATGTTGTGTGAGCTAACCTTTCCTGATTGATTGTGTGGCTTCATTTAGTGCGTAATACGACTCAGAGATGAGTCTTGTTGTGTAGAGGCTCGTAGTAAGAGTCATATCGTGAACTAATGGAAACGTAGCAACGCACTAAATTATCGAATCAATAAACGATAACGCAACCCAACGAACTCACTAGAATGTGAGAGAGTGTACGGGAGTAATAACCTTCCGATAACGGAAGGAGAAACGAAATGAATAATCCACAAACAAAACGTAGTGGAAGTATATAAGTAACCTCTATTAGAGGAACTAACCTTGGTGCAAAACATGAACCAGGAGAGTAGCAAAGAATGAGGAGGGATCTCCAAACCCCTTAGTAATCAGTCGACCCATTATGAGAGGACCCGACTGATGTAAGTATACCCCGAACGAGAGAGTATTCGATATGTTGGGGAAACCCTTAAAACTGGGGATACTAGGCGGTGGTAATTCCCTAAGCTAACAGAGGTTATCGAGAGAGATACTTCTAGGCTAATCCACGAGATTGTAATATACTCTGAGAGAAGAGTGCTGGGAATTCGAGTAGTCCGGTAGTACGGACATTTGAGTATTTGAGGAGCTAAGCGTATAGCCCTCGTATTGTAGGTCCGGTGGTGAGTCTTGTGTATGACTCGCCCAGAGGCCAAGTAATGAGTATCGAGTAAGAAGAAAGTATGAGTATGTAATGAGTATTGAGTATTGAGTATGTATGAGTAAGTATTGAGTATCGAGTATGTAAGAGTAAGTGTAGAGAATTGAGTAGTGAGTATGCACCAGTATAGTAATGAGTACAGAGTAAGGATCGTGTACGAGTAAGGTATTGAACGTGGAGCGATGAGTATGCAAGAGTAAGGAGCGAGTATCAGTAGAGTAACGAATATCGAACACAGTACAAAGAGTAATGAAAGTATAATAAAGACGAATGGTTGACTATTGAATTGTCTTCCTTAGTAAGTATTGAACTTGTACATTTATGTAGGTATCTTTGATTGTATTGTTGTAGTATGAGTATGTATGTATGCATGTAAAATGAACTCCATGTATATCCGACCCAAAGTAGTCGGCGTACCGCGGTTAGCACGCGGTATATGCGGATTTCATATGCAGCGTAAGCTGACCCCCTCGGGGGACCGTTTTTAGTGTGCAGGTACTCGAAGCTGGCCACCGTTCGAGAGAGTAGGACGGGGACGGCTATGTAAGCATGGGTAGTAGTATGGAAGGGATGGAACCTATAATGTATTGGGAAATTTGGAAGTCCAAACTGTATCGGTAAAATTAAGGATTGTAGTATACTCGGTATAGTATTGTATTGGAGTTGTATCGAATTATGGATTGGTATGCAAGGGAAAGTAATGTATTATGTAGAGCACTCGGTATATTCATAATCATCAGACCGATAGTATGTAGTATTGTAATCCGCCTTGTTAGTCACGTGGGTGACTAACGGCATTGTACACCCGCCGCTGAGTAAGTAATATCCGCTGCGAAGGTAAGTATTTGTACAGTAATGACGGTATTAGCGGTAGGGGTGTTACAAAAAGTGGTATCAGAGCGATACTTCGCTCTGATGGATGAAATACCGAGTTTAGGTAAATACCGAGTTAGGATGTAGAGACTTAGGGCTAAGGGTTGAGTGCTAGTGTGCGAGGACGCTAGTTAGGAACTTCCGTATGAATCGGAAACCTACAACAACCATACCCGCCCTCCGCAACCCCCGGTATAAAGTTGGAATAATAACGCCAGAGAGATGGAAAGACCTCTCACACTCGGGTAAAACCCGATCTGGCATTACAAAACAAACCTTATTAGAAAAGAACCTGTCTTACGGTAGAATCCAAGAACTGGAAGTCCCGAAGACGGTTCCGTTGAATGACAAGGACCGCACTTAATGGCGGAGGAATGGAGATCCTAAACACAAGGATAACGAAATTTATGGCACCATGGGGCGACATGCTTCGCAGTCGCGAGAACCATGTGTAGCCAGCAAGAAGAGAAGCACGACGTGCAAGGAAGCAAGGAAAATGGAGTAACGAGCCGAGACAAGAGAGTCTACGGACCGTAATCTTTGATGATACCAACAACGGTATACAAACCGACTAAGGAGTTAGTCGAGGTTGGATTAATACCAAACCTACATGCCAAGAGGCTGTAATAACCGAACAGCATAGTTCTGATAACTATGAAAGAAATCATAACACATACACCTATTGGACCACAATATGGTTCCTAAGGATAAGCCAAGTCTCGTTAACCACACTGAAGGTGTGAGACACCCGGATGGACGACAACCACGTCAAGTACCTGAGAAACGACTCAGGAGATCGATCACCAAGATCAAAGATCAAATGAAGACTAATAACCACCAATTATGGATAGAAACGATACCGTAACCGGTATGCGTTAACCGAAAAACAACCTACCCGCGCACTTGCCCAGGGCAAGTGCAGCAACTACAAGACGATTGGAATACTTCTAACAACCCGCAGATACTTGTCAAAGTACCGCTATGACGAATGGAGCAAATATAGGATCACCAATCCTAAGGATGTTAAATAACGAACCCTCGGGAAGCCCTAACGACACGAGCATTGTATTAAGGACATACCAATCAGCAAGAAGCTGAACTTGGTCAAGACCGCAAACATGGCAACGCCATGAAGAATTCCTCTTTAACACTGAACTGTTATTTCAAAACCCAAATTTTTCTTTCAAAATCACAAACTCTTCTTTTAAACCTTGGATTTTAAAACCAAACAGACGGAATTACGGTGAGTATCATAGAATGATACAAGGGGAGTTGACAATAGAATACTTCACCTAGGCGTGTGACGAACACTACGAGTGTACCCAAATACGGGATGTGGGACGACCGCACTCCGAAGGAGCTTGCGGGCCTGACAGATAGTTAGGTAAGTGGTAACGTGCCAAGACGGTACCCCACGTATGTATACATGTAGTGTACGAAACACGGGAAGTAGTCAACTCTGTGCTGCGGACCATAAGTAAGTTCAAAACGGAACAGTTGGATACCCAAAATGAGCAGAAGAAACTCAGATAAGCTACGAGCTAAGGAGTCAAGAACCTACTACAGGAGGATGAGTAAGAGTTGAAAGTGCAAGAAGCACTAACAACGGGATAAGACATTGGATATGTCACGAGGATATCTAAGTAAGGCAAATACCTAACATTAACACATCAGTGTTCAATGAACGGGATAGAACTCCCAGAACAACTACCACAAACACACAGGGTGAGGTTATAAGGTACCAGAAATACCATTCATCACCGGAAGGGATATCAAATCCGTTATAACACAAAGGAAAACACCAAAGGTCTACCCTAAGAACGGGGGACTTTATAACCCTTAACGGGATAACTAAGATCCTGAACCGCAAGGTAGGATGACGAACTGAACATGCATATAAATACCAGCCAGAGGCGATAGCATAATCAATAACACCCAGGAGCAATCCATAAAGGGTATCAAGTCAACACAGTTGGATGAAAAGTCATGGTAAGAACACCACAATTGGAACGAACGTTCGGTTAGAACACCGAAGGGATCCCACTTGACAGGGGATACCCCAGATTAATAGTTGATATCGATCAATACCAAGATGCAAAAAGGGTCTCCAACAAACGGAAGCGTAATGCGATGATCTTATCATGGAGCCCAGTATCACCTCCAAGCCATCATATGGTATACGGAGAAGTAACCACTTCGGAACGGCTTACGATGAGCAGAGCTCTAGGCGATATGGCTAGTATGCCACGAAACTGTTACCAACCCACAACAGTTGCAAAACCAAGTGAACTATGTGAAAAGTGGTCAAGAATGACACCGATAAAAGAGCAACAACCAATAATGGAGAATTTCCTCATAAACGTGAGACCGCAAGAGCGGTGAACGCGTGGATCCCAAGAAGGGGATACCATCAGCAACTGTCGAGAAATATATCCTTTTCAGAACTACTAATGTAGTCAAGCTTGAGCATACAATTATTGCCAAGCAATTTGAAATAAGCTTCAACAGCAATTGATGACAACCAAGGAGTAACCGGTTATAAAACCAATGATGCTCAGGGAGCTCAGAAAAATAAAGGAATACCATATTCGGTATTGCCAAATACATGGGAAACCATCGTATGAATGATAGAGATGCATGAGCTAAAGCTAGCAACAGTGGATGCCATGTAGACCAATACCGTGAAATCAGTAAGAACATCGTGCACAACAGGCGACCAACGTATGTGAATAACCACCCAATACTATGGGGTTGTTAATACAAGATGGTGGACAGACCGGGCAACAAGCCAGGAGTCCGCACGAAATGATGAAACCCACCTTAAGGAGTAACAATAATTCCTATTATGATCTCATAAGAGAGTTACTGCCAAGCGTTTACGCCTCTGCACTCTGTAGGACTGAGCGTTTTGGTATTGCACTTGTGCAGTTAATGATCAAGTGAGATAGCTAGGAAGATGGAAAATGTAAATCATGGTAAATCCCTCCTTTCACCAGTAAACATGGCATAAGCCAGTCAAGCAAAAGCTTAGAAACAAACCGTGCGGCCTAAGGCCAAAGAGCACGAAGAGTGTGAAACACACCAACAATCACAAGATGTGAATTCCATTAGAATAAAAGCGAAAGGGGACTTAAGAAAGTCACAAGGACCGACATGGAAAATGCAAGGTCATACAAGTAAAGAACACTTGTAATGAACCAGAGAAACTGGTGTAGCTTAGAAGCTACTAACGACAGAGGAAGCACTACAACTAAGTAGTGACTTAACCTCAACCAACAATAAGTCGGAGAAACCAAGTGAATGATCACTGCAAACACAACAGTATGTATATAGATTGCCAGAGAGCTGGTTATGAATCTAAAACTCATTAAGTTCACGCACGGTAAAAGAATACCACGTGAGATGGAACAGGCCTTATTCCCACAATAAAAGGGATAAAAAGTGTTATAGCACATTTAAGATAACAAGAAGGGCGAATAACCCAAGTTATCAGGGTCGCGCAGCAGAAGCTAGTGGACCAGAATTCTAAGTGAAGTACACCTAGTGAATAAAAGGTTAATCGTTAATGTCTTAAAGCCATTCAGGCTAGAACCGAACCCGGTTAAGAGTTAAATAACTCCGATGAAAATTCTTGATGCAGGGACTAACCGATAGTACGGTTAAGACCCGTCGATCAAGGAACATTGTATAATAGACCGCATGGAAACCGAACCACTCCATGACGGCTGAATGCCTTCGACCAATGTTCAATGTTGACACATCGTAGATTACGTGGGTGTAATCCCTTTTAAGGGGGGTAGAGCGAAAACCGCGAAATGTATGTTTTACGTGATAGGTGCGTAAACTACAATGCGCATAGCGCAAAAGTATTTGTTTTGGATGATCGATACTTATGTTACATAAACATTTGTATTCACTCATCGTGTAATCATGGTTATTTGAGAAGCAAGTATAGGAAAAGGAGTAGAGAAACTCCATGGGAATGAGAACCCCGATTGGTAATAGTATGAAGAATGAGTATGTATGGGAGACTTGAGGAGTATAAATCGGTACGGAACCGATGTAGGTAATGAGTATAAATCGGTATACAACCGACGTATGTAATGAGTATGAATCGGTGTACAACTGATGTATTTTATGAGTATAAATTGGAGTATAGCAAATTAATGGGATATTATACCCTTGAATTCTTAAAGTATAGCAGTTGGAGAAGATGTAGCAATAATTGATGAAATGATTAGTAAGTAAGTAAGTGAATCATATGAATTGGAAAATGTATGTGTATGATTATGAGTAGCAAGATTAAAAAGATAGAAAATGAAATAATGTTTGACAATCTGTCTGTTTGTATTGAGGTGGGAAGTGGAACTTGATTTGCTAGCGATCAAGGGAAGCCGAACACAAATTGGGGTGGAAGGATAATTCAACACCAATGCTGATCACATTGTGGTTGAAGGACTCTGGAAGCTCCCTTAAGTGGCCACAATAATAACACTAGTAATAGGAAGGATCACCATAAATTGAAATTGGGAGATGTATGCAAGGTTTTCAAAATGAATTTCCAAAACTAATTTGGTACAACGTTTTCTTCAAACTCGAGAATGAGGATCGGTTTTAAAACCGCTCCCACGGACGCTAGTGGATCTTCCATTCCTAGGCACGGGTATCCGGTCGAAACCATAGGAGGTGAAGCTAGTTTTGAGTTTGTGGAAGTGTAGAGTAGTTTGAAACCACTACACCGGGTGTACGGTAACAGTGGGTGTTTTGTATTTTTCCAAGGGCACTGGGCAGTGTAGTCCCGAGTAAGTATGAGTAAGTATGAGTAAAGTATGAGTAAGTAAGTATGAGTAAGTGCCTGAGGATCTCTATATGTGCAAATGAATTTGATCAGAACCAAAGGACAGTAGAGCCAGAAAGCGTAAGTGCTAAAGTCATGACGGCCGTGAACCAGAAAGCGTAAGTGTTCAAACGTGACCGGTACCTGAGGGATCACTCTCCATTGGGGGAGGATTGTACCTAATTGTCTGCGGATGGACCCCCTTGGAGAGGAGTAAAACGGATATTTTTGATTGCTATGCATGCAGTGACATGCTGTTTGGATGCGTAGTATGCATCATGTCAGACATTTGGAGTTTGACAAGTCATATGTAGAGGTCATAACCTTAGCATAGAGTATTGGTACGAGTAGCAGTATTAGATTCACCAACTTTGAGGGCAAAGTTCTTTAAGGGGGGTAGATTGAAATACCCCGAACTTAAATATGGTGATTATATTATCCTACTATAGTATTTATGGGCCTAATAGTGCCTAAGTAATTTTTGGTAAAGAAAATAAATCCAAAGGAATGAGAAAAACGCTTAGCAAGCGGAAAACGCTAAAATGAGCGTTAAATAACCATAGGAGGTACGAGACCTCGGTTATAGTATCGTAAGGATTCCTAAGGCTTATTCATGCCTAATTAGTATACAGGAATGATTCCCGAAGAAAACGGATCCAAGAAATGTATTAAAACGCTAAAAGAGCTTTAGCGCACATTTTTCGAGGAAACCCAAAAACGTGACTTTAAGTGGTCAAACAGACCCATAACAATTATAAATCATTAAATAATAATTATTAAGCATTTATGGAAGCTTAATAACCAATAAAAATAAAGAAACGAGAAAAGTCCAGAAAACGGGCCCCGTTAGTGAACAGTATCAAAACCGGGTAAAATAACGAGCGTTTTCTGTAAAAGACGAAAAACGCTCCAGCTAGTAGTAGTGTGTGGGGCCGATTTTTAATGGGTCAAATAACCCTCTCATACACATGTAACTAGCTAATAAGTAGAGGGAACCAAAAAGTAAAACAAATAAAAGTACAAAAGTAAAACCACACTCTCTCACCTCTTATTCTCACTTTTCCCTCTTCTCTCTCCTATTTTGCCCTCTCTCACCGTCTCCCTCCTTTCCTCTCTGGCTTGGGCGATTTTTGAGAGCTCTCCCATGGCTTCCATGGAAACTCCAGCTTCATCCTCATGCTCCATCCACATGTAAGCTCCAAATTAAAAACAAAATACATATTTGAACTCCTCTCTTCAAGCTCTACATTTCTATCTTTTCAAAATCCGAAAATGAGCAACTTCATCTCCATGGGTTTTCCCCATTTGAAGAGAAAAGACACCATTGTGAAGCTTGGAGTCTCCTCTTTCAAACAAGGTAAAAAGTTTCAAGAGAAAATCTCATATTTCCCCATTTCTTGCCTGGCCGATTTTGGCTACTTCTCTTACCTTGTTTTCCTTCTTGGTTTGAGCTCCATTTCAACCCTCCAATGGTGGAGTAACCCTTCTTGATTCAAGGGTGAGAATCCCTCTCAAAGACCCCCAAAGGTAAAAACCCTAACTTGTACTCTAAGCCTTTTTATGGAATTAGAATTCTCTAAGGGTTTAGAAGAGTAACTAAAATGCATTTTTGTGTTCTTGGGTGTTGGGGTGGAGTTTGACAACTCCACTCCCATGTGACCGATTGGTACAAGAGAGGAAGGGAAGAATTGGAAAGGAGGAAAGGAAATTTAAGCTCAAGGTAAGAGCTCTTCTTAATGCTTAATTTTAAATGCATTAGTGTAATGGGAATGGGTAAACAAATAAAGAACCTCAACTATCGCATTGGTAATGTAGTTGTGGACATTTGAGTACTAGTGAGTAAATGTGTGGATTTGTAGGCCTTAGAGCCAAATGAATGGTGTATGTATATTAGTAATGCTATTTGAGGAATAATGTTGTATTGGTATTGTAATTGAGGAAGCATTGGTGTATTAGGATTTGTATGTGTGCTGGTAGGACCCTTGTTGGGTGTGGCTAGCTTTAGGTGGAATTTGAGGAGAGAATGTGTATTTGAGGATGTAAGGAAAAGTAGGTGAACTATGGCAAAATTTTGGTAGGAATTGAGCATTAAAGAATGACTTGGTGAAAGGGAGAACCAAGGTGTGTATTGGATTTAATAAAGGTGTTTAATGACCATGGAATGGTAGTGGTGGTATGAGAGTATTAGGACGCAAAATCTGTAGCAAGAGAGGTACAAAATGCATTGTGGAACTAGGAAGAAATTGGTGTGCAGGATTTTGTAAAATGAGTGTTGGAACTTGGGTGTAGGGAGTGCAATGGCTTGGAAATAAATTGGCAAGGTAAGGAGAGGTAATTAGGATGCTAGGAATGGCAATGATTGAGGAAGTATTGGATGGGAGAATTGAATTATAAAATCTGTAGCACAAGTGTAACAAAAACTGTTACAAGTGTTGAAGGGAGTGAGGAGAAATGGTGTATATGGATTTAGAAGTGAGTAAGGTATTTGGGGGGATGAATCAAGGCAATTTTGAGGGCCTAAGTAGTGTTAAAATATGTGGGATTAAGTGTAGGAACAATGGGAAGTAATGGGTAAGGAGAGGACTGAAACAGAAATGAAAACTGAAGTACTGGGCGGACCGACCTTGGGACCAAACTTGCAAGGTCGGTCGAGCCCAGATTTACAAAGGACGGAAACCTTCTGGAATGGACCGACCTTGGGACCGGACATGCAAGGTCGGTCGGCCAGAAGAATTTCCCGTAATGCAACCTACTGGAATGGACCGACCTTGCGACCGGACTTGCAAGGTCGGTCGACTAAAAAAAAAAAAAATCCGTCTTGTAAGCTACTGGAATGGACCGACCTTGCGACCGGACTTGCAAGGTCGGTCGGGCTAAAATTCTCCGTTAAGTAACTCACTGGAATGGACCGACCTTGGGACCGGACTTGCAAGGTCGGTCGCCCCTGTAATTTTCCAGCGTAATTCCTTGCTGACTTCGACCGACCTTGGGACCGACCCTAGGTAAGGTCGGTCGAGTCAAAACAAATATATATATATAATATATGATTAGAGTTATCATATGAATATAAGTATATGCCTATACACATAGGATATGTAAATGTAGTAACACACATTAATGGGAAGAAAGGATGAGGAAATGCACATGTGAGTAAGGAAACAAGTTAAGGAAGTGTAAGTATAAGAACATTAAGTGTACCGGGATAACGGGGTAAGTAAGGGAGTAGTAACTACTTGTATATCGTATGAGCATAGTATTAACAACAATGTTGAAAACATTATCAGTGGAACAAGTGTGAACCAAGGAACAAGGGAACACATGGTAAAGCTAACTCCGGTGAAAGGTATGATTTCCTCATGCCCGTATGCTAACCGAGTTACGTTGATTGTATGTTGTATGCCGGCTAATCAAGACTAAAGCATGAAAATGGTTTATTGCCTTCATTGTATGTCTTGATGTATGTTGTGTGAGCTAACCTTTCCTGATTGATTGTGTGGCTTCATTTAGCGCGTAATACGACTCGAGGAGTCTTTTGTGTAGAGGCTCGTAGTAAGAGTCATATCGTGAACTATGGAAACGTAGCACGCACTAAATTATCGAATCAATAAATGATAACGCAACCCAACGAACTCACTAGAATGTGAGAGAGTGTACGGGAGTAATAACCTTCCAATAACGGAAGGAGAAACGAAATGAATAATCCACAAACAAAACGTAGTGGAAGTATATAAGTAACCTCTATTAGAGGAACTAACCTTGGTGCAAAACATGAACCAGGAGAGTAGCAAATAATGAGGAGGGATCTCCGAACCCCTTAGTAATCAGTCGACCCATTATGAGAGGACCCGACTGATGTAAGTATGCCCCGAACGAGAGAGTATTCGATATGTTGGGGAAACCCTTAAAACTGGGGATACTAGGCGGTGGTAATTCCCTAAGCTAATAGAGGTTATCGAGAGAGATACTTCTAGGCTAATCCACGAGATTGTAATATACTCTGAGAGAAGAGTGCTGGGAATTCGAGTAGTCCGGTAGTATGGACATTTGAGTATTTGAGGAGCTAAGCGTACAGCCCTCTTATTGTAGGTCCGGTGGTGAGTCTTGTGTATGACTCACCCAGAGGCCAAGTAATGAGTATCGAGTAAGAAGCAAGTATGAGTATGTAATGAGTATTGAGTATTGAGTATGTATGAGTAAGTATTGAGTATCGAGTGTGTAAGAGTAAGTGTAGAGAATTGAGTAGTGAGTATGCACCAGTATAGTAATGAGTACAGAGTAAGGATCGTGTACGAGTAAGGTATTGAACGTGGAGCGATGAGTATGCAAGAGTAAGGAGCGAGTATGAGTAGAGTAACGAATATCGAACACAGTACGAAGAGTAATGAATGTATAATAAAGACGAATGGTTGACTATTGAATTGTCTTCCTTAGTAAGTATTGAACTTGTACATTTATGTAGGTATCTTTGATTGTATTGTTGTAGTATGAGTATGTATGTATGCATGTAAAATGAACTCCATGTATATCCGGCCCAAAGTAGTCGGCGTACCGCGGTTAGCACGCGGTATATGCGGATTTCATATGCAGCGTAAGCTGACCCCCTCGAGGGACCGTTTTTAGTGTGCAGGTACTCGAAGCTGGCCACCGTTCGAGAGAGTAGGACGGGGACGACTATGTAAGCATGGGTAGTAGTATGGAAGGGATGGAACCTGTAATGTATTGGGAAATTTGGAAGTCCAAACTGTATCGGTAAAATTAAGGATTGTAGTATACTCGGTATAGTATTGTATTGGAGTTGTATCGAATTATGGATTGGTATGCAAGGGAAAGTAATGTATTATGTAGAGCACTCGGTATATTCATAATCATCAGACCGATAGTATGTAGTATTGTAATCCGCCTTGTTAGTCACGTGGGTGACTAATGGCATTGTACACCCGCCGCTGAGTAAGTAATATCCGCTGCGAAGGTAAGTATTTGTACAGTAATGACGGTATTAGCGGTAGGGGTGTTGCACTTGTGGAGCTCCGTCCACTACTCATTACTTTTCTTTTACTAATACTCTTACATTGGTGTTACAAGATAGATATATCCATCCCATGGTATTTGCATGTCTAATGCCTAATTACCATAATTACAATATGAATGAGTACTTATGTTTATTTAACATAGTATCAATCATCAATTTGGTTCTCATTTGTGCTATGCACATTATGGTTTATGTGTTTTATTCACAAAACTTACATTAACGGTTTCGCTCTACCCCCCCCTTAAAAGGGATTACGCCCACGTAATCACCCATATGTTAATATTAAACATTGGTTATTTAATTCGGGCAATCGAAGCGTTTAGCTTCACTACAGTATGCTATATACTATGCTCTGGTCAAAGGGTCTTAACCTACCAATGGTTTAGTCTTTGCACCAAGAATTCCTATATGAGTTTATTTAACTCATAATTAATTCGGTTCTAGCCTAATCGGCTTCAAGGCATTAATAGCCATTGTATTATGCTCACTAGGTACATTAATCTCCTAGTTAGGGCCCACTAGCTTCTGCTGCGCGACCCTGATAACTTGGGTTACTTACCCTTCGTGTTATCATTAATGTGCTATACATCACCTTCTTATCCATCTATTATGGGAATAAGGTTTACTAAACAAATGCGGTATTCTTTTACCGTGCTTGAACTCAACGAGTTTAGGATTTATAACCAGCTCTGGTAATCTACTGCACACGCTATTTATGCTTCCACGATTATTCATTAAGCTCCTCCGACTTATTGTCGGGCGAGGTTAAGTCACTACTTAGTTGTAGTACTTCCTCTGTTGTCACTAGTTTCCAAGTTATACCAGTTCTTCTGGTTCGGTACAAGTGTTCTTTACTTGTATGACCTTGCATTTTCTATGCGTTGGTCCTAGTGACTTCCTTGTATCTCCTTTCACCTTATATTCCAATGGAATTCACATCTTGTGATTATTAGTGTGTTGTACACTCTTCGTGCTTCTTTGGCCTTAGGCCGCACTGTATGTTGTTAAGCTTGCTTGACTGGCTTATGCCATGTTTGTGTGAAAGGAAAGATTTAGTACGGTTTACATTCTCCATATCCCTCGCCATCTCATTAGGTCATTAGCTGAACAAGTGCAATGCCAAAACACTCAGTCATACAGAGTGCAGAGGCGTAAACGCTTGACAGTAAGTCACTTATGTGATAGGAAAGAATATTTCTTCCTGTCATTTCATACCTATACTCCGTGTTGTTATCTGCTACTTCCTCATGGCGGTCGCTTGTTGCGCACCGTATTCTTACTCATTATACAACATCGTTTTTACTGTTTCTGTTACTGTGATAGTTTCTCTTTACTCATTGCCATTGTCATTGGCATCATTCCCTTATGGTATCTGTACCCTGGGGTTTCCAATGTTCGTGTGTATGACGGTTGTCGTAGCATACCACAATATTAATATCTTCCCAATGTGGAGATGTTCTTCCATTTTAGGTTTCGTGTGTAGGTTAGCTTACCTCTTATTCCGTCGTCATTTGTGATACAATTTACCAATATCTTGGTTGACCAAGGATGAGATACTCATCGGGTCATAAGCTCTCTTGAGCGTTAGTCATTCGTGGTGTTCAATGTGTATTCACATAGATTGTTTGACAATTATTGTCTTCCAGTGCTGAGCATTGGTTATAGGCTCTAGCTGTGCGGTTTTATTCTTGTATGCATATCACCGGGACATCCCAAGATACTTCAAGGGTTTTCTGGTCCCGTTCTCCAATTGAGAGTATTCTATTACTGATAAATGAAAGTTCTTGTTGAGGGGTTTGTCTCCACTCATAGGTCTAATAACAAGGTTTACTATGTTGGTGTTTCACAATGGCCCACCACATGTTTGGGTGTATTGGAGTATGCTTACTCCCTTAAGTCGTAATGGTTTGGAAATCTCATTTCCTTATCCCATCATCCCTTGGCAATATCTATTGCGTGGTTTTATTGTTATAGTAGATGGAAGCCTTTTCTAAGGGGTCACATCATCACCGCATTACTGGTCTTTGGTTACGAGGGGTACCTTCCCTTGGGTTTCTCGTAGTGTCCAGGTGTGGACTAGGCCAATGTTGGCATTATCATGATTCTCATGCCTCTGTGCTACCATTGCTACAGAAGGCATGGCGGTAATTAAGAACTCCGTCAACTGTATACTAGGCTGATGCTCTAGTGACAGTGACATTGAGTTGGCCATTACTCCAAGCCACTCAGGATGTTGGGTTTGAATTTATGGTCCAGTTGTTGATTTCTTGTCGTACGAGGCAATATCTCTTGCAGGTCTTGTAACATTGGTGCCGGTTTGCAACCGTTTAAGTTTATATAACGTATTTGGTTTATGACTTCTGAGCCGTATTGCTGCAAGCTATGGTCTTTGCAAGCTGCTTATACATGTTTCCACTCCATGTATACCGTCATAGGTTGGAGATATTATTGGGCTCCATGGTAAGTCGTGGCATCACGCTTCCGTTCATAGGAGACTCTCAGGCAATCTGGTGCTGATCAGTGCCTTTTGTAGTCTAGGGTATTTCGTGTTAAGTGAAATCCCTTCGGTGTCCTAACCGAATGTTCCTTCTAGCTCATGTGCTCTTATCATGACACTTGTTCAACTGCTGTTATCTCAGACACCCTTCAAGGATTGCTCCTGAGTGCTGTTAGTTGTGTCGTTACATCCAGCTAATGTTTACGATATGTTGTGTCTACTATACCACCTTGTGGTATTGTATTTGAGTTATTCCCTTTTGGTTTATAACGTCTCCCGTCATTGGGTAGACCGTTTACACCTTCTCCTAGTGTTCTTGACTAGGTTTACATTCTTTTCCAATGATGGATTTTACTTTATGGTGATCTTGTGATTGTTCTTGGGAGTTCTGTCCCGTTTGTCGAGCATTGTGGTGTTCACGTTAGGCAACTGCCTTACTGTGTTGAGGCTGGGTATGCTTTTCAGCTGTCATATATTTGCTTGATGTCTTTGAGACATACCCAATGTCTATACTTATCAGTTTGTGCTCTTTGCACTTCTTGGTCCTTACTCCTTATTTTCCGATGGATTCTCTGAGTTCTTTACACTTGTTCCTTAACTGAGTTTCCTTCTCCTTGATTGTCTATGGTGTCCAGTTGTTCTGGTTAAAATTCACTCATGGTCCGTAGAACGGAGTTGACTACTTCCCGTGTTTCGTACACTACATGTATACATACGTGGGGTACCATGTTGATACGTTACCACTTACCCAACTATATGTCGGGCCCGCAAGCTCCTTCGGAGTGCGGTTGTCCCACATCCCGTAACGGGTACACTCGTAGTGTTCGTCACACGCCTAGTTGAAGTATTCTGTTGCCAACTCCTCTTGTATCATTCTTTGATACTCACCGTAATGCTGTTGGTCTGGTTTTAAAATCCAAGGTTTTAAAAGAAGGTTTATGGTTTTGAAAGAAGATTTTTGGTTTTTTTGTAAAATATGGTTCGGTGTTAAAAGAAGTCTCTCATGGCATAGCCATGCTTGAGGTCTTGACCAAGTCTAGCTTCTCGCTGACTGGTATGTTCTAGATACTGTGGTCGGGCCGTTAGGCCTTTCCAAGGTTCCATACGTCTGGTTGTTAGGATGTGTGATCCTGTGGTTGTTTCGTTACGGTCACCGTACATTACTATGTACTTGTGACGTGTTAGTGTTCCTTTATATATCTCTATCTTTACTGACTGGCACTTGCCTTGGCAAGTGCGTGGTATCGGTGGTTTTTGGGATAATCCTATACCAATCTTGGTATGGTTTCTGCTTGTATTTATTAGTCTTGTTAACCTTTCCCTTGATCTTATTGACTACAATTGGTACTCGCCCCTTTAGGTAGCTTTTTGGTGGTCTACATGGCTGTCGTAGATCTGGGTACTCCTCCAATCCTTGGAGATTCCCACTCTATTTGGTTTAGTGTCGTTCCTTGTGGCTCGTTCCCACACATCGTGGCGGTACTGAGTCTTCCTTGTTTAGGCACTACTCTTGTAGTCCTATTGGATTATATCTCATGGTTGTTATTGTAGTTGTCTGAGCTATATTGGCCAGGTATTGCAACCTTAGTGGCGTTGTAATTCTGGAGTTAACTGCTTCCGACTATGTCCTTAGTCGGCTAGCATACCGTTGGTGGTATTATTCAAGTATTACTATCCCGTAGATTGTGTCTCGGGTTCCGTTACTGCTCCCTTTTTCATTCCGTTGCACGGTTAGTGCTTCTGTCCTGCTGTTGGTTGACTAGCTAGGTTTCGCGACTGCTAAGCACGTCGCCCCATGCTGTTGCATGTTGTAGCCTCCTCGTGGTTGGAGTGTCCATCCTACCGCTATTACGTGCGGTGTTGTGGTTCAACCGGGATCCATCTCCGGGACTTCCAGTTCTTGGAATCTACCATGTGTCGGTTCTTGTTTACCGTGTGATTGCTTCACAACTGCCAGATCGAGTTTTCCCCGAGTATGAGAGGGCTTTTCTTCTCTCTGGCGTCCTTTCCCAAGTTATACAGTGGGGTTTGCGGCGGGCGGGACTGGTATTGTAGGTATCCGGTACTCACTGGTAGTTCCTAACTAGCATATCTCTAATGCTAACACTCAACCCTTAGCCCTAAGCTTCTAATTCCTAACTCGGTATTTCCTAAACTCGGTATTTCCAGTCATCAGAGCGATACTTCACTCTGATACCACTTTTTGTAACACCCCTACCATTAATACAATGCTTACCATCCAATCTCCTTATACATCAGATACACGCAGCGGATACATATTTACATAATGTGGGTGATACAAAGCCGTTAGTCACCCACGTGACTAACAAGGCTACTGCTACTACATACAGTATCGGTCTGATGGACCGGAATCCCGAGTACTACATATCTACCATACACACTCCATATACCAATACATGCTACAATCTTCCATTCGTTACAATACTTCAAAAACAATACAATATAATCCACATACCGAGTTTACTAAGATCCTTATACAAGTATACTACCTCTTCAAAGTTCATACGTACTCACTACGCAACTACTTACTACCCGTTCCTCACAAACTACTTGCTTCTAATTACAAGGGTGTGCCTCCGGTCTCTTATCTTGACCATATTCGCTTCGATACCTGCACACTAAAAACGCTCCCCCTAGGGGGTCATCTTTCGCTGCGCATGATAACCGCATACCCCGCGTACTAGTGAGGGTACGCCGACCACTTGGTCGTATACATGCGGTTGATTTCATTCAAACATACATGCATACATGCTCTTATACATAATATTGCAATATATTACGCAAGACATACACACATACATACACTTCATTACATACAAGAAGTACAACATAAACCATTCAATACATACTTACCTTTTTCCGAATTACACATACACGTTACATACACAATATACAATTCTTGTTAGCTTCATTGGTCCACCCGGGTTAATCGGGTGGAGATTACTCTTTTACTCGTTACTTCATACATACGCATACATACTCATACATACTTACGGATCCATACTTACTTACTCTTACTCATGTTAAGTCGTCGGGACCTCCGGCCCTGGGGACTACACCGTCCCACCTCCGGGATTTACTTGACTCACCAATCCGGGATGCTACCCATTTAAGGGATTTGGGCCGCGGACCAGTTTAAGAGTCAGGAATTGCAGCCAACCTCTTGTGACTCCGCATCCTCACGCGTGGCCGAAGCTATATCGGACTTCTACTCATTCCGGTTTACTCACTTAAGTTAGGAGTTAGGTAGTTAGGAATTAGCAGAAGTCATTCATACAAGCCACATATACAATTACTATGCTCAATACCCCTTTATACAAAATACAATACAATACTTAAGTACCATACAAGATCCGAATACAAGTCATCATCATTCATACATTTCATGAATTATACAAACTATTGTTCAAGACAAATATCAAGAACAATGTAAACAAGCACAGGTAAGTGCAATATAGTCCGATTCATGCATTTATCTTATTAGGTGATCAAATAAGCACACAAATCGGGGTAACCAGATTAGGATACAGGGCATGAAGAAATCATACCTTTCACCGTTGTACTTGTATCCCAACGTTCCTCCGGTGTTCACAATTCAGATCCTATTATATATACATACAGTTGAATGATTAATCTATCTATCATTAACTTAATTCGGGTACCCTTACGCTTCCTAACTCATACTTACTAAGTCTTCACATTCCTATACTTACATTTTATTTACTTACTTTTCATTGCTTAACAATGGTATACTTACATATGTATGCACGTATGTATAGGTGGGTATACATATACATACATACACATACTAACCATAGTCTTATAGTTTTTTTTTTGTAAGTTTTGACCCGACCGAACTTGCGACCGACCTTGCAAGTTCGGTCCAAGTCAGTAGGCTACATCGGGTGAAAATTCCAGGGCCGACCGACCTTGCAAGTCCGGTCCCAAGGTCGGTCCATTCCAGTGAGTTACTTAACGGAAAATTTTAGCCCGACCGACCTTGCAAGTCCGGTCGCAAGGTCGGTCCATTCTAGTAGCTTACAAGACGGAAATTTTTTCTGGCCGACCGAACTTGCAAGTCCAGTCGCAAGTTCAGTCCATTCCAGAAGGTTACTGACGGGAGAATTTTTCTGGTCCGACCGAACTTGCAAGTCCGGTCGCAAGTTCGGTCCATTCCAGAAGCATTCCCGTCTTTGTAAATCTGGGCTCGACCGAACTTGCAAGTCCGGTCGCAAGTTCGGTCCGGCCCAGTATTTGCATTTTTATTTCTGTTTTCAGTTCTATACTTCACCCATTGTTTCTCCAATCTTCTTACATGTAATCCCACATGTTTAAACACTACCTAGGCCCTTTAAATTGCCTTAGTTCGTCCACCAAATTCTTTACTAAATCCATCAATCAACTTACATAATTTCATCACTTCCCTTCCACACTTACAACAGTTTTGCATCCTTCAATGCTACAGATTTTTGTTCCAACTTCCAACATCCAATACTTCCTCTACCAATGTCACTCCTAGCATCCCAAACACCTCCTCTCACCAAGCCAATTCATTTCCAAGCAATTGTACCATCTATACCCAAGTCCAACATGCATTTTACCAAATCGTGCACACTATTTCTTCTTAGTTCCACAATGCAATCTAATACCTCTTTGCTACAGATTTTGACACTTACTCTCCCCTTCTCTAACCACCTCCTCTAATGTCATCTCTATAGTTCCGAGTACATCACAATACATTATCTATCTCTCCCAATCTACTCCTTTATCTTTCTCTATCAAAATCTGTTACAACAACTATTAGCCGCCTAGTTTCTAGTTCACTAAGTGTTATAATCCTAGGCAAATTTTGCCATGGTCTCCCCTATATTTTATACACTTTCACCACAATGTTTCCTCACACATTAACATCATCTCACCTGTTTATACACAACATCAATATACAAGCTCCCATACACAATTACCAATACTAAAACACTACCAAAACTCCTGCACTTAACATTTCATTCCCAATCTGTTTTGTAACAGTTTTTTACAATGTCTTATAAGGGTTTAAAACTTGTTCCTTCCTACACATCACACTACTACCACACTACCATTTTACAATGTAAATTTTTTACTCCATTAAAATCTGTTACGCATACAAATACAAGACTACACATGGGTGAGCTTAATTACCTTGTTTTCTTCTTCTAGTTTCTCTTTCTCCTTCTTGCTTCTTCCTTCTGTCTTTCCTTCCTCTTCCTCTTCCCACCGGTTTAGCAACCAAAATTCTAACACTACAGCCCACATATATATACACATTTCAATACTAAAAACTAACTCTAACATTATTCAAGTTTTAATGTAAGGTTTAGGGTTTAGAATTTCCTTTACCTTCCAAGGGTGTAAACAAAGCTTGGAGTGGCTCAAGAACAAGATTCCAACTCCACCAATGAGGCCAAAATCGGCTAGAACACAAGGAGTAACAAGAGCTTAGTTTCTAAATTTCGTTTTGCCCACAAGGGCTAGAAAAAGATGGAGTTTCATGAAGATTTTTACCTCAAAATGACAAGGAGAAGGAGGTGGTTCTAATGGTAGTCTTGAAGCTCCAAATGGGGTATACCCATGAAAATGAAAATGCTCTTTTCCGGATTTTGAAAAGAGGGAAGTGTTGCTCTTGAGGAGAGGAAGAAAATGGTGTAATTTTTATAATTTTTGGAAGAGGTTTGAGTGGGTTACAAGAGGAGAGAAGTGAGTATATTATGTTGGTTTCTCAAGCTCCCATGGCTGTCGCAGGAAGAAGGAAAGAATTAGAGAGTGAGGGGGTGAGGGCTGTTGTTACGTGAGGAAGAAATGAGAATAGGAGAGAGAGAG
Organism: Limonium bicolor; assembly: GCA_023374045.1. Classification (NCBI taxonomy): domain Eukaryota; kingdom Viridiplantae; phylum Streptophyta; class Magnoliopsida; order Caryophyllales; family Plumbaginaceae; genus Limonium; species Limonium bicolor. The sequence goes on from CM041783.1 coordinate 113,643,405, forward strand.
TGAGAGTGGGGTAGTATAGGTTTACTTTTTGATTTGTAAATGTTTTTGTCTTTTGTGAGTAAAAAGAGAAATAAAGAGAGGGTGTGAGAGGGTATGAAATCGGACACACCCAGCCCAATGTGGGTTTTGAAATTCTTTTTACATTATTGGACACATAAGTTTTGTTATTTATGTTTCTACCCCACATCTTCCCGTTTTTGACAGTTTTTTACTAATTTCTCATTTTCTTGATATTATTGGTTCTAAAGCTTCACTAATATTTATTGATGATTATTTAGTTGACCAAAATTGTTACGAGTCTATTTGACCCGCTTAAAGTCACGTTTTCCCGGTTACTGATAAGTGTCCAAATGAGCATGTTTTATAGGTGTATTTCATATATAATATTAGCACTTTTCTTGCTCATTTCTCCACTTCGGTTAGTTTTCCTCTAGTTTATGTTTTATTGTTTATCTCACAAAATTATTGGTTTAACATGAGGAAAACCAAGCCGGGAGTGAAGTAGACGAAGAGACGAACGCATAGACGCAAACGGCTCAGAAAACGGGGTCCAAACGAAGAATCTAGAGCCGGTCAAAGTTTGAAGGAAAATGGGTCACGGTCAAGGGCAACCGCCTAAACTCAGGCGGACGACTCACATAGGCAACCGCCCATCTGGCGGACGAGCATGGGACCCAAACCGGAAACAATGCCATAAACTGGCGGACAAGAGCATGGGCAACCGCCCATAAACTGGCGGACATCACACAATCAACCGACCGCCTATAAACTGGCGGACAGCATATATAGTCACCGCCTGTTATGTGGCGGACACAACAAGAAGAAACCGCCTATAATGAAGCGGACAAGACTATATTAAACCGCCTAATATGTGGCGGACATACATAAGGCAACCGCCTGTTAACAGGCGGACACCAGGCGGTCGTGACTAAAATCAACGCCGCGACTAGTTTTCTTCTTCGCGCCGTCGTCGTCTGCAACTTGAATCGCCTTATCTATCTACTCCGAGCACGCGTTTCGGCTCTGTCCCCTGCAATAAATGAAGCAATCAATGCTTCAATCAATGAAGCACTGAAGGAAGCAATCAACTGCAAATATCTACGGAAGACTACCTCTTCATTTCTTCTATAAATACCCATTCTCTGCAACCTTGTACGAGTGCATGGAGAAAACCAGAAAATCACTCACACTCACCTCATCTCATTCTCTTCCAGTAAATCACTCCCGTATATCATTTCACTCCATTAACTCTCTAATTCACCCACTTCACTTACAATAACTTACGTACATGTTCCACTCTTCATTCTCCTCATTTCTTCATTCACTAATCACGTCTCCGTGCTATTATTACGTCCAACCTCTGTCTGACTTATTACCAGTTAATATGTCAGGCTAAGGAGGATTTGCTCCGGGCAAGGGTCTAAATTATGGTTTGTTAGCTGTGTAATATATTTCTACCGGTTAAAATAAATTCAGTTTGTTACGATTAAAGTTTTGTTTCTCTCCCTTTTTAATAAATTTCATCGGTTTATAAAAAAGCCTTACTAAGTCTGTTTTTAATTTCATCGGTTAGAAACAGACGGGTTAATTAAGCCGTAAAACTGTAAGAACTTATTTTCATCGTTTAAGTTAATACATGTTGCAAGAATAAAATTCCTCACGCTCCTCTGCCGTTTACACGCTTTTTGCTTGAGTTTTCATCGGACCTTGCATTACAGGTAAACGAGTTCTTATGAGTTTTCATCGGACCTTAAGAAAATAACAGGAATCTTGCCAAACTATTTTATTAAACCGGTAGAGATAACGCAATTAATCAGATCATAATAACCTGAACCCGGAGTTCCATTTAATTCATCTGCACTCAGTTTTCTAATCTGCTTAATATTTTCTCTGAAACAAGTCAATTAACTTCCCCCCTTTTGTGACAAGCTTAGGAACTATTTTATCTCGCTATAAGTCCCACGGTTTGACCCCGGCCGCTTCTGTCTTCTATACTACTGCGACCGGGTTTAATTTGCAGCCCGACGGATATTTTGAGTATTAATTTCTTTCTTTTATCAATTTCACCAGTGCTAATAACTCACGATAAATCCACTCTGCAAAATGGCGTCGTTGCCAGGATTCGAAGGAGGTGGAGCTGGTCGGCTCGATGAAGCTTCATTGCCATAAGGCTGTTGTTGATATTGCCTTGGGCCTCCTTGGAAATTGGACTGAGGTCTGTAATTTTGGGATGTTTGTAGGGTATGTGGGTTCTGGATATTTTCTGTGTTTGAGTAGCGAAGGTTGGATTGCATGTTACGTTGCCAAGGTTGTCTGTATCCTGAATTGTTGGTGATGTAGTTTGCCTCCTCTGCTGCTTTTAATTCTTGTAGTTGGGGGCATTGTTCATAGTCATGAGGCCCGCCACATTGCGTACAAGAATTAGTTGGAGATGGTTGGGATAGAGGAGCATAGCCTGGAGGGGTAGTAGGTGTTCGGGAAATCATCAACTTAGCTTGTTGGGGGAAGGAATTCATAGCCATCTGCTCAACCACTTTTTGTAGAGTACTGACTTTTGTTGCCTGCTGAGCATTGCTTTCCATGAGTTGCTCATGGCTTCTCATGAGCTGGTCGAACTTGTTATCACTCTCCCCAACATGATATAATCCTGGAGTACCGCTCCTTGATCCACCGAAGGCCCAGTCTCTGATTTCCTCACAGAGAGATTCCATGCTGTTCAGAAATTATGCTCCCGGCTTTTTCAGAATGTCAGCCCCTAACGAAGATAGCACCATTGTTCTGCACGGACCATATTTACATGGAGGAAAACTTCAAACCTATCAGGCAACCTCAACGCCGGCTAAACCCTAACCTCAAGGAGGTAGTTCGGAAGGAGGTTCTGAAACTCCTTGACGCAGACATCATTTATCCAATTTCTGACAGTCCATGGGTCAGTCCTGTTCAAGTTGTCCCTAAGAAGGGGGGCATCGAAGCTGTTATTAATGAAAAGGGAGAGACTATCCCTCAAAGAAAGATCACAGGATGGCGCATGTGTATTGATTATCGGCGTTTAAATTTGGCGACCAGAAAGGATCATTTTCCTCTCCCCTTTATCGACCAGATGTTGGAACGACTAGCAGGGCAAGAGTACTACTGTTTTCTAGATGGGTTCTCGGGTTATTTTCAAATACCAATCGCACCTGAGGACCAGGACAAGACAACCTTCACTTGTCCTTACGGTACCTTTGCATACCGACGAATGCCTTTCGGTCTATGCAACGCCCCTGCTACCTTCCAGAGATGTATGCAAGCAATATTTGCTGACTTCATCGAGCAGAGCATAGAAGTCTTTATGGACGACTTCTCAGTCTATGGCTCTAGTTTCGACAAATGCTTGGCACAACTTGATTTAATCCTAAGACGGTGTGAGGATACGAATCTCGTTTTAAACTGGGAGAAGTGTCATTTTATGGTCAAGGACGGGATCGTCCTTGGACATAAAATATCAGCAAAAGGAATAGAGGTGGATAAAGCCAAGGTAGAGGTTATCGAGAAGTTACCAGCACCAACTACAGTTCGAGATATACGAGCGTTTCTAGGGCATGCAGGATTTTATCGGCAGTTTATTCAGGACTTCTCCAAAATCAGCAAACCATTGACCGACCTGCGACAGAAAGATGCCCCGTTTCATTTTGATGAAAGGTGCTCAGCTGCTTTCCAAACTATAACACAAAAATTGGTGTCAGCACCTGTAGTCATACCACCTGATTGGTCTCTTCCGTTTGAGATCATGTGTGACGCAAGTGACTACGCCGTGGGGGCAGCTCTATGCCAGAAAAAAGAGAAAATCTTGAGGGTGATCGCTTATGCCAGCAGAACACTAAACGATGCCCAGAAAAACTATATGACCACCGAAAAAGAACTTCTGGCTATAGTTTTCTCCCTCGATAAGTTCAGATCGTACTTGTGGGGAAGCAAAGTCATCGTGCACACAGACCACTCCGCTCTCAAATATCTATTTGCAAAACAAGAAGCCAAGCCTCGCTTATTGCGCTGGATTCTTCTACTGCAAGAGTTTGACATCGAAGTCAAAGATAAGAGCGGAAAACTAAATGTTGTCGCTGACCATCTCTCCAGATTGGTAACTCCTACGGATAGTGTGCCTATCAACGAATTCTTCCCCGATGAGACTGTCTTTTCAATCACCAAGATGCAGGAGCCATGGTACGCGGACCTGGCCAATTATTTAGTCTCTGGAACAGGCTCCTATGATCTATCCTACTCCCAGAAGAAGAAATTTCTTTCTGATTCAAGGCATTATTTCTGGGAGGATCCGTATTTGTTCCGAGTTAGTGCTGATGGGTTGATTCGACGATGTCTCCCGGACGACGAGGTTCCAAGCGTCATACATTTTTGTCACTCACGGGAAGCCGGAGGTCACCATGGACCCACAAGGACCGCTGCAAAGATCCTGGCCTCAGGATTTTATTGGCCTACCCTTCACAAGGATGTTTACCAATTCTGCAAACAATGTGATAATTGTCAGAAAATGGGTAACACATCCAGGAGACATGAGATGCCACAACAGGGGATACTAGAAGTGGAGCTCTTTGATTGTTGGGGCATTGATTTTATGGGACCGTTCCCTTCCTCGCAGGGCCACCAATATGTTCTAGTGGCAGTTGATTACGTGTCGAAGTGGGTAGAAGCTATACCCTGTCATCACGCTGATGCAAAGACAGTAACCAGATTCCTTAAGAAGCACATCTTTACGCGTTTTGGCGTGCCTAGAGTTATTATTAGTGACGGTGGATCTCACTTCTGCAACCGTTCATTCGAGGCACTTATGGGTAAGTACGGGGTACGTCACAAGGTAGCTCTACCTTATCATCCCCAGACAAACGGCCAAGCAGAAGTTTCAAACCGTGAGTTAAAATGGATTCTCCAGAAGACGGTTAACTCATCACGAAAGGATTGGGCACTTAAGCTAGATGATGCGCTTTGGGCTTACCGCACTGCATTCAAGACTCCCATCGGGATGTCTCCTTTTAAGCTTGTTTATGGGAAATCATGTCACCTGCCTGTCGAGCTGGAGCATAAGGCGTATTGGGCACTCAAGGCCCTAAACTTCGATTTAGAAGCCGCAGGAGAAAAGCGGAAGTTTCAACTCTCTGAACTCGAGGAGTTAAGAGATCAGGCATACCGTAGTGCGACAATATACAAGGAGCGCACTAAGAAACATCATGACCAGATGATCCACAAACGCGACTTTAAGGTTGGCGACGGAGTACTGCTTTATAATTCCAGATTGAGACTATTTCCTGGAAAACTCAAGTCTCACTGGACTGGCCCATTCCAAGTTGTTGGAACCACTCCTTTTGGTGTTTACGAACTCCAGAATCAAAAAGGAGAAAACTTCAAGGTCAATGGATCACGTTTAAAAAGGTATGTCGGAATTCTTGAAAATAATAATGCTATGTTCGAAATTTCTTTCGTACAGGAATACGAGGAAGCTTCCACCCCAAAGGAACAACAGACAACACCTCTACATCATAAGTTTACAAAAGTGTACAAATTTCCTAACACCAGCAGTTCAGATACCTCGCCCTCAAACTCTTCTCCAACCTAAAGCTTGGTCAAATACGTCTAGCTAGAGACGTTAAACCCGGGCAGCTTGGTGGGAGGCAACCCACTATCTATCTTTTATCTTTCCTTTAATTTAATGTTGTTTTCTTTTTTGTACTATATTTCCCTTTTATATGTTATAATAAAATGCAGGTTTCACTTGAGTTCTTCTGGCTGTGTAGAATATTCTTTACAGGTTCATTTCATGACATTCCACAGCTGCACTCAAGTGTGGGGAGCTCTACACACTCTACGAAATCTGGGGAGTACACTCTTTCCTTTCTTAATTGCATGCCCTAATATTTCAATTCCATCTACGCAATGAGGGCATTGCTTAAGCTTAAGTGTGGGGGAAGAGCCTTTTCAGGGCGTTCTGTGCTTAAAATGTTTAAATCTCTCTGCTTATCTTGCAATTGTTCAAAAATTAAAATTATGTACCTTGCTAATGTAGGTTGTTCTCTTTAAAAATAAATACTGTTATGAATTGTGGGATAAATGGTACAAATTTTAAAATTTTGATTACTTTTGAGGAGCATTTTATATGCGGTGTGAACAAATAATCTGCAAATGGTTGGATTTTATTGCTCAGGGTTTCTTTCTGTCTTCTCTCTTAGGGATTGCTAAGGGGTGCTTCTCTATTAAAAAAAACAAAAAACAAAAAAAACAAAAAAATAATAAGGACTTGCGAGACACCATTGGTAACCAACAAAAGAGAGTTGAGTGTTCTTGAATACAAAGGCGTCATGCCTATATTTTCTCATCTCTTATGCAAAAGTGAAACAAATGCATAAATCTATTTTTCCTTTTGTTTTCTTCTCAATGCCCATTCTTGAGAGAAGTTGGCCATGGTAAAAGTTCTCAGAGTCACACAAAAGAAACATTGAAGTACCTTAGATCATACCCCGAAACTCTATATTTTATTTTTACTCTGAGCACACCTATGCCACCAGCAGTTGATTTTTCACACTCCTCGAAAAGTTTAAAGATCATGTTTATCCTACCCTTCATAATAATATTTGTTAGTATTGAGCATTTCCTGCTTGCTTAGGTACATGGTTTTGCTTGAGGACAAGCAAAAAGATAAGTGTGGGGGTGTGATAAGTGTCCAAATGAGCATGTTTTATAGGTGTATTTCATATATAATATTAGCACTTTTCTTGCTCATTTCTCCACTTCGGTTAGTTTTCCTCTAGTTTATGTTTTATTGTTTATCTCACAAAATTATTGGTTTAACATGAGGAAAACCAAGCCGGGAGTGAAGTAGACGAAGAGACGAACGCATAGACGCAAACGGCTCAGAAAACGGGGTCCAAACGAAGAATCTAGAGCCGGTCAAAGTTTGAAGGAAAATGGGTCACGGTCAAGGGCAACCGCCTAAACTCAGGTGGACGACTCACATAGGCAACCGCCCATAAACTGGCGGACAAGAGCATGGGCAACCGCCCATAAACTGGCGGACATCACACAATCAACCGACCGCCTATAAACTGGCGGACAGCACATATAGTGAAATACCCCAAACCTTGATATGTGGTTTAAATATCAAACTATGGTATGTAAAGGCTAAAAAGTGCCTTAGAAACATCAGTAAACAATTAGACCATAATAAGTGCAATAAAGCACTAAGACACAGTATGAGCAAAAACATGCTCTAAGCTATGAGTGAACTTGGTTAGGACCCAAAGAGCCTACCAAGACTTAATAACATTTAATTATGATTTTATAAGGCTAATTAAGTCCTTAGGAAACTTTGTTAGACAATGAAACCAAACAAAACACAAGGAAATACCTTAAAGTCAATAAGAGCAAAATGTGCTCTAAGCTTGGAATAAATTTGTATAAGACCTAATGGTCATACCTATACCTTATAACTATGTTAATGAACATATTAAATCAATTACCAAAGAAAACCAAGCTTGAAAACAAGTTAAAACACAAAATGTGCTTTAAGGAGTCTTAAAGCACGTTTTTGAAAAATTGTCTTGTAAATGAGTTTTGAATGGCTAAATGTCCATCATTACTCTTTAATTAACATGTGTACTATATAGTATCACATTTGGGTGGCTATATTAATGGGAAATCAAAAATTTCACTTCTAAGTGCCTTGTTTTAGTGAATAGTGATTTTTATAAGCTAGTTTGTAACATATAATGTTATAAGTAATTAAATTGACAAATAAAGACTAAAGTACCCTTTTTACTAAATGGGGGCCGGTTTTTCAAGGAGTGAGTCACCAAGTTGTAAAAGAAATCAAATAAGTAAAGTAAAGCTTAAAGTAAGGTACTATTTTGCTTTATAACATAAATATCTCCAAAAGCAAACTCATCTTCTCATTTCCTTCTCTTCTTTCATTTCACACGGTTTCTTCACCTTCTCCTTTCCTCCATTTACGATTTGCAACAGCCCCTCTCTTCTCCATCTTCATTTCCTTGCCAAATCCAACTCCATGCTCCAAATCAAATTCTAAGACCATATTTGTCTTAGTTAGGTCAAGCTCTACACTTCTACCTTTTCAAATCTTCAAGAGCTCAATTTTGGTGCCATGGAGAATCACCATTGATGGAGCTTGAGCTTGTGTTCCTACACATTATTACTCTCCTTTGCTTCTAGGTAAGGAATCTCAAAGAAAAATCAAGTTTCCTCTCCTTTTAGTACATGACCGAAAATTCACCTCACCATGGTGTCTTTACCTTGCTTGTTTTAGCTTCATTTGAATCTTCCAAGGGCTAGGGGGAGTCCTCTCTTGATACTTATTCAAGTTCTCTTCCAATTCCAAGGTAAAACAATTACCTTAATGTGTTAAAACAATATGTGTAACTAGGGTTTACAATGAGATGAAGCATAATGCTTGAATACTCATTCTATTATTTGTACATTGTTTAGAAGTTGACAAACAACCAAACACCCCACCGGTTTTACAAGGAAACAAGAAAGAAGTTTGAGAGGAAAAGAGGTAAACAAACTATCTCAATGTAGTTTAAATGCCTTAGGAAAATGAGCTTGATTTGCTTAATAAAATACCTAAGGAGCCAATGGCAAATGAGCTAGTAAAATGCTCTCAAGGAGTTTATTAAGGGCATATGTATTGTTGGGTGTATTTGCAGGTCAAAGGCATTACTTATGTGGGAAATTCAGTGTTTAAGGTTTATGCAATTTAAGGGCCTAAGAGCCATGTTGTTTAAGGGCCTAAGTGCCAAGCAATTTAAGCTTATGCACTATATTGTGATGTAGTGCTTAATGTGTGAAGTTTGTGTATAAAAATGTGTTTGATGGATTTTAGGTGTTTTGAATGAAATAAGGTAAAAACCTAAGTGTTTGGATGTGAGTATATACAAGAGAAGCTATGGCCAAATTTGGGAAAAATGTGTGAGAAGTTCTAAGTGTTTTAAATGGTCTTGGTGATCTAGGAAGTGTTAAAGGTGAATAAATGTTTACTTGAGAAGAAAACATGTGTTAAGGTGATTTAGAGTGATGCAAGGATTTAGGTGTTATCTAGGAAGTTCTAGGAATTCAAGTTGTGTTTTGAGAATGTATTTAAGTCTTGGAGGAGTTTGTTTAAGGTTTAGGTAATGTTGATATCCAAGGAATAAGTGTTGATTAAGTAAGATGTGAAAAAAAGGAGATTTAGTTAGTAAGAAAAGAAGTTTGAGAGATGATGTTAAGGTGTAAAGGAAACACCTTGGTGTAGTGGTCATTATTGGTGAACTACCACTTATAAATCTTAAGGAGAAAACATCCCAAGTGCTAGGAATTTTGTAAGAAATTTGTGAATGATAAGATGGTTTTGGTGAGTGATTTAAAGAGTTTAGCACATGGCTAAAGGTGTGTTGGATGTGCCAAATGATGTTAGAAAACATTATGAGGCTTTAGGAGAAGTTTGGTGAAATTGGTTAAGTGTTTAAAGACTTGGAAATTGAATGTTTTGCCGTGTCCGAACTTCCGTCCGGACATGGAAGTTCGGACAGGCTCTGTTGGGTAAAGGATTTCTCATTCTCGAACTGTGTCCGAACTTGGGAAGTCCGGACACAAGTTCGGACGTGACTGTTTCTATCTGGGATTTACTCTCGAACTGTGTCCGAACTTGGGAAGTCCGGACACAAGTTCGGACGTGTGTATGATTTTCAGTATTGGGTCGCGGCTTGTGTCCGAACTTGGGAAGTCCGGACACAAGTTCGGACAAGGTGTTGTATGGACCAAAAACATTGTTTAAGGTATGGAAATGATGTGTAATGATGGGGATTGATGGTTAATGATGTTTTGAGGTTGTTAAGGACTTGTTAGGTGAGTTTTAATGACAATTAAGTGGGTGAAAAGTTGTAATAAAATGTGAAAGTAAAACAAGTTAAAATGTAAAGTTATTTAACCAAGTTAACGGGGAAAAGTTATAAGCGTTAGACTTTAAACAAACATTGTTACCCCAATGTTAATAAAAACACATGTGATGTTAACAGTTGTTCGAGAATTGCTCGAGGAACATAAGTGGACGTGGTAAAGTGGACTCCGGTGACAGGTATGGTTTTCTTGCAACCTGTGTCCTACCGGATTACACCGGCTTGTACGCCAATGTGTTTTTCTGTATGTTTGCCACGTTATGAGATAAATCATGAAACGAGTTTACAGTCGTTATTGTTATTGTATGTTTACGTGCCGATACCGGTAACCTCGAATGCGCTTGAAGGGCTAGTTAACCACTATTAGGTAAACGTAGGAGAACGGTATCTGGTAATAACGTTTCCGACTTAAGGAACGTTCTAACCACGGCTATGCGTGAGTTGGTTATGTGATGTTTGTGTGTGATGTTTGTATGTGAATGTATGACTCTCTTTTCCCTTGTGTATGTCCAACAAGACTTAACCCAATGTTTGTGATTGTTTAATAAAGTTCAAAGTTGAACTTCTAACAAGTGCTAACGGGGAAGTGAGGAGTCCGGTCTGTTCCGGCCACGCGTGTGAGTATGGGGGTCGTTGTCATAGCAGGTTCGATCCTCTCTGTATGTTATGGTTGTTTTCCAATTTGGTTCCCAACCTTCCCTTTAGCTTAACCAAGGCTATTACTGACTCACGTCGGGCCACAGGGGCATACTATTGTTATGTTTGTTTCGGTGTGCTTGGATCACTATATCCGAGACACCTTGTGTTAAGTTAACCGTTCATTTAACGAGACGGTAACGAGTTATGTAACGAGCTTATCATGAGACTGGCAACATTCTCTAGGCTCACCAGTGTGTAAACAATGTTTGGGTCGGTTCCTAAGCGAACCATTCCCGTTATGTTATGTGTTTTGTTGTGACGCAATATCCATTGCGGTATTATGTTGTGTACGTGGAAACGTGCAAAGTGTTGTTAGGTGTTGTATGTAGTGTATGTTATATGTTGTATAATGTGGAGTGTGTGGATTATGGATATGATTCCCAGTTTGTGATAAGAGGCGTTTAAGGATAACCCGATTTAAGGGTAAGTGTCGTCTATTAAGGAAGTAGCTCCATTGGAGGAGGAACACTCTAGGGGTAATGAATACCATGAGTGACTTATTAAGTAAGGATATATTATCCGTTTGTTGAGCCCGTTGAGGCGAAATGATTATGTGTGTGTTTTACAGTTGCATGCATGATTTAAAAATAATCAACCGCATGCTAAGACGACAATTAGTTGTGCGTGGCCCGGTAGCATATGGGCTGCGGGATTACCATACCAGCAAAGGTGCTGAGCCCCTTGGGGGCCACCCTTTCTCTTCTTTTCCTATTTCAGGTACGAAGTGCTGGAAGCCGTTCGAGAGTAGGACGGGTAGTCATTGTACATGGGTAATCATTTAAGTGTACGTATACAGTAGGTGTAGTAAGACCGAAATTGTTGTCGGCACCAGTTTATAAATACTCGGTATAGTGAAAGTTGTACGTTGTTGTTGTTGTTAATGGAAGGGAATAGTATGTGTAGTCGCTCGGGAATTTAGCCCATCAGACCGGTACAATGTGTATGTATTAGCCTTGTTAGCCACGTGGGTGGCTAACGGCGTGTAACACCAACGAGATAAGTAATGTGATGAGGTTGTTTTTCCGCTGCAGTTTATTGTAAGTGTGTTATTGTTGGATGGGGTGTTACAAAAAGTGGTATCAGAGCGAAGTATCGCTCTGATGACTGAATTACCGAGCTTAGGAAGTACCGAGTTAGGATTTAAGTACTTGGGGTTAAGGGTTGGGTGATAGCGTGAGAGATACGCTAGATAGGAATTACCAGTGTGTACTGGAAACCTACAATCTCCATCCCACCCTCCACAGTCCCTGTTTTATAACTTGGGGAACAACGCCAGAGAGATGAAAGTCCTCTCATACTCGGAAATACCGATCTGGCTGTTATTGAAAACCTCTAAGGGTACGGAGAACCTGTCATACGGTAGATCCCGGAAATTGGGAATCCCGGAGACGGTCTCCATCTGAACAATGTTAACCGCATTCCATAGCAAAGAATGAAGGATCTTGTGTATAGAGGAATAGAATTTCCGGCAACCTGGGTCGACATGCTAAGCAGTCGAGAATAACCAGTTTGCAACGCACCAACCGTGCAACAGGCAAGAAGTGGATTAAAGAAACCCGAGACGAGTGTCTACGGGACCACAGTTGATAAACAATACACCAACAGTGTACCAACCGACAAAGGAACTACAACGTAGTGCCCAAACAAGAGACAAGTCTCAGTAACCACGACAAGTGCGTGGAACGGGCTATAAGGAGGATACAATACTAAGAAAAAGGGGTCTCCCAGAATGGGAAACACCCTAGTTAATGATTATCATGTGAAAACAGTGAGAAGTTACCCAGAAGAGTTATTATCAAGACAGTAAGATCAGTGGGGGCCAACAAGGCCACTGTTGACAGTATGGGTAAAGACAATACCATAACCAGTATGTGTTAAACCGATAGCCAGTTAGCATGGCGCACTTGCCATAGCAAGTGCTGCTATAACAGGGCTGTTCGGGAAATTTATAACCACTGCAAGTACTTAGTAAAGTACCACGAAGTTAAGTGTGAACATTATAACCATGGAAGGGCTTAACAGCCTGACCTCTGTAATTGTAAGTGCACCAGTCAGCAAGAAGCTAGACTTGGTTAAGGTAAGAAGATGTTGTGAAACCGTGAAATTTTTTTTCTTTCAACCCGGATTTATACAAACCCTTTTCTTTTCAAAACCAAATTTTCTTTCAAACCAACACTTCTTTCCAACCTTCTTTTAAACCAAACCAGTAAGACCAAGGACAGTTCACAAGGATACAACAATGGATAAACTTTCCCTCGATTAAGTTCGGGAAGCATGGAATGAATATTGTCACGGGACAATATAAGGGAGTTGACAACAGAATACTTCACCTAGGCGTGTGACGGACGCTACGAGTGTACCAACTGTGTTGTGGGACGACCACACTCCGATAGGAGCTTGTGGGCCTGACAGACCTACTTATGGGTTAGTTGGGTAGGTAGCAATGTATCAGTATGGTACCCCACATAGGTATACGAGTGGAGTCCGAAACACGGGAGGTAGTTGACTCCGTCTACGGTCAGCAGTATAAATCAAACGAGAGCTAGAGATACATGGAATGGTTGAAGTTAAGGAACTCAGTTAAATTAACGAGACTAAAGGAATTAGTGAATTCCTTTCAAGGAAATGTTTAAGAGTTAGGAAGTGCGAAGAGCACAAACTGTTATGTAAAGACATCACATATGTCTTAAGAATCCTTAGGGATAAAACATGTTAACTGGAACGGTGACCTAGCCTGTACATGGCACGTAGATGACTAATGTGGACACATTAATGTGCAATGAACGGGATGAAAATTCCCAGAATGAGTACCTACACTACCAGGAAATGTTGATCTTCACAGAAGGAGATAATAAGCCAGTTAAGAACGCAAACGGCGTGGCTAGTGGAATGTACCAATAAGTGTGAAACAAATGTAAGGCATAACGTAACAACACCCGGGAGCAATCCTTGAGGGGTGTTCGCATCAACAATTGTTGAACGAAATGATGTGACAGAAACACGAGGGTTGAAACTAACACCCAGTTTAGACATAAGTTGTCAGGAGACGGACTGACAAACCTAAGGGGAATCCCATGAAAGGAAACGTGATGCAACGACTTGTCATGGAGCCCAATAAATCCAAACCATGTAATATTGTACAGAGAAGTACATGTGTGTGTGGATAGCCTACAATGAGCTCAGCTCAAGGCAAATAAGGCTTATAAGCCATAAGCAAGATATGTTATATAAATTCGATTGATGGTATAAGTGAATAGAGTGGTAAACGAACCACTGCATTAAGAGTGGGGATACCTCTCGATATTGTGACACCGCAGGAGCGGTAATTATGTGAATCAAGTTCAAGAAGTATGTTAAGGATGGACGATGTTATTATTGAAAGAGAGCAATTAGCTTAGTAGTATGTGTATAAAGTGAAGCACCTGGCTGAATAATGCCGGCTTGTGACTCGAATGATTAATGCTCAAGGAGCATTCAGTAGTCATCCAAATGAGTGATGAACCATAATACGAATGATGTAAGTATATGTGTGGAAGTTAGCGTGACAGTAAATACCATGTAAGTTAGTGTTATACAGGGAGTAAGAGCACGGTGCGCAACAAGCGACCGTTGTATAAATGTTGTTAAACGATAATGTAACAAATAAGACCAGTTATGAGTTAAACTCAGTGGAGATGCAAGATAAGTGATGTTAAACAAACTGAGCAATAAGCCAGTGGTAGGTACTGTGTGATGAGGAACTCAGTGTGAATTCCATGGCGAATCGCATAAGAAATTTACTGTCAAGAGTTTACACCTCTGCACTCTGTATGACTGAGTGTTTTGGTATTGCACTTGTGCAGTAATGATCGAATGAGATAGCTAGGAGTTGGAAACATGTTAATTGTGGAGCAATAATGTTGTAATGGCCGATGCATAGGAGATGCAAGGCCGCACCAATAAAGGAGAACTTGTACAAAACCAAATGTGGAGACATGATTAACAGTAAGTGACTACAGTAGCACTAACTGCCAAATACCGGTATGGAATATACCCCAAATGTTGGAAATAGCTGAGAGAACACTACACACTAGGTAGTAGCTCAGTCTCAACCGACAGTAAGTCGGAAGGGAACAAGTCAATCATTGTGAAATACATAGTTGTATACACAGTAAATTCTTATGGAAGTGGATAGAAAGTTTATAACTCACCGAATTCGCTAACGGTAAAAGATACCACGCGTCGGTTGAGAAACCATTGTCACCAAGATAAAGGTGATAATTGGGGATGTACAATACAGTAAGAATAACAAATGGGGCACTTAAGCTCTACAGTTACTAGAGTTTCGCAGCAGAAACTAGTGAGCCAGTGATTCAAGTGTTGAATGTACATGGTGAATACGAGTGAATGGCTAATTATTAACGCCTAGAAGCCTAACAGGCCAGAATCGAAACCAACTAAGAGTTTAAACAAACTCCAATGAGAATTCTTGGTTTAGGAACTAAACCGCCAATATGGTTAAGATCCTCTAATCAGAATCCATTGTGTAATGGACCGCGTGGAAGTTAAGATACTTCACGACGGCAAAACATTTTAAGCTAATGTTTAGTGATTGATTACGTGGGCGTAATCCCTTTTAAGGGGGGTAGAGCGCAAAACCTCTTAGTGTGTATTACCGTACAAGGGTACGTGATTTATATTGTGCATAGCACAAAATTATATTATTGATTTGATGATTGGTGTGTGTGTTACGTAAACATACACATTCATTCATGGTATAATTGTGGTAATTGCGCACAGAAGATGCGAATACCATTGTGATAAGTGTGGTGTTTGTTAACAGTTGTGTGTGATAGTACAAGTGTGGGGAGTAGAGAAACTCCTGGGGGAACAAAAGCCCTGACAGTGTATAAAGGTAAAACCAGGTGTTGTATTTGATAAAATATATGTGTATATATATACTTTATAGTGATGCATGAAAGGGTATGAAACCGACATAGAACCTAGTGAGAATAAGATTCCATAGGCAACAGGATTAAAGTGTATGGGAATAACTGATAGACGAAGTTCTATCTTTGGAGATGTATGATCATGATTAGAATGATTAAAAAGATAGAAAATTGGAAGAGTGATTTATTTGATGCTTGAAAATGAAGTGGGAGGTGGAACTTGATTTGCATGTGATCAAGGGAAGCCGAACACAAATTGGAGTGGAAGGATAGTTCTACACTGATGCTGATCACATCAGGGTTGGATGATTCTTGAAGCTCCCTATAAGTGGTCACAAATAACCACGCTAATAAAAGAAGCAAAGAGCTTAAGTTGGACTTGGAGTTGTGTGTGTTTTCAAAGGGATTTTCAATTGGTATTTATAAAACGTTGATAGATACTTTACATAATTAAAGTCTTCTTACTTAACCTCACAAGGAAATTTTAAACTTAAGTGATTGTTTTGATCTCCCAAGGACACGGGGACGGAAGGTGTCCATCGCGACCGGGTTCTGCGGGATCACAGTGTATATCAAGGATATTTTTGATTGCTATACATGCTCTGACATGTTGTGTGGTATGTGTAATGAATGTTGTTTTGACTTGGAGTTCCTAAAGTGTACTATCAAGGCCTATGAGTCTAAATGTGTGGTGTTACATAGACCTATGTGTCTAAAGACTGTTATGTTACCGGGACCTATGTGTCCAAATGTTGTTATGTTACCCAAGACCAGTGAGTCAAAGGGGTTGTTATGTATGTGTAAGTGTTGTTAAGATACCCGGACCATAGAGTCCGAGGTTATCATGTGGATAGGTTATGTTATGTGTGGATGTGAATGTGTTGCCCGGACCATTAAGTCCGAGGTTGTGATGTAAAGTGTGTTTGGTTAAGGAAGTTTATTTCCAAGTGATTCCTGTGTTCAAATCTAATGATGTGTGGAAAGTGTGAACTTCGAGGACGAAGTTCTTTTAAGGGGGGTAGATTGAAATACCCCAAACCTTGATATGTGGTTTAAATATCAAACTATGGTATGTAAAGGCTAAAAAGTGCCTTAGAAACATCAGTAAACAATTAGACCATAATAAGTGCAATAAAGCACTAAGACACAGTATGAGCAAAAACATGCTCTAAGCTATGAGTGAACTTGGTTAGGACCCAAAGAGCCTACCAAGACTTAATAACATTTAATTATGATTTTATAAGGCTAATTAAGTCCTTAGGAAACTTTGTTAGACAATGAAACCAAACAAAACACAAGGAAATACCTTAAAGTCAATAAGAGCAAAATGTGCTCTAAGCTTGGAATAAATTTTTATAAGACCTAATGGTCATACCTATACCTTATAACTATGTTAATGAACATATTAAATCAATTACCAAAGAAAACCAAGCTTGAAAACAAGTTAAAACACAAAATGTGCTTTAAGGAGTCTTAAAGCACGTTTTTGAAAAATTGTCTTGTAAATGAGTTTTGAATGGCTAAATGTCCATCATTACTCTTTAATTAACATGTGTACTATATAGTATCACATTTGGGTGGCTATATTAATGGGAAATCAAAAATTTCACTTCTAAGTGCCTTGTTTTAGTGAATAGTGATTTTATAAGCTAGTTTGTAACATATAATGTTATAAGTAATTAAATTGACAAATAAAGACTAAAGTACCCTTTTTACTAAATGGGGGCCGGTTTTTCAAGGAGTGAGTCACCAAGTTGTAAAAGAAATCAAATAAGTAAAGTAAAGCTTAAAGTAAGGTACTATTTTGCTTTATAACATAAATATCTCCAAAAGCAAACTCATCTTCTCATTTCCTTCTCTTCTTTCATTTCACACGGTTTCTTCACCTTCTCCTTTCCTCCATTTACGATTTGCAACAGCCCCTCTTTCTCCATCTTCATTTCCTTGCCAAATCCAACTCCATGCTCCAAATCAAATTCTAAGACCATATTTGTCTTAGTTAGGTCAAGCTCTACACTTCTACCTTTTCAAATCTTCAAGAGCTCAATTTTGGTGCCATGGAGAATCACCATTGATGGAGCTTGAGCTTGTGTTCCTACACATTATTACTCTCCTTTGCTTCTAGGTAAGGAATCTCAAAGAAAAATCAAGTTTCCTCTCCTTTAGTACATGACTGAAAATTCACCTCACCATGGTGTCTTTACCTTGCTTGTTTTAGCTTCATTTGAATCTTCCAAGGGCTAGGGGGAGTCCTCTCTTGATACTTATTCAAGTTCTCTTCCAATTCCAAGGTAAAACAATTACCTTAATGTGTTAAAACAATATGTGTAACTAGGGTTTACAATGAGATGAAGCATAATGCTTGAATACTCATTATATTATTTGTACATTGTTTAGAAGTTGACAAACAACCAAACACCCCACCGGTTTTACAAGGAAACAAGAAAGAAGTTTGAGAGGAAAAGAGGTAAACAAACTATCTCAATGTAGTTTAAATGCCTTAGGAAAATGAGCTTGATTTGCTTAATAAAATACCTAAGGAGCCAATGGCAAATGGCTAGTAAAATGCTCTCAAGGAGTTTATTAAGGGCATATGTATTGTTGGGTGTATTTGCAGGTCAAAGGCATTACTTATGTGGGAAATTCAGTGTTTAAGGGTTATGCAATTTAAGGGCCTAAGAGCCATGTTGTTTAAGGGCCTAAGTGCCAAGCAATTTAAGCTTATTGTGATGTAGTGCTTAATGTGTGAAGTTTGTGTATAAAAATGTGTTTGATGGATTTTAGGTGTTTTGAATGAAATAAGGTAAAACCTAAGTGTTGGATGTGAGTATATACAAGAGAAGCTATGGCCAAATTTGGGAAAAATGTGTGAGAAGTTCTAAGTGTTTTAAATGGTCTTGGTGATCTAGGAAGTGTTAAAGGTGAATAAATGTTTACTTGAGAAGAAAACATGTGTTAAGGTGATTTAGAGTGATGCAAGGATTTAGGTGTTATCTAGGAAGTTCTAGGAATTCAAGTTGTGTTTTGAGAATGTATTTAAGTCTTGGAGGAGTTTGTTTAAGGTTTAGGTAATGTTGATATCCAAGGAATAAGTGTTGATTAAGTAAGATGTGAAAAAAAGGAGATTTAGTTAGTAAGAAAAGAAGTTTGAGAGATGATGTTAAGGTGTAGAGGAAACACCTTGGTGTAGTGGTCATTATTGGTGAACTACCACTTATAAATCTTAAGGAGAAAACATCCCAAGTGCTAGGAATTTTGTAAGAAATTTGTGAATGATAAGATGGTTTTGGTGAGTGATTTAAAGAGTTTAGCACATGGCTAAAGGTGTGTTGGATGTGCCAAATGATGTTAGAAAACATTATGAGGCTTTAGGAGAAGTTTGGTGAAATTGGTTAAGTTGTTTAAAGACTTGGAAATTGAATGTTTTGCCGTGTCCGAACTTCCGTCCGGACATGGAAGTTCGGACAGGCTCTGTTGGGGTAAAGGATTTTCTCATTCTCGAACTGTGTCCGAACTTGGGAAGTCCGGACACAAGTTCGGACGTGACTGTTTCTATCTGGGATTTACTCTCGAACTGTGTCCGAACTTGGGAAGTCCGGACACAAGTTCGGACGTGTGTATGATTTTCAGTATTGGGTCGCGGCTTGTGTCCGAACTTGGGAAGTCCGGACACAAGTTCGGACAAGGTGTTGTATGGACCAAAAACATTGTTTAAGGTATGGAAATGATGTGTAATGATGGGGATTGATGGTTAATGATGTTTTGAGGTTGTTAAGGACTTGTTAGGTGAGTTTTAATGACAATTAAGTGGGTGAAAAGTTGTAATAAAATGTGAAAGTAAAACAAGTTAAAATGTAAATTATTTAACCAAGTTAACGGGGAAAAGTTATAAGCGTTAGACTTTAAACAAACATTGTTACCCCAATGTTAATAAAAACACATGTGATGTTAACAGTTGTTCGAGAATTGCTCGAGGAACATAAGTGGACGTGGTAAAGTGGACTCCGGTGACAGGTATGGTTTTCTTGCAACCTGTGTCCTACCGGATTACACCGGCTTGTATGCCAATGTTTTTCTGTATGTTTGCCACGTTATGAGATAAATCATGAAACGAGTTTACAGTCGTTATTGTTATTGTATGTTTACGTGCCGATACCGGTAACCTCGAATGCGCTTGAAGGGCTAGTTAACCACTATTAGGTAAACGTAGGAGAACGGTATCTGGTAATAACGTTTCCGACTTAAGGAACGTTCTAACCACGGCTATGCGTGAGTTGGTTATGTGATGTTTGTGTGTGATGTTTTGTATGTGAATGTATGACTCTCTTTTCCCTTGTGTATGTCCAACAAGACTTAACCCAATGTTTGTGATTGTTTAATAAGTTCAAAGTTGAACTTCTAACAAGTGCTAACGGGGAAGTGAGGAGTCCGGTCTGTTCCGGCCACGCGTGTGAGTATGGGGGTCGTTGTCATAGCAGGTTCGATCCTCTCTGTATGTTATGGTTGTTTTCCAATTGGTTCCCAACCTTCCCTTTAGCTCAACCAAGGCTATTACTGACTCACGTCGGGCCACAGGGGCATACTATTGTTATGTTTGTTTCGGTGTGCTTGGATCACTATATCCGAGACACCTTGTGTTAAGTTAACCGTTCATTTAACGAGACGGTAACGAGTTATGTAACGAGCTTATCATGAGACTGGCAACATTCTCTAGGCTCACCAGTGTGTAAACAATGTTTGGGTCGGTTCCTAAGCGAACCATTCCCGTTATGTTATGTGTTTTGTTGTGACGCAATATCCATTGCGGTATTATGTTGTGTACGTGGAAACGTGCAAAGTGTTGTTAGGTGTTGTATGTAGTGTATGTTATATGTTGTATAATATGGAGTGTGTGGATTATGGATATGATTCCCAGTTTGTGATAAGAGGCGTTTAAGGATAACCCGATTTAAGGGTAAGTGTCGTCTATTAAGGAAGTAGCTCCATTGGAGGAGGAACACTCTAGGGGTAATGAATACCATGAGTGACTTATTAAGTAAGGATATATTATCCGTTTGTTGAGCCCGTTGAGGCGAAATGATTATGTGTTGTGTGTTTACAGTTGCATGCATGATTTAAAAATAATCAACCGCATGCTAAGACGACAATTAGTTGTGCGTGGCCCGGTAGCATATGGGCTGCGGGATTACCATACCAGCAAAGGTGCTGAGCCCCTTGGGGGCCACCCTTTCTCTTCTTTTCCTATTTCAGGTACGAAGTGCTGGAAGCCGTTCGAGAGTAGGACGGGTAGTCATTGTACATGGGTAATCATTTAAGTGTACGTATACAGTAGGTGTAGTAAGACCGAAATTGTTGTCGGCACCAGTTTATAAATACTCGGTATAGTGAAAGTTGTACGTTGTTGTTGTTGTTAATGGAAGGGAATAGTATGTGTAGTCGCTCGGGAATTTAGCCCATCAGACCGGTACAATGTGTATGTATTAGCCTTGTTAGCCACGTGGGTGGCTAACGGCGTGTAACACCAACGAGATAAGTAATGTGATGAGGTTGTTTTTCCGCTGCAGTTTATTGTAAGTGTGTTATTGTTGGATGGGGTGTTACATATAGTCACCGCCTGTTATGTGGCGGACACAACAAGAAGAAACCGCCTATAATGAAGCGGACAAGACTATATTAAACCACCTAATATGTGGCGGACATACATAAGGCAACCGCCTGTTAACAGGCGGACACCAGGCGGTCGTGACTAAAATCAACGCCGCGACTAGTTTTCTTCTTCGCGCCGTCGTCGTCTGCAACTTGAATCGCCTTATCTATCTACTCCGAGCACGCGTTTCGGCTCTGTCCCCTGCAATAAATGAAGCAATCAATGCTTCAATCAATGAAGCACTGAAGGAAGCAATCAACTGCAAATATCTACGGAAGACTACCTCTTCATTTCTTCTATAAATACCCATTCCCTGCAACCTTGTACGAGTGCACGGAGAAAACCAGAAAATCACTCACACTCACCTCATCTCATTCTCTTCCAGTAAATCACTCCCGTATATCATTTCACTCTATTAACTCTCTAATTCACCCACTTCACTTACAATAACTTACGTACATGTTCCACTCTTCATTCTCCTCATTTCTTCATTCACTAATCACGTCTCCGTGCTATTATTACGTCCAACCTCTGTCTGACTTATTACCAGTTAATATGTCAGGCTAAGGAGGATTTGCTCCGGGCAAGGGTCTAAATTATGGTTTGTTAGCTGTGTAATATATTTCTACCGGTTAAAATAAATTCAGTTTGTTACGATTAAAGTTTTGTTTCTCTCCCTTTTTAATAAATTTCATCGGTTTATTAAAAAGCCTTACTAAGTCTGTTTTTAATTTCATCGGTTAGAAACAGACGGGTTAATTAAGCCGTAAAACTGTAAGAACTTATTTTCATCGTTTAAGTTAATACATGTTGCAAGAATAAAATTCCTCACGCTCCTCTGCCGTTTACACGCTTTTTGCTTGAGTTTTCATCGGACCTTGCATTACAGGTAAACGAGTTCTTATGAGTTTTCATCGGACCTTAAGAAAATAACAGGAATCTTGCCAAACTATTTTATTAAACCGGTAGAGATAACGCAATTAATCAGATCATAATAACCTGAACCCGGAGTTCCATTTAATTCATCTGCACTCAGTTTTCTAATCTGCTTAATATTTTCTCTGAAACAAGTCAATTAACTTCCCCCCTTTTGTGACAAGCTTAGGAACTATTTTATCTCGCTATAAGTCCCACGGTTTGACCCCGGCCGCTTCTGTCTTCTATACTACTGCGACCGGGTTTAATTTGCAGCCCGACGGATATTTTGAGTATTAATTTCTTTCTTTTATCAATTTCACCAGTGCTAATAACTCACGATAAATCCACTCTGCAGTTACCTCGAAAAAACGCGCTTTAAGGTTCGTTAGTGACTTTAATCCGTTTTAAGGATCCGTTTTCTTTGGGAGTCGTTCCCATATATTATTTAGGCCTCATTAAACCTTTGGGATCCATATAATACTCTAACCGAGGTCTCATACCTCCTACGGTTATTTAACGCTTATCTAGCGTTTCCCGCTTTTTAAGCGTTTCTTTATTTCTTTTGGATTTATTTATCCTTACCAATATTAATTAGGTACCCTTTAGGCCCTTAAATACGTATTAGATTAATTTTAATTCCTTATATTTAAGTTCGGGGTATTTCAGTATTGATGCAGAATGGCAAGGTCATTGCCTATGCTTCTCGACAGTTGAAAAGTTATGAGACGAGGTACCCTACTCATGATTTGGAACTTGCAGCTGTAGTTTTTGCCTTGAAAATTTGGAGGCACTATTTGTATGGAACTTCTTGCAAGATTTACACGGATCACAAGAGCTTGAAATATATCTTCACTCAAAAAGAGCTTAATATGAGGCAAAGGAGATGGTTGGAACTTATTAAGGATTATGACCTGGAGATTATATACCATGAAGGCAAAGCCAACGTGGTGGCAGACGCTTTAAGTCGGAAGAGGAGTCATGAGGGAGAAGCTAATTGGATATTACATGATGAGTTGGTACAAGATTTCAAGAGGTTGAGCCTCGAGGTGGTAACAACGGGGGAGGTGGATAGAGAAATTTTGGCTAGTATGAACGCGTTCCTCGACATTTACAAGGAAATTTTGCATCATCAACAAGAAGATGAGAAGCTACGGAAAATAAAGGAAAAGGTGGAAAAAAGAGAAGCCCCAGATTTTAAGATTTATGACGATGGCAGTTTGAGATTTCGTGGGAGATGGTGTGTACCAGATTCATGTGGCGATATTAAAAGGAAGTTAATGCAGGAAGCTCATAACTCTGCATATTCCATACATCCGGGAGGAAATAAGTTGTATAAAGATTTGAAGAAAGGTTTTTGGTGGCCAGACATGAAAAAGGAGGTAGCTGAACATGTGTCGAAGTGTCTAACATGTCAAAAAGTTAAATTTGAGCATAAGAGAGCAGGAGGAATGTTGCAACCATTGGATATACCCATGTGGAAATGGGATTCGATATCTATGGATTTCATAGTGGGATTACCACCGACCAGAGGTGGGATGGATTAGATTTGGGTGATTGTAGATCGGTTGACCAAGACTACTAGATTAATTCCAATGAAAAGTACTTGGTCTATGGAACAGCTGGTGGAAGCATATATTAAGAATGTGGTTAAATATCACGGAGTCCCTATGGAAATTATTTTAGATAGAGATTCTAGGTTTATTTCAAGGTTTTGGCAGCAATTCCAAAAAGCCATGGGAACAAAATTGAGCCTTAGTACAGCTTACCACCCACAGACTGATGGGCAGACGGAGAGAACTATTCAAACTTTAGAGGATATGTTGCGGACTTATGCGATGGATTATCAAGGGTCATGGAGTGACAAGTTGCATTTGATTGAATTTTCTTACAACAACAGTTATCACTCGAGTATCCGTATGGCCCCGTATGAAGCTTTATATGGTAGAAAGTGTCGTACTCCGTTATGTTGAAATGATACGCAGGAGGTGGTTATAGTAGGGCCTGAGTTGACAGGGGAGGTGGCTCAACAGGTTAAGAACATTCGGCAGAGATTGAAAGCCGCACAAGATAGGCAAAAGTCTTATGTTGATTTGCATAGAAGGCCAGTTGAATTCAATGTGGGGGACAAGGTATTTCTGAAGGTTTCACCCACTAAGAACGTGGCACGATTGGGCAAGAAAGGAAAACTTGCTCCTAAGTACATCGGTCCGTATGAAGTATTGGAAAAGGTTGGAAATTTGGCTTACCGATTAGCTTTGCCGATGAACTTGGATAGGGTCCATAATGTGTTCCATGTATCACAGTTGAAACGGTATGTTCCAGACGAATCACATGTGTTGCAACCGAACGAGGTAGAAGTTGCACCTAATTTGACTTATGAGGAACACCCGATTGAAATTTTGGATCGTAAGACGAGGGAGACTCGAGGGAAGTCTGTGGATTTGGTTAAAGTTTTATGGACTTACCATGGAGTTCAAGAAGCTACATGGGAACTAGAAAGCAAGATGAGAGCTCAACACCCAGAACTCTTTGATTAAGGTTAGCAATTAAAGTTTCGGGAGAAACTTTCTTTTTAGGGGGGGAGAGTCGTATGGTAAGTGGTGAATGTCTATTAGTGTTTGTGAATGTTTGTGATTGTGAATGTTTGTTGGTGCTAGAAATGGTTGGTAATACTTGAATGTTATTTTAGGAAATTGTTTCTTCATGATTTTATATATGTGGTATCATTGAATTTGTGGATGGTTTATATTGTGTGATGGATGGGATTGGTGTGTCTGAGGTTTTGTGTGATGTTGCTGAATCATTTGTGGTTGATAAAGTTACCTGGGAATTATTGTGTGGAATATTGTTTTAATTTCTTGGAGTATGTGACTGTATTGTTGGGTGTGATGAATTGAGCTTCGAGGACGAAGCTTTGTTTAACGGGGGGAGGATGTAATACTGATAAGTGTCCAAATGAGCATGATTTATAGGTGTATTTCATATATAATATTAGCACTTTTCTTGCTCATTTCTCCACTTCGGTTAGTTTTCCTCTAGTTTATGTTTTATTGTTATCTCACAAATTTATTGTTTAAACATGAGGAAAACCAAGCTGGAAGTAAAGTAGACGAAGAGACGAACGCATAGGCGCAAACGGCTCAGAAACGGAGTCCAAACAAGAGGAAAGAAGAAGAGAAACTAGAGCCGGTCAAAGTTGGAAGGAAATTAGGTCAACATATATTGCAACCGCATGGTATGGAGGCGGTTTTGGAGGCGGACGTGAGTAAGAACTCGCGCGCGCAAGAAACAATTGCAACCGCCTACAAACGAGGCGGACAAGCAGGCGGACGAGACACACCTCGCACAATGCAACCGCCTACAAACGAGGCGGACAAGCAGGAGGACACCACGCGGACGCGTGTAAAATTCCAGATCTGAGACGCGAGCGAGCTTATCTTCTTCGCCCGTCGTCGTCTCCAACTTGCCTCGCCGACTCTCTGCAACTCGTCCACTGTCTGCTTATCCATCTACTCTGCACGCTCTGTCCCCTGCAATAAATGAGAGCAATCAATTGAGCAATCAACTGGCACCTCCTTATATTCACGCGTGATCCAGCCTCTCCTTCCTTCCTCTTCTTCCTTTCTCTATATAAACCCACGCCCTCTGCTCAAATAAATAAATTCCCTCCTCACAATCCAAAGCAGTAGACGTATCATCCCATCCAGTAAATAAACCATCGCTCACTCCCACGATCCATTCCATCCTCTTATCCCACTTCTCCATTTTAGTTTTATTCTTCATTCCACCACGAAGCAGAGAAACACGATAAGAAGAACAGAAGAAAAGGGAGCTGGAGCAGAAGCGAATCGCAGTCCAGTCCGCCGGCAGTCCCCAAATTAATGGCTATTTCTGTTTCCTTTTTATTACTGTTAATGTTTGAGTGATTTTACTCGTATCCTAGGATGGGGTTTGACCTTAAATAATTCAGACTTATTATTAATACCAAGTTTGCTTATAAATATTGTTTGTCTCTCTAAATTATTAAATGCTTAACAACTGATCATTTTTATGCATTTACGGTTTCTCTTATTTCAATGATTTTGTAAATCTGAGAATAGACCAAAGAGGGATAAACGTTAGATATTATTCTCCTTGATTAGCAGATAAAATCCATCGCTGTTATTAAAAGAATTCTTGCTTAATGCTAATTAATGATTTAGACTTCTTCTGATTGCAAGAGTCTACTGAATTAATTAAGAGTTGTCCTTATCTATGATTAGGAAGGCCACAAGATAAAATTCTTAACAGACAAATAAGAGCAAATTAGGATAATTATTGTCTGTACTTAAATAAATACTTATCACCTGTTTCACTTATTAAACTTGTTTTAATTCCTTTCAGCAAATATTGTTAAATGCTTATTCTGACAAAATACTGCATTTATTTGGTAGCTATCAATATATGATTTTGAGATAGTCAAAGTACCACAAAGGAATTAATCTTGGTATTTACACTCCGGATTGAGCAGGAAAATACTAAGGCTATTAATAGGAGTTCGTAACTGACAATTATTAACTCTAATAGGCAATAAATATTTGGGACAGGATTATAAAATTGTTTAAGTAATTTAGGAAATTCCCCCGCTATCCTAGGATACCTTTTTCCATCCATTTACTTTATTTTACTGTATTTATTATTTCTGTACTAATTCTGAAAATCAAGCTTGCCTCCGGCTAAACCCCAATTTACATTTTATGCATTTTTATTTGCCTTTTGTACATTTGCTAAACTGGATAATTAATTAGATAATTGCGAAGTCTCTGTGGATACGACCTTGTTGTACTACAAAGATTGGGTTCACTGCCCATAATTAGCAAGATAGTTTAACTACTATTTTGCCCAACAAGTTTTTGGCGCCGTTGCCGGGGACTTCGGTCCAACTATCTGGTTTATTATCTGTTTAGTTTTTCTTTTATTTCTGTAATTACCCTTTGTGTATAATTTTTGTTTCTTTTTCTAGTACTTAATTCTGATGGATGGTCACTACGATCAAGCAGAAGATTGGTATGGTTACCCCTATGGCGCAGAGGACTACAATCAATGGAGTGTCTGTCAAAGGTGGGAGAGTACCATGAAAGCCCCCAATGTTCAGACCCAAATGTTGAATTGAGAGCTCTCTTGGAGGATTACAAGTCATCTCTCAAGCCTATCCCCATCTTTGTGTGCAAGAGTGTGGAGGAGACCATGAAAGTTCCCATTGTCCTATGGTTGCAATAGAGAGAGACAACGCCATTTTAAGGGAAATGATGGCAGAATTTACCTCACAGTTTGAAAGGATCCAGCAGAGAACGCTTAGATCAGATCGAACGCATGGATCAACCGCTTCAACAACTGAATGAAGTGGTCCCTGAGGAGGAACAACCTGCTGAGGACATAAGCTACTTTCCACCTCCTCCCCTATTCGAATTAGAGAATCCATCACCAAACAACCATCAGCTTGATTATGGAGACAACCCTCAGAAGAGGGTTTCTCCTTAGACTTCATGGAATTTCCTCCCTCTGAAGTCAACTACTATTTCCCCTCCTTCTCCGTACTCTACCCAGAAGATGAAGGTGGACACATCCTCAACCTTGAGAAGGAGGAGATACCGCCTCCCTTCGAGCCATCAGAAGAGAGTGCTATAATCAATTTCAAGGAGCCACTTCCCTTTGACATTGATTACCATAAGCCTCAACAACAAGAGAAGGATTTTTACATCTTCCAATTTGAGGGAAGCAAAGCCAATCACACCTGGTCTCCTGTTAGAACTACGCTACCGGCAGTACCTCCTCAAACACCAGGTTTGTGGAGTATTCATTTTCCTTTATTTGCCGAAGTAGTAAGTAACGTTCTGTTTTGATCCAGGTGGTTTGTTATTAATTACTGTCAACTTCGTTTTTCTAGCAGAATTATTGTCTACTTATATTTTTGATCCAGGATAACGAAGCGGGCGTCTAGCCAAAGACGTTAAAGAAGGGCAGCTTCCCGGGAGGCAACCCGGATGAAGTTTTATTTTATTTTATTGCTCTTTTAATTTTCAGGTTCTCTTTTAATTTTATTTTTGCTAACTCTTAACCCCGTTTGTAGTATGGTTGCTTCTAGTGTCTTAAGCAGATACAAATTCATGTCTACACCGCAACCAAGCTACGCTACTTGAGGCTGAAGCTCAAGTGTGGGGGAACTCTTATAACGCTAGCAAAAATAATCTCAGGGGAGTACCAGTTTCTTTAATTATGCTTTTAATTAAATAAAACTGCAGAGGAGCGTTTATGTGCTTAAATGTTTAATTGTGACCTGTGTGTTATCTCTGTTTTTATCTACTTACCGAAAAGGTCTTCTGAAACCTTCCCTTGTTTTTCTGGTGAACAATGAGGACATTGTTCAATTTAAGTGTGGGGGAGTGTGCCCTTTTCGGTGACATTTTGTGCTTAAATGTTTAATCTCTCTCCTTATCATGCGTTTGTCCAATTCAAATATCATGGACCCTTTTTATGTGGGTTGTTCTCTTTAAGAATAAATATTGTTATGAATTGTGGGATAAATGGTATATAATGTACAAAATTTTAAAATTTTTGATTACTTTTGAGGAGCATTTTATATGCGGTGTGAACAAATAATCTGCAAATGGTTGGATTTTTTGCTCAGGGTTTCTTTCTGTCTTCTCTCTTAGGGATTGCTAAAGGTGCTTCTCTGTTAAAAAAAGAATAGAAAAAAATAAAAGACTTGCGAGACACCATTGGTAACCAACAAAGAGAGTTGAGTGTTCTAAAATACGAAGGCTTAATGCCTACATATTATCTTCTCATCTCTTATGCAAAAGTGAAGCAAATGCATATTTCTATTTTTCCTTTTGTTTTCTCCTCAATGCCCATTCTTGAGAGAAGTTGGCCATGGTAAAAGTTCTCAGAGTCCCCTAAAAGAAACATTGAAGTACCTTAGATCATACCCCGAAACTCTATATTTTATTTTTACCCTGAGCACACCTATGCCACCAGCAGTTAATTTTTCACACTCCTCAATAAGTTTAAAAGATCATGTTTATCCTACCCTTCATAATAATATTTGTTAGTATTGAGCATTTCCTACTTACTTGGGTACGTGGTTTTGCTTGAGGACAAGCAAAAAGATAAGTGTGGGGGTGTGATAAGTGTCCAAATGAGCATGATTTATAGGTGTATTTCATATATAATATTAGCACTTTTCTTGCTCATTTCTCCACTTCGGTTAGTTTTCCTCTAGTTTATGTTTTATTGTTATCTCACAAATTTATTGTTTAAACATGAGGAAAACCAAGCTGGAAGTAAAGTAGACGAAGAGACGAACGCATAGGCGCAAACGGCTCAGAAAACGGAGTCCAAACGAAGAAACTAGAGCCGGTCAAAGTTGGAAGGAAATTAGGTCAACATATATTGCAACCGCATGGTATGGAGGCGGTTTTGGAGGCGGACGTGAGTAAGAACTCGCGCGCGCAAGAAACAATTGCAACCGCCTACAAACGAGGCGGACAAGCAGGCGGACGAGACACACCTCGCACAATGCAACCGCCTACAAACGAGGCGGACAAGCAGGAGGACACCACGCGGACGCGTGTAAAATTCCAGATCTGAGACGCGAGCAGTTTTCTTCTTCGCGCCGTCGTCTCCAACTTGCCTCGCCGACTCTCTGCAACTCGTCCACTGTCTGCTTATCCATCTACTCTGCACGCTCTGTCCCCTGCAATAAATGAGAGCAATCAACTGGCACCTCCTTATCTTCACGCGTGATCCAGCCTTTCTCCTTCCTTCCTCTTCTTCCTTTCTCTATATAAACCCACGCCCTCTGCTCAAATAAATAAATTCCCTTCCTCACAATCCAAAGCAGTAGACGTATCATCCCATCCAGTAAATAAACCATCGCTCACTCCCACGATCCATTCCATCCTCTTATCTCCCACTTCTCCATTTTAGTTTTATTCTTCATTCCACCACGAAGCAGAAACACGATAAGAAGAACAGAAGAAAAGGGAGCTGGAGCAGAAGCGAATCGCAGTCCAGTCTCCGCCGGCAGTCCCCAAATTAATGGCTATTTCTGTTTCCTTTTTATTACTGTTAATGTCTGAGTGATTTTACTCGTATCCTAGGATGGGGTTTGACCTTAAATAATTCAGACTTATTATTAATACCAAGTTTGCTTATAAATATTTGTTTTGTCTCTCTAAATTATTAAATGCTTAACAACTGATCATTTTTATGCATTTACGGTTTCTCTTATTTCAATGATTTTGTAAATCTGAGAATAGACCACAAAGAGGGATAAACGTTAGATATTATTCTCCTTGATTAGCAGATAAAATCCATCGCTGTTATTAAAAGAATTCTTGCTTAATGCTAATTAATGATTTAGACTTCTTCTGATTGCAAGAGTCTACTGAATTAATTAAGAGTTGTCCTTATCTATGATTTAGGAAGGCCACAAGATAAAATTCTTAACAGACAAATAAGAGCAAATTAGGATTATAATTATTGTCTGTACTTAAATAAATACTTATCACCTGTTTCACTTATTAAACTTGTTTTAATTCCTTTCAGCAAATATTGTTAAATGCTTATTCTGACAAAATACTGCATTTATTTGGTAGCTATCAATATATGATTTTGAGATAGTCAAAGTACCACAAAGGAATTAATCTTGGTATTTACACTCCGGATTGAGCAGGAAAATACTAAGGCTATTAATAGGAGTTCGTAACTGACAATTATTAACTCTAATAGGCAATAAATATTTGGGACAGGATTATAAAATTGTTTAAGTAATTTAGGAAATTCCCCCGCTATCCTAGGATACCTTTTTCCATCCATTTACTTTATTTTACTGTATTTATTATTTCTGTACTAATTCTGAAAATCAAGCTTGCCTCCGGCTAAACCCCAATTTACATTTTATGCATTTTTATTTGCCTTTTTGTACATTTGCTAAACTGGATAATTAATTAGATAATTGCGAAGTCTCTGTGGATACGACCTTGTTGTACTACAAAGATTGGGTTCACTGCCCATAATTAGCAAGATAGTTTAACTACTATTTTGCCCAACAAATACCCCAAATTTCTAAACTGTGATTAGGGCCTTACTTAACTGTAAACCTTAGGAAACCCTAATTTCTAAAGATGGAGAAGGTTATAATTAGTCGGAGGTGCTTGGTGAACATTAGGAACCTTAGTTCCCGGAGTATCACCCGGTAAACCTTAGTTTCGCAGGATTCCTGAAATTTCCGAAAATTACTAAATTCCTTAGGAACTGAGAGTGGTTATCAACCCTAGGAAGAGTGTTAGATACTTTTGAGAGTGTTTTGAGGGAATAAACAATCATATCTTTCTTCTTTTAATATAAGACAATCTAGTTACATTTTTTTTCAGTATTTAGTGGTTCTGGGCAAACGAGGCTTCGGAAGAGCTCAGAAGTGACTCGAGGAAATTCCTGAAATTTGATAACCCACACTAGTATTAACATATCTACATATATAGTCTTAATACCCATGAAAAGCTCAAACCAAACATGGCCTAAGGTGGTGGCCAAAAATATCAAGGAAAGGAGAGAAAATATCTCGGTTAGTATTCACCACTATTCACACCTCCTTACTATTTGCAATGATGATCAAGGCAACTTGCCCCCTCCTTATCCATTAAAAGGCGGTTATGTATGGATGGTTAGGATTGGTTTTTGGCACTTGACACAAATCAATGGCTATGGACAATTCTAGAAGTAATGATTATAAGTTAAAGGATAAGGATGAAATTTAGTATAAAAAGGGGGGGTGGAGGTCGGCCATGGTAGGTGAGCAAGGTGGCCATTCTTCTTCATCTACCTTGTTTCTCCTAAGCTAGAAAACACCATTGGAGCTTAGGCAACAATACTCCTCCATTAGAAACACAAGTTTAAGGTAGTAATTAAGCTAAAATAAAGGAAAAAGGCAAGTTTAAGGAGTGGAAGCCAAACTCCAAGGTGGGCGAATTGGTTGGTGGAGATTTTGAGCTCAAGCAACTTATAATCAAGGTAGAATAACATCAAAATGGCTAGGAGAGGACAGGTAACATCTATGCACATCACTTTCACCCTTTAAGCTTATTTTCCTTCTTAAGTCATTCTATTTGGTTACCTACGAATCCTATCTCCTATTTCCTTAAAATTTTTACAGTAAACTAGGGATGAATATTTAGCGATTATACTAGAAAATAAAGTCGAAATAAGGTTGGGAAGTAGGAAAACTCTAAAGAACTTTGAAAATGGAGAAAAATGAGCTTTAAGCTTTAGGAATTGTTTGGATGGGTTTCCGACATGGGTTTGAGCTAAAATTTTGAGGGTAGTCTTGAATAGTAAATATATGGGTATGGTTGAAAAATCAAGTCGAATGGAGAAATTTAAGTTGGTTAGACAAGGTAAAGAAGCTAAAAATGAGAAAATGTGCTTTAAGCCTTTCTGAGTGGTTGAATGGGTTTCCTAATCTATCTTGAGCTGAAATTTGAGGAGATACTTGTGTTGTTGATATTGGATCCTGGTTAAATATTTAGGCCGAGACTCCTTTGGGAATTTATTTAAGTTGGTGAATAGTGATTTTGGTCAAAATGAGTTTTTAAGCTTTCTAAGGTGGTTTCTTGGAAATTATTTGATTCTCTGATTTATTGGAGCTTGAATGGTATATTTATGATGTTATTGAGGTTATTTTACAAGTGGTGAGCTTGATGTGTGAATTACTACTTGTGTAAAGCTTGGTTATGATATCTTACTCATGGTTTGTAAATGTGTTTAAGGATAACCTCTTGTGGTGGTGGTGGAAAGTATTGTGTGATGTTGATATAATGGTTATCCTAAGGCTATGCCTCTTGTGAGAGCCTTTAAGGCCAAGCTGACGTTCCGGCAACAATATAAGCTCCTACTAATGAATTGGAGCTGCCACTATGATCTACTCCTATTGGGCAGAAGTTTTCAATAGGGGGTGTGCACACTTAAGGACATAGGGTGGGTGGTGGTGGTGGTGGACTTCATTTGGAAATATCTTGTTTATGATATTAATTATCTCTTGATAATTCTTGGTACAGGTAAATGGTGTGTGATCTATTCTGATTTGTTATACATTGTTAATATTTGTTGAAAGCAAAGGTTTTAAAGAGAAAATAAGTTTTTACGGGGTTTGGTAGTGTTACTCAATTTTTACTGATTTTATTTGTTTATGTTTTCCTGTGTATATGAACTCTGTGTGCTCAGGGTAACTGGGATGGTCACCTTCTCTGCACTGAGGACGAGTCCACCGATACTTTCTATATTTTCATGTTTGTCACCTATCGTAGAAGTATACAACCTGAGGTCATCGAGATAGTTCTTGAGGAGTGGAACAAGAAGATACATGGTTTTAGGCACCCGGAGAATGGCAGTAGTCAGTCCATCACCTATGAAGTTTCCACTGTTTATGAGTACATGGAAGTAGTCCCATGCTAGTGATGTAATAGTCTTTGATACCCCTTGCTTTTGGTGTAAAATAGGAGTAGGAGCTAACATAGTAGTTGGCTGGAAGGGGTCTTTTGGTACTAAGGTGTAAAGTGACGGGTCGGTTGTGTCACTCTTTTGGTAGGAGAACAACAATGTAAGATAGCTAATGTAGGAGTGGTGGTGGTAATAGCCTTACACTTACTAGTCTTTAGTAAGTGTGGCGGTAACCCCCGGGAACAGTAATAGGGGACCTTTTGTAAAAAGAAGACTGGCGCATGTATAATATAACTAACGTTTACGGTGCTACTTCAGTTATGGTATGTCTTTAAGAAATAAAAAAAAAAGATGACTAAGTAAATGGTGGTGGTAAACCGGGGCGTTACAAGTTCTAACTGAGGACTTGTGTTTTAAAGGTCATAGAATGATCCTTGATTAACTTCATATGAGTTTTATAACTTATATAACTTGTTTAGCTTAAGGTCGGGCTTTAACGCACGTTTTTGACCTTAAGGAGTTTAGGTGCGTTTTAACACCAAAGTGCTTATATACCTTTCTCAGGGTTTAGTAATCCCCTAAATAATACTTATTTATCATTATTTAATTATTTAAAGGTTAGGGGTATTTCACCAAGGGATCTGTTAGATCATGGGTCTTTGACCCTTCTGTATGTGTGTGTATGGTGCTAGAGTCCTGTTGTGTTGTGAAGCTTCTGTTTATAATATGTTCCGGGAACCTCTAACTTCCATTCTACTTTTGAGACGACCTTCTCTTCCTCTGTTTTGGACTTCTAGTTATTATTATTATGTTACACTTTCGCTTTCTGATTTCAATGTTTTGAGCGACCTCATTGATGACGGTTGCTGCCTGCTGAGCTGTGGTTGCTAACCCCTTTCCACATTAACAATATTTGTAGATTAATGAGTTGTTGGTGATTCTGAGCTCGGAGTTTAGTTTACTTCTTTATGCTTTGTTAAGAATTGAACATGCCATCTTACTTCAAGTTGTATTTGACTAGACATTGATATTTGTAGCCTTCGGGTGTTAGTATATTTTGGTATTTACTTTTGATCCGGGTCTTGTGAACGTTTGGTATTTATACGATTGGTTACTCTTTGGGTTTATGAGCAATTTGAGTTAGAGCCTTACGTATCTTAGGTAATATAGTGTGCGGCGTGTAACGGCCTTAGAACTAGCCCGTGTTTAGGGTCGTTACTTCCCTTCCACCGACTTCCACCACTCTTTGGACTCAGCCTGAAACATGAATGTGGCTTCAGCTTCAGGAACTCCTGAAGCGCCTTCACATTCGTGCCTTCACTAGTGAAAGCTCCAATCGCTGGCATTGCATCAGTACCCATGATCTGCAGTATCTGGGTGACCACCTGCTATACGATGTTGGCGATGTCTCCCTATGGAGGCTCGCCCTGAGGAATGGCTCTATGTGGCGGCATACTGAGAATACAAACATCAACTAGTTAGAAACCATCAAACACTCTGAATAACTGACAGAACAAAATTCTAGACATGCAGACACACCCACAACACCAAAGAAAGCCAAACCTGACTCTGATACCACTGAATGTAACGACCTCAAAACCGGATTAGTTCTAAGGTCATTACACGCCGCTCACTATACTAGTTAAGATACGCAAGGCTCTAACTCACAATGCTTAGAAATCTGAAAGGAAATATCATATTTATTACTTAAATCAAATCGAATACAAGAGTCTGAAATACCAACGTAAGTACACAAACAACTGATGCCCGAAGGCTACAAAATACTGAGATAATCCAAAGTCAAATACAAACTAAAAGATAAAGATATCCAAACTCTGAAGCAAATACATAAGTAAATATGAGTAAATAAAACTAAATCCCAAGCTCGAACTCCACCAACATCTGATTAATCTACAATGTTAATATTATGCGGAAAGGGGTGAGCAACCACAGCTTAGCAGGCAACAGCCGTCATCAATGAGGTTGCTCAAAACATTGGAAACAGAGGGCAGAAGCGAGCTAGAACATATATATATATTTCATAAACAGAAGAGCGGAGAAGAGTTTCATCAAATAGATTCTCAAGGTTCCCAAATCAGAAGCGAGACACTAGTACCAAGCACACACATATACAGGAAGGATCGAAGACCCATGGATCTAAAAGATCCCTCGACAATGTAGAAAAGGTCTGAAGACCAAAGCGCTAGTCGACCCCTAGAACTGAAAAGGGAATGACCCACACACATAACATAAATGACGTCTACGTAGCATGCCACGGGATAGCTCGACCCAGACATCCATGACTCAGGAGCAAAATAGCTAGGTCCCAAAACAAAGTTTCACACTTCCAAAACTTATATGCGTGTAAATACGCCCAAAACATAGATAAATAGCTTATTTCGCTTAAGGGGAGTATAACCCTGTAAATAGAATTCAAAACGGAGCTCAAACAAGCAACTTGGATGAAAACAGTAGTCTGCCTGAACATGCGTCCGAACTTGCATGTTCGAACATAGGCCGAGACTTCAAATACGCATAAACAGTGATGTTCGAACATGCGTCCGAACATACATGTTCGGACACATGCCGAACTAAAATCAGAAAGAGGTCACAAGGAGTGTCCGAACATATGGACATATAAGTAAAATATTCCTATCAGGACATGTTCAACCAAACGTGATACAACGAGATGCTGAGGAAGATACGTTTCGGTGGAGATGGCCCAGCACATCGGATGAATGGATGAGCACTGAAATGGGGACAATGATCGCGACACTATACACTTCTATAGTGGTGTTCTACTCTGTTGTATTTGGGAATGCCGGAAGTAGTACATACCTCCCTATCGAAGATCATAATAACCATTATCGTCCAAGAGGAGAGATCCACATTGGAGTGTACAGACATGGACATTTTGTTAGGTTTTGTATGGTTCAAGATTCTTCACTACCCCTTGTCTACCCACAATGATTTTATTACAGAAATCCAAACATGGTTAGTACTTGGATTTACACATTACAATCTAGGTTAGAAAGGTGGGCAGAACTGCTGTAATAATTTTGACTCAAATGTCGTCTTGTAATATGTTAAATAACTTAGTTGTGAGCCAAGATGCTCAATAAATGATTGTTAAAGCTATTTGAGATGCCGATTTTCACTTTTTTAATGAAAAAGGCCACCCTAACACATTCTAATGTCTTCTGGATAGTTTGATGAAAAAAAAATTGTATTGTAGTTAGTAAAAGTAAATGATTGTTAAGCTGTTTGAGATGTCGATTTTCATTTTTTCTTTCAAGAAAAAATGACATCCCAACACATTTCAACGTATTCTAGATAGTTTGATGATAAAAAATTATACTGTAATTAGTAAATATCACCATTCATAAAATATAATTTTTTTTATTTAAATCACTATAGGATAATAAAAAAAGTTACACTGATACTTTGTTTACACAATTATAATAATTTAAAATAATTTTATACTGTAATAATTTTATACTGACCGGCCCTCCGCCAACGGCTCATCGCTCCCGGTTCAGTCACCTTTTCATCTCTCTCTTGAGTCTCGAGACACATAAAGAAAAAGGAAACGAAAACTAGTCTCTATTTCCAGAATTGCCCTCTGGTGGTCTCTGTCTCCTTGTTCATCCTTCCCCTTTCTCTTTTCTCCTTCCGTTTGTCCCCAACACGCACTACCGCCACCATGTCGTCATCCTGCCGCGGCGGACAGCAGCGGAAGGAAAATGCGAAAGAGAAGAAGGGGCAAAAACGGAAATTGGACCAGCAGCTGGAAGACCCCGTAAACGCCACAGATGCCCCGCCATCTACCAGCGGCCGGCGAGCTGTGCTTTCTCAGGTGAATGCGCAGGTGAAGGTCCTTAACTCCTTGTATTCGTGGAGCGAAACCGGACGAACCGCAGCTAAGAAAGCCGTCCATGTGCTTGCCGACCTCGCTAAGAACGGTGACGAATTAAACTCTTTGCTAGAATTCCTGGATCCTCCTTTTTTGTGTGGAAAAAATCCGGTTGATATTTTCCCACCATTTTTTTTAATTACTAAACATGTAGGAGTTTGGAATTTTTTTTGCCAGAGGATGTTGTGAGCATCATCGTTGATGGCGGTGCCGTGCAGGCGCTGGTAAAGCATCTCCAGGCGCCCGCCAGGAGCGCTGATGATCAGACTCCGAAGCCCTTCGGGCACGAGGTTGAGAAAGGCAGTGCTTTTGCTCTCGGTCTTCTCGCCGTTAAGGTCAGTTTTCCTCCTTTCCTGTTTGTTTTTCCTCCATTTCTCTCTTTCGCTGTTAATTGGTTGAATTGAATAAAATCTCGAGAAACGCCGGTTATTAATTACAGTTGTGTATATATGTATATTCAATACTTTATTTTAGGAACTTGTCATTGCTAGAGCCGTTTGAGTGTAATAAAACCTCCGTTGATGTTCTTAATCAAGAAGTTCAGGGACTAATTTGCGTAATTGTCGAGACTAAGCATTGGCAATTTCGAAGTCATTAAGATGATTGTGAACCTCGCAATAAAGATTTTATGAGTTTATTCTTATGATACTTGTGTAGTTTAATTTTGACCCTATCATTCTGAAGAGGATCCCGCTGCATTTAGGAAAAAGAAGATGACAAAAGCAGATGTGGGTACCACGAGCTTTTGTGTTTGTATATAATCAAATCCTAATTGTGCTAAGATGCCACAATAATAATATGGTGTTTTGAATATACGTATTTGCCTTTCACTTGGAAAATCGTTTGATCAATATCCTTGATCTCCAGTTGGCCTGTTTTATTGGTCAAACAAAATTGACTGCTCATTGGTGGAAGCCTTGGCAGTGGTTGAAAGGCTTTCAGATCAAGGCTAGCTAAGCAGAACTTCCTTGAAGTCTCTCGAGTTGATTATGTCACAAATTTAGTTAGGTCACTGAATTAACACGTGGAGTTGAACAAATATATTTGCTCCAGGGTGTGGTACATATAAATAAAAATTCAATAATTGCAACCAGATTAATAGATATTACTAGGGCCTGTTCTTTGTTGACAATAGTGCTAAGCTGATAGAACCTACGGGCAAAGGACAGTTTGGGGATGATGGGACCAAAAAGAGGGAACCTCCATCTGGCTAGAATATTCACTGGAAGTGGGAGCATTATCTTTTTCACCGTTATGCTATTTGTTAGCCTTATCTTTATTACTTGTCTAGACTAGAAAAGGGGCATCTGAATACTTACCTCTTTGGCCATGCTGTGGATAGGCGGGCTTGCCCGAATAGGCTCTCTCGGGAGCTTTCTACTCTTTTACTTTATCCCTCTTTAGCAATTATGGCACTAAGTTGTAAGGTTCCCTGTCAAGTTTCCCTTTAATTTACAAGTGAGCTGCA
This sequence comes from Limonium bicolor, assembly GCA_023374045.1. Classification (NCBI taxonomy): domain Eukaryota; kingdom Viridiplantae; phylum Streptophyta; class Magnoliopsida; order Caryophyllales; family Plumbaginaceae; genus Limonium; species Limonium bicolor. The sequence goes on from CM041783.1 coordinate 113,682,391, forward strand.
CTATTATCGTTTCTTTGTGTGCTGGTGGGTTTAGTTCCATCAATTTGGTATCAGAGCCGTAAGTTTCTTGGGAATGGGGGAGATTGATAAAGAAATCTTAGCAATCTTGAAAAAGATGACGAAAAGGGTGGAGGAGCTGAGGGAGCGGACGAGTCGGTGGAGATGTGACCCAACCCACACATACAACACACCTTTACCAGCACCAAAACCCGGAAGCAGGATGACTGATAGTATCGGCACCACACGGAGGTGGTCGACCCACACCCTGGAGGAATCCTCCACGCCAGGTTGGAAAGAGGTTGTCAACCCTCTGATTATACCTCTCGTAGAGGGTGCAACATCAAGATTGAAGTTTATCTCATTGGAGGGGCAGTTGGAAAAGGATGAGGTCAAGGAACCTAAGCAGATCCGGGAAATGACAAAAACCACCATTACAAAGGTGGAGAAGATAGTCATCCACGAATCATGGATGGAACCGATAATGGCCAAAGTGGTTCAAGCACTTAGGAAGAGACGAAGAAATAAGAGAAGACAGAGAAGACAAAAAAAAGAGAAGGCGAAACAAAGTATGAAGGTAGAGCACTATGAGAGGTATGTTAAACACTCTTGTTTAGATAAGGAAAAGATAGGATTAGAGAAGATTAGGAGGCAAGAGAAGATCAAACGGAAGAAGAGGAAGAAAAGGAAATGGATAAAAGAAAAGAAAAGAAAAGGAAAGAGAAAAATAGAATGGGCTTTAGTAACATGGTCGGCGGTCAAAAATTGAGGGAGGTAGGAAAGGTCCCAATCAGTTTGATACCCTTCCTCTATACTCATAAGTATACACCATTAATACACGTGGTAGAGAGCTGGAGCGGGAAGGAGAAGGCGACGGTCGGGGTGGATAAAGAACGGAGAAGGACATCGCCCGAAATGCTGGATTCGGGAAGTCAGGCCATGAACTCATTATCGACGCTTGAAACTGGATGCCGGCCATCACTCAAACAGGGCAGTAAGAGGCGGAGCAGTCGAACGGAACTCAAAGGCATGAGGGGCGAAACGAGGCCCCAGTCAGAGAGCGAAGCAACCCCAAAAGAATCGAAGGAAAACGGCCGGTAAAACCGCTGGTGTCGCCGAAAAGATCAGAAGCAAAACAACAATGGTAGAAGGATGACTTAGTTAGCCTTCACAAACGCGAGAAGATTTCCACCACTATGGCATCAAATGAGGAACAAGAATTAAAAAAATAAATTATTCAAGCAACGAACCAGAGGGATGGGGAATGTCGAGAGCACCGGCAATTTTGTCTAGATTGGCTGTATCGTTTGAAGGTTTTTGTGGAACTAGTGGGTCACCCAGGATTTCAACAAGAATTGTACGAGACTGGTTGTGTGATATGGTACCCAAAATATTCTTCACGGGCTCGTCAAGGACAGCCTAAAAGATTATCTTTGGACTCGTATTATAGATCCAGAACACCACTTTACAACTGGAACCTCAGGAGAATCGACAACTCACACGGGATCAGATTCAGAGAAAGGATTTAATTCTGAACCACTTTCTGGAGAGCTGCGGGAACGATGTATGGGGATGGCCGACAGGATGTGGAAGACAGGGTGTGTAGGACACGTAACGATGCTTTTAGGGCTCTCTTCCTTTCAAGGAGAGACACGAGTGGGCACGAGCTGTAGCCAAATAAGTTGGGCTAATTATGGATATCAGTACCCCGACCGACGAGTTAGCACCGAAGGCATTGTTAAAAAGGGGAATCTCGAACATGTGGACAGCAGAATATTATACTCATACTCACGGACTCTCAAGTTTTCAAGTTCTTGCAAGTGCAGCTGGGTCAAGCAAGGGGTGGAAAGGCGGACATCCAAAGAGCCGCAATTGCTGCAATCAATAACCCCTGCACCACCTTGAGGACAAGGTGGTTGTTTATCGGGGAGGGAAGGATGAAGAAAGACACCTCAGGTTTAGCTTTACAATGATACGACCAGACGAGAGTTGTTGGGCTTCGACACCAGAAGAGACCAAATCACCAAAAAATAAATAAATTTATGCACCACCTTGACAGGGGAGGAATGATAGAACCTACGGGCAAAGGACAGTTTGGGGATGATGGGACCAAAAAGAGGGAACCTCCAGCTGGCTAAAATATTCACTGGAAGTGGGAGCATTATCTTTTTCACCATTATGCTATTTGGTAGCCTTCTCTTTATTACTTGTCCTTTTCTTCGTTTAGCTTAGTATAAATAGAGAATAGTCTAGACTAGAAAAGGGGCATCTGAATACTTACCTCTTTGGCCACACTGTGGATAGGCGGGCTTGCCTGAATAGGCTCTCTCGGGAGATTTCTACTCTTTTACTTTATCCCTCTTTAGCAATTATGGCACTAAGTTGTAAGGTTCCCTTTCAAGTTTCCCTTTAATTTACAAGTGAGCTACACTATTATTGTTTCTTTGTGTGCTGGTGGGTTTAGTTCCATCATAAGCTCAATGCAAACGCAGCATTTTTCGCGTTTGAATAAAGCTGGAGTGTGAGATAAGAGATGGGCTCCACTAAGAGAAATCAAATAAAAACATGACATGTGTCATTTAGAGTTAGCTTAATCTAAACCAAAATATAATGGTCCTTAAAGAACCGGGCCTGAAAAGGGGAGAACAGGCGCAACCGACATTCAGGAAGGTTTGCATTGATTCAGCCATTTGGGCTCCTTGGCACTATTACTCAAGTAGTGAAGCTTCACTACCTTCTACGTAATTGACTCCATTGTTGGTTTGTTACCAATTATAACTCCTCTATATCTTTTTCTTTTGATGCTTTCCATCACCTCTTTCCCCTGCTTTTTTTCAAACAGATAACTACTGTTTCCATGTTACTATTTGAGCTGTTACATTAAGATAACTTTGCTTTTGAATGGATGAAGTTATGTTTATTGGTTTCTGGAAATGTTGAGTTGCTGGAATTACAGGTTAAAACTTTACCTACACTTTAGAGTGACGATGAAAGTGGGAGTTTGTCTTTGGTCAGTAAGTACTATCACTGCTGAGGTTGAGTGCCCCTGTAAACACTTGCTGCTTCTTGTTTCTGCACAATACCCCTTTTCCTTCTTCGCACCTTAGATCAATGATGAAACAGTTGCCAGGTTTCTTGATGATCTGGGGGTTGTCCTTCATCACTGAGTGCTATCACTTCAAAGGTTGAATGATCCTGTAAACTGTCATTGCCTCTTCTTTTGCTACTTTATGTGTCTGATTTTCTTTCTTCTGCACCCTAGAGTAACGATGAAACAGTTGCCAGGCTTCTTGATGATTTGTGGGGTGTCTTTCATCACTAAGTAGTAAGTACTATCACTGCAGAGGTTTAATGGCCCTGTAAATGGTTGCTGCTTCTTCTTGTGCTCCTTCCTATGTCTGATCAATTCCTTTTCCTTCTTCCATACAGAGTGGAGCCTGCTAGCTTCCGTTAACCTATTTATAGCCTTGAAAACAATCTATGATTGTTAACTCATCTTTTCCTCAATTTTGTTGCAGCCAGAGTATCAGATACTCATTGTTGATGCTGGTGCATTGCCCCATCTCGTGGGTTTGTTAAAGAGACACAAGGCTGGTTGCAGCTCTCGGGCTGTTAGCAGTGTCCTGCGGAGGGCCGCTGATGCAATAACGAACCTTGCACATGAGAACAGTTACATTAAAACCCGAGTCAGGTGAATATCTTAGTTTTTGGCGCATCAGATGCTAAATGAAGCTTTTCTGCAATATTCATCTTGGTTCACGGACTTTGTGTTCAGGGCTGAAGGTGGTATTCCTCCCCTTGTAGAATTGCTTGAATACAATGATATAAAGGTACAAAGAGCAGCTGCTGGGACATTAAGAACCTTGGCCTTTAAGAATGATGAAAACAAGAATCAGGTTGGTTATGTATTGTCTTTTTATTACTTTACCTTATCTGTTTTGTTTTTCTATGCTTAACCTATATGACTTTGGTGAATCATTTGGTTTGTTTGTAACTCTGCAGATTGTTGAGTGCAATGCTCTACCAACTTTGATTTTGATGCTTCGATCCGAAGATGCTGCTGTACACTATGAAGCAGTAAGCATTCTCCTGGGAGCTCCCATTCTTTTGTCTACATTGTTTATGTCTTCATGGTGGATATATGCTCAAAATCATGTCCCTCTAGCTTCTGTTCTCATTGATGACCAATTAACAGGTTGGTGTCATTGGAAACTTGGTGCATTCATCACCAAATATAAAGAAAGAAGTACTTCTTGCCGGGGCGCTGCAACCTGTTATTGGACTGCTTAGGTAAGGTGTAACGGTTGCATGTTAATCTTTCATGCCATTTAGTTAATCTAGTCCCAGATTCTTTTAAGTTACTGTTAAACTTGATTATGCTTTGCTACTACAGTTCATGTTGCTCAGAGAGTCAGAGGGAGGCTGCCCTGCTACTTGGACAGTTTGCTGCTACAGATTCCGATTGCAAGGTGTTCTTTACTACTTTGTTCAAGAAAGCCTCTTTCTTTAAGCTCATAATTAAATACTCCCTCTATCCTGAATTGACCGTCCTGTTTGCTTTATGGCATGTTTTTCCACTTCAATATTAAGCATATAAGATGAAATAATTTTATAAAACTAAATTTTGTAATATATAGTTTATCATGTAAGGAATCATTAGCAAAACTTAAATTTTTAAAATTATTTTATTTTATATGTTAAATATTGAAGTCAAACGACATGTCCAAAACAAGACGGTCAATTCAGGACGGAGGGAGTATGTTCTCAAGAACGTAATCATTTGAATGAATAGTGTCTTATATTGTAGATTTGGTAAAGAATTTGGTGAGTGATAAATTTTCAACACTTCTTTGTATGTTGGCCTGCTATGTAGTGACCCATTGGATGTAGATGCTTGCTCATGAATGCTAGTGTTGCAATCTAGCTTTAGCAAATATCTAGTTTTGTGCTTCGATCAAGTAGTTCTAGCGTAGCGGGAGTCATTTACTAGAAAAGTTTATAGGGTAATGATGCCATGTTACTTCCTCCTAATCTCAATTCGCGTTATTAATGTGAGCTTGCTGTTGTTATTCAGTTACCACCCCTACATTAATCTCTCTAATCTTATAGATTGCTCTCTTTCTAGATCCATATTGTTCAAAGAGGTGCAGTTCCTCCTTTGATTGCAATGCTTCAATCCTCAGACTTGCAGCTGAAGGAAATGTCAGCCTTTGCTTTGGGAAGATTAGCGCAGGTCTTTATTAGTTAATTTACTCCTTTGAACATTAATGATATGAATGGTGGTGTTGTGGCATTGTGTTTTCAGTGTGCTTGCATAAAGGCATATCATGTGGATACTTGCTTCCTGGGTAGTAGGCTTTATCATGAAGGCGGTCATTAAAGTGACTTCTTATTTTAGGAACCACACAATCAAGCAGGAATTGCTCAAAGCGGTGGTTTATTCCCATTATTGAAACTTCTAGATTCAAAGAATGGTTCGCTTCAGCATAATGCTGCTTTTGCTCTGTACGGTCTGGCAGATAATGAGGTACCAGTTCTACAGAGTAGATGCCCATTTGTAGACAACTGTTCAATGGTTGACTGAGTTTAAGTTGACCTTGCAGGACAATGTTTCTGAATTTATCAAGATGGGGGGTGTTCAGAAGCTGGAAGAGGGAGAATTTATCTGCCAGGTTTGGACATTTTTTCTTCCTCGACTCTTTGTTATAAAGCTTTATTATATGGCGGTTAAAAGACATGCAAAGCTTCTTATATGGTTAAGTCCTGTACTTTTGTGTGCCTTTGAAATGGGCTGAAATTTTATTTTGATACTCTATTATATATGAGCTTTCAGGCTACAAAAGATTGTGTGGCCAAAACATTGAGAAGATTAGAAGAGAAGATCCATGGTCGGGTGAGTACTTTGATATATATGCCCTCCAATTTCAGGTCCTGTCCACATTTGTGTTTCTAGTTTACACCACCATGGTGCTATATCCGCTCCAGGTTTTGAGCCACTTATTGTATCTAATGCGAGTTGGAGAGAGGTCCATCCAAAGACGAGTTGTTACAGCTCTTGCTCACCTCTGTTCTCCAGATGACCAGAAACTGATTTTTCTCGACAATGATGGCATGTCGCGTAACTCTCTTTAGTTTTGGCGTATCCTCTGGATTCTGCTTAGTTGAACATGTGTTTTGCTGATATTTGTAGGGCTTTTAGATCTAAATTGAGCACATTGTTCGTTCCAGTTAAAAAAAAAGAGCATATTATTTGTTGTCCTTCACAGGCATAAACTTGCTCCTCGGACTTCTTGGTTCAAGATGTGTTAAGGATCAACTTGATGTTGCTATGGCCTTGTATAAGGTGGCCAGCAAAGCCATGAATCTTTCCCCCATGGATGCTGCTCCTCCTTCTCCAATATCTCAGGTGAAACAATTAATGTCAAACAAGTAGATATTAAACCAACTGTATTTATTTTATTTTAATGGAAATTATGAATGCATAATTACTTTGCAGGTATACTTGGGGGCGCAGTATGTGAACAGTGCGATATTATCTGATGTTACTTTTCTAGTAGAAGGTTGACAAATCTTTTTAAATCCAGTAGCTCCTTTTGCTCTGGAGAAAGAAGTAAAATCCTTAGGCTTTCTTTTGGTAATTGAAATAGTCCTTGTATCTCAGGAGAAAGATTCTATGCTCATCGAATATGTCTTCTTGCTTCATCTGATGCATTCCGTGCAATGTTCGATGGTGGCTACCGGGAAAAGGAGGCAAGGGACATTGAGATTCCCAATATTAGATGGGAGGTCTTTGAGTTGATGATGAGGTTCTATTCTACATTAATATTTTGTACTGTGTAGAATTCTCTAATAATTATCTAGTAGTTAGCATGACCTTGTTCTTCGTCTCAGATTCATTTATACTGGTACGGTGGATATTCATGTGGATATTGCAAAAGATCTTCTGAGAGCTGCTGATCAGTATCTATTGGAAGGGCTTAAACGTCTTTGTGAATATACCCTAAGCCAGGTTAACTAAGAGGCTCATTTTTCATTTTTTCTGATTTACCTTGAGTACCATCTTTGACATTAGAGGCAGATGCCATATTCTTGTTCTTTTTTTCTGTGAAGGACATATCATTGGACACTGTTGCTAGCATGTATGAGCTCTCTGAAGCCTATCATGCTGTTTCTCTAAGGCATAACTGCATCCTTTTCGTTTTGGAGCAGTATGACAAACTGAAGACAAAACCTGGGTATGTGTTATTTTATCTTTTGGATCTTTTTAGCTTTTCCTCAGTGCCTTCTCTTGCTTCGGGAGACTACGTATAACCTCTCTCTGGTTGTGGTGGAGTTCTTTCTACTCCCCCCTTTTTGAATTATTAATTTCATCTGTGCTCATAGGTTTAAATCATAGGTTTGAATGGGAAAGAACCACCAGAAACATTAAAGTTCTTGTTGGATTGTTTACCATCTTGCTATATCTAGCAGCCAGCTTATGCTGAACGCGGAAATTCTTCGTGCTAGTAGACATGGTATTTGTACGTATGTATGCCTGTTAATGAAGATTATTCTCTAGGAAATATGCATTATATTGTAGTGGAACTGTCTTATGTTTAGAGCTGATCAACACCGACCCGGTCGTGAAATGAAGCCTGAAAAGGCCGTCTGAAAATTTCCGGACGGGGCTTGGACAACAAATCAGGCCTGAATGAAAAACCGAGCCGGGCTTGGGTAACATTTTTGGTCTGCAACTAAGCCCGACCGGCCCGGTTTATTATTATTATTATAATAATAATTATTATTATTATCATATATATGTATATTTTTATAAATATAATATAATACTCCCTGTTCTTAATATATTATTTTTGGGCTCTTTCACTATTTTGAAAATATCAGATGTTCTAGCTTTTTTTGTCATCCACTTTCAAATTCTATTCATCTTTTATTTCACAATTCTACTTTTCAAATTATTTCAATTCCCAATGCAAAAAGTAAGGATGAAATAATCTAATTTTTTCCTCCTTAATTCTTGTGCGTAGACCTAGAAAATAAGTATTAGAACAAGTGGGAGTATATATTTAATTTAATTTTATATAATAACTTTTACTATTTATTTACATTATATATAATATCTATTAATATTACATACAATATATATTCTTATTATATTTAATATAGAGTAATATTATATATAATCTATATATTTTTTTAAAAATTAATAATAATAAAAAATTTTTAAAACTGGGCCGGACAATGGCGAAGATTAAAATAAATCCGGGTCTAGTCCGGTCTGAAAAATATAAAAATGGGCTTGGACAAAAATATAGGCCCGTTTGGGTCTAAAATTCATTGTCGGCCCGGTTTGAACCCGGCCCGACCGCCCGTTTGATCAGCTCGCTAAGATAGATGGAAAGTTTGCTCGAGTGTGGTCCCTTTGGGTCTGTACTGCGCATAAGACCGCTCTCCGCATTTGTATAGAGTGTCTAGTTGAATATAGATATCATATTCAAACCTGGTTTTCTTCCTTTACTTAGATTTGATCTTGTTCTCTGGTCAAATCATTGCAGGCACTACGATCTGATAGAGCGCATGGTGCCAGAAATACGTAACTACTTTGTTAAAGTACTCAATAAGCCTAGTCCACTTAGTCTGAGGCTATAGAGGCAAGTAATGGCTGTTTGTGTTCCAATGTCAGTGAGGTCATCTTTGAACCCTTCATTCTGTGTGTTCTAAATATAGTGCATCCTCAAGCCCCCTCAATCATGCCCAAAATTCGTCAATGGAAGCCATGGTGAAGTTGAGAATAGAACGCAGGCTGATTTCCCCTTTGATTACTTGGGCTGAAGCTTAGCATTTAGGCAGGCTGAAGCAGCTTTCACAGGTGCATGGTCGTGAGACTAGTTCTAACTACCTGATGTTACAGTGCTAGTAGTGTCTGCGTCTTCAGGCTGGTAACTAGAAGGACCATTAATTGCATAGAATATTCCGAGTCATCTTAAGACATTATGGATGGTCTTCACCATTAGTTGTAGAATTTTTCGTTCCGATAAAAATGGAACACCCTGAACCTGGTTCAAACGCCATCGTGGATACGTGTTCTGAACGGCGCGACTGTGTGAATGTATTATCTTGTGACGAGCGATGTAAGGCAAGGTTTTTAATAAATGTAGGGTCTTCTTTCATATGTGTGCATGAAACAAAGGGCAAATGTTGTGATATTTTTGCTTTATGTGGCTTTTGTGGCCGTGGTGGCAACAAGATGCAACTTAGGGCTGGAATTGAACTGAAAGTAGGTTGAATTGATCTTGTACTTTTACTAACTGTATTTGTTTCTTTAGTTAACTTAATTGTGAAATTAATCGATTTCAGAAACGATTTTCTATTTTTAAGATTTGTTTACTTTCATTTAATTATGGTTACTTGATTATGTAAAACAATATAATCAATTGTATATTTTATCTTATATAATTGTTAATGTTTTTTTATGAGTATATAATCGTTAATGTTAACTATTGGATGAATGCATATTTATTTTCTTTTTCTATAAATTTGATTAATTATTTATAGTTTAAGTGGATGATCATTGTTGTAAGTCTATGGATCTCATCAAATTAAGAAATATTTGGTTATAACATGAATTGAGAAAATTGAATTAAACGTTAACCAATTAAAACAGTATAGTTGTTGAATTAAATATCAAAAATTAAACTAAATGGTTAATTTATATCGGTTTAATGGATTGATAATGGAATTTTTGAAAACTAAAGATTAGATTAACCAAATAAGACATTATTTAACCTACTAGTAGTGACATTATTGGTCATTTTTGGGCATCTGTTGCTGATGGGGTAGTAGTGTTATTGTTGGTTATATTAGTTATTTTGACAAATACAAGTAATATTGGTTGTATTAGTAGCAACTCTATCGGCTTTCCACGACCCTCTTGACATTTTTGGTACGAGTTTTCATTTCCTTCAGTCTGTTGTCACATTCGTCGTTGGAGGCACGCTTAAGATCCACCTGGGCTTCACACAGTTTCTCCCGGAGATGCACAGCTCTCTTGGTCCCTTGACTCGAAACTTCTCCCGAACGCTATCATCTACAAAACAAATGACCAGGGTCAAAACAACCCCATCGGGTAAAATTACATTGGAAATGTCATATATAGATTGAAGGTCATCTATACCCAAGCCGATTAAAATTGTATTGACCCATACCCGATCTAAAAATAATCGGGTTATAAATTTTCAACCCATATAAAATCATTGAATCCAAACCTGACCCGTTTAACCCGTTTAAATATAAATACTTTTGTTTTTCTGTAGAATGATCAATCGTCTATAAAAGTGTGCACATGATAGTCATTTATTTTGAATCATTGTGTACCGCTTTTTCAAATGTCAACATTTTGTTAAATGAGTCATTACTCTCAACGTATAGCCGTTATTTGTGCGGATAAAATAGTGTGAACGGAGAGTTTACTTGACTAATGATTGACATAGTATTTAAGTTTTTAAACAAAGAGTGAACGGTGGATATTGATGGCCTAGAGAATTTATTTGGATTTATAAAATAATTATTTGTGTTGGCCTAAAGAAGTGATACTATTTTTGTTTGCTATTATACTAATGGTTATAGAATTAATACATATTCAAGTAAAATATATACATATTTATTTATCATTTTTTAAATTAAATTAGGTTAATGGGTCAGGTTGAATTTGGATTAGAACTTTTAATCCATTCCCAACCCATATATTTAATAGGTAACCCATACCCGACCCAAAAATTAAATGGGTCAATAATCTTAACCTATACCCGTTATTTATGGGTTGGGTTTGGGGTCAGGTTATCGGGTTGAGTAAAAATTGCCACACATAATATATATTAGCATGTACTTACGTGCGTCACAGAATGCTTGAAGCCGTCCAGCACATAGTAGGTTGGAAACTTCTTTAGCAAAGTTCGATCCGTAGAGATCAGGGACCCGCCGGTCAGAATCTCTTCATAGCGCAACTAGTCCCGAAGGGTGATGCCAGTCCCATGGAGCACCTAGAATTCTTGACACTCTGTTTCCACAGCGACTCCCAAATCACACGAGCAGCCTCCGGTTCATTTCCTGTCTCTGTTATGCCCTCAAAAGACTCATCCTCTTCTTCCTCAATATCATCACTATCGTCGGACCACGCCCTGACAACCTCGCCGTCTCCAAATCACTCGTTGTCGCGACCTCGTCTTCATAAGGCTCACCCCTGATCTCCCGCACTTGCTTCAATGACAGCTCCACTGCCCCGGTCTTGACCGTTGAGTTATCGTCCATTGACGCATCCTGTTACGCCTCGTATACATCAACGACTACCTTCTTCTTCCCTTCCTCTCAAGAATATTAATCTTGGGCCTCGCCACCTGACTCTCTCGGATCACAAGGCTAGCCTCTGAAGCTGTAATGCCATAAAATTCCTACATCTTTCTTATCATATCAAACATGTACAAGTCATAATAACGGAAGCATTTAAACTAGCGAGCGCTACCACCACAGTCACGACCTCTATGAATGCTAAAGTTTAATATGTACAAAACCAAATTAATAATACAACATTCTAGGTTTAGAGTTCTTAATACAAAAACACACATGTAGTCAATGTGGAAGTCTCTAAACCCCTTCTTGCCCAGACTCAAGTGCATCTTCATGCTTATGAAGAGACTCCATCAACTCTAGAACTTGTGGTCATTTGCAAGCAACACAAAGAAGGGACCACATGGCACAATGCTAGAAAATCAACAAAATGTTGAGTAACTCAAGCTACTATCAAAAGATATCGTATTAAAATAAACTTCATATATATGTATCCATGCTTAAATCATTCAGTGGTCTAAATAACAACAATAAGGCATTTATATATGCATAAATAAAATATCAACCAATAGAGCATCCAGATATCCACATTCATCCAGTTTAATATTAAGCAATTCATTTGTTTTCTTAACCATTATCCTTCCATTTCCATCCAAACCAAGTCTAGGGATAAACCCTGATCCTGTATGGGCGATCCAACCCAGTCTAGGGATAAAACCCTGATCATATAGGTGATCGAACCTTTTCCAACTGCACTTTAGACTCTAAAAGATGTGCACACCCCTATAGTACCTTTAAATTATAGAGTAGGAAACCATGAAGTGTCCCACGGAACCCACGACAAACCATGCGCTGAAATAAAGTATAATAAGACAACAATTGCTAAAGTTCCAATATGACCATATCATTTCCACTTCCAAACTCATTCTTATCTTCCATGTTCATCTTATCACTTAACAGATTAATCATGCGAAGATTATACAACTTGCTTAGGTGTGGCTGTCCTTCATCCATTCACGTCACCAGTGAGGTGTTGCCACCTTCTACTTGCTTGATTAGGTGTACGACTTCTATTGGTTTAGGTGTTTTCCAATCCTAACTTGGCACCTTGTGCTTAAGATGTTCTACTAGCTTGCTAACTTGCCACCTCATGCTTAAGACATCCTACTTGCTTGGTGAGTCACCTACTTGCTTGCTAAGTCACCTACTTGTGTGCTTACTACACTTATTAGTTGCTGCATCACCTACTAGCTTGGTTGTCACAATACTATTTGAGCATTCTAGCCAACTACTTCCAAAAGAGTACTTTAAGGTTATTTCTATAACCTAATGGGTATTTATTGTAATATTAGGGTTTAAAGATGCTTTATAACTCATTAAGACTTAAGTAGCAAGATAAACCATTCCTTAGAAACTTGGGGTATTTCATTCACTCCCCCTAAAGAAAAGCTTCGACCCCGAAGCCCCAACTATTCTCAAAATGTAACAACCCCAAACACAACCTCGTTCTAAGGCCGTTACACGCCACACACTATACTACTTAAGATACGCAATACTCTAATCCATATTGCTTAGAAATCCAAAGGACATCTAATAATATTAAATATTCCAAACGTTTACAAGTGTTTAACATATAACCGTAAATACAAACGACTCGTCGCCTGAAGGCTACATACAAAGCACTGAAATATTCTTATTCAAATACATCCCAAAGTAAAGGTGTCCAAAACCCAATTCAAATGCACAAAATAATAAAGTAAACTTTAACAAGCTCCAAGCTCAATGACCATCAGCACCTGATCAATCTGCAATAATAATATTTGGGGAAAGGGGCGAGCAACCACAAGCTCAACAGGCAACAACCGTCATCAATGAGGTTGCTCAAAACAATTGAAAATAGGAAGTGGAAGCATAACCAGAGTAATGATAATAAGAGATCCAAAACAGATAGTGTAACACCCCATCCGTTAATTCCTTTAACCACAGTCTAATGTCACGGTCACTTAATTAATCGCAGCGGAAAACTCTTAACTACCGAGGGTGATACAATACCGATAACCACCCATATGGTTACCGGGTCTAAACTACTACAACTTACAGTCCCGGTCTGATAAAAGAAGTACCATAAACACACCAACATAATTTACAATGTTTGATTACCGAGTGCTAAGTGTTTACTTACATCAGGGACTCACAACCCGACAAAAGAATACGAGTTTAACAATCGCTCCACTATAACATATATACTCCATTCAAAATACAACGGGTGTACCACACAGTACACTGACTAACCTAGGCTACAAGCCCGTGTACAACTCGGTACACCACCTCTCGCTACTAACTACCCAAAAGTATAACATCCCGTTCTTTGCGTCGGATCAACCGTCTCGGGTACCTGGAAGAATAAAAACGGTGCCCCAAGGGGCTCAGCTAAAGCTGCATATGATAATCGCATACCCCGCGTACTAGCGAGGGTACGCCAACTACTTGGTCGCCAACATGCGGTTCATTAATATTTAAACAAGCATGCTAATAACAACAACAATATAGTCAAGTATAACATTACCCACACATAGAGCATAACACAACAATGGAAACAATACAAGTTACCCACACATTGGTCACTGAGGCCTTGAGTGCTCTCCTCGAGTTCACGCCTCTTCTCATGTTAGCCAATTTCTCATCCGGGTTAGACGGATGTTCAATACTCTTAGCTCATGATCATATGTCTCGCACAAGGCATGATCCACACTTAACCATTTTTTTTAATTAATTACTCAGTTAAGTCGGGTGACCTCCGGGCAGAGATGTGGCATGCTCACCACTTCTCACCACCGGGCTTTAGATTTGGCTTACTCCCCCGGGCTGTGACCATACGGTTCGGAACCTTGGTGGGAAGGTTAGGCAAGAACTCGGTAAGCAATCTCTCTTGCTTCCTCATTCTCACGCGTGGCCGAAACTATATCGGTCTCCTCTCATTTCAGTTACCCAATTCACAAGTTAGGTAAGTTAGAAGGTTAGTGTGTTAGTGAGAACGTCTCAAACACAAGAATTCTTCCCATTCAAAAATTTCATGAATTATACAAACTAGTCTTTCAAGACATAGTTCATCGGGTGCAAAGACAAGCATACAATATAAGAAAATGCTATAAGTCATATTCATGCATTTTATCTTGATTAGGTGATTGCATATAAACACACAACACATAAATCAGAGTAACTGATAAGTGTCCAAATGAGCATGTTTTATAGGTGTATTTCATATATAATATTAACACTTTTCTTGCTCATTTCTCCACTTCGGTTAGTTTTCCTCTAGTTTATGTTTTATTATTATCTCACTAATTTATTGGTTTAACATGAGGAAAACCAAGCTGGGACTAAAGTAGATAAAGAGACGAACACATAGACGCAAACGGCTCGGAAAACGGAGCCCAAACGAAGAATTTAGAGCCGGTCGAAGTTGGAAGGAATAAGTCACACTACGACGTCGCGATAACTGGCGGACTAGAGTGGCGCAACCGCCTCGCGGACAACAGACAGGCTACCGCCTCATTTTGGGCGGTCACCACACATGTAACCGCGAGGAGGACATGACTCAGGCTACCGCCTGATAACTGGCGGACGGCACAGAGGAGACCGCCTCCTTATCAGGCGGACGAGACACAGGCTACCGCCTGGTTCATTGGCGGACAGGAAGAGAGGCTACCGCCTCAAAGGGAGGCGGACGAGACACAGGCTACCGCCCCCTAAGTGGCGGACAAGAGACAAGGAACCGCCTGGCGGACAGGGGCGGTTGACGAGGCGGTTGTGACTAATTTTAGTCGCGACTAGTTTATTCTTCGCCGGTCGTTCTCTGCAACTTGGCTCCGCCCTGTCTGCAACTCGTCCACTGCCATATCTATCTACTCCGCCTACCTTATTTCGCTCCCCGTCTCCAACTCCTGTCCCCTGCAATCAATGCTTCAATCAGTGAGCAATCAATGAGCTCAATCCATTCACGCGTTCCTTATCTGCTGCCTTTGCCTTTTCCTTTCCCTATTTAAACCCACGAGCTTCACCCAATAAATGACACACGAACTCACCAATCGATCCACGACCACTTCACAAACCTCACACCATCTCATTTCTCTCCTTCCGCCTTCTCCATTTTATTTATTTTACATTCCACAAATTCACCTCTAGCCCTACGTACACAAAATAGCAGAGTAAGACGGAGTGATTACGGATGATTTCTATTACTCTCGTCTCTATCTATCTATTTAATATGTTAGGCTAGTTTACGTTTACTCTGGGAATAGTTATTATGTATCTGTATTAATTATGCAATATTTCTACTGGTTATTTATATACAGTTTGTTACGTTTTAAAGGTCATCTCGCCTTTCTAATAAATCTCGCGAATTTATTAAATTGCTCTACTAAGTCTATTTTTGATCAGACCAGGTGATAAATAGACAGGTTAATTAAAGCGTAAAACTGGAGGAAGCTTTATTATGATTTAATGAGTTAGTATTCAGTTGCAAATGTAATTCCTCAAATACTCCTCTGCCGTTCGCAGGCTTTTGCTTGAACCTTGATTAAAACCTTGCATTACAGGTGAACGAGTTCTTATGAGGCTATGACTTAGTCCTTAAGATATTTACAGGAACCTTGCCAAATTATTAAACCAGTAGAGATAGCTTAATTATGCAGATTATATTAACCTGACCCAGAGTTCCATTTTATTTATCTGTCAACTTAGTTTATTTTATCTTTTCTTTTTATTTGTTTTACAAGTCAATTAATCCACCCCCCTCCTGTGACACGCTTAGGTATTATTATATGTATATTAGTCCCACGGTTCGACATCCGGTTGCTTACATTTTCACTATACTACTGCGACCGGGATTTATTTGCAGCCCGACGTTTATTTTTGGGTTTTAATTTCTTTCTTTTATGTTAATTACACCTGTTCTAACCACTCACAATATAACGTCTGCAAAATGGCGCCGTTGCCGGGGACTAGTTTATTCTAGTCCCTAAGCCCCGGATTATTCACTTGTATTATTAGAATATTTTGTCTATATTATTTTTGTTTGTTGTTTATATTTATTATCTTTTATATTTTGTTTATATTATTATTATGTTTGTTTCTAATCATTTTATTTTCTAATCTTTTTCTGTAGTTTTGTTTTATACACAAAAAAAACACAAAAAAAATTTTACACGGCAATGGAAGAGGCATTTGAATATTGGCAGGATTTATACTGCTCCGAATGTGGGGGAGCTCATGATTTTGAGGATTGTCTCATAGTCCAAGAGCAACTCTGGTTAGAAGATCAACCAGACTACCTGGAGAGAATCGCTCAACTACTAGAGCAATCAATGAGCGAAACAGTTCAAGAGGTAGAACACCCCACTACAGACGAGCCACTCATAGAAACCCCTCCCTCTAAATTCAATTACCGCTATTTTCGCTCCTTCTCTATAATATACCCAGACAATGAGGATACTTTTATCCTCGAAAATGAAGAGAAGGAATTGCCATCACCTCCCACCAAAATATCCAAACAAAACGCCGGTATCACCTTCGAGGAATCATTTTTCTCTGAAGATGATATCGAACAGCGTTCTTTCTGTAAGCCTCAACAACAAGAGGATGATGTTTACATCCTCCAATTTGAGGAAGAAAAATCACCACCACCGGGTCTTCTGTTAGAACTACGTTCCCGGCAATACCTCCTCAAACATCAGATTTTGTGGAGTATTAATTTTCTTATTTTATATGCCGAGGTAACGTTTTGTTTTGATCCAGGATAACAAAGCAGGCGTCTAGCCGAAGACGTTAAAGAAGGGCAGCTTCCCGGGAGGCAACCCGGGTGTACTTTTATTTTTATTTTGCTTTTATGCTCTTTTAATTTTCAGGTTCTCTTCAAATTTTATTTTTTGCTAACTTTTAACCCAGTTTGTAGTATGGTTGCTTCTAGTGTCTTATGCAGGTGCACCTCCATGTGGACACCGCAACCAAGCTACGCTACTTGAGGCTGAAGCTCAAGTGTGGGGGAACTCCTATAAACGCAGCAAAAATAAAATCAGGGGAGTACCAGTTTATTTAATTTTGCTTTTATTTAAATAAAAATGCAGAGGAGCGTTTATGTGCTTAAATGTTTATTTGTGAACTTTGTGTTTACTCTATTTTATTTACTAACCGAAAAGGTCTTCTGAAGCTTCCCTTGTTTTTCTGGTGAACAATGAGGACATTGTTCAATTTAAGTGTGGGGGAGTGTGCCCTTTTCGGTGACACTTTGTGCTTAAATATTTAATCTCTCTCCTTATTTTTCGTTTGTCCAAATTCAATATCGTGGACCCTTTTATATGTGGGTTGTTCTCTTTAAGAATAAATACTATTATGAATTGTAGGATAAATGGTACAAATTTTAAAATTTTGATTACTTTTGAGGAGCATTTTATATGCGGTGTGACCAAATAATCTGCAAATGGTTGGATTTTATTGCTCAGGGTTTCTTTCTGTCTTCTCTCTTAGGGATTGCTAAGGGGTACTTCTCTGTTAAAAAGGAAAAAAAAAAGAAAAAAATAATAAGGGACTTGCGAGACACCATTAGTAACCAACAATGAGAGTTGAGTGTTCTTAAATACAAAAGCTTGATGCTTATCTATTATTTTCTCATCCCTTATGCAAAAGTGAAACAAATGCATAAATCTATTTTTCCTTTGTTTTCTTCTCAATGCCCATTCTTGAGAGAAGTTGGCCATGGTAAAAGTTCTCAGAGTCACCTAAAAGAAACATTAAAGTACCTTGGATCATACCCCGAAACTCTATATTTTATTTTCACCCTGAGCACACCTATGCCACCAGCAGTTAATTTTTCACACTCCTCAATAAGTTTAAAGATCATGTTTATCCTACCCTTCATAATAATATTTGTTAGTATTGAGCATTCCCTACTTGGGTACGTAGTTTTGCTTGAGGACAGCAAAAAGATAAGTGTGGGGGTGTGAT
The DNA here is from genome assembly GCA_023374045.1 of Limonium bicolor. Lineage (NCBI taxonomy): Eukaryota > Viridiplantae > Streptophyta > Magnoliopsida > Caryophyllales > Plumbaginaceae > Limonium > Limonium bicolor. Next base: position 113,700,730 of record CM041783.1, read on the forward strand.
AGTGTCCAAATGAGCATGTTTATAGGGTATTTCATATATAATATTAACACTTTTCTTGCTCATTTCTCCACTTCGGTTAGTTTTCCTCTAGTTTATGTTTTAATTATCTCACTAATTTATTGGTTTAACATGAGCAAAACCAAGCTGGGACTAAAGTAGATAAAGAGACGAACACATAGACGCAAACGGCTCGGAAAACGGAGCCCAAACGAAGAATTTAGAGCCGGTCGAAGTTGGAAGGAATAAGTCACACTGCGACGTCGCGATAACTGGCGGACTAGAGTGGCGCAACCGCCTCGCGGACAACAGACAGGCTACTGATAAGTGTCCAAATGAGCATGATTTATAGGTGTATTTCATTATATATTAGCACTTTTCTTGCTCATTTCTCCACTTCGGTTAGTTTTCCTCTAGTTTATGTTTTATTGTTTATCTCACAAATTTATTGTTCAAACATGAGGAAAACCAAGCTGGGAGTAAGTAAAGAGATAAAGAGACGGACACATAGACGCAAACGGCTCAGAAAACGGAGTCCAAATGAAGAATGTAGAGCCGGTTGAACAGAGGCACGCGAGAGTCACGCGTTGGGCGTGACCGCTCCATAACAGGCGGACCACTCTGAGACAACCGCCTGGCGGACGGTGGAGAGGCTACCGCCTCATAAGTGGCGGACACCATAGGCGCAACCGCCTCGCGGTTGATCAAGAGTGTACCGCCTAATAAGTGGCGGACATCACACAGAAGACCGCCTCTTAAACAGGCGGACAAGAGTGAGGCTACCGCCTCTAAAACAGGCGGACAAGGCATATACTACCGCCTATAAACAGGCGGAACAGGAAGAGGAGACCGCCTCTAAAACAGGCGGTCATGAATTAAATCAAGCGCCGCGACTAGTTTTCTTCGCCCGTCGTCTTCTGTCTTCGCCGTCTTCTGCAACTCGTCCACTATCTGCCTGCATTAATGAGCCTCTTATCCATCTACTCCTCATCACGCGTGAGCTCTGTCCCCTGCGCAATCAAAGAGCAACAGTTAAACAAAATCGTACGGAGCTTCTTCTCCTCTGCCTCTATATAAACCGACGCCCCTTCTGCAATAAAATCAACCCCTTCCTCCGTATCCAAATCGTTAGTGTATTTGTTATTTGTTATCATTAGTATTAGACCACACCACGACCACCACCATTCACCTCGTACCCTCCACTTCTCCATTTTTTTTTCATTCTACATTTCCACGAAGCAGAAACACTATAAGAAGAACAGAAGAAAAGGGAGCTGGAGCAGAAGCGAATCGCAGTCCAGTCTCCGCCGACAGTCTCCAATTAATGGCTATTTCTGTTTCCTTTTATTACTGTTAATGTCTGAGTGATTTTATTCGTATCTTAGGATGGGGGTTTGTCCTAATAATTCAGATTATTAATACCAAGTTGCTTATAAATATTTGTTTTGTCTCTCTAAATTATTAAATGCTTAAGAACTGATCATTTTTATGCATTTACGGTTTCTCAGATTTACAAAATCATTGAAATAAGAGAAACCGTAAATGCATAAAATGATCAGTTCTTAAGCATTTAATAATTTAGAGAGACAAAACAATATTTATAAGCAAACTTGGTATTAATAATAAGTCTGAATTATTTAGGAACAAACCCACATCCTAAGATACGAATAAAATCACTCAGACATTAACAGTAATAAAAAGGAAACAGAAATAGCCATTAATTTGGAGACTGTCGGCGGAGACTGGACTGCGATTCGCTTCTGCTCCAGCTCCCTTTTCTTTGTTCTTCTTATAGTGTTTCTGCTTCGGGGAAATGTAGAATGAAAAAAATGGAGAAGTGGGGGTACGAGGTGAATGGTGGTGGTCGGTGTGGTCTAATACTAATGATAACAAATAACAAATAACACTAACGATTTGGATACGGAGGGGGAGTTGATTTTATTTGCAGAAGGGGCGTCGGTTTATATAGAGGCAGAGGAGAGAAGCTCCGTACGATTTTGTTTAACTGTTGCTCTTTGATTGCGCAGGGACAGAGCTCACGCGTGATGAGGAGTAGATGGATAAGAGGCTCATTAATGCAGCAGATAGTGGACGAGTTGCAGAAGACGGCGAAGACAGAAGACGACGGCGAAAGAAAACTAGTCGCGGCGCTTGATTTAATTCATGACCGCCTGTTTTAGAGGCGGTCTCCTCTTCTGTTCCGCTGTTTATAGGCGGTAGTATATGCCTTGTCCGCCTGTTTTAGAGGCGGTAGCCTCACTCTTGTCCGCCTGTTTAAGAGGCGGTCTTCTGTGTGATGTCCGCCACTTATTAGGCGGTACACTCTTGATCAACCGCGAGCGGTTGCGCCTATGGTGTCCGCCACTTATGAGGCGGTAGCCTCTCCACCGTCCGCCAGGCGGTTGTCTCAGAGTGGTCCGCCTGTTATGGAGCGGTCACGCCCAACGCGTGACTCTCGCGTGCCTTGTTCAAACCGGCTCTACATTCTTCATTTGGACTCCGTTTTCTGAGCCGTTTGCGTCTATGTGTCCGTCTCTTTATCTACTTTACTCCCAGCTTGGTTTTCCTCATGTTTGAACAATAAATTGTGAGATAAACAATAAAACATAAACGAGGAAAAACTAACCGAAGTGGAGAAATGAGCAAGAAAAGTGCTAAATTATATATGAAATACACCTATAAATCATGCTCATTTGGACACTATCACACCCCCACATATCTTTTTGCTTGTCCTCAAGCAAAATCACGTACCCAAGTAGGAATGCTCAATACTACAAATATTATTATGAAGGGTAGGATAAACATGATCTTTTTAAACTTATTGAGGAGTGTGAAAAATTAACTGCGCTGGTGGCAAAGGGTGTCTGGTAAAAATAAAACATAGAGTTTCGGGGTATGATCTAAGGTACTCCAATGTTTCTTTTTAGGTGACTCTGAGAATTTTCACATGGCCAACTTCTCTCAAGAATGGCATTGAGGAGAAACAAAAGGAAAAATAGATTTATGCATTTGTTTCACTTTTGCATAAGAGCTGAGAAAATATAGGCATCACGCCTTTGTATTTAAGAACACTCAACTCTCTTTTGTTGGTTACCATGGTGTCTTGAAGTCCCTTATTATTTTTCTATTTTTAACAGAGAGCACCTTAGCAATCCCTAAGAGAGAAGACAGAAAGAAACCCTGAGCAATAAATCCAACCATTTGCAGATTATTTGGTCACACCGCAAATAAAATGCTCCTCAAAGTAATCAAATTTTAAAATTTGTACATTTATCCCACAATTCATAACAGTATTTATTTTAAAGAGAACAACCCACATATAAAGGGTCCATGAATTTTGAATTTGGACAAACGAAACATAAGGAGAGAGATTAAAATTTAAGCACAAAATGTCACCAAAAAGGGCAGCTACCGCCTCATTGGGCGGTCACCACACATGTAACCGCGAGGAGGACATGACTCAGGCTACCGCCTGATAACTGGCGGACGGCACAGAGGAGACCGCCTCCTTATCAGGCGGACGAGACACAGGCTACCGCCTGGTTCATTGGCGGACAGGAAGAGAGGCTACCGCCTCAAAGGGAGGCGGACGAGACACAGGCTACCGCCCCCTAAGTGGCGGACAAGAGACAAGGAACCGCCTGGCGGACAGGGGCGGTTGACGAGGCGGTTGTGACTAATTTTAGTCGCGACTAGTTTATTCTTCGCCGGTCGTTCTCTGCAACTTGGCTCCGCCCTGTCTGCAACTCGTCCACTGCCATATCTATCTACTCCGCCTACCTTATTTCGCTCCCCGTCTCCAACTCCTGTCCCCTGCAATCAATGCTTCAATCAGTGAGCAATCAATGAGCTCAATCCATTCACGCGTTCCTTATCTGCTGCCTTTGCCTTTTCCTTTCCCTATTTAAACCCACGAGCTTCACCCAATAAATGACACACGAACTCACCAATCGATCCACGACCACTTCACAAACCTCACACCATCTCATTTCTCTCCTTCCGCCTTCTCCATTTTATTTATTTTACATTCCACAAATTCACCTCTAGCCCTACGTACACAAAATAGCAGAGTAAGACGGAGTGAGTGATTACGGATGATTTCTATTACTCTCGTCTCTATCTATCTATTTAATATGTTAGGCTAGTTTACGTTTACTCTGGGAATAGTTATTATGTATCTGTATTAATTATGCAATATTTCTACTGGTTATTTATATACAGTTTGTTACGTTTTAAAGGTCATCTCGCCTTTCTAATAAATCTCGCGAATTTATTAAATTGCTCTACTAAGTCTATTTTTGATCAGACCAGGTGATAAATAGACAGGTTAATTAAAGCGTAAAACTGGAGGAAGCTTTATTATGATTTAATGAGTTAGTATTCAGTTGCAAATGTAATTCCTCAAATACTCCTCTGCCGTTCGCAGGCTTTTGCTTGAACCTTGATTAGAACCTTGCATTACAGGTGAACGAGTTCTTATGAGGCTATGACTTAGTCCTTAAGATATTTACAGGAACCTTGCCAAATTATTAAACCAGTAGAGATAGCTTAATTATGCAGATTATATTAACCTGACCCAGAGTTCCATTTTATTTATCTGTCAACTTAGTTTATTTTATCTTTTCTTTTTATTTGTTTTACAAGTCAATTAATCCACCCCCCTCCTGTGACACGCTTAGGTATTATTATATGTATATTAGTCCCACGGTTCGACATCCGGTTGCTTACATTTTCACTATACTACTGCGACCGGGATTTATTTGCAGCCCGACGTTTATTTTTGGGTTTTAATTTCTTTCTTTTATGTTAATTACACCTGTTCTAACCACTCACAATATAACGTCTGCAAAATGGCGCCGTTGCCGGGGACTAGTTTATTATAGTCCCTAAGCCCCGGATTATTCACTTGTATTATTAGAATATTTTGTCTATATTATTTTTGTTTGTTGTTTATATTTATTATCTTTTATATTTTGTTTATATTATTATTATGTTTGTTTCTAATCATTTTTTTCTAATCTTTTTCTGTAGTTTTGTTTTATACACAAAAAAACACAAAAAAAAATTTTACACGGCAATGGAAGAGGCATTTGAATATTGGCAGGATTTATACTGCTCCGAATGTGGGGGAGCTCATGATTTTGAGGATTGTCTCATAGTCCAAGAGCAACTCTGGTTAGAAGATCAACCAGACTACCTGGAGAGAATCGCTCAAATACTAGAGCAATCAATGAGCGAAACAGTTCAAGAGGTAGAACACCCCACTACAGACGAGCCACTCATAGAAACCCCTCCCTCTAAATTCAATTACCGCTATTTTCGCTCCTTCTCTATAATATACCCAGACAATGAGGATACTTTTATCCTCGAAAATGAAGAGAAGGAATTGCCATCACCTCCCACCAAAATATCCAAACAAAACGCCGGTATCACCTTCGAGGAATCATTTTTCTCTGAAGATGATATCGAACAGCGTTCTTTCTGTAAGCCTCAACAACAAGAGGATGATGTTTACATCCTCCAATTTGAGGAAGAAAAATCACCACCACCGGGTCTTCTGTTAGAACTACGTTCCCGGCAATACCTCCTCAAACATCAGATTTTGTGGAGTATTAATTTTCTTATTTTATATGCCGAGGTAACGTTTTGTTTTGATCCAGGATAACAAAGCAGGCGTCTAGCCGAAGACGTTAAAGAAGGGCAGCTTCCCGGGAGGCAACCCGGGTGTACTTTTATTTTTATTTTGCTTTTATGCTCTTTTAATTTTCAGGTTCTCTTCAAATTTTATTTTTTGCTAACTTTTAACCCAGTTTGTAGTATGGTTGCTTCTAGTGTCTTATGCAGGTGCACCTCCATGTGGACACCGCAACCAAGCTACGCTACTTGAGGCTGAAGCTCAAGTGTGGGGGAACTCCTATAAACGCAGCAAAAATAAAATCAGGGGAGTACCAGTTTATTTAATTTTGCTTTTATTTAAATAAAAATGCAGAGGAGCGTTTATGTGCTTAAATATTTATTTGTGAACTTTGTGTTTACTCTATTTTATTTACTAACCGAAAAGGTCTTCTGAAGCTTCCCTTGTTTTTCTGGTGAACAATGAGGACATTGTTCAATTTAAGTGTGGGGGAGTGTGCCCTTTTCGGTGACACTTTGTGCTTAAATATTTAATCTCTCTCCTTATTTTTCGTTTGTCCAAATTCAATATCGTGGACCCTTTTATATGGGGTTGTTCTCTTTAAGAATAAATACTATTATGAATTGTAGGATAAATGGTACAAATTTTAAAATTTTGATTACTTTTGAGGAGCATTTTATATGCGGTGTGACCAAATAATCTGCAAATGGTTGGATTTTATTGCTCAGGGTTTCTTTCTGTCTTCTCTCTTAGGGATTGCTAAGGGGTACTTCTCTGTTAAAAAGGAAAAAAAAAAGAAAAAAATAATAAGGGACTTGCGAGACACCATTAGTAACCAACAATGAGAGTTGAGTGTTCTTAAATACAAAAGCTTGATGCTTATCTATTATTTTCTCATCCCTTATGCAAAAGTGAAACAAATGCATAAATCTATTTTTCCTTTGTTTTCTTCTCAATGCCCATTCTTGAGAGAAGTTGGCCATGGTAAAAGTTCTCAGAGTCACCTAAAAGAAACATTAAAGTACCTTGGATCATACCCCGAAACTCTATATTTTATTTTCACCCTGAGCACACCTATGCCACCAGCAGTTAATTTTTCACACTCCTCAATAAGTTTAAAGATCATGTTTATCCTACCCTTCATAATAATATTTGTTAGTATTGAGCATTCCCTACTTGGGTACGTAGTTTTGCTTGAGGACAAGCAAAAAGATAAGTGTGGGGGTGTGATAAGTGTCCAAATGAGCATGTTTTATAGGTGTATTTCATATATAATATTAACACTTTTCTTGCTCATTTCTCCACTTCGGTTAGTTTTCCTCTAGTTTATGTTTTATTATTATCTCACTAATTTATTGGTTTAACATGAGGAAAACCAAGCTGGGACTAAAGTAGATAAAGAGACGAACACATAGACGCAAACGGCTCGGAAAACGGAGCCCAAACGAAGAATTTAGAGCCGGTCGAAGTTGGAAGGAATAAGTCACACTGCGACGTCGCGATAACTGGCGGACTAGAGTGGCGCAACCGCCTCGCGGACAACAGACAGGCTACCGCCTCATTTTGGGCGGTCACCACACATGTAACCGCGAGGAGGACATGACTCAGGCTACCGCCTGATAACTGGCGGACGGCACAGAGGAGACCGCCTCCTTATCAGGCGGACGAGACACAGGTTACCGCCTGGTTCATTGGCGGACAGGAAGAGAGGCTACCGCCTCAAAGGGAGGCGGACGAGACACAGGCTACCGCCCCCTAAGTGGCGGACAAGAGACAAGGAACCGCCTGGCGGACAGGGGCGGTTGACGAGGCGGTTGTGACTAATTTTAGTCGCGACTAGTTTATTCTTCGCCGGTCGTTCTCTGCAACTTGGCTCCGCCCTGTCTGCAACTCGTCCACTGCCATATCTATCTACTCCGCCTACCTTATTTCGCTCCCCGTCTCCAACTCCTGTCCCCTGCAATCAATGCTTCAATCAGTGAGCAATCAATGAGCTCAATCCATTCACGCGTTCCTTATCTGCTGCCTTTGCCTTTTCCTTTCCCTATTTAAACCCACGAGCTTCACCCAATAAATGACACACGAACTCACCAATCGATCCACGACCACTTCACAAATCACACCATCTCATTTCTCTCCTTCCGCCTTCTCCATTTTATTTATTTTACATTCCACAAATTCACCTCTAGCCCTACGTACACAAAATAGCAGAGTAAGACGGAGTGATTACGGATGATTTCTATTACTCTCGTCTCTATCTATCTATTTAATATGTTAGGCTAGTTTACGTTTACTCTGGGAATAGTTATTATGTATCTGTATTAATTATGCAATATTTTACTGGTTTATTTATATACAGTTTGTTACGTTTTAAAGGTCATCTCGCCTTTCTAATAAATCTCGCGAATTTATTAAATTGCTCTACTAAGTCTATTTTTGATCAGACCAGGTGATAAATAGACAGGTTAATTAAAGCGTAAAACTGGAGGAAGCTTTATTATGATTTAATGAGTTAGTATTCAGTTGCAAATGTAATTCCTCAAATACTCCTCTGCCGTTCGCAGGCTTTTGCTTGAACCTTGATTAGAACCTTGCATTACAGGTGAACGAGTTCTTATGAGGCTATGACTTAGTCCTTAAGATATTTACAGGAACCTTGCCAAATTATTAAACCAGTAGAGATAGCTTAATTATGCAGATTATATTAACCTGACCCAGAGTTCCATTTTATTTATCTGTCAACTTAGTTTATTTTATCTTTTCTTTTTATTTGTTTTACAAGTCAATTAATCCACCCCCCTCCTATGACACGCTTAGGTATTATTATATGTATATTAGTCCCACGGTTCGACATCCGGTTGCTTACATTTTCACTATACTACTGCGACCGGGATTTATTTGCAGCCCGACGTTTATTTTTGGGTTTTAATTTCTTTCTTTTATGTTAATTACACCTGTTCTAACCACTCACAATATAACGTCTGCAGTAACCAAGTTAGGATACAGGGCATGAGAAAATCATACCGTTCACCGTCGAAACTTGCCCGTCGACTCTCTCTCTTGGAGTCCAACTAATCAGGTCCTATAACATATTTTAAGTCGGGAGGTTAATTACCCATGATTAACTTAACTCGTTACTTCGCTAACGCTTTCCCGAACTTTACTTACTTAGTCATGACATTTCTAGTTTAACCTATACAAGTCCTTACTCCTCATTGTCATTCACATCCATTTACATAAGTTACATACTTATAATTATTTTCTAAGCTTGTTAATACTCTTAATGACCATAAAACATCGTTAAACAAGTCTTAATCATCTTATATTATCATTACCCATCAAGCCCCTACCTTGGAATGGCTTTAAAATGATTTCTGTGAAGGAAATGGGGTGGTCCGGGTTTGTGTCCGGGTTTACAAACCCGGACCAATGTTTCTGGTCACTCTCGGGTGCAAATTAGGACTGGTCCGGGTATACATGCTGTGGAGGGTGATTTTTCGGTATGAGGGGGGTCTATCGAAATATGGTCTGACCAAGAAGCCTAGATCCTAGAAATTGTCATTCCGTGGAGGAAAAAACCCGTCATTCTGGCAGCCCTCAAATACCTACTTTATCGTCCGTATTTCCCAGAAAGCCTAAGGGGAGTGCCAATTAACACTACACCCGCTCTCAATGGGCTCCACGCGGACTTATGCCCTAAGGGTGGAATTGACTAGAGTCGCCACCTAGTTTGACCTAAGATACTAGGAAGGAAATGAAGGAGGGTTCTAAGAACCGTTAGTTGACTCTAAGATTGTTGCCTATGGATAGGACTTATCTAGTCATGTCAGAGATTCTATTGTGGGTTCGCACTGGGTTACACCCCTTAGAAGTGGCAACGACCACGACTTCGGATTGGTGCCCGAGGAAACCTCGGTCTCCAATTGTCGAGACTGTCTTCTTTCAAAACCTTTTAAAAGAGATTCATTTAAAAGCCAAGGATAGGATCAGGACGAGAGGAGAGAAAGCGAGTGGATGAGGCGAGCTTTTCTACCAAGCTAGCGCCATGTAGAGGAATTGACGAGTTCGAATAAGTATGAAATGACAGATTAGGAGTCTGATTTTGAGAGTTGAAGGAGTCGAGGATTTGTGGGAGTCAAAGGAGATTTGAATGTTTGGCAGACATGAATATCGCCTTGAAGTTGGGAAAAGGATTGTAACGCCCCTACTTAACATAATTACAGCGGAAATAAAATACTAAAGGCGTACAGATCATCGGGTTCCAAACACCCGGCACCAAACCTCACCAATTTACAACTTACAATCCACAAAAGCTACGGTCTGAACTCGAGAAAAACTTAACACAAACATAATAGAAATTAAACATATTCTCTCTCCACAAAACCTAGTCCCATCCCAAACGCTCATTCTCTTCGTGGCCACCTGTAAATCAATTCGTACCTGCAAGATGAAATCAAGCAGCCCACCCCGAAAGGGGCGGGTCAGTTCCCTGGAATGGAACTGGTACAATTCTCCAAAAACAAACTTATAAAACATAACTCTTCAAAATAAACAGTAACATGAAAACAAACTCTTAACACAACTACTTAAGTAAATAATAGCTTGAAAACAATCACTTAAAACACTAAGAGGAACAAAGCATTTCACGATTCACCAAATCAAGATAAGAACAAAGGTTAATAACTGAAAGATAGAGTTAGTGAACGAAATCACATCATGTGTTAGTGAACATCCTTTTTCCTTAGTTAAACCCAATACCCGTTAGGAGTAGAAAAACTCAGATAGTCATAAAGGACTAGGAACGTCAGAATAGCTCCAAGAACCCAAAACTCGAGAGTGGAATAAAACCCATTGGGAGAGATGGCCCCCACCGCCAGTCAGTTGCCACAAGGGCGAGGTAAACAGACCTCCGCTGTCAGTTGCCACAAAGGGCGAGGTATAGCAGACCTCCGCTGCCACCGACCCGTTCTCAGTCATCGGTGAAAAGTGTGTGCACCACTTATTAAAAATAATCCATACTCAATACCAAGAATAACTTTCCCCATATCCCCACTAGATCACCAACTACCCAGAGCAATACCAAAACACTCAGTCCTACAGAGTGCAGAAGCGTAAACCCTAAGCAGCCAATGTCTAACGGGGCACCAGATAGAAGGAACCAATACCCATGTAAGTTTCACATCCAAGGCTCAGTTAGTCACACAAGCTGAGTTAGCCACACAACCAATTCCTTTTTAGAAATTCCTCTTAAAGTCAGTTAGCGTTTTCCAAAACATTCCACAAGTCAATCAGCAAAAAGATCGGAGTACGAGAAATCGTACAAAACATTCCATAAAGTCCAAAACACAACAAGCTGAGTACGAGAAATCGTACAAAACATTCCATAAGGTCCAAAACACAACAAGCTGAGTACGAGAAATTGTACCTGGGTAACGTTGTAGCAGTTCTAATCTACTTGCGCAAACAATCAACAGTACTCTGAAGAATATTAAAGATAACTTACTATCAATAACCCGTACCCTAAGCAAAACTTAAATGAATTCTTCTCTCTTATCTCCAAATCTCAATTATCTTATAAGCCCTCGCTTAAATGTTATGTATAACCTTTGACTTATTTTAGAAGGTTGTATAGCCCAAGGTTGTATGATCAAGGAATGTATTTTATTAACACCTGCTAACTGTCCACTCCTATCCACTTAATTCATATTTAACCACAATCCTCACATTCAAGACTTTTGAGACCTTTATAATATAAATGTGTTTTTAGTATATAATTAAATCTAAGAATTTCAATAATAATCTTAAGCTCAATACCTTTATTCTTAATTTAGAATAAACATTGTGTTATGACCAATGATGGGTTTATCTTAGAATACTATACTATTATCTCACAATATAAAGATTATATATTTAAACAATTTCTACTAGACAACCCATTATGATTAAGTCTTTCCCTTAACTTAATTAAGACCTACATCTTGTATATTGAAATCGTAGTGTTGTAGACGCATTTTAGTATAACTTATTTGAGCTACTAAACTCAATTATCTTATCTTTAGTTCAGAATGGCCTTTAATTACAACCATCTATTAATCTTGTCATAAGTTGTTAAATTACTTTTCATCTTGAAATAACCATATTATAGTTAACTCAAACTTATCGAACTCTCACATTTAGTATCCACAAGGTTTATTATTTACTTAACCATATCTTTATAATAAGGTGTTTTAAGATAACCTTTTATGTATCCTTACTTACATTTAATTCCCTAACTGTTTTACTTTTACACACATTCTCTCTATAGACCATGTATAATCCTTTTATATTAAACTTCGTTAAACTCAAGTCTTAAATACATTTTATATTGTTTACAAAACCTAAAGTTTCAAAACATAACTTAATAAATTAATTTCCTTTATTGTATTTAGGATGGACATTATATCTTAGCATGAGGTAGAATTTATCAAAAAATTAAATTCCGGTTCATAAGTGAAATTGTCAATTACTTAATAAGATAATATATTCTGAACAATCTCCATACCTTATATTCAAATGACACATTAATATTTCCAGTGTCAAAAGGTAAATAATATAATCTCTTATGTAACCTAGTTTCATCTAATTAAAGGTTTAAAGATTTTAAGTATCTAATTTCTATTTACAAACCTCCTTATAAATTCTAAGTACTAAATACATTACTTAACTACAAACTCACATCCTGAATATTGGTGTTAAATGTATTTATATGGCTTAACTAGTTGTAAGAAACTTAAGGATTATTATTTAGATTAAATTCCTAATCATAGTTTAATGTAGTTTTATATCATAATCCCTTTTAATGATTTATCTTAAAATATTAAGTTATTACTCAATACTAAATATTAAGAAATAATTAAATCTAGACTTATTTATCCTCTTCACATTTAGATGTACAAGTAACTCATTTATTTTACTATTGTTTATATAATAAGAACATTTAAATGTAAAAGTATTTCATTCATTTTATTATTAATTATATAATAAGATCTATTTGTGTAACCCTTTATGTAGACCAATTACAAATATTCCTAAATTTCAACTTATTAATTTCTTAACCAAATTATAGATTTACATTGTGGTTATTGACTAAATAAATACATGTGTTTAAATACGGTTTATATAAATCTTAGAAACTCAAAGATAACTAAAAACTCAACCTATAACCATAAATTAATACCACCTCATATAATATTCTTTTATTAGTATCATGTAGAGGTTTAGTTTAACTCATTAATTCCTTCATATTATATTTTCTATAAGGTATTTTATTCCTTTTATTTATTTATTTATATATATATATATATCCTTCCTATTACATTTCTCACAAGGAATGTTATTTCCTTTATCTATTTTTATTGTATTATATACATTATATATATATATATATCCACATATATCAAGATTTATCCAGAACATTCTTTAAGAAATTCTATTGTATTTAATTATATTTAATATCTTTTAGACATATCCACAACTGATTTATGGTTTATAAAATAGAGTATTTCCCTTAGTTTTAGTTAAACATATTAGCTTCCATATTATATATAATAAATAAAATGTAGTTTAGTTAAATTCCTTGATTTAATATAAGTTTCTATTTATTTCTCTCATATAAATATATATATAAATATATGTAACAATTTTTACCTCACTTAAAGTTAATACCCAAAATATTTATAAACATACTGTATTAAATGTGAATTGGTCTTATTATATTTTCCCCAACCTATAAAATTCATTAATCAACTATACTTTAATTTTTGATTACATTAAAAACCATATATTATAGGTTATTCTTATGGAAAACTCACAAACACAATTTTTAAAACCTTTTCCCGTTGCCCAAAAATTCCCAAACTTAATATACAGTAACTATAACATTTTAGACATATTATAAAATTTTTATTTCATAAAAATATCTTTTTAATTTAGCCAAATAATTCCAGAAAACCCGTAACTTGTAAAAATCATAACTTATGTTTAAAAACTCCAAAACCATAATAATTTACATCAAAACAAACTACATAAAATAAGGAATCTATGGTTAAAATTTCAAGTCAAAATACATTCGGGAAGATATTTAAATTAACCCAACAAGTTAAGACCATTTACTGGAATTTATTAAAACCCTTTTAAACAAAATTCTGGAATGTTTTAATCTCGGCCGTCCAATCTCTTAAATCGAGATCGGACGGCTCCTGTACGTCGAGTTCATCAGCGAGCTCACTTCTACCCCCGAGTACTAAATCGTTAATTTCTCCTAATCCACAGAACGAAATTGAGTGATTTTTGTTTCTATGGATTCGTAATCAAATTTCGGTTCTATTGGTACCGATTTCCCCAATTTTAATACAGTATACACCAAGATTCGAAACTGATTCGAGAGTTAGGTTTTTATTTCGGTACCGAGTCGATTTCGAATACAAATCGTACCAATTCTCCTAATCTAACACGTAATTGATGAAATTGAGACATGGGTTAGGTCGACAATGAAGTATAGATTAGCAACAACGGAAGAATTTGAGGAAACACTCACCGGAATTGCAATATCGGAGGAGAATTCGAGAACGGGTTCTGGAAAAACTCGAACTTCCGATCAGTTCGTGAAGCCAACTTCGAGGATCTATAAGTTATTGTACAGATCGATTTAGGCTTTGTTAATTGGCTCAATAGAAAGATGAAACTTAGCTCTACACATTGATAACTAGAACTAATCCTAACTCGCACCATACAAAAAGATTTTGAAGTTACAAAACACGAGTTTACCTTCCTGTTTCGGTGTTATTTTATGTGCTGTTGAAACCGAAACTTTAGACCTCTATATCTCCCAACTGGTTGCGATTCAGACTTGGGCATAAACACGAAAATTGTAGAGGGATTAGAGATATTTACAACGAGCTAAAGAAATCGAATTTTGGTTGATTAACGAAGAAGTTATGATCGACGCAAGTTACCTGAAAACGAAGGAAATTCCGGAATTCTGGAAACAGCCTAGCAAGGTGGCTACTTTGGCTCGATTTCCCGGTTGACTCAGAAGGATCTAGGGTTTGTATGAGTAATGGTTGGAAAGAGTAATTGTAGGAGAAGAGAGTGGTGAAGACGGCATGGAAAAATATTGAGAGATGTGAAAGTTATAGCCGTCTAAAGTTAGGGCTAGGAAGTGAAATCGGTTACGAAAATCAGGGAAGGAAATCGGCTAAGTGTGGGCGACCCATTACAGAGTGACACGTGGCACTTCTTAAAATTTTGATTCAAAACTTCAATCTAGCATAACTTTGGCTAGGATGATCCGTTTTTGACGTTCTTTTTATCGATCTTCATGGTTTTTCATAACCTATTTATTGGTATAGGTTTCATGGCCTGGTTTGACCATTCTCAAAAAGTCAACTCTAGCAAGGCTTAATAAGCTTTAAGGTTTCTAGAATTTTATATTGACTTTTATGTTTCAAAACAATGTTCCAACACTTCCTAAAATCTTTATAATATATTTGGAGTGTTTAGAAATTTCCCCAAGATTTATTGACTTATAAATCTTATTATTAAATTCATAATACTATACAATAATATATAATAATTAGGAGAAAACCCCTAAATAAATTTCACACCCCTTATATTAATTTAATATTCATAATTCCATATAATAATTTAAAATTCATAATTCCATATAATAATTTAATACTTAATAGTATTATTAAAGGTTTAATAAAAGAAATCCCCTAAATTAATTTAAATTAATTTAGGGGTATTTCAGCATATCCCCCTTAAAAGAAACTTCGCCTCGAAGTTTAAAAATCAACTAATAAGCACTCACACCTCTTCGGGTGTGCCGAGACAATAAAAGTTCCAATGAAGTTCCATACCAAACCAATCCTTTATTTCCATCCACTTCCATAACAACATTCCACTCAAGATTACTCAAAATCAAACTGAATCAGGATATACCAAGATATAACATGATGAAAATCAAAAGTCACATACTGAGTCATAATGCAAAAACCAAGCACATACAAACACCTCTCATTCTGCTAATACTGTTCTCCCTTTGCTAATAATGCAACGAGGCATAATCCGGATGAGATAACGAAGGAGGAGTATGCCAGCATATCCCCCTTAAAAGAGCTAAGGTACGCCCTCGTACCGCTACTAATGGCACATTCAAAGAATTCAACACCTTATTAACCAGCTTTGTTGAATTTTACTGCACCGTTGATTATATCTATGATCGTTATATATATCTGTATCTCTTGATTGTTATGTATTTGTATTTCCTTGGTGGTTATAAAATTTTATCTTATGATTATTATCCATTCATTTAATGACTGATACAAATTATATGTCCATATATGATCATTTATCATATCAATTATATTACTAAGCTATACCTCGGGTGTAACGTACTTGAGTAGTTTAACATAATATTCCTGATCATTTAATAATCCTCAATAATCTTCCAAAATTATCTTCAAAGGTTTATTGGCCAACCATATGTTAAAACTCTATAAGATAAATATTTTCTGTGACTTTTGGTAAATATCACTCTTAGTGTGTCTTTTAAAATTTTATACATGTATAATGTTAAACTTCCAAGTAAACATGAGAATTTCCAGTCTTTATGTAACTCTCATTTTTTTTTAAGATGCTCAATACTCAAGTATTTAAGGATCAATGATATTTAGTTTAGTATTACTGTTCTCTTCACTCAATCTTTAAGTAACTTCTTTTATTGATTTTTTTTTATATATATTCAACCAGGGGTGGATGTTGTATCTTGGAGTACCCAAACTTAACCCCCTTCCTCCATGTATAGGTATTTTTCCACCAAAGATTTAACTCAATAAACCCTTTACATTTATGAGTTTTAATACCGGATCTTAAGATACAAATTTTGATTTGTTCATTGTGGTTAGCAATGAAATATGCCTAGCTCAAGATTTCATGATGGTAACGTCTTACCACCACTTCCCCTCAAGTTCAACACAATCCATCACATGCGTAGAAGATTATTTACAGTTAGATGACAAGGCTTGTCTAGCCCCTAAACTTCTAGAAGTGGGTGTGCACCCCCACTACTTTCAGCCTAGGAGTTCGTCGCACCAGGCACTTCCCGTAGGGTGTTAGGTTTATGTGTTTTCTTTCTAAAGTTAACATAGAGTTTTAATGTGTTTTACAAGTTCAGATGTTGATCTTTTCTAATACGCTACTAGTTCTTGTTAGCTCAATAGTTTTCTAGACTTAAGATTTATCTTAAACATTATCTTTAGGTAATAAATTGGTACCAAGTAGTTCATGAGATTTATTTTCAACCTTTAAAGGAGTTGAAGTACTTTCACATAATATCAATACTAATTTAGTTATTTAAAGTTCTATTTGGATGCTGTTTTCAACCAAAAGTATTCTTTACAATTCCAGGAATTTGTGTACTAGCTTTTAAAGGATTACTTTTTTTTTTGCAATGTATTCTCCATGAGCATGCTTTTGAAAAATAGCTTAATATTTGGTTTATCTCAACCAAAATCTTATCGTACTTAATATCGGGTGTTCCAAACTTATATGTATGTATATATATATATATTTTGTAGTTTATGGTTGGAACGGTATAACAACACATCACACTCAACAAACATTCACAAAAGAAAAGTGTGAAAAGGAATCGTTCACAATTCCAACAAGGGTTAGGAGTCGTGCCTTACTGGAGTCCTCACTTCCCAATTCTACCCCAGTTCCCCAGTTTTAAGTGCACCTATAATCTAGGGATTTCACCCGGCTGGTTTTCTCGGGTTCAGAGCGTAACTACGCTCTGATACCACTTTCTGTGCACCACTTATTAAAAATAATCCATACTCAATACCAAGAATAACTTTCCCCATATCCCCACTAGATCACCAACTACCCAGAGCAATACCAAAACACTCAGTCCTACAGAGTGCAGAAGCGTAAACCCTAAGCAGCCAATGTCTAACGGGGCACCAGATAGAAGGAACCAATACCTATGAAAGTTTCACATCCAAGGCTCAGTTAGTCACACAACCAATTCCTTTTTAGAAATTCCTCTTAAAGCCAGTTAGCGTTTTCCAAAACATTCCACAAGTCAATCAGCAAAAAGATCGGAGTACGAGAAATCGTACAAAACATTCCATAAAGTCCAAAACACAACAAGCTGAGTACGAGAAATCGTACAAAACATTCCATAAGGTCCAAAACACAACAAGCTGAGTACGAGAAATTGTACCTGGGTAACGTTGTAGCAGTTCTAATCTACTTGCGCAAACAATCAACAGTACTCTGAAGAATATTAAAGATAACTTACTATCAATAACCTGTACCCTAAGCAAAACTTAAATGAATTCTTCTCTCTTATCTCCAAATCTCAATTATCTTATAAGCCCTCGCTTAAATGTTATGTATAACCTTTGACTTATTTTAGAAGGTTGTATAGCCCAAGGTTGTAGGATCAAGGAATGTATTTTATTAACACCTGCTAACTGTCCACTCCTATCCACTTAATTCATATTTAACCACAATCCTCACATTCAAGACTTTTGAGACCTTTATAACATAAATGTGTTTTTAGTATATAATTAAATCTAAGAATTTCAATAATAATCTTAAGCTCAATACCTTTATTCTTAATTTAGAATAAACATTGTGTTATGACCAATGATGGGTTTATCTTAGAATACTTACTATTATCTCACAATATAAAGATTATATATTTAAACAATTTTAACTAGACAACCCATTATGATTAAGTCTTTCCCTTAACTTAATTAAGACCTACATCTTGTATATTGAAATCGTAGTGTTGTAGACGCATTTTAGTATAACTTATTTGAGCTACTAAACTCAATTATCTTATCTTTAGTTCAGAATGGCCTTTAATTACAACCATCTATTAATCTTGTCATAAGTTGTTAAATTACTTTTCATCTTGAAATAACCATATTATAGTTAACTCAAACTTATCGAACTCTCACATTTAGTATCCACAAGGTTTATTATTTACTTAACCATATCTTTATAATAAGGTGTTTTAAGATAACCTTTTATGTATCCTTACTTACATTTAATTCCCTAACTGTTTTACTTTTACACACATTCTCTCTATAGACCATGTATAATCCTTTTATATTAAACTTTGTTCAACTCAAGTCTTAAATACATTTTATATTGTTTACAAAACCTAAAGTTTCAAAAGCATAACTTAATAAATTAATTTCCTTTATTGTATTTAGGATGGACATTATATCTTAGCATGAGGTAGAATTTATCAAAAAAATTAAATTCCGGTTCATAAGTGAAATTGTCAATTACTTAATAAGATAATATATTCTGAACAATCTCCATACCTTATATTCAAATGACACATTAATATTTCCAGTGTCAAAAGGTAAATCAATATAATCTCTTATGTAACCTAGTTTCATCTAATTAAAGGTTTAAAGATTTTAAGTATCTAATTTCTATTTACAAACCTCCTTATAAATTCTAACTACTAAATACATTACTTAACTACAAACTCACATCCTGAATATTGGTGTTAAATGTATTTATATGGCTTAACTAGTTGTAAGAAACTTAAGGATTATTATTTAGATTAAATTCCTAATCATAGTTTAATGTAGTTTTATATCATAATCCCTTTTAATGATTTTATCTTAAAATATTAAGTTATTACTCAATACTATAAATATTAAGAAATAATTAAATCTAGACTTATTTATCCTCTTCACATTTAGATGTACAAGTAACTCATTTATTTTACTATTGTTTATATAATAAGAACATTTAAATGTAAAAGTATTTCATTCATTTTATTATTAATTATATAATAAGATCTATTTGTGTAACCCTTTATGTAGACCAATTACAAATATTCCTAAATTTCAACTTATTAATTTCTTAACCAAATTATAGATTTACATTGTGGTTATTGACTAAATAAATACATGTGTTTAAATACGGTTTATATAAATCTTAGAAACTCAAAGATAACTAAAAACTCAACCTATAACCATAAATTAATACCACCTCATATAATATTCTTTTATTAGTATCATGTAGAGGTTTAGTTTAACTCATTAATTCCTTCATATTATATTTTCTATAAGGTATTTTATTCCTTTTATTTATTTTTATCGTGTATATATATATATATATATATATATATATATATATATATATATATATATATATCATATATATCTTCCTATTACATTCTCACAAGGAATGTTATTTCCTTTATCTATTTTTATTGTATTTATATACATATATATATATATATATATCCACATATATCAAGATTTATCCAGAACATTCTTTAAGAAATTCTATTGTATTTAATTATATTTAATATCTTTTAGACATATCCACAACTGATTTATGGTTTATAAAATAGAGTATTTCCCTTAGTTTTAGTTAAACATATTAGCTTCCATATTATATATAATAAATAAAATGTAGTTTAGTTAAATTCCTTGATTTAATATAAGTTTCTATTTATTTCTCTCATATAAATATATATAAATATATGTAACAATTTTTACCTCACTTAAAGTTAATACCCAAAATATTTATAAACATACTGTATTAAATGTGAATTGGTCTTATTATATTTTCCCCAACCTATAAAATTCATTAATCAACTATACTTTAATTTTTGATTACATTAAAAACCATATATTATAGGTTATTCTTATGGAAAACTCACAAACACAATTTTTAAAACCTTTTCCCGTTGCCCAAAAATTCCCAAACTTAATATACAGTAACTATAACATTTTAGACATATTATAAAATTTTTATTTCATAAAAATATCTTTTTAATTTAGCCAAATAATTCCAGAAAACCCGTAACTTGTAAAAATCATAACTTATGTTTAAAAACTCCAAAACCATAATAATTTACATCAAAACAAACTACATAAAATAAGGAATCTATGGTTAAAATTTCAAGTCAAAATACATTCGGGAAGATATTTAAATTAACCCAACAAGTTAAGACCATTTACTGGAATTTATTAAAACCCTTTTAAACAAAATTCTGGAATGTTTTAATCTCGGCCGTCCAATCTCTTAAATCGAGATCGGACGGCTCCTGTACGTCGAGTTCATCAGCGAGCTCACTTCTACCCCCGAGTACTAAATCGTTAATTTCTCCTAATCCACAGAACGAAATTGAGTGATTTTTGTTTCTATGGATTCGTAATCAAATTTCGGTTCTATTGGTACCGATTTCCCCAATTTTAATACAGTATACACCAAGATTCGAAACTGATTCGAGAGTTAGGTTTTTTTCGGTACCGAGTCGATTTCGAATACAAATCGTACCAATTCTCCTAATCTAACACGTAATTGATGAAATTGAGACATGGGTTAGGTCGACAATGAAGTATAGATTAGCAACAACGGAAGAATTTGAGGAAACACTCACCGGAATTGCAATATCGGAGGAGAATTCGAGAACGGGTTCTGGAAAAACTCGAACTTCCGATCAGTTCGTGAAGCCAACTTCGAGGATCTATAAGTTATTGTACAGATCGATTTAGGCTTTGTTAATTGGCTCAATAGAAAGATGAAACTTAGCTCTACACATTGATAACTAGAACTAATCCTAACTCGCACCATACAAAAAGATTTTGAAGTTACAAAACACGAGTTTACCTTCCTGTTTCGGTGTTATTTTATGTGCTGTTGAAACCGAAACTTTAGACCTCTATATCTCCCAACTGGTTGCGATTCAGACTTGGGCATAAACACGAAAATTGTAGAGGGATTAGAGATATTTACAACGAGCTAAAGAAATCGAATTTTGGTTGATTAACGAAGAAGTTATGATCGACGCAAGTTACCTGAAAACGAAGGAAATTCCGGAATTCTGGAAACAGCCTAGCAAGGTGGCTACTTTGGCTCGATTTCCCGGTTGACTCAGAAGGATCTAGGGTTTGTATGAGTAATGGTTGGAAAGAGTAATTGTAGGAGAAGAGAGTGGTGAAGACGGCATGGAAAAATATTGAGAGATGTGAAAGTTATAGCCGTCTAAAGTTAGGGCTAGGAAGTGAAATCGGTTACGAAAATCAGGGAAGGAAATCGGCTAAGTGTGGGCGACCCATTACAGAGTGACACGTGGCACTTCTTAAAATTTTGATTCAAAACTTCAATCTAGCATAACTTTGGCTAGGATGATCCGTTTTTGACGTTCTTTTTATCGATCTTCATGGTTTTTCATAACCTATTTATTGGTATAGGTTTCATGGCCTGGTGACCATTCTCAAAAAGTCAACTCTAGAAAGGCTTAATAAGCTTTAAGGTTTCTAGAATTTTATATTGACTTTTATGTTTCAAAACAATGTTCCAACACTTCCTAAAATCTTTATAATATATTTGGAGTGTTTAGAAATTTCCCCAAGATTTATTGACTTATAAATCTTATTATTAAATTCATAATACTATACAATAATATATAATAATTAGGAGAAAACCCCTAAATAAATTTCACCACCCCTTATATTAATTTAATATTCATAATTCCATATAATAATTTAATATTCATAATTCCATATAATAATTTAATACTTAATAGTATTATTAAAGGTTTAATAAAAGAAATCCCCTAAATTAATTTAAATTAATTTAGGGGTATTTCAAGGATTCTTTGGATTGGAATGGGGTCGCACCCTAGATGGGCTGCCTACGTACTCAACTCTCTGTTGAGATCAGACCTTACGTAGTTCAGGGTATTAGGAGATGCTTGAATCCTCCTGGGATGTTTGAAGTATGGGATGTTTTAGTTTGTGGAGTTTGAAGATGTTTGAGGTGTTTGGAGTTTGGAAGCGTTCGGAGTTTTTAGAAGTTTCGAGAAGTTTCAGGTTTAGGATGCTAGTCTGTGAGATGCACGGGTCTGTGAGACGTTTGAAACCTTAAGATGTCGAAGTCTGTGAGACGCTCGAGTCTGTGAGACGCTCGGGTCTGTGAGACTTTCGAATCATTGGAATGACAAAGTCTGCGAGACGCTCGGGTCTATGAGACATTTAGAGTGTAAGAGAAATTTGAATGGAATTGAAATTGAATTGAGGTCGAAGTTGAACCGGGGTTGAATGAATTTTGATTTGAATTGGAATTGAATTGAGACTAAATTGGAGTTGAATCGAAATTGGATTGATTTTTGATTGAAAGTGGAATTGAAATCAGATTGGAATTGAAATTGAATTGAGGTCGAAGTTGAACCGGGGTTGAATGAATTTTGATTTGAATTGGAATTGAATTGAGACTAAATTGGAGTTGAATCGAAATTGGATTGATTTTTGATTGAAAGTGGAATTGAAATCAGATTGGAATTGAAATTGAATTTGAAATTGAATTGAAATTAGAATTGAATTTGAATGAATTTAGAACGGAATTGAATTGAAATTGAATTGGTTTTGGAATAAAATTGAATTGGAATTGAATGATTTTTTTATTGAATTAGGATTGCATGAATTTGAATGAGTTTTGAATTGAATGAATTTGAATGTGTTTGGAATTGAATGAAGTTTTGAATTGAATTGGAACTCACAAGTCGGGTTGAATTTGGGCTGAATTGAATTGATTTGGACCGAATTGAATGGAATAGGTTTGGACTGATTTTGGAGTGGAATTGATTTTATTTAAGGGTGATTTATGAAATGAATTACGGGCTTAAACGGAAATGGGTCAAGGTTGGAATTGGGCCAAGTTTGGAATTGGAAATTGAGCCAGATATGGGCTTTTGAAATTGGGCCAGATTCGAAAGTGGGCCGAGATTGAGAGTGGGCCGAATTTGGACCTTTTGATTTGAGCCTTGATTTGGGCTTCTAATTGAGCTGATTTGGGCCTCGAATTAGGCTTCTAATATAGCCTCAGATTGGGCTGATTTCTGGGCTTTAAACGAATTGATTGTTGGGCCTTAGAATTGGACCTTATTTTTGGTTGATTTTGGAGTAGAATTTCACTTTATTTTGACTTCAGAAAATGAATCAATTTTTAAACAAGTCTCCTTTTCTGAATGATTTTACTATAGGAAAAATGAATTCTTATTTTTGAATTGGATTTTTATTGATTGTAAATTTTATTTTGGCAATTAATGATGGTTTGGAAAGTTTTTTTTTTACTAGGAGTGATGTCTCCCACAAACAGGTACTACGACCCTCGGGTACTACGACCTTAATGTGGGTAACATCTGTGAATGGTCCTAAGGTTTTTTCTAAAAAGGTCCACAGAAAATTGTGGACCTGAACCGATAAATCGGTTCTCAAGATGAGGGGGTTATGCTTCTAGGGTTTCATATTCTAGCCTACATGTGGCTTGGGATGGATCAAGCTCCAAGAGCCGCTTTGGACCAAATAAATTGAGTTTATCCGGCCTGACCCAACAATTGATGCAACTATAATATTTAGCCCTTTTCATTCGATAAAGACAAATAGCAACCAAGCGTAGCATGAAATGAAATGAGAAAGGAATCAACGATCAGATAAGTGAAATTTCACAAATAAAGTTATCAAATGTCCCGAGTCCTTTTATTTCAATGTCACGAGTCAATGGACAATAAGCAGGTTAGACTAGAACTACTTCGATTTGAGCAAAATAAGCAGAGCGTCCATATATCAACACAATATCATCGAATTACTTTGAATGATTAACTTACGACCTAAACAACAGAAATCATCATCCTGTATAAATCATGCACTGATAGTCTACCTTTGCCTACGTTAAGCAGAATCGAACACATATTTTATCAGCAACATCGTGATCTCATGAGGAGTTGGACAGTTAAAGGTAAATGAGAAGCAAGCCTGATGTCAATAGGCTGAATTGTAGTGCGACACTCTCAGCAGTTCATGTGCGCCAAGCTCAATCCAACCGTCTGCTACGAACATGGTCGGTTTTAGGCCCGATGAAAACACCAGAAGATCTCATCATATGCAGAACAAACACAAACAAAGAGCATAAGCATGTTTTAGGGTAAAATCGAAACAGTATAATAGAAAGAGATTTCAAATCAGGTTCAAGATTGAGTAACAACATTCATCAATTATATTTCTGCAGTAAAAGAAGGGCCGACAACAATTCATTATATCGACTGAAAATTTCTTGGCAATTTGGAACCCAAAACTTGTCACGGGTTGAATCCATTTCAAAAAGAAAGAGAGGGTACGAGACCTCGATACTCATTCTGGTTCAGATCTGTAGTCCGTGGAATCGATTCGAAGTAGTACTGAGATGGGGTGGTGGAGGATTGTTGGTCTCGGCTTCTTTCTTCCAGCGAGGGCTTTGTGAATCGACTTTTGACGATGAGATGAACACGAAATCGTGGGTTCTTGGTCGAAATTGGAACAGTGATGACAAGCTCCAGCCATCAGGAATTTGTCCATGCTCGATTTGAGACGAGAGCTAGTCCTTGTCGGTTCTGAGATTTTTAGTTTGGAAGACAACGAGAGGGGCGAGGCATTTATGTTCTTCGTTCGCCAGTTTGGGTGCAAAATTACCAGTACTGATAGAAGGCTACTGTTCAGATTTTTTTTTGTTCTTCTTTTATAGAATGATGGGCTCTAGGGTTTTGTTTGAGGTAGTGGCGGCTGATTAGTTGAGGTACGGTAGGTTTTTTTTGTGAAGAAGAACCAGGCTGAGTAAGAAGATTTGGGTTCGATCGTCCGAACCCACGACCAGAGGTGAGGCCAGCACATGGGCTTTGTTTGGCCAAGCTGGAATGAGAGTGAAATAGGCCTCGCAGGGCTTTTTTTTTTGGTGTACCTGGGTGCGAGAAGCAAAGGAAAACAACAACTAAAAAATATGCCAAAGCACCATATTTAGGTATCGAACTCAAGCTCTATGGCATCGTTAAACAATATACTAACCAACTAAGCTACAACAAAGTTTGTTATTAAAAAAATTAGTCAATAAAATGAATTGTTTTCCTTTAAAAATTCATGAAATAATGAAATGTAACTAATAAGATACAAAACATGATAAAATGTAAATAAATAACAAATAAAATAATAAAATAAATACATGAAATAATGAGATAGTATTAGTGTGATGGAAATAAAAGTATAGGTGAATGTCCTAAAAATGGAAATTGAATTAGATATGTACGAATAGTAGTAAATAAGATTCAAAAAGGAAGTACGAAAATAAAATGAGATGAGAGGGAGTTTAATCGAATTAGTGACAAAACGAAATATGCTAGTATGGAATATAATAATGAAAATGTACATAAAATGATGAAAGTGATTCTAAAAATAATAATGATAAAGACAAAATAAAAACAAGTACCGATAAAGAAAATACAAGTAAAGGTATCAATGGAATGAAATGAGATAAAGTAAACAAGCAATGAAATAGTACATCCCAAAATAAAACGAATAGGTACATAAATAAGTGAATAAAACAGAACCGACTAACATGAAATAAATCGAAAATAAAATGGTAAACTAAGTAAATAAGAAAAGGACGGGTTTGAAAACGGATGCTTTGAAAATTAAATAAAAATTTTTGTCATCAAAAGAAAATTTCATTTTGGAATCCATATAAACAAGTTTTGAAGAGAAAGGCGACGACCCTCTTATTTTATTTATTTGTCTGAATTTTTCTTTATGGGGTGAGAATTTTTGGTGTCTACAGATGGCTCCCCTTGATTCAATTTTGCAAGCCCTTGCAGAATTGGATCAAGGTTGAGAGGGCGCCAAAAATTCTCACCATGGCTTCATGGTGTAATAGGATACCACCGCGGGGAAGATAATGTATGAATGCGACGGGAGATGATATGATTGCTGAATGCACGAGGACTTATTATGAGCCTCAATTAGACCTTTTGACATCCAGTCCTAGAACTTATGACGAGCCTAAAATCCTAACAATAGATTGGTTTAGGGTGCATGAGGACTTAGGAGTACCTCAACTGGTCCTCTTGACATCCAGTCCTAGGGCTTATGATGAGCCTAGAATGCAATTGAAAGTACGAGGACTTTGGAGAGCCTCAACTAGACCTCTTGACATCTAGCTATAGGACTTATGACGAGCCTATAATACTTTAGAATGTGTACCGTACTAGTAGCGTAATAGCTGCCTAGCAGGTGGGTGTGAAACGATCTTGCACTAGTAGCGTAATATCTGCCTAATGAAGGAAGAACGGCGGGACCGCACTAGTAGCGTAATAGCTGCCTAGCGGATTATGAAGTGAACGATCTCGCACTAGTAGCGTAATAGCTGCCTAGTAGAGGAAAACTGGTGGGACCGCACTAGTAGCGTAATAGCTGCCTAGCGGGTTATGAAGTGAACAATCTCGCACTAGTAGCGTAATAGCTGCCTAGTGGAGGAAAAATGGTGGGACCACACTAGTAGCGTAATAGCTGCCTAGTGGGTTATGAAGTGAACGATCTCGCACTAGTAGCGTAATAGCTGTGTAGTGGAGGAAAAACGGTGAGACCACACTAGTAGCGTAATAGCTGCCTAGAGGGTGTAAAATGAAAGACGACCGTGCTAGTAGCGCAATAGCTGTCTAGCAGGTGTAAAACGAAAGGCGACCGTACTAGTAGCGCAATAGCTGTCTAGCAGATGTAAAACGAAAGGCGACCGTACTAGTAGCGCAATAGCTGTCTAGCAGGTGTAAAACGAAAAATTCGACCGCACTAGTAGCGCAATAGCTGTCTAGCGGGTGTAAAACGAAAGGCGACCGTACTAGTAGCGCAATAGCTGTCTAGCAGGTGTAAAACGAAAGGCGACCGTACTAGTAGCGCAATAGCTGTCTAGCAGGTGTAAAACGAAAGACGACCGTACTAGTAGCGCAATAGCTGTCTAGCAGGTGTAAAACGAAGAATTCGACCGCACTAGTAGCGCAATAGCTGTCTAGCGGGTGTAAAACGAAAGGCGACCGTACTAGTAGCGCAATAGCTGTCTAGCAGGTGTAAAATGAAAGGCGACCGTACTAGTAGCGCAATAGCTGTCTAGCAGGTGTAAAACGACAAATTCGATCGCACTAGTAGCGCAATAGCTGTCTAGCGGGTGTAAAACGAAAGGCGACCGTACTAGTAGCGCAATAGCTGTCTAGCAGGTGTAAAACGAAAGGCGACCGTACTAGTAGCGCAATAGCTGTCTAGCAGGTGTAAAACGACAAATTCGACCACACTAGTAGCGCAATAGCTGTCTAGCGGGTGTAAAACGAAAGGCGACCGTACTAGTAGCGCAATAGCTGTCTAGCAGGTGTAAAACGAAAAATTTGACCGCACTAG
The DNA here is from genome assembly GCA_023374045.1 of Limonium bicolor. Classification (NCBI taxonomy): domain Eukaryota; kingdom Viridiplantae; phylum Streptophyta; class Magnoliopsida; order Caryophyllales; family Plumbaginaceae; genus Limonium; species Limonium bicolor. The sequence continues at coordinate 113,728,642 of CM041783.1, forward strand.
TAGCGCAATAGCTGCCTAGCGGGTGTAAAACGAAAATGCGACCGCACTAGTAGCGCAATAGCTGTCTAGCGGGTGTAAAACGAAAGGCGACCGTACTAGTAGCGCAATAGCTGTCTAGCAGGTGTAAAACAAAAAATTTGACCGCACTAGTAGCGCAATAGCTGCCTAGCGGGTGTAAAACGAAAATGTGCCCGCACTGGTAGCGCAATAGCTGCCTAGCGGGTGTAAAACAAAAATGTGACCGCACTAGTAGCGCAATAGCTGCCTAGCGGGTGTAAAACGGATATGCGACCGCACTAGTAGCGCAATAGCTGTCTAGCGGGTTGTGAATATGCATTAGATTGTGAATGAACTTTGTGGGTATATGCAAATGATATGCGATGTGAGGTGTTTTAAAACAAGTGCACTGGTTAAATCGAGACTCCCTGTTTGTAGGAGAAGATTCTTTGTGAGCTGATGGCTCCGAGGTTGTTTCAAAGATATGAGATGGCTCCAACATGTGTTGATGGCTCCGGCATGCGCTGATGGCTCCGGCATGCGCTGATGGCTCCGGTATGCACTAATGGCTCCAGTATGCATTGATGGCTCCGGTATGACCAATGGTCTCTAGGTGGTTGGTGGGTTTGATATGGTTGAAATGCTTCGATGTGGTGGGAAGATTTGGTTGAAATTTTTTTTTTGAAGTAGTTTGATGGCTTCCGTGATGGATTTATTGTGATTTGATGGGATTTTTTTGGTGGCTCCGGAAATGGAATGATTGTGATTTGAAGGTTTATTGTGGAATTTGTAGTGGATGAATGGTTTTACATAGGTAAATGATGAAATACAATTGCATGACTTTATTGGTAGTTCCCATCATGGTTCCAGGATTTCCATGGATGGCTCCGGGATGACCTTGTGCCGATTGAGCATAACGACGCTTTGGTTGGTTCACTTCGATGACACCGAGGAGAAAAGGGAAGTTTTCGCCTTTGATGTGGTCGCACCCTGGGTGGGCTTCCTACGTACTCAATTCCATATTGAGATCAGACCATACGTAGTTCGATACTCTGTGAGCGAGGCTTTAGCAATGGTTTTGTTATGTTATGACCCCAAGATGGCTCAAGAATGGCTCTATAACTTTCTTGTACGGTTCTTGGATGACTCCGATGATGGATTTATTGTTGTTTGACTGAATTTGTTGTGGACTTTGTAATGAGAGAATGGTTTTTCACGAGTGAATGATGAAACACAGTTGCATGACTTTGTTGGGAGTTCCCATCATGGTTCCAGGATTTCCATGGATGGCTCCGGGGTGACTTTGTGCTGATTGAGCATGGCGATGCTTTGGTTGGTTCACTTTAATGATACCGAGGGGAAAAGGGAAATTTTCGCCCTTGATGTGGTCGCACCCTGGGTGGGCTGCCTACGTACTCAATTCCATATTGAGATCAGACCATACGTAGTTCGAATTTCTGTAGGCAAGACCTTGGTGATGAGATAGATCTGATGTGGATTTGAGGTGGCTCCCGTATTGTTCTCGGACTATTAGGATGCCCCCTGTGTAGTTCCAAGGATGGTTTCAAATTATGAGAATGGCTCCGTGTAGCTCTGGGGATAGACTCAATGTTTGAGGATGGCTCCCGCATGGCTTCTACTTGGCTTTGGGAGTGGTGTCGATGAGGCTCGAGCATGAAACTAGATGGCTCCGGGATGGTCTACGCAAAGCTCCGGATGGCTTCAAAATGGTTTAATGCAGCCCGAGTATAGCCTGGGATGGCTCAGAAATGATTCGATGCAGCTCAAGGTAGCCCGGGATGGCTCCGAGATGGTTCGATATAGCTTGATGATGGCCAGGGATGGCTCTAGTTGACATCTTTTGATCAAAAGTTACGCTTCAACAACTGCAACTAAAGTCGACTTTGAGCGAGACTAGGCATAGTTCTTACTGGTCGGATGCGATGATGAACTGGTTATGATGCATTAAATGCTAGGTACGATACAAAATGCATATGCAATTTTTGGAGAGAGGGTATGGCTCTATCTTTATTAATATGAGGTGTACGAATATAAGACATCTTCGGTTCGATCTTGAGTGATTGTTGAACTCGAGTGCGCGAATCACTTTCCTCTCATGGAGATATACGGGTCAATCTCTCGTGAGTCTTGCTGTGTGTGCTAATGGTGTAATGATACTCTCAATGCTCGGAGCAGTATTTTCCTAAGAATTTCTTTCGAGGTTTTGGACTTTCCGATCCTTACAAATTCCTCACCTGCAATGGGGTAGGCTGTTTATGTGTGGTGCTTTAATCAAAGAGTCGCTCGCACTCTGAAGACCTTGTGAGATAAGGTCACACTCATTCGCTCATGGTCCCTTTGGAAAGACGGGACATGTTGATAACAAGTATGAAGCTTATGATTCATGTTTCAGATTCGATGTTTTCAGTCAACGCTCATCAACTAACGAGTCAGAGGTCTTTTATTGGGTTATAACGGGGCTGATAGGCATGATGTATGTCACATGGGACTGGAGGATCAATTTGGGAATTGTGGAGCTTTTTGTGCAATAGAGGATATGTTTCGCCTTCTCCATGGGAGGAATGATTGGACTGGTTTTGATAACCTTTATTGATTCTTACGGGACATCATTGGTCCTTTGGATTTCTCCTTCTTGCCTCTTCTGGTGTTCGATTTGAACTTTCTTCTCGTTTTGTTTTTTTGAAATTGCATTTGGCTCATCAACTTTCTCAAGTGTTTTCTGCTTTGTATTTTGGCTTTCAGCTTTGGAGTTGCATTGACTCATTGCTCTTCTCGAACATTTTTGGTGTTCTTTTTTGGTGTTTGGCTTTGGAGTTGCATTGACTCCTTGGTTTCTTTGAACATTTCATTTGTTGTTTTTTTGGTGAAAGATGATGGGGAGGGGCCATGGCTCCGGCTCCTTCGAGATCCTCTATTGCAGGAGTAAGTGTGTATATGTGGGGTGGCATGTTGTGGAGTTTCTTGAAGAAAAAGTTTTTTCATGAAAGGCTCAGCGGGGCCCACTAAAGGATTATGTACAGGGCAGTCAAAGCTTTTTGGTTTTGTGGATTTTTGTGTTCCTAAGTGCCTCGTCATTCTCATTAGTCAATAATTGTTTTCTTACTATTCTCGGATCTTTGCATGAATCACAGTTCGTATCATGTTTATCGACATTTCTCTCACTACGATTTGTGTCTCTCCATGTGCTGAAGGAGTGCACATGTCGCTCGTGGTTATACCTCCATTGGCTCTCTCTATCTTCCCACGTCAGTCTGTAGATTGTTCAGTACCTTCATTTGAAATTCTAGGGAAAATACCGCTCTTCGCATCCTACTCACTTGGTTCGTGGTGCTGATTTTGATTAGACCCTTGTGTTCATTGACGGGTCGAGAGTATCGTGGTTTACGCACTCTATTCAATCAATCTCTTCTGATTTTTTCCAAAGATGTCATTTCGATACGGAGGTATGCAAATGCAACTATATACAATGCCATTTATTGTAGTAATATGAAATTGCTATGTATAGGATGCATGAAATGATGAAAATGATGATGGGATCGGTTGACTGAATGTTTTTTTGTTTTTTTTGTTTTTGGATGCAATGCATGAGTGGTAAGGTTACGACTAGTCTCGCTTGAGTCGAATTCAGTTTGCGGTTCATGAAGCTCATCCCGTCATTGTTGGCTCTGAAGGTGGTCGAGTTGTGGTGATTGTTGTCGAAGAAGTAATTCTCGAGTGAGGTCAGGTTGGTGATTGGCTCCTGGATCTTGGGACTTTTAGGGAGTGACAACTCCCGCATGGTGACCCACTGATATGACATGGGCTGCATTTTTTGGGATTTTTGAAGGTATGATTTTTTTGAATTTTTGGATGTATGATTTTTTTGGATTTTTGGATGTGTGATTTTTTTTTTTGAATTTTTTTTGTGTATGCTTTTTTGTGGTTGTTGGTCTCTATGTACATGGTATGCTGAATGGAAAAAAAAAGCTTGAATGCCCGGTTTCTTGCTATCACTTCGAAGATCATGTCGCCACTCATAGGCAAAGACAGTTATTCACCTGCAAACACGACCATTACTGTAGAAACAACAATCTGACAAATGTTAGCATGCTTGAAAAATGGGATGAATGCTCTTGTGAGGTGTGTTGGAAATGTAACATGTGATTATGCATTTTCCTAAGATGAGTGTGATTCATGCATGATTAATGAATTTGAACTGAATGAGAATGCCTGCAACTCTTTTCTTTTCTGCCATGAATGTGTTGCATGCTTTTGTTTGTTGGTTGTTTTATTAGCTTGTTCCCAAAAGAAGCTACATTTTAGAAAAACGGTTTTGAAAAAACGTGTTTCCGAAGTGGTGGATTTTCGCAGTAGGAATTTTGACGCTCGGTCATTCGCAAATAAAATAGGGAGTGGGGGACCCTATACACATTGATCTAAATAAATTCAAAGGGAATGTACAACCTATACACAAAGTCTATTCAGAAATTGACAAGAGAGAAAAGAATGCTAGGGAAAACCTATACATCAATTCTAAAAGTCATTAAATGGTGGAGTTTGAGCTTAAAACTTCTCCCGAATTCTTCTACTTCTTCTTCGGGCTTCTGACTGACTGCTCATTCGTCTTCGGGCTCTTGCAGCGAAGCGGTACTATGATCATACAAAACAGGTTGGTATTCTTCTGACTCTCAACAGTTTGAACTCGAACAGTCGTTGCTAGTTAATCAACTCGGGTTGGTACATCTCTTATTTTTGACTCAAACTGCGTTGTCAATCTTCATGTGCTCCATCTGCTCCGACGAGGAAAATAAGGGGCGTTTTTTGAGAAAGGAAAGGTGAATGATCGAGCACAAGCTCTTTGTGAAAATCCACCACTTATGTGAAAACACGAATGACTAGTACGCTCCACGATAATGACCGCTGCTCTTGAAGGTGGGTTGAACTTCAAAAATAGCGGGTCACAACATGGGGACTAAATCATTTATTTTGAAATACGTTTATGAAAATCAACTTTGAAAATTGTTTTGAAAAACAAGTTTGAGATAATATCCGTGAAAAATGTTGTTTAAAATTTGTTTGTAAAAAGCATGTTTTTGAAATCTATTTTGAAATGAAATTTATGAGAAGTATTGTTTGAAAATCATTTATAAACAGTAGATTTTTGAAATTTGTTCTTTGTAAACCGCTTGACAAAGTTATTTTTTGGAAGACTTTGATTGAAACCGATTTTGAAAACTGTTTTGGAAATAACAATTTTGAAATCATTAGAGATGAACGACTTTGAAGATATTTCATTAGAGTGTTTGACATGATTCATTTTTTTGATTTTTGCTAATTTTTAAAACGTGGTCACACAAATATGTAAGTGCAAAATAAAAAATCGTGGCTGATTTTATGTGGAGCTAAGTGTGAATGATTGGGATAATCACCTTCCAGGTCTATCAATGCTTCTATAACACCGGGGGAACCATCGTCCCTTCACTGTTCATCTCTCGGGATTTATCTCTGTTACGCCCTGTGGGGCACGTCATCGAGAAAGACCGGAGTGCTTAAGTTCGAAAGGTCAGGATACCCGAAGTGATACAGTCACATGAGCCACGGCCGGTGATTATCACAACATGCTCACTTTTCGGAAAACTTGGGGAAGTACTGCATGGGGTCAGGTCTCCGTCGTCTGCACGGTCAGGTGTGTCTAAAGTCTAAATTATTCACTGACTACGTTGTGCCATGTATGGGTATCCGGTAATTACGGGATCCTCTATGGACGTGTAGCGTGACATCAGGCTTTAGAGACACCCGTGGTGCAGAGGACACTTGGAGAACTGAGCCCATGCAATCTTCAGGGTAATGCAAAGGGTGGTCAGACGGCGGCATACAAGGGGTGACTACCCATAAACCCATCCTAGACACGGGACTAGGAAGCTGGACACTGAAGGCTCAGAGTTCACTATATGCTGGCTTTGACTCGAAAAGGTAAGCGTTGAAGGATCATGAGTTTTCAAGGCGTAGATACTACGATCATACCGCCTCGTGTGCATAGTCCTTACTACGAAGGGCATCTGCTCATGGGGAATCAATTGTGGACCAATATTTATCCCGACCGCAAATAACATGGGTGACACAGAGGAATGCATGTCCTAAGCAACCCTATGCACCCACCTCAGGACTATTCCTAACAGTTCAATATCATAACCAAAAAGCGGTAAATAAATGCGCAGGCAAAGAGAGGGAAGAAGTTAGACCCCTAATGGGCCCACCTACCTGAAGTTCCTGCAAGTTAGTCTAGCATAATCACGCAATTATGTAGCAAGCAAAGCGCAGATGGCAAGCAAAGTCAAGTATAAGCTACACACTCTCACCCTAACTATCCTCACCAATCACACTCTGAGTGTGGAGTAGAGTAATCCTAATGGCTTTCGAGATGAATCTCTTGAAGGTTTTGAAAGAAGTGGGGAAGTCCCGACAATTTTGAACGGAGTTCAGTCTTCCTTGAGTTTGAGAAAAACTTACTCAAGTTTTCCCCAGCGGAGTCGCCATTCTGTGGAGGGTGATTTTTCGGTATGAGGGGGGTCTATCGAAATATGGTCTGACCAAGAAGCCTAGATCCTAGAAATTGTCATTCTGTGGAGGAAAAAACCCGTCATTCTGGCAGCCCTCAAATACCTACTTTATCGTCCGTCTTTCCCAGAAAGCCTAAGGGGAGTGCCAATGAACACTACACCCGCTCTCAATGGGCTCCACGCGGACTTATGCCCTAAGGGCGGAATTGACTAGAGTCGCCACCTAGTTTGACCTAAGATACTAGGAAGGAAATGAAGGAGGGTTCTAAGAACCGTTAGTTGACTCTGAGATTGTTGCCTATGGATAGGACTTATCTGGTCATGTCAGAGATTCTATTGTGGGTTCGCACTGGGTTACACCCTTTAGAAGTGGCAATGACCACGACTTCGGATTGGTGCCCGAGGAAACCTCGGTCTCCAATTGTCGAGACTGTCTTCTTTCAAAACCTTTTAAAAGAGATTCATTTAAAAGCCAAGGATAGGATCAGGACGAGAGGAGAGAAAACGAGTGGATGAGGCGAGCTTTTCTACCAAGCTAGCGCCATGTAGAGGAATTGACGAGTTCAAATAAGTATGAAATGACAGATTAGGAGTCTGATTTTGAGAGTTGAAGGAGTCGAGGATTTGTGGGAGTCAAAGGAGATTTGAATGTTTGGCAGACATGAATATCGCCTTGAAGTTGGGAAAAGGATTCTTTGGATTGGAATGGGGTCGCACCCTAGATGGGCTGCCTACTACTCAACTCTCTGTTGAGATCAGACATTACGTAGTTCAGGGTATTAGGAGATGCTTGAATCCTCCTGGATGTTTGAAGTATGGGATGTTTTAGTCTGTGAGACGCTCGGGTCTATGAGACGTTTGAAACCTTGAGATGTCGAAGTCTTTGAGACATTTGGATCTGTGAGACGCTCGGGTCCATGAGATGCTCTGGTCTATAAGATATTCGAATCATCGGGATAACAAAGTCTGTGAGACGCTCGGGTCTGTGAAACAATACGGGGTTGTTTGGAGGTGAGATGGCTGAGTGAAAAATGACATTTTGATTGATGTGGGGTCGCACCCTGTGTGGGTTGCCTACGTACTCAACTCCCTGTTGAGATCAGACCTTACGTAGTTCAGAGTTAGGGTTTTTGGAAATTTTGATGTTTGTGGAGTTTGAAGATGTTTGAGGTGTTTGGGGTTTGGAAGCGTTCGGAGTTTTTAGAAGTTTCGAGAAGTTTCAGGTTTAGGATGCTTGTCTGTGAGACGTTTGAAACCTTAAGATGTCGAAGTCTGTGAGACGCTCGAGTCTGTGAGACGCTCGAGTCTGTGAGATGCTAAGGTCTGTGAGACTTTCGAATCATTGGAATGACAAAGTCTGCGAGACGCTCGGGTCTATGAGACATTTAGAGTGTAAGAGAAATTTGAATGGAATTGAAATTGAATTGAGGTCGAAGTTGAACCGGGGTTGAATGAATTTTGATTTGAATTGGAATTGAATTGAGACTAAATTGGAGTTGAATCGAAATTGGATTGATTTTTGATTGAAAGTGGAATTGAAATCAGTTGGAATTGAAATTGAATTGAGGTCGAAGTTGAACCGGGGTTGAATGAATTTTGATTTGAATTGGAATTGAATTGAGACTAAATTGGAGTTGAATCGAAATTGGATTGATTTTTGATTGAAAGTGGAATTGAAATCAGATTGGAATTGAAATTGAATTGAAATTGAATTGAATTAGAATTGAATTTGAATGAATTTAGAACGGAATTGAATTGAAATTGAATTGGTTTTGGAATAAAATTGAATTGGAATTGAATGATTTTTTTATTGAATTAGGATTGCATGAATTTGAATGAGTTTTGAATTGAATGAATTTGAATGTGTTTGGAATTGAATGAAGTTTTGAATTGAATTGGAACTCACAAGTCGGGTTGAATTTGGGCTGAATTGAATTGATTTGGACCGAATTGAATGGAATAGGTTTGGACTGATTTTGGAGTGGAATTGCTTTATTTAAGGGTGATTTATGAAATGAATTACGGGCTTAAACGGAAATGGGTCAAGGTTGGAATTGGGCCAAGTTTGGAAGTGGAAATTGAGCCAGATATGGGCTTTTGAAATTGGGCCAGGTTCGAAAGTGGGCCGAGATTGAGAGTGGGCCGAATTTGGACCTTTTGATTTGAGCCTTGATTTGGGCTTCTAATTGAGCTGATTTGGGCCTCGAATTAGGCTTCTAATATAGCCTCAGATTGGGCTGATTTCTGGGCTTTAAACGATATGATTGTTGGGCCTTAGAATTGGACCTTATTTTTGGTTGATTTTGGAGTAGAATTTCACTTTATTTTGACTTCAGAAAATGAATCAATTTTTAAACAAGTATCCTTTTCTGAATGATTTTACTATAGGAAAAATGAATTCTTATTTTTGAATTGGATTTTTATTGATTGTAAATTTTATTTTGGCAATTAATGATGGTTTGGAAAGTTTTTTTTTACTAGGAGTGATGTCTCCCACAAACAGGTACTACGACCCTCGGGTACTACGACCTTAATGTGGGTAACATCTGTGAATGGTCCTAAGGTTTTTTCTAAAAAGGTCCACAGAAAATTGTGGACCTGAACCGATAAATCGGTTCTCAAGATGAGGGGGTTATGCTTCTAGGGTTTCATATTCTAGCCTACATGTGGCTTGGGATGGATCAAGCTCCAAGAGCCGCTTTGGACCAAATAAATTGAGTTTATCCGGCCTGACCCAACAATTGATGCAACTATAATATTTAGCCCTTTTCATTCGATAAAGACAAATAGCAACCAAGCGTAGCATGAAATGAAATGAGAAAGGAATCAACGATCAGATAAGTGAAATTTCACAAATAAAGTTATCAAATGTCCCGAGTCCTTTTATTTCAATGTCACAAGTCAATGGACAATAAGCAGGTTAGACTAGAACTACTTCGATTTGAGCAAAATAAGCAGAGCGTCCGTATATCAACACCATATCATCGAATTACTTTGAATGATTAACTTACGACCTAAACAACAGAAATCATCATCCTGTATAAATCATGCACTGATAGTCTACCTTTGCCTACGTTAAGCAGAATCGAACACATATTTTATCAGCAACATCGTGATCTCATGAGGAGTTGGACAGTTAAAGGTAAATGAGAAGCAAGCCTGATGTCAATAGGCTGAATTGTAGTGCGACACTCTCAGCAGTTCATGTGCGCCAAGCTCAATCCAACCGTCTGCTACGAACATGGTCGGTTTTAGGCCCGATGAAAACACCAGAAGATCTCATATAGCAGAACAAACACAAACAAAGAGCATAAGCATGTTTTAGGGTGAAATCAAACAGTATAATAGAAAGAGATTTCAAATCTGGTTCAAGATTGAGTAACAACATTCATCAATTATATTTCTGCAGTAAAAGAAGGGCCGAACAATTCATTATATCGACTGAAAATTTCTTGGCAATTTGGAACCCAAAACTTGTCACAGGTTGAATCCATTTCAAAAAGAAAGAGAGGGTACGAGACCATCGTATAATTCTGGTTAAGATCTGTAGTCCGTGGAATCGATTCGAAGTAGTACTGAGATGGGTGTGGTGGAGGATGTCGGTCTCGGCTTCTTTCTTCCAGCGAGGGCTTTGTGAATCGACTTTTGACGATGAGATGAACACGAAATCGTGGGTTCTTGGTCGAAATGGAACAGTGATGACAAGCTCCGGCCATCAGGAATTTGTCCATGCTCGATTTGGGACGAGAGCTAGTCCTTGTCGGTTTGAGATTTTTAGTTTGGAAGACAACGAGAGGGGCGAGGCATTTATGTTCTTCGTTCACCAGTTTGGGTGCAAAATTACCGGTACTAGAGAGAAGGCTACTGTTCAGATTTTTTTTGTTCTTCTTTTATAGAATGATGGGCTCTAGGGTTTTGTTTGAGGTAGTGGCGGCTGATTAGTTGAGGTACGGTAGGTTTTTTTTTTGTGAAGAAGAACCAGGCGAGTAAGAAGATTTGGGTTCGATCGTCCGAACCCACGACCAGAGGTGAGGCCAGCACATGGGCTTGTTTGGCCAAGTGGAATGAGAGTGAAATGGGCCTCGCAGGGCTTTTTTTTTGGTGTACCTGGGTGCGAGAGAAGCAAAGGAAACAACAACTAAAAAATATGCCAAAGCACCATATTTAGGTATCGAACTCAAGCTCTATGGCATCGTTAAACAATATACTAACCAACTAAAGCTACAACAAAGTTTGTTATTAAAAAAATTAGTCAATAAAATGAATTGTTTTCCTTTAAAAATTCATGAAATAATGAAATGTAACTAATAAGATACAAAACATGATAAAATGTAAATAAATAACAAATAAAATAATAAAATAAATACATGAATAATGAGTAGTATATTAGTTGTGATGGAAATAAAAGTATAGGTGAATGTCCTAAAATGGAAATTGAATTAGATATGTACGAATAGTAGTAAATAAGATTCAAAAGGAAGTACGAAAATAAAATGAGATGAGAGGGAGTTTAATCGAATTAGTGACAAAACAAAATATGCTAGTATGGAATATAATAATGAAAATGTACATAAAATGATTGAAAGTGATTCTAAAAATAATAATGATAAAGACAAAATAAACAAGTACCGATAAAGAAAATACAAGTAAAGGTATCAATGGAATGAAAGGAGATAAAGTAAACAAGCAATGAAATTGTACATCCCAAAATAAAACGAATAGGTACATAAATAAGTGAATAAAACAGAACCGACTAACATGATATAAATCGAAAATAAAATGGTAAACTAGTAAATAAGAAAAGGACGGGTTTGAAAACGGATGCTTTGAAAATTAAATAAAAAATTTTGTCATTCAAAAGAAAATTTCATTTTGGAATATATAAACAAGTTTTGAAGAGAAAGGGACGACCTCTTATTTTATTTATTTGTTGAATTTCTTTATGGGGTGAGAATTTTTGGTGTCTACAGATGGCTCCCTTGATTCAATTTGCAAGCCCTGCAGAATTGGATCAAGGTTGAGAGGGCGCCAAAAATTCTCACTACGGCTTCATGGTGTAATAGGAACCACCGCGGGGGAAGATAATGTATGAATGCGACGGGAGATTATGATTGCTGAATGCACGAGGACTTATTATGAGCCTCAATTGGACCCTTGACATCCAGTCCTAGAACTTATGACGAGCCTAAAATCCTAACAATAGATTGGTTTAGGGTGCATGAGGACTTGGAGTACCTCAACTGGTCCTCTTGACACCAGTCCTAGGGCTTATGATTAGCCTAGAATGCAATTGAAAGTACGAGGACTTTGGAGAGCCTCAACTAGACCTCTTGACATCTAGCTATAGGACTTATGACGAGCCTTATAATACTTAGAATGTGTACCGTATAGTAGGTAATAGCTGCCTAGCAGGTGGGTGTGAAACGATATTGCACTAGTAGCGTAATATCTGCCTAATGAAGGAAGAACGGCGGGATGCACTAGTAGCGTAATAGCTGCCTAGCGGATTATGAAGTGAACGATCTCACTAGTAGCGTAATAGCTGCCTAGTAGAGGAAAACTGGTGGGACCGCACTAGTAGCGTAATAGCTGCCTAGCGGGTTATGAAGTGAACAATCTCTCACTAGTAGGTTAATAGTGCCTAGTGGAGGAAAAATGGTGGGAAAACTAGTAGCGTAATAGCTGCCTAGTGGGTTATGAAGTGAACGATTCGCACTAGTAGCGTAATAGCTGTGTAGTGGAGGAAAAACGGTGAGACCACACTAGTAGCGTAATAGCTGCCTAGAGGGTTTGTAAAATGAAAGCCGACCGTGCTAGTAGCGCAATAGCTGTCTAGCAGGTGTAAAACGAAAGGCGACCGTACTAGTAGTGCAATAGCTGTCTAGCAGGTGTAATACGAAAGGCAGTACTAGTAGCGCAATAGCTGTCTAGCAGGTGTAAAACGAAAAATTCGACCGCACTAGTAGCGCAATAGCTGTCTAGCGGGTTGTTAAAACGAAAGGCGACCGTACTAGTAGCGCAATAGCTGTCTAGCAGGTGTAAAACGAAAGGCGACCGTTACTAGTAGCGCAATAGCTGTCTAGCAGGTTGTAAAATGACTTTAAAATGATTTCTATGAAGGAAATGGGGTGGTCCGGGTTTACAAACCCGGACCAATGTTTCTGGTCACTCTCGGGTGCAAATTAGGACTGGTCCGGGTATACATGCTAGTTTACAAACCCGGACCCTTAATTCAGGAATCTCTCGGGTGAGTTTTAGGGGTGGTCCGGGTTAGTGCCCTGGTTTGTAAACCCGGACCACTCCTCTGATATAGGTTTCTGCCGTGTTTTGACACTGGTCCGGGTTTCTGTCCTAGTTTACAGACCCGGACCATTTGCAGGTTTGAAAAATAAGTATGTTTTTGCTTTTGTTTCAACTCCAGGCTTATGATAACTTCTTCCCCACTCTTCCTACATATATTCTAGCATGTTTTGGCATTGTTTAGGCATTCAAAACTAACCTAAAACATTCTATATATTTATCTGTCAACTAACTCGTTTCACTGTTATTTTTTTTCCTCTGTTACAGGTTTCAAGTTTTGTTTTCTGTTGCAGGTTTTCTATTCTTTCTTCCTTATCATTCCAACCTCACGCCTTAACACACTCATGCCCTACATTCCTAGACATATTTTGACAGAACTTATCTACATTCCAAGTACACTCACCACACTATAACAGCTCACAACATCAGTTAACACCCCTGTTTATAAAAGCATAAAACCACTGCTACAACACATTAAACTTCCCCTCTGTTATCACACGATACTAACTTAGTCCCTAGGTTTACTTTCACACTTAAACATCCTTAAAACTTCTTCATTCATCAAGCAATATTGTAGTTTCTTAACTACACCATACAAGGTCATTTTTCCACGTTCAAAAATATGTTTACAGAGAAGAAAACCATCTCAAGGTAAGTTCAATACCTTGTTAGTTTACTGATTTCTTTTCCCTTCCTCCTCCTTCTCTTGCTCTCTGTTTTTCTTCTTGTTACACACCAAGCAGAGATATAGATTGCTAACTACAATCGTAACCCCAAAAACACACATAACAAGTTTGTTTAATTCTCACGTAACTCACCAAAATTAATGTTCCAAGAGCTAGTCCTTAGGGCTTAAACACTAAGGAATTACCTTACTCTCTTGAGTGTAATCTTTGGACAGCAAGGATAGCAAAACCTTAGCCCTCTGTTGGCAACCGAAACTGACTGGAAAATAGAGAAAATATCAACGTGGGCAATTTTTTATTTTTGCACGAACAAGCTAGGAAGAGGAAAGTCTTTGAGTTTATATTTACCTTAGACTATTAAGAAGATGAAGAAGGGCCAAAATAACCACTTCACGCTGCAAAGGAGCTCACGGTCATGGAGATGAAGGTGAGGGTTTCAAGTTTTTGAAGGGTGGAATGTGTTGCCCTGAACAAGAGGAATCCAACGGTATGGTTTTTGTATGGTTTGGTGCTGTATCGAGCAAGAAAAGAGAGGATGAAGATGGGGTTGCTGCTCTCTGTTGAAATCACAAATGGGGGTTTACAGAGGAAGAAGATGTTACAGAGAGGAGAAATCGTGACTGATAAGGAAATAGAGGTGAGAGAGTATCACTTTTACTATTGTACTTATTTGCTTTATTTCTCTTGTCTGATAGTGTATTAGGAATCAGAGGTGCTGCTTATGAAGAATAAAACGTGCCCCCATTACAATTAAGTAACCGGTCACAAATATTCTAAGGGTGGCTTAATTTTTTTACTTATTACATTTACACCCCATAACTTCCTGGTTTTACACTATTCATATAACGGGTCCGTTTTTCGGAATCTTCTTGTTTAATTAACTTTAACGACTCTAGACCCTCACTATGGTCTAATTATAAATATTAAACTAACTATAATTATTACGAGTTTATTAAACCCGTTTAGAATCACATTTTTACCGGTTTCTCGAAAAGCGCGTTTTAAAGCTCGTTTGCGTTTTTAATTCATTTACGAATCTGTTTCCTTCGGGAATCGTTCCTACGTATTTGATTAGGACTAATTAAGCTTTTAAATATTTCATTAGCCTAATTAATCACTGTTTAAATCCCGGGGTATTTCAACCTACCCCCCTTAAGAAACTTTGTCTTCAAAGTTGGTCAAAGTCGGTGGATTAATGACTTCACTCATTTGACAACTCAATTGTCATAATCACACTTAACACACTTACACTTACAGATACCATGTCGGTCAAACGAGTTCATATACACAAATCTCACACACATAAATTCACAGCAAGATACACATACACACATTGTGCAAACACGCACCATCCATGCAAGCAATACACTGCAAGCACTATCAACACTACAACCAATACACTGGTTGTTTCACTGTGTCAAACAAAATGTAAACATATACGTTATACATACAAGCCAAGCTATCCCGAAGCAATGCTAAAACAAAAAGGTCCATATACATTATACATACAAGCCAAGCTATCCTGAAGTAATGCTAAAACAAAAAGGTCCTACCCCCCTTAAAAGGGGTACGCCCCGTACCCTCACGACACTAGACAATCTAGTCTACAAATAGTGTCGGGTACTTCGCCTTCATGGCATCCTCTAATTCCCAAGTTGCCTCCTCGACGTCGTGGTTCGACCACAAGACCTTCACCATCCGCACTGACTTGTTGCGGGTGTCTCTCGTCTTGGTGTCAAGAATACGCAAGGGAGTCTCGACGTATCTCATCATCGGCTCAAGGGATAGGTGATCAGGCTCTAAGACATGAGATGGATCGGCTATATACTTCTTGAGCTGTGAAACATGAAAAACATCATGAACACGACCCAAGTCTGCAGGTAACGCTAACTTGTAAGCTACAGCTCCAATCCTCTCCGTGATCATATAAGGCCCAACGTACTTCGGGCTCAGCTTGCCTTTCTGGCCAAATCGAAACACGCCCTTCATCGGTGAGACACGCAGAAACACCTGATCGCCTACAGCGAATTCGAGGTCGCGTCGTCGCACATCGGCATAAGACTTCTGCCTATCTTGGGCTACTCTCAGATTCGCTCGAATCTGCTGAACTTCAGATTGCATCTGCTCAAGGTACTCCGGTCCAACAATGACCGCTTCACTGGACTCATCCCAACACAATGGAGTGCGACACGGTCTGCCATACAAGGCTTGGAAGGGCGACATCTTGATCGAAGCGTGGTAGCTGTTGTTATAAGAAAACTCAATCAGATGTAACTTATCAACCCAACTCCCCTGAAAATCTAGGGCGCATGCTCTCAGCATGTCCTCCAGTGTCTAGATGGTCCGCTCTGTCTGACCGTCAGTCTGTGGATGGAAGGCTGCACTGAGCTTCAACTCGGTACCAAGCGCTTCACATGTGGCTCTCTAGTATCTCGAAAGAAACCTGGTGTCGCGGTCAGACACAACCGTCTTTGGAACTCCATGATGTCGAATAATCTCTCGATCAAACATCTCAGCAAGCTTCGCTACCTTCCAGGTGTCCCTCATCGGTAAGAAGCAGGCCACCTTGGTTAGGCGATCGACTATCACCCAGATCATGTTGAGTCCTCCCCTGGCAGATGGGAGTCCAACAACAAAATCCATCGATATATCATGGAACTTCCATTCAGGAATATGCATAGGTTGTACCATTCCTCCAGGTCGACGGTGCTCAAACTTCACTCTCTGGCAAGTGAGACACCTCAGGACAAACTCATTCACATCAGATTTCATTCCCAACCACCAGAAGTACCTCTTTATGCCTTTATACATCTTAGAGGCTCCCGGATGGACAGATAATGAAGAACAGTGGGCTTCTCGCAGAATGCGATCCCTCAGCTCAGCATTGCTTCGAGGAACGCATAATCTGCCATTCAGTCGGATCAGACCATCGTCGTGGAGCTTGAAGTCATACTTCCGGTGCTCAAATGTGCCGTCGATGATGCTCTGTCTGATCTCACTCATATACGGGTCTTTCATCTGAGCGTCTCGCACCTCATCAACCAAGCTAGAAGAGGCGAGTAGCGAATGGAGCGAGTGTGCTCGATGACTCAGTGCATCTGCCACGACATTCGCCTTCCCTTCTTTGTACTGAAGGTCAATGTCATAGTCTGATAAGAATTCCATCCATCTCCTCTGCCTCAGGTTCAACTCTTTCTGCGTGAAGACATACTGCAGGCTTTTGTGGTCGGAGTATATGGTAACACTAACCCCATAAAGATAATGCCGCCATATCTTCAATACGAAGACGATGGCTCCCAGCTCGAGGTCGTGGGTGGGATAGTTCTCCTCATGCTTTTCAGCTGGCGGGAGGCGTAAGCAACTACCTTGCCGTGCTGCATGAGTACGCATCCAAGGCCTTTGCTTGAGGCATCATAATCGACTTCGAATCCCTCTAAACCCTCGGGAATGGTAAGGACGGGCGCAGAGGTCAACGAGTCCTTCAAGCTCTAAAAGGAAATCTCGTATCGGTCCACACAAACGGTGCGTCCTTCTTCATCAAAGCTGTCATAGGCTTGGCGACTTTAGAGAAATCTTTCACGAACCTTCTATAATAACCGGCTAGCCCAAGGAAGCTCGGATGTGGAAACATTCCTGGGTCTAGGCCACGAGCGAACTACTTCAATCTTAGCCGGGTCAACTGAGATACCCGCGCTTGATATCACATGCCCAAGGAATGAAACTTGATCAAGCCAGAATTCACACTTGGAGATTTTCGCGTAGAGTTGGTTCATGCGGAGTGTCTCGAGTACCTGTCTCAGGTGGCTGTCGTGCTCCTCTCTGGATTTCGAATATACCAGAATATCATCTATAAATACCACAACCGATGTGTCAAGCTGATCGGTGAACAGTCGGTTCATCAGATCCATAAACTTTGCAGGCGCATTCGACAGTCCGAATGGCATCACCGTAAACTCGTAGTGGCCATATCTCATACGGAACGCTGTCTTCTCAATGTCTTGCTCTCGGATGGCTTTCTGATGGTATCCAGATCTGAGATCAATCTTAGAGAATATAGAGGCTCCCTTCAATTGATCAAACAGATCATCAATACGTGGTAAAGGGTACTTATTCTTGATGGTGACCGCATTGAGCTCGCGGTAGTCAATGCAGAGGCGGAGGCTACCGTCCTTATTCTTCACGAAGAGGACCGGTGCACCCCAGGGTGATACGCTCGGGCGTATGAACCCCTTGTCGAGCAGGTCTCGAAGTTGCACTCTCAATTTGGCCATCTCTGCCGGTGCCAATCGGTACGGTGCTCTAGCAATAGGGCCGGTACCAGGCAGAAGTTCGATCTCAAACTCAACCTCCCTTTGAGGTGGCATGCCGGGAAGTTCCTTCGGAAACACATCCGGGAACTCCGACACTACCGGAATATCGGTGCTGAAATCAGGGTCTCGCTCAAGGTCTTGCACATAACAGAGGAATACCTCGTGCCCCTTTTTGAGCTCTCGGTACATGGCCATGGCGGTGATGACTCTAGTCGAAGGCTCTCTGGGCCTCTGGCGGTACGAAACTGCAACCCCAGACGGACTCCTGAGCAGCAATCTATGCTCGGCACAAAGGATTCACCCCTTATGCCGCTCCAACCAATTCATCCCAACTATCAAGTCGAAGCCAAGACCACTGAATTCGATGAAGGAAATTGGGAACTGCTCGCCCTTGATTCGGATAGTGGCATCTCGGTAATACTTTGTGCAACGCACTCGCTCCTTCGACGGGAGTGTAACCATAAAATCGGGTAGCTCAACCGCGTCTAGCCCCAACCTTCTCGCGAATGACAGCGAGACAAAGGTGTGAGAGGCGCCAGAGTCGAATAGCACAGTGGCATCAACGCCATTCACCGGAAAGGTACCCGTGAGGATCGTGCCGCTTTCACCGGCCTGTGCCTCAGTAAGTATACTCAGGTTACCTTCCGTACCGAGTCCACAACCTATTTATTCATAAACTTTATGAGTTCGATGGTAAGAAGTAAGAGGGAAGATTGATAAACAACACTGCTTAATTATAAAACCATTCAAGGTACATATGGTGTTCCGTTACAGCATTACTAGGATATTACATGGGATTACATGACTAATATTTCCTAAAGGTGAGGTTCAGGTGCCCTGGTTTCATGTGTGTGGCATTGATCACAGTCGATGGTGCCGTATTCAACTTGATCCTCCTGATACCGTGATACAACATTCTCGACTCTCCACCCATGACCAAGACATCTCCTGACCTAAGAATAATCTTCTCCCACGGTCTGCACGCTTCTGCTCGCCATACAGGAATTCGGCGTCGTCTCCAATGGACCAAGACACTACGGGCACTCCTTGTTCAAGAGATTCCGTTGTCTCGTCCTTATCTTGGTTTAAACCAAGTCGTCCCCCTTCTTGATAGAAGTTGACGATACAAATGTCTGCTTCAAGTGCAGGTACTGGATCAGCTTCAAGCTGTTGTGCAATCTCTACGGCTTGAGTAACAACCGTTTGGAATTCTCTAGGTATTTCAGGTGGTGTTGCTTCGTCTGCTGCTCGCTGCTTGTGGTAGGTACGGGTGTAAGGATTCCAATCCTTCCCCATGCACATCATTCTCAGTTTCATCCTTGCTCCACCGGGGTATTCCGGTGTGTAAAATCCTCCCGGGCTTGCTCCGAGTTTGTTGTAGTGTCGGATAATGGCAATTTACGCTTCGGGTGTCAGATATCCCCTTAATAATATCATACCTGGGCGGATAACCTGACACTGGTCGATGGTGTAGTGGTGTGTGGTGATGTCGGACTCTTCAGGGTTCGGTTCGGTCGGTATCGGATATAGATATGGAAGGTCCCTAAGTGGTGACTTCCATTTTTATGAGTTCTAGTCTTTTCATGCTCTAAGTATGCGTTAGTTCTATGTCATTCACAGATACAGGTAATCAAAACTGTAGACATGCCCTAAAGGATTAAAGGTGTGTGGAAGTACATAAACCGGTCTTCTGACCAGCTCCCTCTGAGCGATCTATGATGTGAAGGGCGGACTGCCTCTGCGTGTTGAGTAAATACTATACATTAATATTTATAGATTTATAGCAAACTAAAAGGCAAGTGCACCTATTCGGAGTAGTATAACAAGTGTCGTATCCACAGGGAAATTGTTCAATTATCCTAGTCTTGGTAGTTAATAAAACTGTAAAAAGGGGTTTAGGCGGAGGCAAGCTTGATTTGTTGTTGGATCAGTTTAGAAGTAATAAAAACAGTAAAAACAGGTAAATTAGTGATGTGGATGGAAAAAGGTATCCTAGGATAGCGGGGGAATTGCCTAAATTACTTAAACAGATTTATAACCTTGTCTCAATTATTTATTGTCTATTAGAGTTAATAATTGTCAGTTGCGAACTCTTAGTTATAGCCTCAGTATTTTCCTGCTCAATCCGGAGTGGAAATACCAAGGTTAATTCCTTTGTGGTACTTAGACTATCTCAAAATCATATGTTGATAGTTACCATAAAAATGCAGTTGTTTGTCACGCAAAGCATTTAACAATATTTGCTGAAAGGAATTAAAACAGGTTTAACAAGAGAGACAGGTGATAAATACTGTTTTACGTAATATTATAATCAAACCCCCATCCTAGGATACAAATGAAAATTACTCAGACATTAACAAAATAAGAAGATTGCACAGATAGAATTTGCCATTATTTCAGAGAAAGAACGGGTCTGCTCTTGCTCTCACTGCTTCTCTTCTATTTCTTTTGTTTCTTGCTGAGTACGTGAGTATGGAGTGTTGTGGTGTTACGGGAGAAAATGAATGGAAGAGAATGGAGGAGTGTGGTGGTGTTGTGTGAATTCTTTCAATCTTCCGCACGTTGATTTAAGGTAGAAGGACTGGGTTTATATAGAGGCAGAGGAAGGTTGAAAATAGAGCTGGAGAGGAGACAGAACTGAGTGGAGAAGGAGCTGGATCACGCGTGAAAGGATTTACAGGATAAGGGAGGTGCCTGATATTGTTAATGGAGCAGTTCGACATGTCTGTAGGCGCCGCAAAGGAAGAAGCAATTGGGGAAGCCGGTCGGCGAACGAAATCAGTCGCGTTAATTTCTAGATCTGTGTTGCATTTACACGCGTCCTTGTTTATGTCCGGCTATATTTGGGCGGACGTCTTAGTGTTGTCCGGCCATTTTTCCCCGGACAGGCCACGAACACATTGTGTCCTGCTTCTGTCCGCCCCTTGTCCGTCCATAATTCCACGGACGTATTCATTTCCTTACTTATGTCCGGCCAAATAAGCACGGACATGCCACGGTCTCAACCTTCATGTCCGTCCTTAAATACCCGGACAAGACACGGACATATGTCCGTCCGGCCCTTGTCCGGCCCTGGTTCCGCGGACGTGTTGATATTCCTAGTTTTGTTGGCCAAATATGCACGGACGTAACACGGACCATCATTTCTGCCGCGTCCGGCCTTTGTCCAGCCCTGGTTGAGCGGACGCTTCTTTGATCTGTCCGGCCCTGGTTCCACGGACAAGACCCGGACAATACTACTCACGTCCGGCCTTAGTTATGCGGACGCAACCCGGACACAAGTCTTTGACTTGTTTTCTTTTGCGAACTTTGACCGGTTCTAGATTCTTCGTTTGGACTCCATTTTTTGAGCCGTTTGCGCTTACGCGTTCGTCTCTTTGTCTACTTTGCTCCTAGCTTGGTTTTCCTCATGTTTAACCAATAAATTTGTGAGATAATCAATAAAACATAAACTAGAGGAAAAACATACGATAAGTGAGAAATGAGCAAGAAAAGTGCTGATATAATATATGAAATACACCTATAAAACATGCTCATTTAGACACTTATCACACCCTCACACTTACCTTTTGCTTGTCCTCAAGCAAATCCATGTACCCAAGCAAGTAGGGAATGCTCAATACTAACAAATATTATTATGAAGGGTAGGATAAACAGGTGAACAGTACATGATCTTTAAACTTTTCGAGGAGTGTGATCCATCAACTACTGGTGGCACAGGTGTACTCAGGGTAAAAATAAAAATTAGAGTTTCGGGGTATGATCCGGAGTACTTCAATGCTTTTTAGTTAAGGTGACTTTGAGAACTTTTACCATGGCCAACTTCTCTCAAGAATGGGCTTTGAGGAGAAAACAAAAGGAAAAAAAGATTTATGCATTTGTTTCACTTTTGCATAAGAGATGTGAAGATAATATGTAAGCATCAAGCTTTTATTTTTAAGAACACTCAACTCTCTTTGTTGGTTACCAATGGTGTCTCGCAAGTCCCTTATTATTTTTTTGTATATATATTTTTTAGACAGAGAAGAACCCCTTAGCAATCCCTAAGAAAGAAGACAGAAAGAACCCCTGAGCGATAAAAATCCAACCATTTCAGATCATTTGGTCATACCGCATAAAAATGCTCCTCAAAAGCAATCAAAATTTTAAAATTTTTGTACCATTTATCCCAAATTCATAACAATATTTATTCATAAAGAGAACAACCCACATATAAAGGGTCCACGATATTGAATTTGGACAAACGCAAGATAAGTAGAGAGATTTCAAAATGTCGCTGAAAAGGGCACACTCCCCCACACTTAAATTGAACAATGTCCTCATTGTTCACCAGAAAAACAAGGGAAAGTTTCAGAAGACCTTTTTGGTAAGTAGATAAAATAGAGAGAACACAAAGGTCACAAATAAACATTTAAGCACAAAACTCTCCTCTGCAGATTTTATTTAAATAAAAGCATAATTAAAGAAACTGGTACTCCCCTGAGATTATTTTTGCTTGCGTTATTGGAGTTCCCCCACACTTGAGCTTCAGCCTCAAGTAGCGTAGCTTGGTTGCGGTGTAGAAATGAAGTTGCACCTGCATAAGACACTAGAAGCAACCATACTATAAACGGGTTTAAGAATTAGCAAATACAAAATTTAAAGAGAACCTGAAAATTAAAAAGAGCATAAAAGCATATAAAAGAAAAGTTCATCCGGGTTGCCTCCCGGAAAGCTGCCCTTCTTTAACGTCTTTGGCTAGACGCTTTGTTGTTAGATCAAACCTGAGGGGTGGTTATGAGGAGTAGATCCAAAGCATGACTCGATGGTATTTTTGAGTGTCCACCGGGATGCATGTTTTCTTTTCTTATCCCGCTCTTCATCCGGGATTGGTGGTGGTATCTCTGTAATGGACATTCCGTCAGGAAGGGTGAAAAAGAGAAGTGGGGATGATGATGATTGAGTGTCCCGCACAAACTTGAGATCCTTGGATTTGTTATCTGGAGACCTTCCTGATGCAAACTCTAGCTTTTCATTATAAGCTTGAAGGGTGATTGTCCCCTGGGCTACCCAAATGTGCACATCGGCTGTGGCAAGGAAAGGTCGTCCAAGGATGAGAGGTGTAGTGGAGTTCTCTTCGATGTCCAAAATGACAAAATCGCATGGGAAGTATAAGTGCTCCACTTTGATGATAGCATCCTCTACCACTCCGCTTGGGTAAGTTACCGAACCATCCGCCAGTTGAAGGGTCATCTTGGTCTTTTTCATTTCGCCAATTCCCAGCCTTTTGAAAGTGGAGAGGGGCATCAAATTTATTGAGGCACCCAGATCGCATAGGGAGTATGGAAATGAAGTGCTACAAATTGTGACTGGAATGGTGAAACTGCCTGATCATTGCATTTCGAAGGTAGTGGTTGTTGCAGAATAGCTGAGCAAGCTACATTGAGAGGTACCGTACCGACTTCAGCCAATTTAGTTTTGTTGGAGATAAGGTGTTTGAGGAATTTTGCGTAGTTAGACATTTTGGCAATGAGGTCTACAAACTGTATGTTGATATTTAGTTGTTTCAGCATTGCCAGAAACTTACCATATTCATTATCCAATTTCTGCTTTTGGAGTCGGTGGGGAAATGGTATAGGCGGTTCTTGTGGAGAAGGTTTTGAAGCTGGTGGAATAGTGAGAATGCTGGGAGATGTCTTTTCTGTTGGAACCTCAACTCTTTCTTCACTATCCTCTTTGGATTCTTCAGACCTTTGCGGGATGTGAATCTCGTCGGTTTTTCTACCGCTTCTCAAGGTTATCGCCTTAACCTCTTCTTCTTCTTCTTCAAAATCGAGCTTTTCATTTTCGTAGCCGGCCACCAAGTCCTTAAGGTAGGTATTCTCGGACTGAATACGATTTTTATAGACTTTGGCGGTGCTTTCCAGTTCAGCTACATTCCTTTTTGAGGTTTCGATTGCTATCACCCACTCTTGAAGGGAAGGGTGAAGTTCTGGAACCTTAACTGTTTTGGCCACCTCTATCTTTTCTTCACTGTGTTCCTTCACATAGATGCATTTAGCTTGCTCTCTTGGATTTGGCTCCGTTTGGCTTGGGAGAGCCCCAGGCGGTCTTCGAGCAAGATGTTCTACAATTTGATTAAATTTACCTTCGATTTTTTGGTTGAAGGCTTCTTGCGCAGAAAGCTGGTTCTGAGTCATAGACATGTAACCCTTCATCATCTCTTTGAGTTCTGTGTTTGGATCAACAGAGGATGAAGATGGTTGTTGTTGTTGCTAGAAACCTGGAGGGGCACCTTGTGCTCTATAACCCATATTAGAGTTTGGTTGGGGTCTGTTTCCCTGATAGGTATTGGAACTGTTGTTCTGCTCTCCTTGGTTCTGATCATTGTTTTTCCATGAGAAATTCGGGTGATTTCTCCATGGGTAGTTGTTGTTGAAGTTATTGTTGTAGGAATTACCGGGGCGATTTCCTATGAAATTCAAATCTTCGTACTGGTTTTTACCTTTGTATTGATGAGTTTCATGAGGACCAGCGCATATGGCACATCCTTCTGGTGATGAATTTATAGGTGGGGAAGCTATTGTCTTTACAATTTCGTTCTGTGATGTTGTTAGCTTTTCCACCATCTTTGCAAGGGACGAGATCTGAGCAGATAAATGATCCGTAGGCTCAACATGGAGTAGGCCTGCTGCTCATAGCGTTCTTCCTTTGGATCTCGTCCACTGTCTTGTATTGCTCGTCATGGTTTCGAGAAGGTTCATCCCTTCTTGAGGAGATTTCATCATGAAACTTCCTCCTGCAGAGGAATTTACAAGTAGTCGGTTCCCATCATCCAAGCCATTGAAGAATGACAGGCAGAGGGATTGATCGTCGAGACCATGGTGGGAACACTTCATCAGCATATCTTTGAATCTGTCCCATGCGTCGTATAACGTTTCTCCCGGTTCTTGACAGAATGTGTTGATTTCTCCGATCAATTGCCTTGTTCTACTGGTTGGGTAGTATTTGGTAAGGAACTTCTGGGCCATTTGCAGCCATGTATGGATAGATCGGGAGGGAAGACTTCGGTACCACCTGTTTGCTGAATCCGACAACGAGTGAGGAAATAGTTGTAGACAGATTCTTTCTTTGATGTTGCCGGTTTGACCAAAGGAATTACAGAAGTCTAGGAAGAGACTTAAATGATTTGGGGCTTCATCAGGATTTGCTCCACTAAACTTGCCTAAATCCCGGACGGCGGTGATGTAGTGGGTTTTGAAAGTCCATCGTCCGGCTTCTAGCGGTGTTAGTTCGGGGAGAACTATGGCTGATGCCCTTCCTTCGGTATCTGGTTGGTGGTAATCAGAGAGGGCACGGTGTTCTGGTTGATTTGGTTGATTTTCATGGTCCATTTCTTCTATAACTTGGTTATTAGCCATGTCTTGATTTCTCAGGTTTCTTCGTGCGTTAAATAAAGTGCGCTCGGGTTCGGGTCTCGGACTGATAGGTGGAGAACCTCGGGTTCGAGTGATTGGCATGCACAGAAGATACTTTGTGGTTCGTCAGAAACTGCGAAATTAATTAGTAAATAGATAAAGAAAGGCAGAGATATTGGTTAGGCTGATAAACGTTAATTAAACAACACTGATATATTTTTTATATTTTTTTTTAATTAATTTTTTTTCTATTTTTTTTAACAAGAGTAAAATGACAGAAAATAAGTGACAAGGGAATTTAAAGAACTGAATTTAAATGTTAGTAGTTAGAGTACTGGAATTTAAATGACAGAAATTTAATGTTAGTAATTAGTGTACAGAAAATTAAAGGACAAAAATTTAAATGACAGAAATTTAAGGTTAGTAGTTAGAGACTGAAAATTAAAATGTTAGAAGTTAATTACTGAAATTTAAAGGACAATGGAAATTAAATGACTGAAAAATAAATGACAATAAAATAAAGAGCTGAAATAAAATGTCAGAAGTTAGATGTCCGAAGTTAGATGTCCGAAATTAAACAAACAACAAAATAATATAAACAAAATATTACAGTATAGCAAGTGAACTACCGGAAACTAGGGAAATTGATGGAATCAATTTCCCCGGCAACGGCGCCAAAAACTTGTTGGGATAAATACTATACACTAATATTTATAGATTTACAGCAAACTAAAAGGCAAGTGCACCTTAGTCGGAGTAGTACAACAAGTGTCGTATCCACAGGGAAATTGTTCAATTATCCTAGTCTTGGTAGTTAATAAAAACTGTAAAAAGAGGTTTAGCCGGAGGCAAGCTTGATTTGTTGTTGGATCAGTTCAGAAGTGATAAAAACAGTAAAAACAGGTAAATTAGTGATGTGGATGGAAAAAGGTATCCTAGGATAGCGGGGGAATTGCCTAAATTACTTAAACAGATTTATAACCTTGTCTCAATTATTTATTGTCTATTAGAGTTAATAATTGTCAGTTACGAACTCTTAGTTATAGCCTCAGTATTTTCCTGCTCAATCCGGAGTGTAAATACCAAGGTTAATTCCTTTGTGGTACTTAGACTATCTCAAAATCATATGTTGATAGTTACCATAAAAATGCAGTTGTTTGTCACGCAAAGCATTTAACAATATTTGCTGAAAGGAATTAAAACAGGTTTAACAAGAGAGACAGGTGATAAATACTGTTTTACGTAATATTATAATCAAACCCCCATCCTAGGATACAAATGAAAATTACTCAGACATTAACAAAAATAAGAAGATTGCACAGATAGAATTTGCCATTATTTCAGAGAAAGAACGGGTCTGCTCTTGCTCTCACTGCTTCTCTTCTATTTCTTTTGTTTCTTGCTGAGTACGTGAGTATGGAGTGTTGTGGTGTTACGGGAGAAAATGAATGGAAGAGAATGGAGGAGTGTGGTGCTGTTGTGTGAATTCTTTCAATCTCCCGCACGTTGATTTAAGGTAGAAGGACTGGGTTTATATAGAAGCAGGGGAAGGTTGAAGATAGAGCTGGAGAGGAGACAGAACTGAGTGGAGAAAGAGCTGGATCACGCGTGAAAGGATTTACAGGATAAGGGAGGTGCCTGATATTGTTAATGGAGCAGTTCGACATGTCTGTAGGCGCCGCAAAGGAAGAAGCAATTGGGGAAGACGGTTGGCGAACGAAATCAATCGCGTTAATTTCTGGATCTGCGTTGCATTTACACGCGTCCTTGTTTGTGTCCGGCTATATTTGGGCGGACGTCTTAGTGTTGTCCAGCCTTTTTTCCCCGGACAGGCCACAGACCCATTGTGTCCTGCTTCTGTCCGCCCCTTGTCCGTCCATAATTCCACGAACGTATTCATTTCCTTACTTCTGTCCGGCCAAATAAGCACGGACATGCCACGGTCTCAACCTTCACGTCCGTCCTTAAATACCCGGACAAGACACGTACATATGTCCGTCCGGCCCTTGTCCGGCCCTGGTTCCGCGGACGTGTTGATATTCCTAGTTTTGTCCGGGCAAATATGCACGGACGTAACACGGACCATCATTTCTGCCGCGTCCGGCCTTCTGTCCGGCCCTGGTTGAGCGGACGCTTCTTTGCTCTGTCCGGCCCTGGTTCCACGGACAAGACCCGGACAATACTACTCACGCCCGGCCTTAGTTATGCGGACGCAACCCGGACGCAAGTCTTTGACTTGTTTTCTTTTACGAACTTTGACCGGTTCTAGATTCTTCGTTTGGACTCCGTTTTTTGAGCCGTTTGCGCCTACGCGTTTGTCTCTTTGTCTACTTTGCTCCTAGATTGGTTTTCCTCATGTTTAACCAATAAATTTGTGAGATAATCAATAAAACATAAACTAGAGGAAAAACATACGATAAGTGAGAAATGAGCAAGAAAAGTGTTGATATAATATATGAAATACACCTATAAAACATGCTCATTTAGACACTTATCACTGCGGTGCACCTTTCTGAGCACCTCTAGGTCCCTGCCCCTGCTGGCCATACTGGGTCCGAGTATTACCAGCTGCTACCTCTTTGCCCTCTCTCTGCTTGAACTCCTGGTTGTTGCCCTTCTTGGCAGGGCACTCATAGGCACGGTGTCCCATCTTGCGGCAGCTGTAACATCTGACCTTTCTTCCCTGGAAATCAGTGCCGGGGTGGTCGTTCTTGCAGTACTTGCAACTGTAGGCCCGTCCATCAGAGTTGCCCTTGCCTGAGCCAGATCCAGAACCTGAAGCATTAAGAGTTAGCAAAATTCGGTATACTAGGCTTAGTAACACACAAGTGTCGGTTATCGAGAATCTTACCCTTAGGTGGGTGAGACCTCAGTGGCTTCGCTGCTATCGGTGCGGAATAGGCGAGTCGTAATGGCTCAGCTACCTTGCCCTTCTCAGCATGGGCACCGCTCTCTTCAGAGGTAGTCTTTTGGGTTTGGGTCGGGTGGGAGTACTTCCCTTTCTTCTTTCCCCATCCTTTTCCTTGGGTCTGCTCACCAGAGCCAGAACCCTTGTTGCTGATCTTGCGCTTCTGCGCATTCTCCTCGTCCCTCAACTGGACAGTAATCTCAACTCTCGATGCGGTATGGTAACACTCCTGATATTAGGTCATTAGTTGGGTTTCACACATAATATGGTATTATTTATTTTGACTACAGCATAAGAGTTCCAAATCGATATTTACCTGAAGAGAGGTAAACCGCGTAAACCCCATGCCATACCGGAGGCAATGGCTCAGGCAGCCATAGAAGCGGTCGACCAAGACTTGGCCGGTATACCCGAGGTCGGGTAGCAGTCGGAGGATAGATGTGAAGGTGGTATAATACTCGTCGACGGTCATCTTATCCATCATCTTCAGAGCATCCAGTTCGAGCCACTTCTTTGGATCGAAGGAGAGCAGTAAAGGCATTCCAGTCGAATGCGGGGTCAGCGACGTGCTCGCCTTTGACTAGCTTCCACCAGTCCATAGCGGCACCCTTCAGATAATAGGCAGCTATTCTCACCCTCACTCTAGCAAGAGTCTCGAGGGTCTCGAAGGCCGTCTCCATCTCGGAGATGTAAGCCTCAAGCTTAGCCGGATCGCTTTCGCCCTTAAAGCAGGCAGGTCGGAGGTCAGCTACAGCTTTCACCCAATTCATCTCTCTGGGTGGCGGGGGTGGGGGCGGTTCAACCTGTGTCTGCTGTGTCTACTGCATAGCTGTAATAACCTGTGGTAGCATCTGCGCCACCGTGGCCGCGACGATCTCAGCTATCGTCTGCGGCTCTGGCTCCTCAGCAGCCCCCCCCACGGGTTCGACCGCTACCTCGTCCTCTTCCTGCCATCTGAACCATTAATAGTTTACATCAGGTGATGCAACCAAATGGTCAAGAGTTTAAGCAGTTGTATCGCCATAACAGACGTTAAAGGGTATCCGTTATCATTAACGGTCATTCAGGGTTAGGTTTCCTAACTCGATAATCATTACACGCGGTATTTCTTTCTATCAGAGCGAGGCTTCGCTCTGATACCATTTTTGTAACACCCCATCCGATAATTCCTATAACCACGGTATAATGTCACTGTCACTTAATTAATCGTAGCGGAAAACTCTTAACTACCGAGGGTGATACAATACCGATAACCACCCATATGGTTACCGGGTCTAAACTACTACAACTTACAGTCCCGGTCTGATAAAAGAAGTACCATAAACACACCAACATAATTTACAACGATTGATTACCGAGTGCTAAGTGTTTACTTACATCAGGGACTCACAGCCCGACAAAAGAATACGAGTTTAACAGTCGCTCCACTATAACATATATACTCCATTCAAAATACAACAGGTGTACCACACAGTACACCGACTAACCTAGGCTACAAGCCCGTGTACAACTCGGTACACCACCTCTCGCTACTAACTACCCAAAAGTATAACATCCCGTTCTTTGCGTCGGATCAACCGTCTCGGGTACCTGGAAGAATAAAAACGGTGCCCCAAGGGGCTCAGCTAAAGCTGCATATGATAATCGCATACCCCGCGTACTAGCGAGGGTACGCCAACTACTTGGTCACCAACATGCGGTTCATTAATATTTAAACAAGCATGCTAATAACAACAACAATATAGTCAAGTATAACATTACCCACACACAGAGCATAACACAACAATGGAAACAATACAAGTTACCCATACATTGGTCACTAAGGCCTTGAGTGCTCTCCTCGAGTTCACGCCTCTTCTCATGTTAGCCAATTTCTCATCCGGGTTAGACGGATGTTCAATACTCTTAGCTCATGATCATATGTCTCGCACAAGGCATGATCCACAATTAACCATTTTTTTCAATTAATTACTCAGTTAAGTCGGGTGACCTCCGGGTAGAGATATGGCATGCTCACCACTTCTCACCACCGGGCTTTAGATTTGGCTTACTCCCCCGGGCTGCGACCATACGGTTCGGAACCATGGTGGGAAGGTTAGGCAAGAACTCGGTAAGCAATCTCTCTTGCTTCCTCATTCTCACGCGTGGCCGAAACTATATCGGTCTCCTCTCATTTCAGTTACCCAATTCACAAGTTAGGTAAGTCAGAAGGTTAGTGTGTTAGTGAGAACGTCTCAAACACAAGAATTCTTCCCATTAAAACATTTCATGAATTATACAAACTAGTCTTTCAAGACATAGTTCATCGGGTGCAAAGACAAGCACACAATATAAGGAAATGCTATAAGTCATATTCATGCATTTTATCTTGATTAGGTGATTGCATATAAACACACAAACACACAAATTAGAGTAACTGATGAGTGTGAAATATGAATGGTTTTAGTGATCTTTAATGCCTAATTTTTATATGTTCATCGATAATATTCCACACTTATCTTCCGTTTTCCTTTGGTTTGTTGTTTGGTAAGGCTTGATACCTTTTTCTATGATTAAATGCAGAGAAAAACCAAGGAAACAGTAGATTAACTCACAAGGGAGATGATGCAACAAACGGGGGTCGAATTGGAGTCCGAACGATGAATCTAGAGGGTTTTGAAGGAATGTCCGAGCTTGTGTCCGAACTTCCAAGTTCGGATGCAAGTCGAGAGTTCGTGTGCTGCGCCTGATGGAATGTCCGAACTTCAGTCCGAACATCGAAGTTCGGACATGGTTAAGAAAAGCCGGAGGTCTGATGTACGGAGCATGTCCGAACTTGTGTCCGAACATCCAAGTTCGGACACAAGTCGAGAATTTTGGGATTGAAGCGCTCAAAGCATTGTGTCCGAACATTGAAGGTCGGACCAATGTTCGGACGGCACGATAATTTCAGTATAAACTCAGCGTTTTGAAGGGAAAAAGAGAGAGGGAAGTCTATTTAATTGACCTAATCAGAGGGAGAGGGCATTCATTCATCATCGATCATTACATCACACACTCTCACGCTGATAAACGAGGTTCTCTCCACTCATCCACGCCAATTGCATCAGTTCACCTTCATCCACATTCATCAATCATATCATCAACATTCTGGAGGAGCATCGACAGAAGGGAGTGAGATCATCATCTTCAACCTTGCACCTGCAGCCATTGACTCTGGATAAACGTTCAACTCAAGGGTTTTTCTTCCTTTAGATGAATTCTATGTTGATTGTATTTATCTGTTTCTTTGCAATGACTGGCTAGTAGGGATTTAACTCTGGGGTAGGGTCTGTTCAAGATGGATTCAATGTAGTTAAGAATTCTACAATTTGATTATGAGATTGTAATGGATTGTTTCCAGGTTAATGATTATCAATCTTCTTCTCTATTAATTTCACGAGTTATAGAGTTGTTTTGCGAAACCTATTAGGACCAGACAAGGTGATTAATAGGGAGTTCGAATTAACCTGGGGATTTGGGGAAGGATTAGTCGGATAGATAACCTTTCCTACAAACACTAACAATTCTTTGTGCTTATTCCGCCTATATGTGTTTTGCCAACTGCTAGATTAGAGTTGACATGTTCTGATAGGTGAGCT
Organism: Limonium bicolor; assembly: GCA_023374045.1. NCBI lineage: Eukaryota > Viridiplantae > Streptophyta > Magnoliopsida > Caryophyllales > Plumbaginaceae > Limonium > Limonium bicolor. Next base: position 113,760,420 of record CM041783.1, read on the forward strand.
CGTCAATGAACTAGGATTTAGCATTGAAGAGATAGAAAGAATTGGCCTTTCCGTTTCTCATAATTAAATTGTAGATGTTACTAGATTTAACCAGTAAAGAACGACCCGAACCCGGAGTTCCATTCATATTATCAAACTCATCATTTATTTTCACCAATTGTTCATTTCAACTTTGATTTGCATTTATTTAATTCAAACACAAAAACAATTCACAACCCCCTGAATTTCCAGTTTTCTTCGGATTTAGGATAGGACTTAGGCTTATTTATTCAAGTCCCGTGGTTCGATACCTGGTTGCTTAACTTTCTATACTACAGTGACCGGGACTTTTGCAACCCGACAGACTTATTGATTTATTATTTTCTAGATTAATTTGTTTAGTTTTAGTAGATTAATTTACCTGTTTGCAAAATGGCGCCGTTGCTGGGGACTTGACTTTGTCAAGTCCTTTGCCTTGGTTGTTAATTGTTTTTATTATTTTTTTGATTTATTTTGTGTAACTGTGCAGGTGTTTGGTGAATGCACGGTACTCGATCTCGAGGCCCACCAAGATTCAATTTAGACCTAGAGATCAACCGTACAGCTCGTAGGGCGAGAAGAGCACTCACCTTCACCATGGCTGCTAAGGGACCAGCCAATGCCAATGCTGAGCAGGCCACTTTGGGAAGAATTAATCGCCCGCCAGCTGCTCCTAGAAGAGGACCTATGACTCTACCGAACCTCACAGCAGAATTAACAGAAGAATGGCAAAAGCTGAAACCGAGCCATCAAACAAACGCTGTCAGGAATCATCCAGCAGGGACCTTCTCAGGCGCAGACCCGGCTGATGCACTCGACCATGTCCATCGGTTCTTAGTCCATTTGGATTCGTTGGGGATGTCTCAGGGGCTTGAGGAGTATGCTCGGATGTGCTTATTTCAGCACAGTCTATCAGGGGAAGCCTCGAAATGGTTCCACCGTCTACCACCAGGTATCATCACTACCTGGGAGCTATTGACGGAGCGGTTCTATGAGAAGTATATCCCCATCTCCCGGACCAGACAGATGATCGCTGACCTGACCGCCTTCAGACTGTCCGGCAGTGAGACAATCTGCGAAGCCTGGGATAGATTCAAGGAGCTGCTCCGCCAGTGCCCGCATCACGGTCAGAACATGACATCTTTGGCCCAAGGGTTCTTCCAAGGGCTGAGGGATGAGCACAGAGGCGAGGTCAGAGCCGCACTGGGTGGAAACCTGCTTGCTAAAAGCGGAGAGGAATTTATGTCGGCCATGGAGTCCTACTGCGAGGAGCTCCGCCAGTGGAGCGACAGTGGTGGAAGGGTCTTCACAGTTGGGCAGACCTCCTCTCGGACTCCAGATCCTATGATGGAGCAGATTGCTGCTGAGCAGGCCCGTTTAAGTACCACAGTGGGCAATATGGCGAAGATGCTCGAGCGGCTCACTATGGGACAGACATCTGTGCAAGCCGTCAAGAAGGTGTCTACTGGTCCAAACGAGATATGTTGTTCTCAGTGTGGAGACAACCATGATTACGAAGACTGCCCGATGGTTGCTGAGATGAGGTAGACTGAGGAGGCAAATGTAATTGGTCAGTACAACAGGCAGCCTTGGATGCAGTACCAGCATCCAAACCTGAGGTACGGTAATCCAAATAACGCCCTCAACTCACAGCAGATGCAACCTCAGAGGGCAAGTCAGGGAGGACCACCCGGTTTTGTTAGGCCCCCATACAATCAGTTTAGGCCACAACAGTCTCCAGCTCAGCCATCATCACTGAGCTCGAACAATGCTAATCTGAAGGAGATGATGGATAAACTGATGGCCTCTCAAGAACAACAAACGGTGATAAATCAGAATCTGGCAGCTGGCCAGCAGAAGCTCGAGAACGCCATGGTGGAGATGCAGGGAACGATGAGTCAGTTGACTCAGTTCCTTCTTCAGCAGAGACCGTCTGGCTCACTGCCTTCCCAAACAGACCCAAATCCTAAAGCTCAGTTGAAGGCAGTGACGGTTTCGGAAACCGTGGTAGTTGGGGATTGCTCGGATTCTGAAGAGGTGGCAGCAGTTACCTTACGAAGTGGGAAGCAATTGATCAATAGAAATCAAGCGGCTGAGGATCAAGCTGACGAGGAGACCGGCCGCCCTTCTTCTAGCACTGGTGCACCGTCAGGGCCCTCAGCCCCTCCTGAGGTAGTTGTTGAGGAGACCCAGGCTCCTATTTCTTCCCCTTCTCATATTTTGAATGCTAAAAACTCCAAGGGTAAGGTGGTTCCTAAGGAACTTCCTTTCCCTAATAGATTAAAAGAAAAAGAACTTGATGATCAATTTGGGAAATTTTTTAGTGTATTTTCAAAGCTTACTATTAATATTCCCTTGATTGATGCTATCAAGCAAATGCCTAACTATGCTCGCTTTGTGAAGGATTTGATTTCTAACAAGCGAAGGTTCAAGGAAAAGGAGATTGTTCAGCTGACAGAGACGTGCTCTGCAGCCATCCAGCAGAAGCTCCCTCCAAAGTGTGGAGATCCAGGGCAGCCCATCATCCCTTGCACCATAGGAGACATGGACTGTGGGTACGGACTCTGCGACCTTGGAGCAGCATATAATTGCCGTATCATGTTTAGAAAGCTTCATGCTGGTGAGCTTATCCCAATCAACTTTAATTGCAATTGCTGATCGTTCGTCAATCAAACCTCGTGGTATGGTTGAGAACGTTGTGGTAGGTGTTGGTAACTTCTTCTTCCCTGCTGATTTTGTTATTCTTGATATGGATGAGGATGTTGAAGTGCCATTAATTTTGGGTAGACCATTCCTGCGAACTGCTAAAACTGTCATTGATGTTGACAAAGGAAAAATCACCCTGAAATTTAATAATGAGGAGCTTAGTTTTGATATCACCAAGATGATGAGAACAAATGCTTCTTCTCATGCTGTACTTTCTATTGATGTCGACTATACTGATGATTATGATGCATTTGTCGCTGAAAGTACTGATGACTCTTCCTTCCTGTTTGAGAATTCTGATCTGTTAGAACAGGTGTTATGTCACTCGACTGAGGATGACAAGGAGAGCACTGAGGTAGCTACTGTTGTCCAGCAGCTTAACCAGGGACGAACCTATTTTCGCCCTCATGCTCCTCCTGTGGAGCCACTGGACAGGCCTACTCAGAGGCTCATTCCTTCAGTAGAGAAACCCCCTACTCTTGAATTAAAAACTCTCCCTTCAAATCTTAAATATGCTTTCTTGGCAGAGGGTAGCGCCCTGCCGGTTATTATTTCTTCTTCTTTGTCTGTTTCGCAGGAAAGCAGACTTCTGGAGGTATTAAGAAGACACAAGGGAGCATTGGGGTGGTCAGTGGCAGATATAAAGGGATTAGTCCAGGGTTCTGCACTCACGATCTACATGGAAGATAGTATCAAACCAGTGAGGCAACCCCAAAGGAGATTGAACCCCAACCTGAAGGAAGTAGTGAAAGCTGAGGTTTTAAAGCTCTTGGATGCGGGCATCATCTACCCCATCTCTGACAGCCGCTGGGTTTCTCCTGTGCAAGTCGTTCCCAAGAAAGGAGGAATTGTGGCGGTGCCCAATGATAAGGGAGAACTGGTGCCTCAAAGACAGACCACTGGCTGGAGGATGTGCATAGACTACAGACGTTTGAACGAGGCCACAAAAGGACCATTTCCCGCTGCCGTTCATCGATCAGATGTTGGAGCGACTGGCTGGGCAGGAGTACTACTGTTTCCTTGATGGATACAGCGGTTACTTCCAGATTCCCATCGCGCCAGAGGATCAGGAGAAGACCACCTTCACCTGCCCTTATGGCACGTTTGCCTATAGGAGGATGCCATTTGGTCTCTGCAACGCACCGCCACCTTCCAGCGGTGCATGATGGCCATTTTCAACGAATTTATTGAGAAGAGTATAGAAGTCTTCATGGACGACTTCTCGGTGTATGGCCAGAATTTGATGTGTGTCTGGATCAGCTGGATCAGATACTAAGCAGATGTGAGGAGACCCACCTGGTTTTAAATTGGGAGAAGTGCCATTTTATGGTACATGAGGGTATAGTGCTTGGGCACAGGGTCTCCAAAGATGGCATTCAGGTGGACAAGGCAAAAGTGGAAGTCATTGAGGGGTTACCTCCTCCCACTCAGTCAGAGGAGTTAGATCTTTCCTGGGTCACGCGGGGTTCTATCGAAGGTTCATCCAGGACTTTTCAAAAATCGGAAGCCCTTGTCTGATCTCCTGCAGAAAGATGTAAAGTTTCATTTTTCAGAAGAATGCTTGAAGGCTTTTCAAACCATCAAGAATAAACTCATCTCTGCCCCCATTGTGGTTCCCCCTGACTGGACCCTTCCTTTTGAGGTAATGACTGATGCTAGTGACTTCGCTGTTGGTGCTGCTCTCTGTCAAAGGAAGGATAAGATTTTGAGGGTCATCACATATGCGAGTAAGACTCTGACGGAGCCTCAAAAGAACTACACCACCACTGAGAAGGAGCTACTGCTGTGGTGTTCGCTCTTGACAAGTTCAGACCTTATTTGTGGGGAGTAAGGTAATTGCTCACACCGACCACTCCGCCTTGAAGTACTTGTTCCAAAAGAATGATTCCAAGCCCAGACTATTGAGATGGATCCTGCTTCTCCAAGAGTTCGACTTGGAAGTCGTTGATAAGCAAGGGAAGCAGAATGGGGTAGCAGATCATTTATCGAGGCTTGAGACTCCAGATGACGGGGTCCCCATAAATGAGTTCTTTCCACGAAACGGTCTTTGTAATTGGGAAAGTCAAAGAGCCATGGTACGCTGACTTGGCTAACTATCTTGCCTCTGGGTTGGTTCCCCATGATCTAAGTTACAACCAGAGGAAGAAGTTTCTGTCTGAGACCCGTCATTACGTTTGGGAGGACCCCTATCTCTTCAGAGTATGTGCTGATGGTTAATCAGAAGATGTCTCCCTGATGAAGAGGTAAACAGTGTAATAGAGTTCTGCCATTCCCGAGAGGCAGGTGGTCACCACGGTCCTGCTAGGACGCTGCTAAGGTGTTAGAGTGCGGTTTTTACTGGCCCACTCTACACAAAGATGTCCACCGCTTCTGTGCTCACTGTGATAACTGCCAGAGGATGGGGAACACTTCAAGAAGGCATGAGATGCCAGAAGGGAATCCTTGAAGTAGAATTATTTGATGTCTGGGGTATTGACTTCACTGGCCCATTTCCTTCTTCTCACGGAAACCACTACATCCTTGTTGCTGTAGATTATGTTTCCAAATGGGTCGAAGCAATCCCCTGCCCTTCTGCTGATGCTAAAACTGTGGTAAAATTCTTGAAGAAGAACATCTTTACCAGATTTGGAGTGCCAAGAGCTATCATCAGTGACGGAGGTTCTCATTTCTGCAACAAAGCTTTTAATTCACTGATGACTAAGTACGGGGTGACTCATAAGGTTGCTTTACCTTATCACCCCAAACTAATGGGCAAGCAGAAGTGAGTAACCGAGAGCTCAAATGGATTCTTCAGAAGACAGTCAACTCCTCCAGGAAGGATTGGTCTGTCAAGCTTGATGATGCTCTATGGGCCTATAGAACCGCATTTAAGACTCCCATTGGGATGTCCCCCTTCAAGCTGGTATACGGGAAGGCTTGTCATCTCCCAGTTGAGCTAGAGCACAGAGCCTATTGGGCTTTAAAGGCTCTTAACTTTGATTTGTGACGCTGGAGAGAAGAGGCGATTTCAGCTTTCTGAGTTGGAGGAATGAGAGACCAGGCGTACGAAGCTCAAGATCTATAAAGAGCGCACCAAAAGATCCACGACCGATGATACAAAAGAGAGACTTCAAAGTGGGGGATCTGTGCTGCTCTTTAACTCTAGACTACGTCTCTTCCTGGGAAGCTAAAATCACACTGGGCAGGCCCCTTCAGAGTTGTAGGAGTTACATCCTATGGAGCATACGAGCTGGAATAAGGCTGGTGAAACCTTTAAGGTAAATGGTGCTCGATTAAAAGCTATCTTGGTACTGATCATAATCTTTTTCCCTTGCAGGCAATATTCTTTTTGGAGAGTGAATCAATCCTACACAAGATGATTCTCAAGAGACGAGTCGAACATGAAAAGAAGAATTCTCTTGGCAATGCGAAAAGAATTGAGAAAGTGAAGGAATTCGCTGTGGGCTGTTGTAGAGCTGCTCATCACACCTCTCTGATTGATCAAGCAGAAATTGTCTAGCTAAAGACATTAAAGAAGAGCAGCTGACTGGGAGGCAACCCAGTGTTTTCGGTACTTTTATTTTTTATTATGTTGTTTTAGTTTTGTTTTAGGATAATGTTTTTGTTACAGTGGTTGGAGCTCAAAAAGAAACAGATGGTGCATTTTTGGTGATGTCCGAACTTCAGTCCGAAGATTGAAGTTCGGACCCAGTTCGAGAGTTGGAGGCCTGCGCAAAACAATGTCCGAACTTCGGTCCGACATCGAAGTTCGGACCAGTTCGAGAGTCTGAGGGCTGTGCAAAACGGCATGTCCGAACTTCGGTCCGAACATCAAAGTTCGGACACTACGCGAAACTCTGCTGAGGTATGTATGTCCGAACTTCGGTCCGAACATCAAAGTTCGGACAACCCGAAATTTCTGAACTAAAAGAACGCGGTCGCGACTTAAAAATCTTCAAAAACTTCCCTAACCCTTTCTTCAACCTCCCGACAGCCGCGGCACCCTCCATTCCCTTCTTCTCCAATCTCACCCAACTCCCTCAAATCTCCACCAAATCTCTCAATCTTGGTACCAATCTCTTCGTTTTTGAATCCTCTACAATCCCAGCACTCGAAATCAACCAGAAAAACCTCCAATCAGCCCGATTTTCAACAAAAACCAGTTCGACCCTAATCTGTCGCATTAAGGTTTTTGAGTTCGATTCTTGTAGATTTTGCTGATTATATCTACTTCTAAACATTCATTCAACTCCAGCAAGGTAATCTCTCTACTTTTCTACCTCTTTTAATGTGTTTTTGACAAGATTTGGAACCTGAGGTATGCAAAGTCGAGATTGAGCTGTTATTATTGAGACTTCTGAGCTACATTTGCGTACATGGGGTTAATCTTTTGCTTTGTTGTAAGTTGCTGGATAGGAATGTTAAAAATTGCACTACTGTGATTTCATTGTAGAAATTTTTGAGTGTGTAGTTTTATTTTGCATGGCTGAACTGGTAAAGAGTGAGTGGGACTAAATCTGAATGAGTTACTTTCGTTTTCTGCTGTGCTGTGGTTGAACTGTTAGTAGAAGTGGTTGAACCACATTATTAGGATGTTATTTTGAATCTGTGGATTTTGCATGACTGAGATTTGGTTTGACTGAAATGCTGTTACACCCGATTGAAATTTACGAATTTTTGTCGGTTAAGTCTCTGCTGGTCACTAATTGTTGAGGATTATCATTGCAAATTGGAAAATTGATTGACCTTTGTTGTGGAGAATGATGCATTTTTAAGGGGAAACTCTGTCGGATTTTGGGTAATTATGTGCATTTAGAACTATGTCCTTGCATTCCTTTATTTGACATTGCTTACCCTTGTATGACCAGATGTTGAGCAGATTTACCGGCCATGGAAAGAGGGCAGCGGGAGCAAGCACCAGTTCAAGGCGTCGAGCTCTGGAACCAGAATTTAGAAACGAGGCCGCCAAAGAATGGTTCGAAAAAGACATGGATATCATTGCTGAGAGGTGTGTGGTACCGGAACTGGAGCAACAGCTGGGACTGAGGGCTTTATTAAACCCATTGGGCTGGGGCAAGATTCTAGATATGGGATGCCAGTACTCTGAACAAGCCGTGCGCATGTTCTATGCAAATGCCATCTTCCAGGACGGCCAGATCAAATCCATAGTAGACGGAGATAGAGTGGAAGTCTCCACGATGGAGATTGCTCACTATTTGGACATTCCTTATCCTGCCCCAGACCGCCCTGAGCATCTCAACCCCAACGACTTCAAGACGGCAGCTATCCAACACTATACCCCCCTCATGGTTCAGGGACCACGACGACGCAGAGGGGATGACCCATCCAAGCAGGTCGTCCCTGCTGATTCGCTTCAGAGCCCTCAGGAGAGAGTCCTGCTCGCACTACTGGCTGCGAATGTTGTACCACGTCAGAGCTCGGACCTGAACCATACTGACTTCCTACTTCTTCAGACAGTGCTGAATCCGGCGTTTGCTGAGGCTGCACAGATCACTTACTTGCCATGGGTGATCTTCTTGCATATGCAGTACATCATGGAGCACAAAGACAAGCACAAGCTGGGCTTCCCGGTCATGATCTGCAGCATACTCAGGCGGCAGAGGGTTACCGTTCCTACTGTGGGGCTGCATGCTGCGCGGGCTCCTATTGATGCGGGCGCCTTGAAGAAGATGTGGTTTGAGTTCAGCGAGGGCCAGTGGAGGAAGAAGGCTGCCGCGCGACCACAGAAGCGCCAGCGAGAGGCGGGTGAGGGTCCATCAGAGCCCGCCCCTACTGCTACACCTGATGAGCATGAGGCATATCTTGCACTGCCAGCCCCTGGGAGCGAGTATGTCACTCGCTATGAGTTTGAAGAGCTGGATCGTCGCTATCAGGCGGAGATCGAGGCTCTTCAGCAGCAGGCGCGCCGCTCTCAGGAGGGCTATGAGGCTCTGCTCGCGCAGTTTCAGCAGTGGCAGGCATACTACCCGCCTCCACAGTGACTATGTTGTTGTTTGGTGCTACTCTGTTTAGAAGCCTTATCTGGACTTCTCTTTGGGATTACTTTCAGTTGTGTTAGACTATTTACTTTATTTCGATTGGGTTGTATTTTTAATTAATTTTGATTTTAGTTTGTTCTCATCTTTAACTCTGAATACTGATGTCTCTAATGCGATGCTCTAGCATACTTTTCAGTGTTGTTTGCTAAATGTGTGCAAGTATACTTTATCGTGCTGACTCCATGCCGGACACTAGCTTGGAAGCAAGTGTGAGGAAACCTTCTCCCCTACCAGGACACTAAGTGTGAGGAAGAACGTCTTCCTCAAAGCATTACAAAAGAAATCAGGGGAGTGTTTCAGTTTCTTTTCCTTTTTGGTTAATGTTCGGCCCGTGCTTTAACGTGTATACCTATGTCCCTGTTCATTTCCCCCTTGTAAGTGTGACACATTTAGCCAGATCTCCTTCTTGTGATAAATTTCTGAACAATGCGGACATTGCTCCTCATTAAGTGTGAGGAAGGGGGAGATCTTTCTGAATGTGTCAGTCATTTATTCCCGCACTAATTTTTGTTTGGTTTTGGGCTATGTGGGGGTAATTCCCTTAGAGTGCTTCTTAGTGTTGAATACTTGGGTGGATCTTTAGTTGTGGAGTTGAGTCTGGTACTGACCTTTAGAGTTGGTTTGCTCAAAGCTATGTGCTCTCATATCATATTTTCAAATGGCTGAATTTTGTTAAATGTCTGTGAACAAGTTAGTTGTGAAGTTAGAATTGGTTTAACTTGGAACCTTGGGAATGATGAGAATGTCTGGAATGAAGGATAAAGGCAAGGTACTCCTCTGATCTAAGTTATTTTCTGAACCAAAAACAGGCCTCTTCCATCCGGTTATTAAGTCCTAGGGGTGTTTCATCACCCATTTACCTAAGGTCGTCTGATCTGGGATAAAAGACCCAATACCGTTACAAGGATGGAGAGAAAAGTCTGGGGGATGAATTATTTGCGCGGAAAAAATTATATGTATGCAAAGGAAAAAAAGAGAAGCTCTTTAAAGTCGTATATTTATGGCAAGTCTTTTAATTAGATCATGAGTACGTGGTGTTGAAAGGTTCTGCGGAATATGGCAGAACTTCACATCCCTTGTCATCCACGGGTTTGAGAAGAGAAAAGGTTGGAAGGTTCTGGGTTACTCTACGTTTTGATTTCATGATCTGACTTCTTCATAGTCTTTTGTCTTTAAAAGCGTGCTTCATTGTTTAAGAGACATGCAGTTAAGAGCAGATCGATTCTTGGGTGGTTTTTGTGGCTTAACTTCTTATTTTGTGCAATCCCAAGGTTTGGTCCTGAGGCATTCTGAGATATTTTACTCCTGCTTTGCTTGAGGACAAGCAAAGGTTAAGTGTGAGGAGGTTTGATGAGTGTGAAATATGAATTGTTTTAGTGATCTTTAATGCCTAATTTTTATATGTTCATCGATAATATTCCACACTTATCTTCCGTTTTCCTTTAGTTTGTTGTTTAGTAAGGCTTGATACCTTTTTCTATGATTAAATGCAGAGAAAAACCAAGGAAACAGTAGATTAACTCGCAAGGGAGATGATGCAACAAACGGGGGTCGAATTGGAGTCCGAACGATGAATCTAGAGGGTTTTGAAGGAATGTCCGAGCTTGTGTCCGAACTTCCAAGTTCGAACGCAAGTCGAGAGTTCATGTGCTGCGCCTGATGGAATGTCCGAACTTCAGTCCGAACATCGAAGTTCGGACATGGTTAAGAAAAGCCGGAGGTCTGATGTACGGAGCATGTCCGAACTTGTGTCCGAACATCCAAGTTCGGACACAAGTCGAGAATTTTGGGATTGAAGCGCTCAAAGCATTGTGTCCGAACATTGAAGGTCGGACCAATGTTCGGACGGCACGATAATTTCAGTATAAACTTGGCGTTTTGAAGGGAAAAAGAGAGAGGGAAGTCTATTTAATTGACCTAATCAGAGGGAGAGGGCATTCATTCATCATCGATCATTACATCACACACTCTCACGCTGATAAACGAGGTTCTCTCCACTCATCCACGCCAATTGCATCAGTTCACCTTCATCCACATTCATCAAGCATATCATCAACATTCTGGAGGAGCATCGACAGAAGGGAGTGAGATCATCATCTTCAACCTTGCACCTGCAGCCATTGACTCTGGATAAACGTTCAACTCAAGGGTTTTTCTTCCTTTAGATGAATTCTACGTTGATTGTATTTATCTGTTTCTTTGCAATGACTGGCTAGTAGGGATTTAACTCTGGGGTAGGGTCTGTTCAAGATGGATTCAATGTAGTTAAGAATTCTGCAATTTGATTATGAGATTGTAATGGATTGTTTCCAGGTTAATGATTATCAATCTTCTTCTCTATTAATTTCACGAGTTATAGAGTTGTTTTGCGAAACCTATTAGGATCAGACAAGGTGATTAATAGGGAGTTCGAATTAACCTGGGGATTTGGGGAAGGATTAGTCGGATAGATAATCTTTCTTACAAACGCTAACAATTCTTTGTGCTTATTCCGCCTATATGTGTTTTGCCAACTGCTAGATTAGAGTTGACATGTTCTGATAGGTGAGCTCGTCAATGAACTAGGATTTAGCATTGAAGAGATAGAAAGAATTGGCCTTTCCGTTTCTCATAATTAAATTGTAGATGTTACTAGATTTAACCAGTAAAGAACGACCCGAACCCGGAGTTCCATTCATATTATCAAACTCATCATTTATTTTCACCAATTGTTCATTTCAACTTTGATTTGCATTTATTTAATTCAAACACAAAAACAATTCACAACCCCCTGAATTTCCAGTTTTCTTCGGATTTAGGATAGGACTTAGGCTTATTTATTCAAGTCCCGTGGTTCGATACCTGGTTGCTTAACTTTCTATACTATAGTGACCGGGACTTTTGCAACCCGACAGACTTATTGATTTATTATTTTCTAGATTAATTTGTTTAGTTTTAGTAGATTAACTTACCTGTTTGCAGTAACCAAGTTAGGATACAGGGCATGAGAAAATCATACCGTTCACCGTCGAAACTTGCCCGTCGACTCTCTCTCTCGGAGTCCAACTAATTGGGTCCTATAACATATATTAAGTCGGGAGATTAATTACCCATGATTAACTTAACTCGTTACTTCACTAACGCTTTCCCGAACTTTACTTACTTAGTCATGACATTTCTAGTTTAACCTATACAAGTCCTTACTCCTCATTGTCATTCACATCCATTTACATAAGTTACATACTTATAATTATTTTCTAAGCTTATTAATACTCTTAATGACGATAAAACATCGTTAAACAAGTCCTAATCATCTTATATTATCATTACCCATCAAGCCCCTACCTTGGAATGGCTTTAAAATGATTTCTATGAAGGAAATGGGGTGGTCCGGGTTTGTGTCCGGGTTTACAAACCCGGACCAATGTTTCTGGTCACTCTCGGGTGCAAATTAGGACTGGTCCGGGTATACATGCTAGTTTACAAACCCGGACCCTTAATTCAGGAATCTCTCGGGTGAGTTTTAAGGGTGGTCCGGGTTAGTGCCCTGGTTTGTAAACCCGGACCACTCCTCTGATATAGGTTTCTGCCGTGTTTTGACACTGGTCCGGGTTTCTGTCCTAGTTTACAGACCCAGACCATTTGCAGGTTTGAAAAATAAGTATGTTTTTGCTTTTGTTTCAACTCCAGGCTTATGATAACTTCTTCCCCACTCTTCCTCCATATATTCTAGCATGTTTTGGAATTGTTTAGGCATTCAAAACTAACCTAAAACATTCTATATATTTATCTGTCAAATAACTCGTTTCACTGTTATTTTTTTTCCTCTGTTACAGGTTTCAAGTTTTGTTTTCTGTTGCAGGTTTTCTATTCTTTCTTCCTTATCATTCCAACCTCACGCCTTAACACACTCAAGCCCTACATTCCTAGACATATTTTGACAGAACTTATCTACATTCCAAGTACACTCACCACACTATAATAGCTCACAACATCAGTTAACACCCCTGTTTATAAAAGCATAAAACCACTGCTACAGCACATTAAACTTCCCCTCTGTTATCACACGATACTAACTTAGTCCCTAGGTTTACTTGCACACTTAAACATCCTTAAAACTTCTTCATTCATCAAGCAATATTGTAGTTTCTTAACTACACCATACAAGGTCATTTTTCCACGTTCAAAAATATGTTTACAGAGAAGAAAACCATCTCAAGGTAAGTTCAATACCTTGTTAGTTTACTGATTTCTTTTCCCTTCCTCCTCCTTCTCTTGCTCTCTGTTTTTCTTCTTGTTCCACACCAAGCAGAGGTATAGATTGCTAACTACAATCGTAACCCCAAAAACACACATAACAAGTTTGTTTAATTCTCACGTAACTCACCAAAATTAATGTTCCAAGAGCTAGTCCTTAGGGCTTAAACATTAAGGAATTACCTTACTCTCCTGAGTGTAATCTTTGGACAGCAAGGATAGCAAAACCTCAGCCCTCTGTTGGCAACCGAAACTGACTGGAAAATAGAGAAAATATCAACGTGGGCAATTTTTGATTTTTGCACGAACAAGCTAGGAAGAGGAAAGTCTTTGAGTTTATATTTACCTTAGAATATTAAGAAGATGAAGAAGGGCCAAAAGAACCACTTCACACTGCAAAGGAGCTCACGGTCATGGAGATGAAGGTGAGGGTTTCAAGTTTTTGAAGGGTGGAATGTGTTGCCCTGAACAAGAGGAATACAACGGTATGATTTTTGTATGGTTTGGTGCTGTATCGAGCAAGAAAAGAGAGGATGAAGATGGGGTTGCTGCTCTCTGTTGAAATCACAAATGGGGGTTTACAGAGGAAGAAGATGTTACAGAGAGGAGAAATCGTGACTGATAAGGAAATAGAGGTGAGAGAGTATCACTTTTACTATTGTACTTATTTGCTTTATTTCTCTTGTCTGATAGTGTATTAGGAATCAGAGGTGCTGCTTATGAAGAATAAAACGTGCCCCCATTACAATTAAGTAACCGGTCACAAATATTCTAAGGGTGGCTTAATTTTTTTACTTATTACATTTACACCCCATAACTTCCTGGTTTTACACTATTCATATAACGGGTCCGTTTTTCGGAATCTTCTTGTTTAATTAACTTTAACGACTCTAGACCCTCACTATGGTCTAATTATAAATATTAAACTAACTATAATTATTATGAGTTTATTAAACCCGTTTACAATCACATTTTTACCGGTTTCTCGAAAAGCGCGTTTTAAAGCTTGTTTGCGTTTTTAATTCATTTACGAATCTGTTTCCTTCGGGAATCGTTCCTACGTATTTATTTAGGACTAATTAAGCTTTTAAATATTTCTAGCCTAATTAATCACTGTTTAAATCCCGGGGTATTTCAGATAGGAAGATGATAATCTCATTAAATAGAGTGGAACTCAAAGGTTTCCCGATTAGTATAAACTCAGAGGTTTCACAAATCAAATGAGACACTAACACCAAGCACAAACTCCCAGAAAGGATTAGAGACCCACGGATCTAACAGATCCCTTGACAACGTGTTATACCCAAAATTTTGACCCCCTGGGTTAGGGTCTACGGGGTGCTGGTGTTGTGAGAGGCATTTCAATCAAATGGTGAGGGATCCCGGCTCGATCGGCGTGTTCCATGGCATGGGGAGCAGCTTCGTCATTTTCAGGGGCGTTTTGGTAATCTCTAAAGGCTCCTAAGACCTCCTATAAGCTTTCTCTCTCCTCCAAAGGGTGCCCAAATCAGCTTGAAATGCTTTGATATTTTAACCCATGATAGAGGATGACATTCTAAGAATAATGGCGTTGGATTTTTGATTTTTCGAGTTTCCAATATATTTCTAGCAATTTCTGACTGAATCTGACGAGAAATTCGATTTAAAAATATTCCAACATTTAAAAAATCCGATTCCACTTCAGAAAATTCATAATTTCCATCCTTGACATGTGTTTAAAATTTCACAGCAAAATTCCTTTGGGAAGTCACTTAACTAAAATATCGAAAAATCTTACTTTTACTAGATTTTCTTTATCTTTAAGAAAGTCTATATAAGGGGATAGGTTTTTGGATAAAATCAGAACCTCACATGCTCAAGAACCCTAGAGAGTCAAAAAAGGCAGCCTCCTCTCTCTCTCTCACGTTTTCCAACACCCGGCCACCCAAATCATACCGAAAATCCCCCGAAATCACCATCTAAACACGTTTTCCAATCCCCAAAGCACCAATAGTCATCAAAACCCCACAAAACACCACCAAAACGTGAAGAACAGCAAGAACAACCAACAACCAGCAGCTTGGTTCGAAATCCTTTCGGGTCTGCCATCAACGAGGCACTCGACGAATCCCGGTGTGAAAAACCATCTTGAATTCGAAGGTAAAACAGGTTACAACTCTACTTTTCTAATTCCCCACGACCTTATTAACTCTCTGTCAAATTTTGGGCTCAAACTAACCTTCGTACGCTTCTGTATTGCTGTTTGTTTAAGCTTCTGTCCAATAACTTGTTTACTAAGTTTCGTGCTTAATTCGAACTCAAATTGAAAACTTTCAATCACTAACGTTTTGTACTTCTTTCAGGCTACACACCCATAAAATTTGAGCCAAAAACACCTTCGGGAACAGCCTTAACGCCGCCGTCCGAGGGCGGTCCGCACCCACGGACGTCATGTCCGGGGTCCCGGACTCCTTGTCCGTAAGCCCGGACGCCCACGGACGGCGGCGGGATTTTTAAATTTTAAAAATTTAGGTTTTCTACTAATGTCCGGGCCCACGGACACCCTGTCCATGGCCCCGGACTTCACAATTTTCTGTTTTCTGTTTAATTCGACTTTTATTTTCTGTATAGGTTAACTGGGGTCCGTGGTTTCGGACATTAGGTCCGTGGCTACGAACGGAAACAAAATTTGACCTTGTTCTGCCTCCGAAACCCTAGTTTAGGTAATTTTAATTTCCAGTTTAATTTTCTGTCAAAAAATGCTAAAAAACACAAAAAAACAGAAGCTCGCGCACCTAGGTTAAAACGACTCGTAATAAGCCGTAAATAAACCAAGTAGAGGAAAAATGACCCAGGAAGGGTAATGAAAGTAATTGAACCCTAATTAAGTCGAATATCAAGCCCCCGAACCCGAACTCTCCTTTCCTAATTTAATCTAGGTCAAAATTAGGTGGCGACTCATAATAGGTTCCAGTGAGCTAGCCTAGGTTTTAATAATTATTGTTATATGACATGGTTATTAATCTTAGGTTATAAGTGGACCTAAAACCCGATTAGATCCTAATCAACTTTAATCAACATAGGATAGGGTTTAAAATCGAGGCTCACAGACTGGCGACTCTGCTGGGGACAAATTCTTAATTTTAACTTGTTAAATTTTAAGAAAGAGGGCTTAACTTGAAAACGTTTATTTATGGCTTTTACTATATTGTTCGTTTTCCTTTGTGCGCACTTTAATTCCTGCACCTTTGCATCATATGAGTGCGAGGGTCCACGCAAACCAGTTTCACCCCGGGACCCGTTTGAGGGTCCCCTGTCGGGGACTCACACCTTTTAGGTGATGTGAATAAGTGGGGGAAAGGAGGAGGGTGTCGTCTAACCACACCCCCTTAATACCTGGGCCTTAGCCCCAAGCATTTTCCTGGCAGTACCCTTACCCAGCCCATTGTTTGGTCAGTCAAAGACCCGACCGTAGACGCACACCTTTAGGTGATGTGAAAAAAGTGGGGAAGCCCAAAGAGAATAGCGTGCAAGCCCTATTCCTTTGTGGTGACCTGGGCCCGCGCCCCAAGCACCTCTCCGGATCGATCCTTACCCGAAGTGGATAAGCGTCAGGTGAGGACATGTTAAATTAGTGTGGGCCTTGTTTGCTTGTATGATCGGCCCACTACCCAACCTAGAAACCGATAGGAATTTCCCCTACTTCAACCTAGCCCAACCCGAATTTATGGCTTTATTGTTTGCAGCCCAAAGGCCTTGTTTGGTTTGAATGAATTGATTGTTCGGGCTCAGGCCCAAAAGTTTAGACTTAGGTGATTTCTCTCTTTTTTTTTATCAACTTAGCTCTAGGCCCGTGAAAAACAAATTCACCTAAAACAATCCGTGAAAATCCATCAGGCTTCTTCATTTCAAGGCCCATTCCGGTTTAGGAAAAACCTTCACTCGGGCTTTGGCCCAAAATGCTAGATTTAGGTGTCACCTTTTATGCCTAATCAGAGTTACTCGACCCAAACAAGTTGGAAATTAGAGCACCATCTTACCAAGTACTCCTTCCCGGCCCAGAACTTCAGTCCAGTCCTCTTTTATTTTCTGACAGATGGCATTTTGAAAACAGGTAAACTGTCATCACAAGCATGGAGGGAAAAGGAAGGTCAGTTACAACAGAGGATAGAATGGCAGAGATAGAGCTTAGGCTAAAAGCCATGGAGGAAGCTGTAGAAGAGTTGAGAAACGAGATCAACTCTCGGGATGCGGACTTTCATAGAGCCGCTAATGCAAGAGAGAATGGCCAAGCTGAACTAGAAGCCATGATGGCTGCCATGGAGCGGAGACATGGTGCTGTCAGGGATGCCATGGAGTCCAACTATATTGCTGTAATTGAAGAATTGAAGGCAAAGGTTCTCTCCCTGGAGGCCGAACGTCAAGCTCGGGACGAACTAGCGGGCAGATTTCTCAACTCATTCATGATCGTACAGAAGATGGCCCATCTGGGCCAGGGTTCACAGGGAAATGTCGAGGAATTGTTACAAAACTCCAGTAAGCTATGAGAGAAGCCGGAAGTGGTCAGCCAGGCAGCAACTTGTATTCAAGGTTGCACCCGAAAAAGGACTAGGCAGCATGAAGAAGGCACTAGTGGGTGGATAGGAGGACCACGTTGGGACGTTAGAGCAATAGAGTCACCACAGCAGAACTCTGATCTGAGACAATTTACTAATATCGGCCAACGCTAAGTCAAGCGCTTGAGGAACTTCGAAGGAGAGGTTTGCTACAACCAAAGGCCCCGAAGGCAGGACTTGCTCGATTGGGGAAAGATCTGAACCAATTCTGTCACTACCATCAGCTTCCCGGTCATGACACTGACCATTGCAGGGCCTTGCAGCATAAGATCCAAGATTTATTGACCAGGGATTTCAGTTCTCGAAGCGTGAGAGCATTTTCGGAAGTTCCATGCCAGAGCATCGCTAGGAGTTATCTTCATTTTGGTTTCCCTGCTTGTTTCCTTAGTTGTTCGGTGTAGTTTCTTTTTCTTTTTCCTTAATTAGCTTAGTTGGTCGTTGCTTTCCTTTTGAAATAGTCTAAACAATAAGGGATTTTGTTGTCGCACTTGTCTGCTATTAATAAGAGAAATGTTCGTTTTGCTCTCATGAAAAGTCTGAATTGGTATTTATACATCCATTCGCGCATCTTTCAAAAAACAAAAAAAGGCATGCTGTCTTATGGAACCCACCTGTGAGTGTTATAAGGTAGAACCACTGCTTTCACCAACTCCTCTGTGCAAAGCCACCACTCCGCATACGAACACCACCTTCATCATATACATCCCATGCGCTTTCTTAACATTTCACCAAATACACAAAGCCAAAGTTTGTTGCTGCAAGATCACCCATCACCTCTTCACAGGAATATCTCATCACCACTCGCCGTCACACACACAATCATCCCCCATAAATAACTTGGGCATTCTAAGGTTAGTCAAGAAAACCCCACAACAATACTGGGGGCAATCTGAGTTAAGGAATGATAATGTTTATTTCTTTTGTTTAAATGTGCAAACAAGTCTCTGAGTGTGCACTTCGCAAGAGTGCCTTGAGCGGTAAAACCAAGAGCGAAAGGGCGTGTCATTTTTACACGACTCCAGAGAGGCCACATTCAAAGGCGAGGTAAATGGCATGACTCCGACCGAAGGAGATAATTTGTAAATTTACGTTTAAACCTGTAAAAAGTAATAAAGAATGGATACACAACTATCAGGAATGACGAAGCACCTAGGTGCAACACCACACAACCAAAAGCTTATGAACCCTGACATTACGTCCTAGGCACCCCCGCTGAGCTTTTCATGTATGACCTCTTTTACAACACTACGAGCTCCACAAACAAGCCAACCAATGATGAATAACCGACCCGGTGACAAAAGGAAGCAAGGAGCCCGACTTTTGAGCAACAACTTCACAAGTCCAAAGAAGCGAAACCGCTACCAGCATGACGAAGCGATCCGCAAATGGTCCCAAAGTGACACAGGATCCAAATGAGCTGACATCAAAAATAGCTCTCGAAGTTCAAAACCGGGAAACACAAGAACCCCGAGGGAAAGGAGATTCAAAGAAGGCAAACTTGAAAAGCCTCAAAGAAATCTAAAATCGGAAAAAAGAAAGAAGTTCCAAGTCCCAAGCGAAGTCATCACGAAGTAGCCAAAATGACTTCAAGGCAAAGAAGACAAGTCCGAGAGACGGTGCAAGTTGCAGCTTTGGTCACCCTTAAAGCTCCACATATCTTAAACATCCCTCCATAACCCTATTGTCATTCATCACACCCCATGGCCGCGTTATAAGCTCAAAAGACTTCCGACTTAGTAGTTGTGTATCCAATCGAGTGAAAATAAAAGGTTGAACACGTAAATCTAACAAATGTCAAATTCAATGGTTGAGAAGTAGTGACCGTAAGTGAGAAACGAGTGCAAACACCAAACACGTCGAGTGTAGGTTAGGAAGCACCACATCAAAGCATAAGCCTCGACCCTGTGAGGATGAGACTTGTTCGCACATTTAATCAAAGAAAATACTGGGGGCAATTGATCATTCCGATCAATTGCCATGAACTCTAGCTCAGGTTGTCCTAAGGAAAAATACTGGGGGCAATTGTTGGTTCCAACAATTGCCATGACAACACCAATTGAAACCTAAAGCTTGAGCACCACCATCCCACCACAGGCATAAGCCCTTACATCCACATCAAACACCTCAAGCCCGTCCTAAGCCCTACCTCCACATTCAAACACCCATAGGCCCGTCTTGAGCCCTAATCCTTTTACATTCTTTTGGACCCATCATACACTTGACTCACTTTCACTTAGATCCGTCCTATAGGCTCGCCATAAGACCTAGAACCATTTTTAGGCTCGCCATAAGACCTAGATCCTTCCTTTAGGCTCGTCGTAAGACCTAGTTGCATTCCTTTAGGCTCGTCGTAAGACCTAGTTGCATTCCCTTAGGCTCGTCATAAGACCTAGATCCGTCCTTTAGGCTCGCCATAAGACCTAGAACCATTTTTAGGCTCGCCATAAGACCTAGTTGCATTCCCTTAGGCTCGTCATAAGACCTAGATCCGTCCTTTAGGCTCGCCATAAGACCTAGAACCATTTTTAGGCTCGCCATAAGACCTAGTTGCATTCCTTAGGCTCGTCATAAGACCTAGATCCGTCCTTTAGGCTCGCCATAAGACCTAGAACCATTTTTAGGCTCACCATAAGACCTAGATCCTTCCTTTAGGCTCGTCGTAAGACCTAGTTGCATTCCCTTAGGCTCGTAGTAAGACCTAGCGTTACCCTTTAGCTTACCCACTCTTATCAAACACATTGCATTCATCACATTCATATAGGCTTGTCATAAGACCTAGTTGCATTATCCAGGTGCGTCACAAGACCTGGCGACAGAAAAGTTGGCGAGGTGATGGCAATAAATCCTCCTTTTGCGATGTCAACTTATTTTCGGGATCAACGAATGGTGGGCAAAGGCAATAAGTCCCTAAGGTTTTTACCAGGAGTTATCCCTGCACACCGGCTTGGGGGGCGATGGAAATAAGTCCACATTGGGTCCAGCCAGGAGCATTGGCACGGGTTTCGGTCCCCAGAAGCATCCGAGCATCATCAACATCATCAACATCATCAGCATCATCAGCATCATCAACATCATCAACATTTCAGCATTCTTGCATTTGCATACCACCCAGTTGTCATCATTATAGGTAGTCAACGCCTTAGAATCGCTTGACATTATCTCATTTCCACATTTTAGGTAGTCAACGCCTTAGAATTGCTTGACATTACTTCATTTTACTTATAGGTAGTCAACGCCTTAGAATCGCTTGGCATCGCATCATTTCATGTATTATAAGTAGTCAACGTCTTAGAACCGCTTGACATTATTCCGTTTTCGTCACCTAGGTAGTCAGCGCCTTAGAACAGCTTGACACATTTTCACTTATAGGTAGTCTGCACCTTAGAATAGCTCGACAGCGTTTTTGTTGCTTAGGTAGTCAGCGCCTCCGAATAGCTGCACGCGATCAACGCGGTTTCACACAACATGGAGAATTTCGTGAGGTCCAAAATTTTAGGGCATCACTCAAGCATCAACCAGACTTTTCACATCCGCTACAAAGTCTAGTTGACGGGGGGCAATCTGTTATACCCAAAATTTTGACCCCCTGGGTTAGGGTCTACGGGGTGCTGGTGTTGTGAGAGGCATTTCAATCAAATGGTGAGGGATCCCGGCTCGATCGGCGTGTTCCATGGCATGGGGAGCAGCTTCGTCATTTTCAGGGGCGTTTTGGTAATCTCTAAAGGCTCCTGAGACCTCCTATAAGCTTTCTCTCTCCTCCAAAGGGTGCCCAAATCAGCTTGAAATGCTTTGATATTTTAACCCATGATAGAGGATGACATTCTAAGCATAATGGCGTTGGATTTTTGATTTTTCGAGTTTCCAATAATTTTCTAGCAATTTTTGACTGAATCTGACGAGAAATTCGATTTAAAAATATTCCAACATTTAAAAAATCCGATTCCACTTCAGAAAACTCATAATTTCCATCCTTGACATGTGTTTAAAATTTCACAGCAAAATTCCTTTGGGAAGTCACTTAACTAAAATATCGAAAAATCTTACTTTTACTAGATTTTCTTTATCTTTAAGAAAGTCTATATAAGGGGATAGGTTTTTGGATAAAATCAGAACCTCACATGCTCAAGAACCCTAGAGAGTCAAAAAAGGCAGCCTCCTCTCTCTCTCTCACGTTTTCCAACACCCAGCCACCCAAATCATACCGAAAATCCCCCGAAATCACCATCTAAACACGTTTTCCAATCCCCAAAGCACCAATAGTCATCAAAACCCCACAAAAACACCACCAAAACGTGAAGAACAGCAAGAACAACCAACAACCAGCAGCTTGGTTCGAAATCCTTTCGGGTCTGCCATCAACGAGGCACTCGACGAATCCCGGTGTGAAGAACCATCTTGAATTCGAAGGTAAAACAGGTTACAACTCTACTTTTCTAATTCCCCACGCCCTTATTAACTCTCTGTCAAATTTTGGGCTCAAACTAACCTTCGTACGCTTCTGTATTGCTGTTTGTTTAAGCTTCTGTCCAATAACTTGTTTACTAAGTTTCGTGCTTAATTCGAACTCAAATTGAAAACTTTCAATCACTAACGTTTTGTACATCTTTCAGGCTACACACCCATAAAATTTGAGCCAAAACACCGTCGGGAACAGCCTTAACGCCGCCGTCCGAGGGCGGTCCGCACCCACGGACGTCATGTCCGGGGTCCCGGACTCCTTGTCCGTAAGCCCGGACGCCCACGGACGGCGGCGGGATTTTTAAATTTTAAAAATTTAGGTTTTCTACTAATGTCCGGGCCCACGGACAGCCTGTCCGTGGCCCCGGACTTCACAATTTTCTGTTTTCTGTTTAATTCGACTTTTATTTTCTGTATAGGTTAACTGGGGTCCGTGGTTTCGGACATTAGGTCCGTGGCTACGGACGGAAACAAAATTTGACCTT
Source organism: Limonium bicolor (assembly GCA_023374045.1). Lineage (NCBI taxonomy): Eukaryota > Viridiplantae > Streptophyta > Magnoliopsida > Caryophyllales > Plumbaginaceae > Limonium > Limonium bicolor. Next base: position 113,782,956 of record CM041783.1, read on the forward strand.
GTTCTGCCTCTGAAACCCTAGTTTAGGTAATTTTAATTTCCAGTTTAATTTTCTGTCAAAAAATGCTAAAAAACACAAAAAAACTGAAGCTCGCGCACCTAGGTTAAAACGACACGTAATAAGCCGTAAATAAACCAAGTAGAGGAAAAACGACCCAGGAAGGGTAATGAAAGTAATTGAACCCTAATTAAGTCGAATATCAAGCCCCCGAACCCGAACTCTCCTTTCCTAATTTAATCTAGGTCAAAATTAGGTGGCGACTCATAATAGGTTCCAGTGAGCTAGCCTAGGTTTTAATAATTATTATTATATGACATGGTTATTAATCTTAGGTTATAAGTGGACCTAAAACCCGATTAGATCCTAATAAACTTTAATCAACATAGGATAGGGTTTAAAATCGAGGCTCACACAACACAAAAATGGTCTAAAGACTAAAGGGCCCGTCGACCCTACAAAACAGAATTGAGAATATCCCAATACATACAGAAATGACGTCTACGTAGCATGCCACGAGATAGCTCGACCCAGCCATCCACGACTCGGAAGCAAAGAGACTAGGTCCCAAAACAAAAATCAGACTTTCAAAATTTAAATGCATGAAAACACGCCCAATACATAGACAAATAGCTTATACAACTTTAGAGGATTATAACCCCGCAAGTGGAATTCAAAACGGAGCTCAAACGAGCAGTTTAAGCGGATACAAAAGCATATCCGAACATGTGTCTGAATGTGCAGGTTCAGACACAGGTCCAGACTCAAAACAAAAGGAAATGCACATGTTCGAACATGTGTCCGAACATCATTGTTCTGACATAGGTTGAAGTGTAAAGTCAAAGCGTTCGGACTTTCGTCCGGACAAGTTCCAAAAAATGTCTCGTGGTGGCGTCCGAACATGTGTCCGAACATCAATGTTTGGACACAATTCAAACCTAAAATAGAGAGAAGGCAACAGGGGTGTCTGAACTTATGTCCAGACATACAAGTTCGGACACCTTCCGATACTTGTAGTCCACACTCGTCCTCACACCCTGACCAAACATACATGTTTGGATAGAATTTCGGACACACACAGACTTTGAAAACAGAAGGCGCCCAAATGCACTTTCCAAACGTACATGTTCGGACACACACAAAAATAAGACGCAAATGCAACAGAGCAGAAGGAAAACTTGTACATAAATCACCAACAAAATCACTATTGGGTCCAGACTGAAATCACCACTAACCATGGAATTTTAGCCGACAGAAACACACCCAAAACAGTGCCAGAAACTCCACACAAATACACACACAAAACCCTTGCAACTCAACAATTTCCCATGGGTGAACTTCCACACTGAATTTGAATTACCACCTACCTCGAATCAGTGTAGAATAATCCCGACATAGTAGAAAAGGAGCCTCACATTAATCCATAGACCAACGCAATTACACAGCCACTGAAGGACCAATCACAAACCCCAAATCAGCAAAGAGGAAAAAAACAACAATTCTGCAATCAGCCCACAATTCTGCAATCAGCCCACAATTCATTAACCAAACCTGGAAACGAGAAGAGGAACCACACAGTAGAGGAGGAAGCATAATCTGGAGTAGAACCAACCCAACGAAAGCACACAATTCACAACGAGAGGAGAGAACTCAAGAGGGAGATGGAGGGAGAAACTGTTGCTTAACCACGAAGGAACTGACATCTCAAAAATACTAGTCGGGAGGGAATGTAACAAAGGGAAATATAAACACTTTTTAATTCTATTACCTAAGTAAAAGACCGGAAATGACCTTCTTGCCCCCGTCTTCCTTTCAGATACCACACAAGTCCCAATCTAACATAATGTTATCCACCTTAGAAATAAAATGTAAAACCGACTTAAAGTAAAACATAACAAAACATGGGTTATAACATCATCTCCCTCTAAAACGGAATTTCGTCCTCGAAATTCAACATACCTTACTCCTCAAAGAGGGAGGAAAACTTGGACCACTGTGAGCCTCGATTTTAAACCCTAACCTATGTTGGTTAAAGCTGATTAGGATCTAACCGGGTTTTAGGTCCACTTATAACCTAAGGTTAATAACTATGTCATATAACAATGATTATTAAAACCTAAGCTACCTCACTGAAACCTATTATGAGTCGCCACCTAATTTTAACGTAGATCAAATTAGGAATGGAGAGTTCGGGTTCGGGGGCTTGGTATTCGACTTAATTAAGGTTCAATTACTTTCATTACCCCTAGAAGTCGTTTTTCCTCTACTTAGTTTAATTACGGCTTATTACGAGTCGTTTTAACCTAAGTGCGCGAGCTTCTGTTTTTTTTTGTTTTTTAGCATTTTTTGACTGAAAATAAAAGTGAAAGTTGAAATTACCTAAACTAGGGTTTCGGAGGCAGAATTAGGTCAAATTTTGTTTCCGTCCGTAGCCACGGACCTAATGTCCGTAACCACGGACCCTAGTTAATCTATGTGGAAATAAAATTCGAATTAAACAGAAAACCAAAATTTGAAAAGTCCGGGGCCACGGACAGGACGTCCGTAGGCCCGGACATAGTTTAGCAAAACCTAAATTTTTAAAATTTTAAAATCCCGCCGCCGTCCGTGGGTGTCCGTGGCCACGGACAACCCGTCCATGGTCCCGGACCAAAGGTCCGAGATCCCGGACCACCCACGGACAGGGGTTTTATGGTGGTTCCCGAAGGTGTTTTCGGCTCAAAATTTATGCACGTGTAGCCTGAAAGGTATACAATTCGTTAGTAATTGAAAGATTGCAGTTTGAAGTCGAATTATGTACAAAACTTGACGAACAAGTAACAAGGCAGAAACAAAAGTAATTAGCAATACAGAAGCGTAAAAAGGTTAGTTTGAAACCAAAATTTGACAGAGAGTTAATAAGGTAGTGGAGAGTTAGAATAGTAGAATTGCAACCTATTTTACCTTCGAATTCAGGAGGATTCTTCACGTCGGGATTCTTCGGAGGCTCCGATGGTGCCGGTTCCGGATTGAGTTTGACCCGAGCTTCTGGTTGTTGATTGTTGAAGGTGTTCTTCACGTTTTGGAGGTGGTTTGGTTGATGTTTGATGATTGTTGATGTGTTGGGAGTTGAAAAATGTGTTTAGATGGTGATTTCGGGGGATTTTTGATGTGATTTTGGTGCTTGGATGTGTAAAAACGTGAAGAGAATGAGACGGCTGCCTTCTTTGAGGGTCTAGGGTTCTTGAGGTTCTGATTTGATCATAGGATAAGGTTCCTTATATAGGCTTCCTTAAAGATAGAAAAATCCGGTAAAAACCGAGATTTACCGACATTTTAACTCAAGGGCTTCCAAAAGGAATTTGATTATGAAATTTTACACATGGGTAAAGGATGATATTTCTGAATTTTCTAAAGTGGAATCGAATTTTTTGGATATTGGAATATTTTTAAATTCAATTTCTCGTCAGATTCAATCAGAAATTGCTAGAAAATTATTGGAAATTCGAAAAATCAAAATTCCAACGCCATTATGCTTCAGATGTCATCCTCTATCATGGGTTAAAATTTCAAAGCATTTTGAATGGATTTGACCCTTATTTGGAGGAGAGAGAAAGCCTATAGGGGGCTTAAGTGCCTTGAAAAATTACGAAAATGCCCCTGGAGATGACTAAGCTGTCCCTAGTACTCTGAAATGTGCCGATCGAACTGGGAACCCTCGCTACTAGCCTATTAGTAGAGACTCTCTTCCGGGGGGGTTGAAATTTTGGGTATAACAGATTACCCCCCGTCAACTAGACTTTGTAATGGAAATGAAAAGGCTAGTTGATGCTTGAGTGATACCCCAAAATTTTGGATCTTAAAAGACCACACGTGCAATCCGACAAGTTGCATCGAGCTATTCTAAGGCGCTGACTACCTATGAGTAAAGTGGAAGGGTGTCGAGCGGTTCTAAGGCGTCGACCACCTAAAGGTAATAATGAAGTAATGTCAGACTATTCTAAGGCACCGACTACCTATAAGGATGATATGATGTCAAGCTATTCTAAGGCGTTGACTACCTATAATGAATGAGATGATGTCAAGCTATTCTAAGGCGCTGGCTACCTATAATGAATGAGATGATGTCAAGCTATTCTAAGGCGCTGGCTACCTATAATGAATGAAGTGATGTCAAGCTATTCTGAGGCGTTGACTACCTATCAGTGATTGAAAATTGGTGTTGGATCGAGTTCTTCTATTCGGGTGAGTTCTGCTGCTCTGGTGAATCTGAATCTTTGGCTGAGAATCTGTATCTCTGAAGAGTTTGTACCTTTGGCTGAGAATCTGTATCCTTGAAGAATCTGTACCCTCGGCTGAGAATCTGTATCCCTGAAGAATCTGTACCTTCGGTTGAGAATTTGTATCCCTGAAGAATCTGTACCTTCGGCTGAGAATCTGTATCCCTGAAGAATCTGTACCTTCGGCTGAGAATATGTATCCCTAAAGAATCTATACCTTCGGCTGAGAATCCGTATCCCTGAAGAATCTGTACCCTCGGCTGAGAATCTGTATCCCTAAAGAATCTGTACCTTCGGCTGAGAATCTGTATCCCTGAAGAATCTGTACCTTCGGCTGAGAATCTGTATCCCTAAAGAATCTATACCTTCGGCTGAGAATCCGTATCCCTGAAGAATCTGTACCCTCGGCTGAGAATCTGTATCCCTGAATTGTGACGAGGAGTCTCATACGAATAGATGCAATGGTCATGATGAAAGTTGATTATGAAAGTGCCAAACGTGGCAATGAGGATGTGCATGTCAAAATACGATCAAAGTGTATGTAGGAAATTTGTCCAAAACAAGAAATTGTTGAAAGAGGTGCCAAACGTGGCAGTGTTTGAAGAATAATCTGTTTAATGAAAAGGAAAGCGAAATTATCATTTCCTGACCATAGACTTCGGACTTGTAATTTATCTCCTAGGAGATGAACATGCCATCGGTGGGGTATGGTGTATGATGTAAAGGTAAGGGCTTATGTGGGCCTGTGGTGTTTGATGTGGAGGTAAGGGCTTATGCGGGCCGGTGGTGTGTGATGGTGGTGGTGATGTTTGAGCTCTTGGTTCCAATTGGTGTTGTTATAGCAATTGTTGGAACCAACAATTGCCCCCAGTATTTTTCCCTTAAGACAATCTGAGCTAGAGTTCATGGCAATCGATCGTTCCGATCGATTGCCCCCAGTATTTTCTTTTATCAAACGTGCGAACGAGTCTCGTCCTCACAGGGTCAGGGCTTATGTTTTTATGTGGTGCTTCCTAACCTACACTCGGAGTGTTTGGTGCTTGCACTCGTTCCTCACCAACATTCACAACTTCTAGACCATTGAATTCGATATTTGATGGATTTACGCATTTGATCTGTTACTTTCACGTGATTGGACACACAACTATCAAGTCGGAAGTCTTTAAAGCTTATAACGTGGCCACGGGGTGTGATGAAGGACAACGGGACCATGGAGGGATATTTGAGGTATGTGGAGCTTAAGTGGGTGACCAAAGCTGCAACTTGCGTCTTCTCTCAGATTCATCTTCCTTGTCTTGAAGTCGTCTAACTGCTTCATGTTGACGTTGTTTTTGAGCTTCTGGACTTGGACTTTTGAAGTAGTCCTTTACACCATTTCTCTTTTCGTCTTTTGGATTTCTTCGAGCACTTCAGTTTTGCCTCTTTGTTTGATCCTTTCTTGACTTTGCCTTCGGGGTTCTTGTGTTTCCCGGTTTTGAGTTTTGAGAGCTATTTTGATGTGAGCTCTTTTGATCCTGTGTCACTTTGGGACCATTTGCGGATCACTTCGTCATGCTGATAGCGGCTTTGCTTCTCTGGACTGATGAAAACGTTATCTGAGAGTCAGGCTCCTCGCTTCCTTTGGTCACCGGGTTGGTTATTCATCACGGGCTGGCTTGTTCTGTTGGAGCTTTGCAACATCAAAAAGGGATATAAAAGGCTCAGCGGGGGTGCCTAGGGTTTAATGTCAGGGTTTATAAGCTTTTAGCTATGTGGTGTTGTACCTAGGTGCTTCGTCATTCCTGATAGTTGTGTATCCGTTCGTTGTTACTTTTCGCAGGTCTAAGAGTAAATTTACAAATTATCTCCTTCGGTCGGAGTTATGCCGTTTACCCTCACCTTTGAATGTGGTCTCACCGGAGTCGTGTAAAAATGACACGCTCGTTCACTCATGGTTTTTCCACTCAAGACACTCTCGCGAGATTTTCACTCGGAAACTCGTTCGCACATTTAAACAAAAGATAAAAATGACAACTTAAACTTAATTGCCCCAGTATTGATTTTGGGGTTTGTGACAACAATTCAATAGATGTGGACATTGAACCTCTTTGTGGGTTGTGAGTTTGGTGTTTTGGTTAGGCATGTTCAAATTTTCAGAAACAAAATGCAAGTCTTTGTATTCCATTGCATAGTCAGAAAATGATTACTTCGTGATCCTTGAAATGAGCGCTTTTTTTTTAGTTTTTCGAATTAATGAATAATGCTTTGTACAAAAATTATGAAAATGGAACTATGTTTTATTCAACAAAAAGAATAATGTTGGAAATTATAAACTCAAGAAAACTACCGAAAATGATCAAGGGAACTAACTACTACAAAAGTTGAAAGACAACTAAACAAGAGAAGAAATGCATTTAATGAGAAAAACACTAAAAAACAACATTTCTGATGATGCTTGGGCACGCGTGCTCTGCGCTCTCCACCATGTTCTTAGAATTGGAGCCCTTGGTCAATTAGATCCTGGATTCTGTGTTGTAGGGCCCTGCAGTGGTCAGTGTCATGACCGGGCAACTGATGGAAGTGACAAAATTGATTAAGATCCTTCCCCAAATGAGTAGTTCCTGGCCTCAGGGCGAGCGGTTGCATCGGATATCTTCCTCGAAGCTCTTCAAGTGCTTGTCTTGGTGTTCGACCGATGTCTGTAAACTCTCTCTGTCGAGAATTCCGTCGGGGTGGTTCTACTGTCCCAACGCTCCAACCAGGTCCTCTTGACTATTGATCACTGTCTTCCTCATGTTGCCTGGTTCTCTTGTGGGTGCAGCTTTGGATGCAAGTTGCTGCTCCTGGTTGCCTAATCACTTTCCTGAGTTCTGTAGCAATTTCTTTGACATTCCCCTTCGATCCTCGGACCCTAATGGAGCCAACTTCAATGCAGACAAAAAGGGTGTTGAGAAGCCTGTCCACTAACTCATCCCGAGCTTGACGTTCGGACTCGAGGGAAAGAGCCTTTGCTTTCAACTCTTCGATAACAGCAACATAGTTAGATTCCACGGCGTCCATGGCAGCACTATGCCTCTGCTCCATAGCTTTAATGGTGGCCATGTGCTTTTGTTCCAAAATTGCGAGCTGGGCTTCCATGTCGATTGGACCGCACTTAGGACTTGAGTCTACCTGTGTCCAGGATACCCAGAGAATTACGTGTCTGGGCTGGAGTATCTTTCAGACTATGAACTGGAACTTGGACTGAAATCTAAACAGATGGCTTTGATTGGGCCTGAGAGGTGACACCTAGATCTAGGGTTTGGGGCTAGGGCCTGAATAAGAAGTCTACCTAGTCTAGAATGAGCCCTTGGGCTGGAATATGTTTGGGCCTGGAGTAAAGCACATGGGCTGGAATGGTCCCTAAATCACAAATGGGCCTAACTTTCTTTGGGCCAGAGAAGATGGTTGCTAAGCAGAAAAAGATTTTATTTTCAGAACTTGTGGGTTATTTCAAGTTCAGGTGGATTTCTTTTTTATGGGCCTAGAACTGATTGGATAATTCAAATTGGGCCATAAGAGAAATCTCCTAAGTCTAAGCTTTTGGGCCGAAGCCTGAATGACTCTCATATTAAACCAAACAGGACCTCTAGGCCGCAAACAAGCGGAGCCGCCAATTCGGGTTGGGCTAGGTTAATGTAGGAGAAGTTCCTATCAATCTCTAGGCTGGGTAATGGGCCGATCATACAAGCAAACAAGGCCCACACAAATTCAACATGTCCTCACTAGACGTTTAAATCAAACCGGGTATGGATCGATCCGGAGAGGTGCTTAGGGCATGGGCCCAGGTCACCTCAAAAATAGGGCTTGCACGCTATTCTCTTTGGGCTTCCCCACTTTTTTCACATCACCTGAAGGTGTGCGTCTACGGTCGGGTCTTTGACTGACCAAACAATGGGCTAGATAAGGATACTGTCAGGAAAATGCTTGGGGCTAAAGCCCAGGTATTAAGGGGGAGTGGTTAGACGACACCCTCCTCTTTTCCCCCACTTATTCACATCACCTAAAAGGTGTGAGTCCCTGACAGGGGACCCTCAAACGGGTCCCGGGGTAAAATCGGTTTGCATGGACCCTCGCTCTCACATGATGCAAAGGTGCAGAAATTAAAGTGCGCACAAAAGTAAACAAACAAAGTAATAAAGCCATAAATAAACATTTTCGAGTTAAGCCCTCTTTCACAAAATTAAACAAGTTAAAATTAAGAGTTTGTCCCCAGCAAAGTCGCCAGTCTGTGAGCCTCGATTTTAAACCCTATCCTATGTTGGTTAAAGCTGATTAGGATCTAACCGGGTTTTAGGTCCACTTATAACCTAAGGTTAATAACTATGTCATATAACAATAATTATTAAAACCTAAGCTAGCTCACTGGAACCTATTATGAGTCGCCACCTAATTTTAACCTAGATCAAATTAGGAAAGGAGAGTTCAGATTCGTGGGCTTGGTATTCGACTTAATTAGGGTTCAATTACTTTCATTACCCCTAGAAGTCGCTTTTCCTCTACTTAGTTTAATTACGGCTTATTACGAGTCGTTTTAACCTAAGTGCATGAGCTTCTGTTTTTTTTTGTTTTTTAGCATTTTTTGACTGAAAATAAAAGTGAAAGTTGAAATTACCTAAACTAGGGTTTCGGAGGTAGAATTAGGTCAAATTTTGTTTCCGTCCGTAGCCACGGACCTAATGTCCGTAACCACGGACCCTAGTTATTCTATGTGGAAATAAAATTCGAATTAAACAGAAAACAAAAATTTGAAAAGTCCGGCACTACTAGAAAAAAGCAAATTACCTACGGCAAATTCCGTAGGTAATCCGTAGGTAATCAAATTTACCAACGGATTACCGACTAAATATCCCTCAAAATTTCCGTCGGCATTCAATTGGTCGGTAACAAAATTACAGACGGAAAAACGATTCCGTCGGTAAATTACCTACGGATTACCTACGGAAATCTCAACGCTTGTTACCGACGGGTTACCTACGGAACTATCCGTAGGTAAATTACCTACGGAAATTCCGTCGGCAATCCGATGGCACATCAGTGTTTCCCACTTATTCACATTGTCGTAGGCATTCCGTAGGTAAAAGTTTACCTTCGGACATATTCTGTAGGTAATACTTTACCTACGGATTACCTACGGAATTTTACACCAACTATCTTTTAAAGACTTTCCAGGTAATCCGTAGGTAATTTAAATTATATTTTTTTTTACATTTATTTGATAATTAATTGATGTTATGAATTAATTTTAGAATTAAATTTTAAACTAGAAAATCTGAAATGTTTGATAGACATTAAACTATATTAAAGCACAACCTTTAAAATATTTAATTTCAAAAATAGATTTAATAAATCAATTCATATATACATCGAAAACTAAATTTCGTTATCAAAAAAAACAGAATAAACCATACTAATAAGAATAAAAATGTCAATGTGTAAAATATGATACAATAAGACACCGCCACTAAGTCACTACTATCAGACTTCTTATCCCCACCTCCCCGATTGATGATTCTCTCCTGTGGAGCCTCGACCAGCATAATGATCCGGTAGTTAAAACCTGCAACACCGAACGAACCAAATTGAATGATACATAGTACATATGATAACTATGATCAATGTCTCAATAGCGAACCCAAGACAGTTGAAACATACCTTATGACTTCAACTCTTTAATAAGGGTCACCCTTGCACTAGAGTCCATTAATGTTGAGGTCAATGCTCTGCATTTGCAAGTGGATCAAAAAGTCATACAAACTAGAAGGGGTATGAGTCAGCATACAGTGCTCTCTAACCACAGAAATTGCCATCAATATTTACCGCGAATCAATTGAAAATGCTAGCATTGTCACAATGCCCATACAAGCCTTATTTTTTTTACCATTTGAACAGCCATCTTATCAGGATTAGTGACAAGAATGTTCCCGTTAATTGTCCCTCTGCAAGTAAGCCATGTCAGCAATGAAACCTCCAATTAAGTCACAAGTACAAGCAAAAATATAATACAAAAACTTATGATATGTCATTTGAGCAAAATTAATGATGTTAACATATGTTTTAGTCCTGTCAAGAGCAAATCCCTGATCCTATGTTGCAAATGGCAGTTTCTAGCAATGATCGCGATGAATATACCAAATCTAGAAAATATCAAGGGGATCATACCAATATAAGCATCAGCATCAACATTAACATCAACATCAATCCATAGAACCATATAAAGCAGCACTCTAGACAACGGATGAACAAAATAAGGTAAATCATTTTGAGCATTTACTGACCAACCAGAAACAAATATGCTTTCTACATTTTTCATAATGTACAATTCATAAGAAAAGTGATTACATTGCAAACAGCTTCCCACGTCTGAAACATTAGAACCCAAACTATTCGCTTTGAATCATTCTTTGCCAAGTTGTGGGGTTCCATGTCACAATATATTCTCCTTTATTTGATAAGAGGAAGCACATAAAAGAATGTTAAAGAAGTAAAGTCGCACACACAAAAAAGTGATGCTTAGTAGTCCCCGGTTAAAACGTATACCTTGCAAAGTGGCAGTATACAAAACTACACTACCATTTTCTCTTTGCGAGAATCTACAAAATCCAAATACTTCATCCTGTTGAGTTCAAGCAACAAACAATGTCTAAAGTAAGTTACTCGACATAAAGTTAGGCATATCTAAAGCGTATCTCAGCTGATATATTGCAAATTTAAAACAACTCTCACAAATAGATATCACAAATTAGTCAATTAATCACATATAAGTACCAATCACATGACAGGAACTGAGAATGAGCGGCTTTTTTTTCTATCAAATTTTCCTTGAGTAGGGTGGTTCACAAGATAGGAACCAAGAATTTCACATGTGATGCAAGTATAACTCAAAGTAAGGAAACTAAAGTGTGTGTGTGTGTGTGCTCAATAGGATACAATGCAAGATGTTAAACCCTTGATGTTATTTTCCTTACTTTGAGAGATTGTGTTTTGATACAAGCCCATGTGAATGGTGATGGATATTTAAATTGTGGACAGTTTGTTGCCATGTCAGCTCGAAAGAGCTAATAAAAATATTAGCTGAAGACATATTGAAAGTAATAAAGCTACATACGGTTTTAAAAGGGGCCAGCAGTTCGAGCTGATTCAAGGATAGCAGTAGATAGTATAAATGGATTATGGTACCTGTAGCTAGGAATGGACAAGTACTAAGAGGAAAACATATGGTGCAACATTAACAAGATCCATGGAGATTCAGGTACGAAGAACAGACTGGGAAAGAGTGCAAAAGATGGGAAGATTCCTGCACATGACAAGAAATGGATGTAATGGCTTAATTATTTATCTTCAGGATCAAGTGGTTAACAAAAAAAGGATAAAGTTTTGAGACAGATGCGCACAAGATCGTACACTAAATGTTAACAATGTATGAGAGAAGCTCTAATTCTACCTCATCGAGAAAATAAATGCAGGTATGACTCTTGACCATTAAAATCCCAATGCAATCAAACTGTTATAGCTAACCACTTAGTTATAATTTTTCTTCCTATTAAGCATTAAAACTTCAATCAGACTAAACCCTACACTCTTTCCTTTTCATTTTCCATCCTTGGGGGTGAGGCAATGCAAAAGTACATTCTAGAATCTAAAAAAGTAAATAACTGGTATCACAACATGATAAATCCAGTACAGGGAAAAAAGCTTATATCATCACATATTCGTACAGTAACTAGCTCCTAAGCATCAGATTTATACCATCGAAAGAATAGTAGCATGAGAAGGTTTTTCTGTTCTATATTAACGTCAAGGAATTTGAAGTTGGACAGTGAATGGATTTGTTTGAATTAGCTTTTTAACATTCATCATTAGGAATTACATAAAAGACGATAGGAAAAACAGGACAATTATATGTAGAAAACTTTTTGCAAACTGCATGTTGCATTGTAAATTTACTAGCAGAAACAAAATTCGTTATGGGAGTTGCAGGGTTTTGATAAATTGAATCCTGATCATTTCACTGTCAATTTTGAGGGAACCGAGGCAACCTGAAGTGCAAGACCAAAACAAGACAAGATCTTCTCACAGATGGTTAATGATAAAGCAAGGGGTGGATTTCAGACATGTGTTCGACTACGAGTAAGTTACAGACACACATGAAAAAAACGCCAAGAGACTATGCAAGTTTGAGTATATTACAGGTTTCCGTCTTTAATTTGTTGGTGACTAGTGATAGTGAACATAAGATATAAGTTTGAGTTGTTGTTCAGTTCAGCCCCTGTCTTCAAAGTCACAAATAAAAAATGTCACTACTAGCCTACTAGGTCATTTTTCTGTAGTGTATGCATCTATACTTCTAGACATATTTCACGCGTTAGAAGTTTGATAATTCACCTAAATAATGAGAGTAAAACCAGTTGTATGTATCTAAATTATGTAGTTAAGCAATTGCAGCACCCTAAACAATGAAAAATAAGGCCAGCCTATTCCTAATTAAACAAACACATGATTAAACAACGCACCAAACACCATAAACGATGAAACACGAACACACTATAGAGAAATGAAACCAATCTGCAAAACAGCAGTCATAAACCAATAAAAATAAAGCTAGTCCAGTCTAATACCCTTTGATTATCTATGCAGTGTGGCAGAAATAACAATCAGAAAAAAAAAGCAGTCTAGTCTAATCACCATTGATTTATTTATGCTGTGTGACAAAAGTTAGACGTGTGTAAGTTTAAGTATATTACCGTTTCACAGTCTTCAATTTGGTCGCTTGTTCAGATCAGCCAGTCCGTCTTCAATCTGGTTGGTTGGTTGTTTGTTCAGTTCAGCGCCCCGGTATTCAATCTGGTGGTGAGAGACAGATGTTTGAGTATATTAGAAATTTACCGCATATAAACAAGAAACGAAATGCCAAAGAGAATATGTAATTTCAAGTTTATTACCGGTTGGGAATGGTGGCTGGGGCGATGATCCATATGCGTGTTCGTGATTTTGGGTTGCAGAATTTTGGTGAGTTAAGATAGTGGAGATTGAAGACGTCTGGTGACTGAATGAGTGAATTACTGGACTGGATTGTGTCGAATAGTTGAAGACACGCGAGTTAGGGTAGCAAATTCGGAGATGAAATTACAACGTAGAGTTAGGGTTGCGAGATTCGGGAGTGAGCATTGATTGAGCAAGTGAGAAATAAAGGGTTGCCAAAATCTCAGTGATGAAGTGAGACGAAAGAGAAGGAAAATTGAAGAATTGCCGCAAATCGACGGAGAGGAGAGGAAAACTGGAGGAAGGAGGCTGGAGTTCCTTAGTTGTGGGCGTTTTTCAGAAGAGAAATCGATAGAGAGTAGATAGACTGGACAGAAGAGAACGACAGATTTAAGTTAACAATCACCGACAGAATATTTCCGTCGGTAACTAAGTTTACAAACGAGACAGTAGAAACGCCCGCTCAGTTGTAGTACATAGCAGTACTTACCGACGGAATTATCCGTAGGGAATTACCGATGAAAGCAATCCGTCGGTAAATATAACATAAAAACGACGGCGTTTTTTGCAGTATGAGCTCTTCCTCGCTGTATATATAGAGAAGTAATTACCGAGGGAAAATATCCGTAGGTAATTTGTAGGCATTATACGCGCCATTACCAGTCAATCCTCCCGCACTTTTCCCTTTAAATTTACCTACGGAATATTCCGTCGGTAAAATTTTTGTTGGAATTCCGTCGGTATTCCGTAGGTAATAACTTAACCAAGGGCTGGTGTTATGAACCGTAGGTATTCCGTCGGTAATTACCTACGGAATATATTCCGTAGGTAATTTCTGTAGGTAAACTACTGTTTTCTAGTAGTGCGGGGCCACGGACAGGACGTCCATAGGCCCGGACATAGTTTAGCAAAACCTAAATTTTTAAAATTTTAAAATCCCGCCGCCGTCCGTGGGTGTCCGTGGCCACGGACAACCCGTCCGTGGTCCCGGACCAAAGGTCCGAGATCCCGGACCAAAGGTCCGAGATCCCGGACCACCCACGGACAGGGGTTTTATGGTGGTTCCCGAAGGTGTTTTTGACTCAAAATTTATGCACGTGTAGCCTGAAAGGTATGCATTTTGTTAGTAATTGAAAGATTGCAGTTTGAAATCGAATTATGTACGAAACTTGATGAACAAGTAAAAAGGCAGAAACAAAAGTAATTAGCAATACAGAAGCGTAAAAAGGTTAGTTTGAAACCAAAATTTGACAGAGAGTTAATAAGGTCGTGGAGAGTTAGAAAAGTAGAATTGCAACCTATTTTACCTTCGAATTCAGGAGGATTCTTCACGTCGGGATTCTTCGGAGGCTCCGATGGTGCCGGTTCCGGATTGAGTTCGACCCGAGCTTCTGGTTGTTGATTGTTGAAGGTGTTCTTCACGTTTTGGAGGTGGTTTGGTTGATGTTTGATGATTGTTGATGTGTTGGGAGTTGAAAAATGGGTTTAGATGGTGATTTCGGGGGATTTTTGATGTGATTTTGGTGTTTGGATGTGTAAAAACGTGAAGAGAATGAGACGGCTGCCTTCTTTGAGGGTCTAGGGTTCTTGAGGTTCTGATTTGATCATGGGATAAGGTTCCTTATATAGGCTTCCTTAAAGATAGAAAAATCCGGTAAAAACCGAGATTTACCGACATTTTAGCTCAAGGGCTTCCAAAAGGAATTTGATTATGAAATTTTACACATGGGTAAAGGATGATATTTCTGAATTTTTAAAGTGGAATTGAATTTTTTGGATATTGGAATATTTTTAAATTCAATTTCTCGTCAGATTCAATCAGAAATTGCTAGAAAATTATTGGAAATTCGAAAAATCAAAATTCCAACGCCATTATGCTTCAGATGTCATCCTCTATCATGGGTTAAAATTTCAGAGCATTTTGAATGGATTTGACCCTTATTTGGAGGAAAGAGAAAGCCTATAGGGGGCTTAAGAGCCTTGAAAAATTATGAAAATGCCCCTGGAGATGACTAAGCTGTCCCTAGTACTCTGAAATGTGCCGATCGAACTGGGAACCCTCGCTACTAGCCTATTAGTAGAGACTCTCTTCCGGGGGGTTGAAATTTTGGGTATAACAACCACTGAACCTTAATCACAGGCTGGGTCTTACTACAAAGCTGATGAACATTTCTAGCCAAAATACGAACGGGCACTACCTCATAAAGCTGAAATGGACCATAATCAATCACATGAGCCGGATTGTGGACATACTTCCTCAACATCAAGACATGAAACACATTATGGACAGCAGCTAACGCTGTTGGCAAAGCTAGACGGTAAGCCACCGGACCAATCCGCTCCAACACCTCGATGGGCCAACAAAACGCGGAATGAGCTTCCCTCTCTTCCCAAACAAAACTACACCTCTAACTGGAGACACCCTCAAGCAGACATGATCCCCAACCTGAAACTCAAGCGGTCAGCGCCTCTGATCCGCATAACATTTCTGTTGACTCTGAGCAAGCAACAGATGCTCGCGAATCATCCTGATCTTATCCACGGCTCCCTAGACGAACTCTGGACCAGCTAACACCCTCTCCTTTAGGTCATCCCAACAGATGGGAGACCTGCACCTCCTACCATACAACACCTCAAAAGGAGCCATACCAATGCTCGACTGAAAGTTGTTGTTGTAGGCGAACTCTATCAGAGTAACGTGCTGATCCCAACTACCTCCAAAGTCCAAGACACAGGCTCCAATATGTCATCCAAGACCTGATTCGTCCTCTCTGTCTGGCCATCCGACTAAGGATGGTAGGCGGAACTGAATGCTAAGCTCGTCCCTAAAGCCTTATGCAGGCTACGCCAGAATCGAGACACAAATCACGGATCCTATCACACACTATGGCCACCGGAACTCCGTGCAACCTGGTGATCTCATCCAGATACAACCGAGCCAGGCGCTCTAGATTGAAGGTCTTCCTGACTGACAGAAAGTGAGCAGACTTCATCTGTCTGTTAACTATCACCCACACAACATCATAACCCGAAGATGTCCTAGGAAGTTGTTGGGCAAAATAATAGTTAAACTATCTTGCTACTTATGAGCAGTGAACCCAATCATTGTAGTATAACAAGGTCGTATCCACAGATACTTCGTAACTATCTAATTAATTATCAAGTTAGTAAATGTACAAGAAGATAAATAAAAGTGCATAAAATGTAAATTGGGGGTTTAGCCAGTGGCAATCTTGGTGTTGGGAAAATAAAAATAATTAAAAGCTTTAAATAAAACTGTAGTGTATTGAATGGATGGAAAATGTGCTAAGGAAGGTGGAATCGCCCAAGTATATTTCAGACATTAATTATAATCCTAATTTGCTCTATTTGTCTGTTTAAGAATTTATCTTGTGGCCTTCCTAAATCATAGATAAGGACAACTCTTTATTAATTCAATAGACTTTTTACAATAAAAAAAAGTCTAAAATCATTAATTAGCATTAAGTAAGAATTCTTTTAATAACATCGATGGATTTTATCTGCTAATCAAGGAGATAATATCTAACGTTTGTCTCTCTTTGTGGTCTATTCTCAAATTTACAAAATCATTGAAATAAGAGAAACCGTAAATGCGTAAAAATGATCAGTTCTTAAGCATTTAATAATTTAGAGAGACAAGACAAATATTTACAAGCAAACTCGGTATTATAAATAAGTCTGAATTATTTAGGGTTAAACACCCATCCTGAACACAAATATAAAATTACTCAGACATTAACACGAATGAAAATAAAATAAAGATAAAAGTGGCCATTGTTTTGGAGACTGCTGGAGGAGACGGGAGTGCGACTCGCTTCTGCTCCAGCTGCTTCCCTTCTCTTCTTCTTATCGTGCTTCTGCTGAGTGGTGGAATGAAGAATAAAAATAAAATGGAGAAGTGGGGGATAAGAGGATGGAATGGATCGTAGGTGTGGTTAGTGTTATGGTCGATGGTCATGGTTTGATAAACGGTGGTGAACTTTGGATTTTTGGAAGGGATGATTCATTTGAGCAAAAGGAGCGTGGGTTTTATAGAAGAAAGGAGGAGGAAGAGACAGGCTGGAACACGCATGAGCAATTTAAGGAGGAGTGCGCCAGCGCCTGATATTGCTGATGGAGTAGATAGATATGTTTGCAGGCGCCGCAGGAAAAATGAGGAAGACGGTCGGCGCGTCAATTATTCTGGATGTGGGTTGCATTTACACGCGTCCGCGTTTAAATCCCCGGACGTCTCTATCTCTTGTCTGGCCTTATTTCCCCAGACAAGCCACGGTCACGCCTCATGTCCGCCCTTTTCTCCTCGGACAGCACACGGACACACTCCTCTTGTCCGGCCTTTCTTCCGCGGACAACACACGGACACACTCCTCTTGTCCGGCCAAATATCACCGGACACAACACGGACGTGTGGTCCCTTGTCCGCCCTCTGTCCGGCCAAACTTTCACGGACATGGTTGTTCCTTGTGTCACGTCCGGCCTTTTTTCCACGGACGTGACCCGGACGTCTCTAACACATCGATTCGTGTCACGTCCGGCCTTTTATCCCCGGACATGACCCGGACGTGGGTATTTGACTCGTTTTCTTTTGTGAAGTTTGACCGGCCCTAGATTCTTCGTTTGGACTCCGTTTTTCGATCCGTTTGCGCCTACGCGTTCGTTTCTTTGTCTACTTTGCTCCTAGCTTGGTTTTACTCATATTTAACCAATAAATCTGTAAGATAACCAATAAAACATAAACTGGAGGAAAACTAACCAAAGTGGAGAAATGAGCAAGAAAAGTGCTAATATAATATATGAAATACACCCATAAAACATGCTCATTTGGACACTTATCACACCCCCACACTTATCTTTTTGCTTGTCCTCAAGCAAAACCATGTACCCAAGTAAGTAGGGAATGCTCAATACTAACAAATATTATTATGAAGGGTAGGATAAAGAGGTGAATAGTACATGATCTTAAACTTTTTAGAGGAGTGTGAATCATTACCTACTGGTGGCATAGGTGTGCTCAGGGTAAAAATAAAAATTAGAGTTTCGGGGTATGATCCGGAGTACTTCAATGCTTCTCAGTTAAGGTTACTTTGAGAACTTTTACCATGACCAACTTCTCTCAAGAATGGGCATTGAGGAGAAAACAAAGGAAAAAAAAATAGATTTATGCATTTGTTTCACTTTTGCATAAGAGATGAGAAGATAATATGTTGGCATCAAGCTTTTGTACTTAAGAACACTCAACTCTCATTTGTTGGTTACCAATGGTGTCTCGCAAGTCCCTTGTTTGTTATATTTTTTTTATTTTTTGATAGAGAAGCACCCCTTAGCAATCCCTAAGAAAGAAGACAGAAGGAACCCCTGAGCAATAAAAATCCAACCATTGCAGATCATTTGGTCACACCGCATAAAAATGCTCCTCAAAAGTAATCAAAATGAAAAATTTTGTACCATTTATCCCACAATTCATAACAGTATTTATTCATAAAGAGAACAACCCACATATAAAGGGTCCACGATATTGAATTTGGAAAAACGCTAGATAAGCAGAGAGATTAAGCATTTTAATCACAAAATGTCACCGAAAAGGGCACTCCCCCACACTTAAATTGAACAATGTCCTCATTGTTCACCAGAAAAACAAGGGAATGTTTCAGAAGACCTTTTCGGTAAGTAGATAAAATAGAGTAAACACAAAGGTCATAAATAGACATTTTAGCACAGGAGCTCTCCACAGCAGAATTTAGCAAAATAAAAGCATAATTGAAAGAAACTGAGACTCCCATGAGATTGTTTTTGCTAGCATTATAGGAGTTCCCCCACACTTGAGCTTCAGCCTCAAGTAGCGTAGCTTGGTTGCGGTGTAGACATGAAGTTGCACCTGCATAAGACACTAGAAGTAACCATACTACAAACGGGGTTAAGAGTTAGCAAAAATAGAATTTAAAGAGAACCTAAAAATTAAGATAGCATAAAAGCAAATAAAAGAAAAGTTCATCTGGGTTGCCTCCCGGAAAGCTGCCCTTTTTTAACGTCTTTGGCTAGACGCTACCACCATGAAGTCAGCAAGGATCGAATAAGAACGTTGAAGTCAACTGCAACGGGTGGGCGGGACGGGCATCATGAATAATTGATAGACGACCCGGATCAAAAGGAAAAGCTATCCCAACACTTAGGATGAAGAAGTGCAGGCTCCACTGATCTTTAGTCAGGTGGAGGTGTTGAGATTGTTGATCCTTGGTGCGAGGATCGAATTTTGGTGGAGCCTCCTCTTCGAAATTAAGGATGAAGACATCCTTATCTTCAATGAGCGGTGCAGGGAGAGCTCTGGGGCGGACTTTGTCTTCTATCTCTAGTCCGGGATCAAAAGGGAAGGTGGCCTCCACACTTAGCGGGTGAACTTTATGCTTCCACCTTACATCATTGTTGCTTAGGTGGGGAAGGCCTTGATCCTTCCGACGAAGATCAAAGTTGGATGGCTCCTCCTCATCAAATTTGAGGATATAGATATCCTCATCATCATGGTGAGGCTCATTGGACGAGCCTTGATGGAAATTAACTTCAGAGGGAAGTGGCTCCTTGAAATTGATTATAGCACTCTCTTCTGATGGCTCGGAGGGAGGCGGCATCTCCTCCTTCTCAAGGTTGAGGATGTATCCACCTTCATCTTCTGGGTAGAGCACGGAGAAGGAGGGGAAATAGTAGTTGATTTCAGAGGGAGGAGACTCCATGAAGTCCATGGAAAAACTCTCTTCTGAGGACTTGTCTTCATAATCAAGCTGATGGTTGTTTGGTGATGGATTCTCTGATTCGAATAGGGGAGGAGGTGGAGAGTAGCCTAAGTCCTCAGCAGGTTGTTCCTCCTCGTGAACCACTTCATTCAGTTGTTGAACCGGTTGTTCCATGTGTTCTACCTGATCTAGCGTTCTTTGCTGGATCATTTCAGACTTTGAGGTAAAATTTTCCATCATTTCCCTTAAAATGGCGTTGTCTCTCTCTATTGCAACCATAGGACAATGGGAACTTTCATGATCTCCTCCACACTCTCGGCACACAGAGATAGGGATAGGCTTGAGAGATGACTTGAAATCCTCCAAGAGAGCTCTCAATTCAGCATTTGGGTCTGAACATTGGGTGCGTTCATGGTACTCTCCGCACCTTTGACATACACTCCATTGATTGTAGTTCTCTGCGCCATAGGGGTAACCATACCAACTTCCTGCTTGATCGTAGTGACCATCCATCAGAATTAAGTACCCTAAAAAGAAACAAAAATTTATACACAAAAGGGGCAAATAACGGAAATAAAAAAAAACTAAACAGATAATAAACCAGATAGTTGGACCGAAGTCCCCGGCAACGGCACCAAAAACTTGTTGGGAAAAATAATAGTTAAACTATCTTGCTACTTATGAGCAGTGAACCCAATCATTGTAGTACAACAAGGTTGTATCCATAGAGACTTTGCAACTATATAATTAATTATCAAGTTAGTAAATGTACAAGAAGATAAATAAAAGTGCATAAAATGTAAATTGGGGGTTTAGCCAGTGGCAATCTTGGTGTTGGGAAAATAAAAATAATTAAAAGCTTTAAATAAAACTGTAGTGTATTGAATGGATGGAAAATGTGCTAAGGAAGGTGGAATCGCCCAAGTATATTTCAGACATTAATTATAATCCTAATTTGCTCTATTTGTCTGTTTAAGAATTTATCTTGTGGCCTTCCTAAATCATAGATAAGGACAACTCCTAATTAATTAAATAGACTTTTTACAATCAGAAAAAGTTTAAAATCATTAATTAGCATTAAGTAAGAATTCTTTTAATAATAGCAATGGATTTTATCTGCTAATCATGGAGATAATATCTAACGTTTGTCTCTCTTTGTGGTCTATTCTCAAATTTACAAAATCATTGAAATAAGAGAAACCGTAAATGCGTAAAAATGATCAGTTCTTAAGCATTTAATAATTTAGAGAGACAAAACAAATATTTATAAGCAAACTCGGTATTATAAATAAGTCTAAATTATTTAGGGTTAAACACCCATCCTGAACACAAATATAAAATTACTCAGACATTAACACGAATGAAAATAAAATAAAGATAGAAGTGGCCATTGTTTTGGAGACTGCTGGAGGAGACGGGAGTGCGACTCGCTTCTGCTCCAGCTGCTTCCCTTATCTTCTTCTTATCGTGCTTCTGCTGAGTGGTGGAATGAAGAATAAAAATAAAATGGAGAAGTGGGGGATAAGAGGATGGAATGGATCGTAGGTGTGGTTAGTGTTATGGTCGATGGTCGTGGTTTGATAAACGGTGGTGAACTTTGGATTTTCGGAAGGGATGATTCATTTGAGCAGATGGAGCATGGGTTTTATAGAAGAAAGGAGGAGGAAGAAGACAGGCTGGAACACGCGTGAGCAATTTAAGGAGGAGTGCGCCGGCGCCTGATATTGCTGATGGAGTAGATAGATATGTTTGCAGGCGCCGCAGTAAAAATGAGGAAGACGGTCGGCGCGTAAATTATTCTGGATGTGGGTTGCATTTACACGCGTCCGCGTTTAAATCCCCGGACGTCTCTATCTCTTGTCCGACCTTATTTCCCCGGACAAGCCACGGTCACGCCTCATGTCCGCCCTTTTCTCCTCGGACAGCACACGGACACACTCCTCTTGTCCGGCCTTTCTTCCGTGGACAACACACGGACACACTCCTCTTGTCCGGCCAAATATCACCGGACACAACACGGACGTGTTGTCCCTTGTCAGCCCTCTGTCCGGCCAAACTTCCACGGACATGGTTGTTCCTTGTGTCACGTCCGGCCTTTTTTCCACGGACGTGACCCGGACGTCTCTAACACATCGATCCGTGTCACGTCCGGCCTTTTATCCCCGGATGTGACCCGGACGTGTGTATTTGACTCGTTTTCTTTTGCGAACTTTGACCGGCCCTAGATTCTTCGTTTGGACTCCGTTTTTCGTTCCGTTTGCGCCTACACGTTCGTTTCTTTGTCTACTTTGCTCCTAGCTTGGTTTTCCTCATGTTTAACCAATAAATCTGTAAGATAACCAATAAAACATAAACTGGAGGAAAACTAACCAAAGTGGAGAAATGAGCAAGAAAAGTGCTAATATAATATATGAAATACACCCATAAAACATGCTCATTTGGACACTTATCAGAAGTTCCATCATGAAGTCCATCCCCACACTTTCCCACTTCCACTCGGGAATGAGAAGAGGCAGAAGAAGACCAGCCGGTCTCTGATGCTCAGCCTTTACCTGCTGGCAAGTCTGACATCTCGAAACGAACTCAGAAATATCTCGCTTCATACCAGGTCACCAGAACGACTCTCTGAGATCCTGGTACATCTTCACACCTCCTGGGTGTACTAAGTATGGTGCTCCATGAGCCTTCTTCATTGAAACACCCTAGAAAACCCTGGTTACAAAATATACATCCATTGTTCTATTACATGCGCTTGTAATTGTAAGGAATAACTAGTTATTGTTATTCTCTTTATTCCTAGTAAAACCTAAGATATGCAGCTAGAATATTAGCTAACATAAGTTGTTATTTCCGGACCATATAATGTTTGAATGGAAGTTAACAATGTCATTTCAAATGTGCCATTATAACAATGACATGTCAAGTTAACATTACCGGTTGTAAAATGGTAACTACCGGTTGTACATGTACATAACTAGCTAGCTTAATTTCTTATCATCACTACCTATTTAATATATTAGTATAGCCAACCAAACTAGATCTTTCCTTATTTTTAAAATAACCCTTGTTTTCTAGTAACAATAAGACCTTGTGCAAGCCTAACAAATTACTGCCAACCATAAGCATTTCTGAGTATATACCGATTTTGTATGTTATTTAATTAACAAATTTATTTTATATAGGTTTTTTTGAATAAAGGATAATATATATATATGTATTAGGAAACAAGTTTGAGTACAAGTTCCGACATTATATCTGGAGTCCATGAACCCGTATGTTGCATGCATCGGGCATGGTTAGCAAGACAACACGAACATATATTAGCATCTCTAGGAATGTAAAAATATAAAACATCATTGAACCGATCAGAAGATGCTAAAATCCTATCTAAAATAGAAGTCATTGATAGCATTAAGGAAGTAGGTCCCCCTTGTCAAGATATTGAACTACTGCTTGGCAATCTAAGAGCACTCTACAAGAACGGTATCCAAAGGAAGAAGCCATATTAAGAGCATACTCAATTACAGATGCCTCAGCATCTGAAACTAGGAGATTTGATGCACGGAAACCCTTGTAACATGCACTGAGAAGATGATTATCTGATTGCTCAACAACAGCATAACCGACACGATCATGAGAGTCAATACTTGCATCAACCGATAATTCGATGAAGTTTGGGTGTGCCTGATGGTCACTTTGCAGCGTAAATGCAGAACATGATGATATGTTAGTAGCTAGTTGTAGGTAACTGTTTGCTT
The DNA here is from genome assembly GCA_023374045.1 of Limonium bicolor. Lineage (NCBI taxonomy): Eukaryota > Viridiplantae > Streptophyta > Magnoliopsida > Caryophyllales > Plumbaginaceae > Limonium > Limonium bicolor. The sequence goes on from CM041783.1 coordinate 113,806,716, forward strand.
GACACCAACCATGAGCAAAGTGAGGCACCTGATCATGAGTAGCTTGATACCGTGCAAACCATAATTTCAAAAAGAACTGCAGATAAATGGCAACCATTGCTTTTGAAGACTGAGCACATAAATGATAGAACCAATCTTGAAACGCTTGATCTGAGTGAACATTGTGTGGTAGTGAAAATCCAAAAGTAGTCCAAAAAGGTTTAACAGTCGGGCACTGGTACAATGCATGTACCATGGTTTCAGGACAGTTACAAAAAGGACAATCTGTTGACATATCCACCTTAATTCGATCCTTTAGCAGTTTTGCAGGGGAGTCTTGGTGGTGCATCTAAAGCCAAAAGCTTTTTATATGCTGAACTCTGACTATCGGATGTCGAGGTAGATGGATTGTGCATAGATTTCAAGAACATATCCGCGTGATAGGCAGATTTTACAGTAAAAGTGTGTGATGATGAAAGACCCCAATACCAATAGTCATCTGAAGCATAACTATCTGATGTTGGCCGAGGCAAAGATATTTGAAGGATATCTTGAATATCCGGAGGATCACCCCATTGATTTAGCAGAGTGGTATTCTAAGTGTTTGGAGGCCGTATCAGGGTTGCAACAGAAGAAAGTTGACACACCAGAGGTGAAAGATGAAATGGAAATATTTTACCTCCTGGCTTGGAAGGAAGCCACCGGTCAGTGAGTTTCGTAGTCAGACCATTGACAATTGCTCTTCTGCGGCCAAACTCCACCAGATCTCGTACACCCAATAATGCTCTCCAAATTGGGCTAGAATTGGTGGCTGGTTTCACATCCAACCAAGTCGAAGTTGACATATATTTTGCATGATAAAACTGAGATAAAAGTGTTTGTGGTTGGGAAACAATGCGCCAGAGTTGCTTTGCAAGGAGTGCACGATTAAAGCTCTATAGCTCACGAAAGCCCATACCACCCGAGCTTTTATCCTTGCATAGTGTAGACCACTTAGTCTAATGTATGGCAGATTTTTGTGTAGCGCCTCCCCACCAAAATTTGTGAATCAGTTGCTGAATTTCCTTGATGATTGTGCGTGGCAAAAGAATGACAAACATTGCATATGAAGGGATAGCCTGAAGCACTGCTTTAACTAGAATTGTTCTCTCTGCCTAAGATACGTTGTTTGTCCAACTTTGAATACGTTTTAACACTCTATCTTTGATGTAATTGAAAACTGAGCATTTATTCTTACCTATATTACTGGGAAAACCAAGATATAAGCCCAAATCTGTCACCTGATGCATGTGAAGTGAACTGGTAACTTATGCTTTTAGGATAGAAGACAACCCTGTTGAAAGCATTACTGCAGACTTCGATGTATTGATGCACTAACCTGAGGCAGCCTTGAAAGTATGTAAAATATCACCAAGTACTTGGGCATTGGTTGTGGTTGCTTCCCCGAAGATTACTCAATCATCTGCAAACAACAAATTTGTAATCGGCACATCCAACCCTAGAAGATTGAAACCCTAATAAAACCCAACATTGGCTGCCAACTTCAGAGATGCTGATAAGGTCTCCATACAGATGATAAACAGAATGGGTGATAGTGGATCACCCTACCTTAGTTCTCATTGTGGGATGAAAGTTTGGCCTGGGTATCCATTGATGAGTACAGAGGTACAGACAGTAGTGAGACATAGACGTACCCGAGAGATTCAAGAGAGGTGGAAACCCATACTCAAAAGGACATCTAAGACAAAAGCCCATTCAATTCTATCAAAGGCCTTGGACATATCGACTTTGTAGGCAAAGTGACCTTTGAACTTTGCTTTGGACAGCCGCATTGCATGCAGAATTTCATGAGAGAGCAGAATTTGGTCCGAGATACGCCTATTGTGCACAAAAGCCGCTTGGTTGTCTGAGATTACAAGAGGTAAGACATCTGTGACCCGATTGACTAAGACCTTGGAAATGACACGGTAGATTGTATTACATAAAGATATTGGCCTGAAATCCTTGATTGCTATCACCCCTGGTGATTTAGGAATAAGTACTATATGTGTGTCATTCAGTGTTGATGAAATAACATTATCATTGTGGAAGGCTAAGCATATGTGCATGAAGTCTGCGCTGATAACAGGCCAAAAGGAACGAAGAAAAGTGCCATTTATGCCGTCAGGGCCAGGAGCCTTAGAAGGATTTAACTGGTTATAGGCTTTAACAACCTCCTCAGCTGTGTAAGGATTACCCATTGATTGGTGCATATGCGGAGGAACTCTATCTGCTACACAAGCAAGAAGATGTTGGTCCTGTTGTGGTTTGGTAGATGTAAATAAGGTTTGAAAATAGTCCCTTGCAGCATGTTCAATACCAGCCCATGAAAATTTGGTAATTATGAGCTTCTGAAGATAATGAGGTAATGGTATTTTGCCGAAGCCGTGATTTGTATCTTGCAAAGAAAAAAGCAAAGTTCCTATCACCACATGCAAGCCAAGATTGCCTAGACCTTTGCTGTAAACGTGTCTCCTCCTGAAGCAACAAAGAATCCATGGTATGATTAAGTTCATTCCACCGGTCAAGATTAGATTGAGTGGGTGCTCTGAGGGTAACCAGGTCTAGTTCCTTGCGAGTTTGGTTAAGTTTCTGCTTTTCTATCCAAATTTTACGCTTGCCCCACTGTTGTGGCCGCTTTCCACAATATCTGCGAAATACCCCAAACTAATAAAATATGGATTAAATATCTAATCACATTAATTAAGGCCTAAACATGCCTTAAAAGTCAACTGAGAACAACAGTGGTCAACACAAAACAAGATGTTGCACCCTTTGACTGTTTAGGGTAAATAAATACCCAAATGAACTTCTTAGGACTTTAAAATTTCCTAAGCATATTAACAGATTACTAAACACATTACAATTGTTGGGCAACACTCCAACACAAATAACAAGCATTTACATGCTTCAAGGTCATATAGGGCAAAAATGTGCTCTAAGAATACCTTAAAGGTCTAATGACCTATAAATGATACAAAATTGGATACCATGATCAAATATCATGTAAGGAACACAATAAAACCGTTGTCAAAGAAAACCAAGCTCAGAAACACCTTGCGACACTAAATGTGAACTAAAACTCCTTAAAGCACGTTTTTGTGTAATCGCCTTCTAAATTGGTTTTTAATGGGCTTAAAGGTCATAATTACCCTTAAATATGATAATATATCATATTATATCATATTAGGAATTTAATTCCAGAAATATACAAATTTTTACAAATTTAATATTAAAATATTAATAAAACCCTAAAATGGGGCCCGTTTGAGTCAACATTGACTAAGGATGGTCAAGAGGTCAAAGTTTGACCCCTTGGGCCACATGGGATCGACATTCACAAGAAAGGGAGCTCAAAATTCGTCACTTACATCACAAGACACAAGGTCCCAACACCTTTCCATGTTTTAAGGGACCACTTTTGCCTTTACAATACAATAATGCAAATATTCAACCTTGGCTCCTTATTTGACCTATCCAGCCTTCAAAAAACGTGGTAGTCTCCACTTGACAGGCTCCAGCCCCTCCAATTATCGATGCCATCTCCTTAAGTGAGTCACCAAACACCAAAAATAATAAACAAAGCAAAAATGATTATTAAGGCAAAATTTGACCTAATCTCTCATTTGCCTTGCTTCCCAACGACTCAAGGCCCTCTATAACCTCTCTTGGCTTCTCCAAGTCCTGGCTATCACACCAAGAACATTGAAGAACACTTTGGTACCTAGGTGAGCTTAATTAGCCATTTTATGTTCGATTTCTTCACAAATCTTTCCTTTTTCGGTGGATCTAAGCATCAACCACTTCCATCCATGGATCTAGGTTGTTTTGGAGGTTAAATGAAGGAGGAATCTCAGCCACAACAAGGGAAGAAGATGGAGAAACCCAAACTTGTTCTTAAGGTACAAAAATGTGCTTTAAGCACTTATCTTTTGATTCTCTTTAGATCCGGTTGTAAAACCTGTTCTCCTAGCCTTATAATCTTCTTCTTAACATATTTATTCAGTGGATCTATCAAGAGCTTCAAGGTGAAGCCAGATCCAAGCCAAAAACACCATTTTTGGCATTTTAAACAAGGTAAAAATTAGCCATCTTCGAATCTAAGTTATACCGGTTTTAAGCCTTGGTTTAGTAGACCTTTTGATACTCTTTTGCCTCTGTAAATACAGGCCGAAGACAACCTATTATTGTCTTGGTATTCTAAGGTAAATCTTACCTTGAAATATACATTAAAACACTTCTAATGGTTAGATCTTGCTTGGAGACTAACTATGCCTTGGTTTCTGTTTGAAAACATGTAAAAGAAGCTGTGGGAGTTTTATCTAAGGCTGGCCGAATCCAAACAAGGATTTACCTAAGCTAAATCAAGGTATAAATCACTTAAAACCTTAACTTGATACATTAACACAAGTTTAAGCTTTTGTATATTAAATGCCGTGAGTGAACATGAATATTAAGGTCTTATTTTGACCTTAGGTGATTAAGAAATGGTTTAATAAATTTTATAACTAATTAAACAAGCATAATTGTCAAATTTAAGACATTATGTGGAAGTTTGGTAATTAAATGAAAAATCTATGGTGAGGCCGAGATTTATAAGCATTTTTGGGACATTTATGTGTAATTTATTTTGCAAGCCAATGTTTGTAATAAGGCCATGTACTTTAGGCCATTTTATTTATGCATTTACAAGCTTTTATTTAAAGTTTAGGTGATATATAATTATTACCGAAATGAATAGGGGTTAAGGTGTAATTAAAATAAATTTAGGGGCTCTAAAATAATAAGGCAGAAAATTAGAGTTAAAAAGGATTTAAAATAAAGTTTATAAGATTATATAAAGTTTTGGGGTTAAATGGTGATTTCTAGAAAGTTTGGGTGCAAACCGTAATTATAAGGAATTAAGGGTCAAGGAAATATTAAGGAGGTCAACCTTGACCATATGGTAGGTTTTGACCAAATTAGATAAGTTAAATAACTTAATTAAGGCTTTATAATAAGATAAGTATCTTATGGTAATATTTTTATAACATATATGGTAAATATGTTATTACCGAAAAATTAAGGGTGTACAATGGTATTTTAAACACCCATGGGCTATTAGGAATTTTTAGGAATTTATTGGGTTGATTTTTGGAATTAAAATGAACTATATATGTATAATATATAGTTAGTATGTCATTATGACACTTTGGAGAAATATATGTGGTGGAATAGTGATAACCAAGAATATATGGGTTAATGAGGATATTTATAACCCTTTGGAGAAATTTGGAGATTTTTAGAATTATATAAGAGCATTTATTAAGATATATGTATAATATATAGTTTTAATGAATTATTAAACTATATGTTATAAATAGGGCCAAATGGCAATTATTGAACAGTTTTGGGTCTGTTCGGTATCTTATAAATAGTGACCATAGGTTATATTTATATTAAGGTTGGAATGTTATATTAAAAGGAATATATAACATGGTATAAGTTATGGGATGATTTTATAAATAAAGGAGGCTATGGTTTATGAAAAAGAATAAGGTTTAATATATGTGCCTATGTGGCAATATATAATAGTTTTGTATAAAAACTATAGGTTATTAATTAAAGGAAATAAGAATATCGTATCAAATGATATTAGTATATGGTATAACATTACATGATGTTATGTGGTCAAAATGGAATTTAAATAAATTCAAGGGCAATACCGAATTAACAAGAGTTGGAAAATGAATTTTAGACTAAGGTCTATAATGTTATAAATGTTATAACAATTATATGGTTTAGGTGGAATTAATATAAGTAAGGATATTCACATAAAATAATGTGATGAACTATAAATAAATGAGATTTATAAACTAAGGTGTTTATGGAATGAACCTTAGGAGTTGTAATTATACAACATAAAATGTTACTCATGTTAGGATAATAATCTTAATATAAGTTGTATAATATAATACAACTAATGTGAATAATCATCTAATAAAAGATGATAAAAAGTAACATAAAATATAAGAGTTTATTAAACTCATGGGAATTACCTACGTGGTAAATATATACATACACAAGAATAATGTATATAAGGATGGATATATATTATGGTTGGAAAAGATATAATATAATGGTGGTGGTTATTACATGGAAACAGTTTATAAACTATAAGTTATGAGTTTTGGAATGCAAATATTATTTGCTAAAGATGATGGAGTATATAATACAAAGTATTATAATGAATGGTGGGAGAATGACACAATATAATGAATGATACGATACAAAAATTAATATAATACAATTATGCATGCATACATGCAACTATGGGTTACGTACCTAAACTAGATGGTGGATAAGATTAAAAAGAAATACAACAAATTAAACTTAACAGTTGAAATATTATGACGTATGAGTTTTAAGTAACAAAGCCAACTGTTTTAGAGAAACCCGTAACAAAGAACTATAGAAAACAGGGGTGAACTATCGGGGTTACTTATTATTTGGAAATACCGGATGTAGTTAGTCATGGAGACTGACTTATAGCTTTAATACCATTTAGATTATACTTCAGACAAGGACGCTTGACAAGCTAGTGGACTACACTGCGCAACCTAGGTCTTGGTGAACGGTATGTAAAGGGGTTTGATCCGAGTTGTCCTAAGGATGCTCCTTGGGCTCGGATTTGGTTGATATAACTTGTGTGTTATGTGTGTGGAATACATGTATGTGCTTAAGTGTTACTGCATTATTTATTTATGCACGAGCGTCCCACGGGACTAACACTACGTCGACTATAGATCGACTTATATAAACATACATATACGTTGTGATGACATGACGGTTACTTGATATAATACCATGATATTAATATTAAGTATATGATAACCTAAGTAAAACACTTAGGGATGAGTCACGACATTGTCGGTCTCTAGAGCATGGATCTAGAACATGAATATAACCTAGTTTAATACCCCGGATCTAAAAATGGCGATTAAATTACTCTAATATGATTATTAAAGGCCTAATGGTGCCTAAAGAGTATTGGTAAAGAAAATAAAACCAAAAGAAAAGAGAAAATGCGTAAAACGCGAAAAACGCTAAAACGCGCATTAAATGAGTAAAGGATATATTTGATCTCGTTAGGGTCCGAGAGGGATTCCTAAGGCTTCATTATGCCTAATTAATATGTGGGAATGATTCCCGAAGAAAACGGATCCAAATAATGGATTAAAATGCTAACGGAGTTTTAAAGCACGTTTTTCGAGAAAACCCGAAAACATGACTTTAAGTGGTCAAACGGACCCATAAAAATTATAGTTGATTAAATAACTATAATTAAGCATTAATGGAAGCTTAATAACCATTAAAAAATAAAGAAACGAGAAAAATCTGAAAAACGGGCCCGGTGAGTGAATAGTGCCGAACTGGGTAATATGACGAGCGTTTTCTGTCAAAAACCGAAAAACGCTCCAGCATGTAAGTATACAGTGGGGCCGATTTTTATTGGCTTAATTAGCCTTCCCCCTCTCTAATAATAGCAAGTAAATAAAAGAAGAAAGAAAAAAAGTAAAAGGGAATAGTAAAAGTGACTACTACTCTCACTCACCCCCTTCTTTATTTCTTTCACGATTGCATTTCCCCCAACTAAGCTCCCTCTTCTTCTTCCTCTGTAATTACCGATTCGAGAAGGAAGCTCACAGCCCCTATCTCCTTCCTCCTCTCACTTGCTCATTTCTCCACCGAATCGCACAAAAATGCCACCGTTAGATTCGTATCGGCGAGGGCTACGTTTTCACCCCTCAAAATCTTGATTCCACCACCTTCACTTCCATGGGTGTTTTATCTCTTGAAGCTTGAGGAGCTGATTTTGACTCTCCTTCACCACCTTGATGCCTTAAGGTAATAATAAGCAAGAGTTTCACTCATTTCAAACTAGTTCTTCCAATTTTGGAAAAATTCCTCCACGTTGAATATTTTCTCAATTTCAGCCGATGGCACCTTGCTCTTGTGGGGTGTTGGAAACTCTTCCAAATGATTGCCAAGCTCTCCTTTTGGATACCCTAAGGTAATATCTAAGCTAGAGCCTAAAAACTAGTGCTTGAAATACTAGTTTTGTGTGAAGGGTTTGAATTAATTAGGTTGTTATATGTGTATGGGGATATGGTTGTAGATGGCAATCTAGACCCCCTTGTGTGTTGTGAAAACAAGTAAAGAATGATGGAGCAAAAGAAAGAGGAAGGAGAGGAAGAAAACCGAGAATAAACAAGGTAATGAGCTTACCTTGAGTTAGTTTCATTTGACTTGTGAAACAGATTTTAGAGTTTGATTAATGCTCTTGAATTGGTGTAGTCAAGGTACAATAATATTGAGTGGGAATGAGAATGTTTAATGTTGTTTAAGTGTGAGAAATAAGCTTGGGAACTAAGCTAGTTTATATGGTGAATAAATGAGAATTTGATGTGGTTTTGATGTTTAAACCAAACAGGGGAGAAGAAGTGTTTGTGAGCTGATTTAATTGTGGTGAGAATGCTAAAAAAATAGCCATGTGTTGTCAAAATTTGTTTAGGAGATTTTGGGCTTGAGTGTTTTTATTAAAGGAAGAAGCTAGGTGTGTTAAGGAGATTCAGGTGAGTGGTTAAAGATTTGGAAACCAAACTAAGGAGAAGTGTGTATGAGGAGTAGAAATAATGTCAATTGAAGTGCTGGGAATGACACTGTTTGAATGGTAAAAGAAGTTACCAAATCTGTTACAAGAGTATTAGAAAACAAGAAAACCAAGTTATGAAATATAAGTGAATTGGAGTGAATTAAGCATGGCTTAGTGAGTGTACTTGGTGACTAGTTTAAGGTGGTTTAGATGAGTAATTAGGTGCTAAAACATGAGGATTATAGTTGGTGAAGATTGGAAGATCAATGGTGAAGGAATGGAGTTGTAACAGATTTAGAAACTCCAAATTTGTGAAATCTGTAGCAGGGTCCGGGACCTAGTCCATGGACAAAGTCCCGGACCAACCCCTTTATTCATGCCGAGAGTTTCCTACCATGTTTGGTCCGGGACTTGAGTCTGGTACAAGGTCCCGGAGCACCTGCTAAAATCACCCGAGAATTTACCCTGCACTTGGTCCGGGACTTGGGGTATGGACAGGGTCCCGGACCACCCCATTAAAAGTAGCTGAGAGTTTGGCCATGTATAGGTCTGGGACTTAAGGTAGGGACCAAGTCCCGGACCACCCCCAGAAACCTACAGAGAGTATTTTTAAGGCTTTAAATGGTGGGGGTTTAAGTGTTAATGATGTTATAAGATGTTAAGGCCTTGTTTGGTGACATGTAAAGGCCCTAGGAAGTGTAAGAAGGTGTTAGAAGTGAGTGTGAAGTAAGAACTCAAATTAACAAAAGTAAAACCGAGATAACGGGATAACGGGGTAAGTACGGGAGTAGCATTTAATTATGTACCGTATGATCTTAGTATTAATAATAATGTTTGAAACATTATCAGAGAGTCGTGCGTGACCCGAGCATGGTGAGATGCCACGGTAAAGTAAAACCCCCGGTGAAAGGTATGATTTTCCTATACTCCGCGTGCTAACCGAGTTACGTTGATTTGTGTGTTTGTGTGCCGGCTTAATCAAGATTAAAGCATGAAAATAATCCATTGTTTGATTATGTATGCCTTGTCGTATGTTGAATGAGCTAACATACTTGTATGCCGGTGTGGTCTAACATAGTGTATGGACCGACTCGTAGTGAGTAACGTTAGGCTAGAGACCCATAGATCGGGTCGATGCTTAAGATAACGAAAACGTGCAAACACACAAACTATCCGTTAAAGTATAACGATAACGCAAACATATGAACTCCCTAGAATGAGAGGAGGTGTGCGGGTTGAGTAATTACCCGATAACGGTTAGTAAACCATAATGACATAATTCACGAAACAAATGAGAGTGGAAATATAAGTGAACCTCCTTCAAGAGGATTGAAGATAGTTCGAAGAGGTGAACTTGTAAAAAGGTAAAAGAGACCTAAGGGATTAGTAACTCCTTGGGACATGGTCGACTCCTATATGAGGATTTTACCTGATATATGTAAATAACCGAAAGTATGAGTAAAGTAAAAATTAATATGGGTATTCTTAAAACCTAAGATTCCAAACGTAAGTAATATGTTCCCAAGGTCATTAGAAACATCGAGAGTGATGCTTCTTGACTAATACATAATATTATTATAACTCCGAGAGAGGAGTGTATGGGAATGTGAGAGTAGTCCGAGAGAGTAGTCGGACCTAAGTAAAGAGATAGGAAACTAAGAGAGGAGTTCCATGAGCTAGTTGAACCTTCCCACCATGCTAGACCCAGAGTAAGGGTCGAAACCGGGGAAAGTAAGGATGCTTGAGGGTCATGAGTTTTGGCCCTAAGTATGTATTATGAGTAACAAGCGTGACGTAGGAGACCTGTAGTGTCTCGAGAATCTACAAGAGCTTGAGTATAAATAACCCAAGAGTGTGGGTGAGACAATAAGTATAAGTAACCCGGAGGAGAATGGGTGAGTCATAGTAGACGAGTAGCCCAAGAGAAGGGGGTTTATATGAGTAAGTAACCAAGAGAGCGGGTGAGATATTGAATAAGTAACGAGACATAATGAGGGTATACCCTCAAGCCTAAGAGTAAACTGATACAACTACGACCTGTCATGTTGGTTAGGAATTGTGTTCCGTGATTGGATGTAGATTCCTGAGTATATAATATATGCATTGCTCTGGTGCATGTTATTTGACTAAAATGAACTCCATGGTATATCCGACAAAAGTAGTCGGCGTACCCGGTTAGCGCGGGGTATGCGAATTTCATATGCAGCGGTTAAGCTGAGCCCCTAGGGGCGAGTTTTTATTTAACGGTACACCGAAGATGTTACCGTTCGAGAGTTAGGACGGGGTCGGTGGCGTGCCTGGGTAGTTAGTTTTAATTACTTATGTATTGAAGGAGTGTAAGACCGAATATGTGTCGGCATCCATTCATGTAGAATCGGTATAGTAAGTAACAGAAAGGATTTGAGCATTGTATTTGTATTGTGTACGGTTTGTTCCAGTTCATCAGACGCTACGGCATGTAAGAAAGGCCTGGTTAGCCACCCATGGGTGGCTAACAGCGTTGTTTCACCCCTCGTTGTAATTAGAGTTCTGCTGTGTGTAAGTAGAGTAATAGTGACGGGTTTAAGAGGTAATGACGAGATTAACGTTGGGGTGTTACAAAAATGGTATCAGAGCGAAGTATCGCTCTGATGACTGGAAATACCGAGCTTAGGAGATACCGAGTTAGGAATTAGAGGTTAGGGCTAGGGGTTGAGTGGTAGGTGAGAGATGCGTTAGTTAGGAACTTCCAGTATGAACTGGATACTACAATACCGACCCGCCCTCCACAAACCCCCGTATTAAAGCTCGGGGGAAGAACGGAGAGAGACGAGGGGAAACCTGATCTGGCTGTTTATAAAATATTCAATACGAACCAGAACCTGTCATGCGGTAGATCGTGAGAATCGGAAACCCAGGCAATGGATCCCGCTGGAGCGACAATAACCGCACTCAATGGCGTGAGGTCGAGAAATCCTTTTCCAGGGAGACCAGAATCTGTGGCAGCTCCGGGCGACATGCTTAGCAGTCGCGAGAACCCAGCTGGTCGAGCAGCAGCAAGAAGGATGCACCAACCATGCAACAAGGCGGATTCATGAGAACTAACGAGAACCGGGACACATGTACGGACCGCCATAGTTAACTAATACCACCAATGGTATACGTGTTGACTAAGAATCTAGTCAAAGGTAGATGCACCCACCCTGCCACACCCGAAGAGGTTGCAATACCTAGCTGGCGTAGCTTACGCAGCTACAAGCATAACTACTGGACATACCCGAATAGGACTACAAAAGTAGTTCCTAAACAACTTAACCCTCGGTAACCACAGTGAAGACGTGGGAACGAGCAACGAGGTAGATCATGGAACTAAAGTAATTAAGGAACTCCGAGAATGGAGAAGCACCTAAATGAATGACAGTCATGTCAAGAGGAATGAGAAGCAGCTCTAAGGAGCAGTTATCCAACTAAGGGATCAAGGAAGAGCCAACAAGGTTACCAAATACAATGTAAACAATACCGTGACCGGTATGAGTTAACCCAAAAACCGCCAGTACCGCGCACTTGCCACGGCAAGTGCAGTAATAGCGGGACTAATAAGAAGAGCTTTGAGAAGCGACCAGTACTTAGTAAGTACCAAAATGGCGAGAGAAGCCAATATGGCAAGACAACCTTAAGAACTATGAAACAAAACCTTGAAAAGGCCTAATGGCCTGATCACTGTATGAAGAACATACCAGTCAGCGAGAAGCTGGACTCGGTAAGAAGCAACCGGCATTGAAATGCCATGAAGATTTTCTTTCAAACTCAACTTTTCTCTCAAACGCAAAATTTTCCAAAAACCCCCAAATTTTTAAAACCAAACCAGAGAACCACGGTAAGTTATCATAGGACGATATAAGAGGAGTTGGCAACAGAATACTTCACTTAGGCGTGTGACCGACACTACGGTGTACTAAACGAGACATGGGACGACCGCACTTCGAAGGAGCTTGCAGGCCTGACAGACCAGTTATGAGTTAGTCGGGTAAGTGGCAACGTATCAATAAGATACTCTATGTATGTATACAAGTAGAGTACGGAACACGGGAGGTAGCCCACTCCATTCTACGGACGAAAGATCCAATTCAAACCAAGACAGTTGGACACCTCGAATGATCGAAGAACATAAAGAAGTTTACGAAGCTAAGGAGTCTAGAAACCAGTAAGGTAACGGACCTAAGGACATAGCGTGGATAAGTGCGAGAAGCATATAGTATTTAGTATAGACATTAGATAAGTCTCAGAAATCAAGGAGGAAATACCAAATAACTGGAATGGATACCAGTGTAAGCAATAAGATGAATGCCTAAAATGAACATATTAATGTTCGATAAACGGGATAGAATACCCATAGAATACTTCACTGAAGAGAATGACAACCTCACCGTGAAGGTACCAATGATCTAACCAATAACGGGAGACATTACAACCCTAAACGGGATAGTTCGAGTTATACATAGCCGCAAGGCGAAGTCGCAACTGAACATAACCATAAGTGCAAGCCAGATGTAATGGCATTACATAGTAACACCCAGGAGCAATCCGAAAAGGGTGCCAGAGTCAACAGTAGTTGAACGAAACATCGTGTTGAGAATACCAGTGTAAACTGAACATTCGGGTAGAACCCGAAGGGATCCCACGTAACACGGGATACCCTAAATTGCCAGAGGGCATGAATTAATAGCAAAGTAAAAAAGGGCCTTCCAGGTACGGAAGTGTGGTGAGACAACCATAACAAGAGCCCAGTAATATCTTCCAAACCATTTAATGGCATATGGAGAAGGAGAATCCTATTTGAGCAGCCCGCATAGAGCGTGGCGAGGCAATGTGGCTTGTAAGCCGGTAAAACCAACTACAATTTGTAGATCCAAACTTTGTAAAACTTATGCATTAAGGCATAAAAAGAAATTGTGGAGAACAAATCACTACCTTAGAGTAGGGGATACCACTTGTTATTTTGGGGCCTAGGGAGCGGCAATTGCGTGAATCCTCCAGAGAAGGGCTACCATCTAAGTATATAATGTGAAACCGCTAAAGCGGTGTAGTGAAACTGGAACATGTGTTAATTGCCAAGGAGTAAGTCGAACAGAGATAGGGCATAGAAATGCGTTGATAGCAGTGGAAAGAAACCGAGAGAGTAATCGGATTAGTAGTAAACATTGTATGTGTGCAGTATGAATTGCAGAGTAAACGATACGCAATAAGCATAGAGAGGTTAAAGAAGTATGTTTTATTGAGCCAAGTGAATGGCAAGCCATAGTATAAATGGCGGGAGTACATGAGCGGAAGCTAAAGTAGTAGCGGATGCCATATAAGTGAAAGTTGTAATGAGTAGAGCATGCATAGAGTAACAGATAATATACGGAGCTGATGAGAAAATGTGGTAAAGGAGACATAATCATTCCTATCTCATGAGAGATTTACTGTCAAGGGTTTACGCTTCTGCACTCTGTATGACTGAGTGTTTTGGTATTGCACTTGTGCGGTAATGATCGAGTGGGAGAGCCAGGAATTGAGAAATGTCAACGAAGCCTGTTGAGCGGGAATCTAAAGAAATAACCGTGCGGCCTTTGGCCAAAGATGCACGAAGAATGTGGGCTGTAACCCACAGGTCCCAGGACCGATGAATGGTTAATGCAGAGTAGTATGAGGAGGAATTCTTGTACAGAAACAAGTAAACAAACGTAATTCAGAAGCAGCTGTTAATCGAGGAAGCACTACATATTAAGTAGCAGCTTGACCTCAACCGACAACAAGTCGGGAAAAGTAAGTAAATAATCACAAAGGTATACAGTGTTATACGAAATAGATTTCTAGAGAATTGGAGAGAAAATCTATAACTCATCGAATTCGCGTACGGTAAAAGATACCTAGCGATGATTGAAAACCTTTATTTCCAAGACACAAAGGGATAAAAGGGAGTGGATTAAATACATTGAGAACACCAACGGGCGAATTAAGCTCTAGTTATCAGGTCACACAGCAGAAGCTCGTGGACCGTAATTAAAAGGTTAAGCATACCTAGCAAATGTGAGTAGATGGCTCATCATAAATGCCTTGAAGCCTTAGAGGCTAGAACCGAGCCCGGTTATGAGTTAATTAACCACATTGAAGTTACAACACTTCATGATACTCGAATTAGAGAACCAATGTTCAGTGGTAACATATGGTTAGTTACGCGGGCGTAACTCCTTTTAAGGGGGGTAGAGCGAGAAACCGCTTAGAGTATGTTTTACGTTTAGTGCGTAAACTACTATGTGCATAGCACAAAAGAAATTGTTTTGATGATTGGAACTTATGTTACATAAACACATGTACCCATTCATTGTGTAATTATGATTATCGTGCATGAGTGATGCAAGTAACGAGTATGTAATATTTATGGAAAGAGGAGTAGAGAGACTCCTAGGGAATGAGAATCCCTATAGTATATGTCTAGTGAGATTAGACATGAGACATAATGAGTACGAATTGGTATGAAACCGATGTAGAACCTTGTAGGGAGTGAGTTCCCTAGGTGATTTTATTTGAGAATGATTGATGGAGTAAGTTCCATCCTTTGGAGTTGTATGTTATATGTTTTTAATTGAGTAACAATTTGAGTAAAAGAGGCCATAAGTATGGAATACCTAGGTAAAGTAGTGAAGCAATGAGAATGACAAATGACCTAAGTACTAGGAACTAGAGATTAATTGAAACGAATTGTTTCGTGAATATGACTAGAAAGAGTAAAAGATAGAAAATGAAAATGTTTGACTATCTGATTGTTTGAAACTGACGTGGGAGGTGGAACTTGATCTGCTAGCGATCAAGGGAAACCGAACACAAATTGGAGTGGAAGGATAGTTCAACACTGATGCTGATCACATCAGGGTTGGATGATTCTTAAAGCCCCCTATAAGTGGTCACAAGTAATCACGCTAAGGAAAGATGCAGCCACCATAAATTTGATTTGGAGTTGTGTGATGTTTTAAAAGGATTTTCAAACAGGTTTTGAAAAGGATTTTCTTCAAGTATGAAGATGGAAACAAAAACTGGTTTTGAAACCGCTATCACCTGCCGATGGCTACGGCCTTAAGTCTTGATGACCGGTAGAATGGTGGGCGTGTACTAGTTTTGAAACCATTGCACCGTACGTGCGGCGGTCCTAAGTGACCGGTTGGGGCGGTGACAGAGTGTGATTTTTCCAAAGGAAGCGGGACGGGGAGAGTACCCTGAGACGATCCTGTGTTGAGTGAGTCAACCAGAGTGCCCGAGGATATTTATATGTGAAACGTTTTGATCAGAACCGAAGGGACCGTGGGCCTGAGAGAGTAAGTGCCCATTTGTCATGAAATGGCCGTGAACCAGAAAGAGTAAGTGTTCAACGTGACCGGTACCTGAGGGATCAGTAGTGTATTACTCGATATGGATTCGAGGACTGTAGTACCTTCTTGTCTTCGGACCGATTCCATGGAGAGAGTAAAAGAGTATTTTTGATTGCTATACATGCTGTGATTTGTGTGTGGTATGTGTAGTATGTAATGTGACTGACTTGTGGAGTCTGTAAGGTTATACATGTATTATAACCTTGGCATAGCGTGCCCATGAGAGTAACCATCTAGATTCACCAACTTTGAGGACAAAGTTCCTAAGGGGGGTAGATTTTAATACCCGGATCTAAAAATGGCGATTAAATTACTCTAATATGATTATTAAAGGCCTAATGGTGCCTAAAGAGTATTGGTAAAGAAAATAAAACCAAAAGAAAAGAGAAAATGCGTAAAACGCGAAAAACGCTAAAACGCGCATTAAATGAGTAAAGGAGATATTTGATCTCGTTAGGGTCCGAGAGGGATTCCTAAGGCTTAATTATGCCTAATTAATATGTGGGAATGATTCCCGAAGAAAACGGATCCAAATAATGGATTAAAACGCTAACGGAGTTTTAAAGCACGTTTTTCGAGAAAACCCGTAAACATGACTTTAAGTGGTCAAACGGACCCATAAAAATTATAGTTGATTAAATAACTATAATTAAGCATTAATGGAAGCTTAATAACCATTAAAAAATAAAGAAACAAGAAAAATCTGAAAAACGGGCCCGGTGAGTGAATAGTGCTGAACCGGGTAATATGACGAGCGTTTTCTGTCAAAAACCGAAAAACGCTCCAGCATGTAAGTATACAGTGGGGCCGATTTTTATTGGCTTAATTAGCCTTCCCCCTCTCTAATAATAGCAAGTAAATAAAAGAAGAAAGAAAAGAAAAGTAAAAGGGAATAGTAAAAGTGACTACTACTCTCTCTCACCCCCTTCTTTATTTCTTTCACGATTGCATTTCCCCCAACTAAGCTCCCTCTTCTTCTTCCTCTGTAATTACCGATTCTAGAAGGAAGCTCACAGCCCCTATCTCCTTCCTCCTCTCACTTGCTCATTTCTCCATCGAATCGCACAAAAATGTCACCGTTAGATTCGTATCGGCGAGGGCTACGTTTTCCACCCCTCAAAATCTTGATTCCTCCACCTTCACTTCCATGGGTGTTTTATCTCTTGAAGCTTGAGGAGCTTATTTTGACTCTCCTTCACCACCTTGATGCCTTAAGGTAATAATAAGCAAGAGTTTCACTCATTTCAAACTAGTTCTTACAATTTTGGAAAAATTCCTCCACGTTGAATATTTTCTCAATATCAGCCGATGGCACCTTGCTCTTGTGGGGTGTTGGAACTCTTCCAAATGATTGCCAAGCTCTCCTTTTGGATACCCTAAGGTAATATCTAAGCTAGAGCCTAAAAACTAGTGCTTGAAATACTAGTTTTGTATGAAGGGTTTGAATTAATTAGGTTGTTATATGTGTATGGGGATATGGTTGTAGATGGCAATCTAGACCCCCTTGTGTGTTGTGAAAACAAGTAAAGAATGATGGAGCAAAAGAAAGAGGAAGGAGAGGAAGAAAACCAAGAACAAACAAGGTAATGAGCTTACCTTAAGTTAGTTTCATTTGACTTGTGAAACAGATTTTAGAGTTGGATTAATGCTCTTGAATTGGTGTAGTCAAGGTACAATAATATTGAGTGGGAATGAGAATGTTTAATGTTGTTTAAGTGTGAGAAATAAGCTTGGAACTAAGCTAGTTTAGATGGTGAATAAATGAGAATTTGATGTGGTTTTGATGTTTAAACCAAACAGGGAGAAGAAGTGTTTGTGAGCTGATTTAATTGTGGTGAGAATGCTAAGAAAATAGCCAAGTGCTGTCAAAATTTGTTTAGGAGATTTTGGGCTTGAGTGTTTTTATTAAAGGAAGAAGCTAGGTGTGTTAACGAGATTCAGGTGAGTGGTTAATGATTTGGAAACCAAACTAAGGAGAAGTGTGTAAGGAGTAGAAATAATGTCAATTGAAGTGCTGGGAATGGCACTGTTTGAATGGTAAAAGAAGTTACCAAATCTGTTACAAGAGTATTAGAAAACAAGAAAACCAAGTTATGAAATATAAGTGAATTGGAGTGAATTAAGCATGGCTTAGTGAGTGTACTTGGTGACTAGTTTAAGGTGGTTTAGATGAGTAATTAGGTGCTAAAACATGAGGATTATAGTTGGTGAAGATTGGAAGATCAATGGTGAAGGAATGGAGTTGTAACAGATTTAGAAACTCCAAATTTGTGAAATCTGTAGCAGGGTCCGGGACCTAGTCCATGGACAAAGTCCCGGACCACCCCCTTTATTCATGCCGAGAGTTTCCTACCATGTTTGGTCTGGGACTTGAGTCTGGTACAAGGTCCCGGACCACCTACTAAAATCACCCGAGAATTTACCCTGCACTTGGTCCGGGACTTGGGGTATGGACAGGGTCCCGGACCACCCCATTAAAAGTAGCCGAGAGTTTGGCCATGTATAGGTCCGGGACTTAAGGTAGGGACCAAGTCCCGGACCACCCCTAGAAACCTACAGAGAGTTTTTTTAAGGCTTTAAATGGTGGGGGTTTAAGTGATAATGATGTTATAAGATGTTAAGGCCTTGTTTGGTGACATGTAAAGGCCCTAGGAAGTGTAAGAAGGTGTTAGAAGTGAGTGTGAAGTAAGAACTCAAATTAACAAAAGTAAAACCGAGATAACGGGATAACGGGGTAAGTACGGGAGTAGCATTTAATTATGTACCGTATGATCTTAGTATTAATAATAATGTTTGAAACATTATCAGAGAGTCGTGCGTGACCCGAGCATGGTGAGATGCCACGGTAAAGTAAAACCCCCGGTGAAAGGTATGATTTTCTCATACTCCGCGTGCTAACCGAGTTACGTTGATTTGTGTGTTTGTGTGCCAGCTTAATCAAGATTAAAGCATGAAAATAATCCATTGTTTGATTATGTATGCCTTGTGTATGTTGAATGAGCTAACATACTTGTATGCCGGTGTGGTCTAACATAGTGTATGGACCGACTCGTACTGAGTAACGTTAGGCTAGAGACCCATAGATCGGGTCGATGCTTAAGATAACGAAAACGTGCAAACACACAAACTATCCGTTAAAGTATAACGATAACGCAAACATATGAACTCCCTAGAATGTGAGGAGGTGTGCGGGTTGAGTAATTACCCGATAACGGTTAGTAAACCATAATGACATAATCCACGAAACAAATGAGAGTGGAAAGATAAGTGAACCTCCTTCAAGAGGATTGAAGATAGTTCGAAGAGGTGAACTAGTAAGAAGGTAAAAGAGACCTAAGGGATTAGTAACTCCCTTGTGACATGGTCAACCTCCTATATGAGGATTTTACCTGATATATGTAAATAACCGAAAGTATGAGTAAAGTAAAAATATGGGTAACTCTTAAAACCTAAGATTAACCAAACTTAAAGTAATGTTCCCAAGGTCATTAGAAACATCGAGAGTGATGCTTCACTAATATACATAATATTATAACTCCGAGAGAGGAGTGTATGGGAATGTGAGTAGTCCGAGAGTAGTCGGACCTAAGTAAAAGAGATAGGAACTAAGAGAGAGTTCCGTGAGCTAGTTGAACCTTCCCACCATGCTAGACCCAGAGTAGGGTCGAAACCGGGGAAGTAAGGCTATGCTTGAGGGTCATGAGTTTTGGCCTAAGTATGTATTATGAGTAACAAGCGTGACGTAGGAGACCTGTAGTGTCTCGAGAATCTACAAGAGCTTGTGTATAAATAACCCAAGAGTGTGGGTGAGACAATGAGTATAAGTAACCCGAGAGAATGGGTGAGTATAGTACGAGTAGCCCAAGAGAATGGGTGTTTATATGAGTAAGTAACCCGAGAGAGCGGGTGAGATATTGAATAAGTAAACGAGGCATAATGAGGTATAACCCTCAAGGCCTAAGAGTAAACTGATACAACTAACGACCTTGTCATGTTGGTTAGGAATTGTGTTCCGTGATTGGATGTAGATTATATACATATATTGTATTGCTATGATGCATGTATTTGACTAAAATGAACTCCATGTATATCCGACAAAAGTAGTCGGCGTACCCCGGTTAGCGCTCGGGGTATGCGAATTTCATATGCAGCGTTAAGCTGAGCCCCTAGGGGCGATGTTTTTATTTTACAGGTACACCGAAGATGTTACCGTTCGAGAGTAGGACGGGGTCGGTGGGTTGCCTGGGTAGTTAGTTTTAATTACTTATGTATTGAAGGAAGTGTAAGACCGAATATGTTGTCGGCATCCATTCATTGTAGACTCGGTATAGTAAAGAAAGGATTTGAGCATTGTATTTGTATTGTGTACTCGGTTGTTCCAGTTCATCAGACCGCTACGGAATGTAAGAAAGGCCTGGTTAGCCACATGGGTGGCTAACGGCGTTGTTTCACCCCTCGTTGTAATTAGAGTGCCGCTGTGTAAGTAAGAGTAATTAGTGACGGTTTAAGAGGTAATGACGAGATTAACGGTTGAGGTGTTACAAAAATGGTATCAGAGCGAAGTATCGCTCTGATGACTGGAAATACCGAGCTTAGGAGATACCGAGTTAGGAATTAGAGGCTTAGGGCTATGGGTTGAGTGGTAGCGTGAGAGATACGCTAGTTAGGAACTTCCAGTATGAACTGGATACCTACAATACCAGACCCGCCCTCCACAAACCCCCGTATTAAAAGCTCGGGGAAGAACGCCAGAGAGACGGGGAAACCGATCTGGCAGTTAAAATATTTCAATATGAACCAGAACCTGTCATGCGGTAGATCCTGAGAACCGGAAACCCCGGCGATGGATCCCGCTGGAGCGACAATAACCGCACTCAATGGCGTGAGGTCGAGAAATCCTATTCCAGGGAGACCAGAATATGTGGCAGCTCGGGGCGACATGCTTAGCAGTCGCGAGAACCCAGCTGGTCGAGCAGCAGCAAGAAGGATGCACCAACCATGCAACAAGGCGGATTCATGAGAACTAACGAGAACCGGGACACATGTCTACGGACCGCCATAGTTAACTAATACCACCAATGGTATACGTGTTAACTAAGAATCTAGTCAAAGGTAGATGCACCCACCCTGCCACACCCGAAGAGGTTGCAATACCTAGCGGGCGTAGCTTACGCAGCTACAAGTATAACTACTGGACATACCCGAATAGGACTACAAAAGTAGTTCCTAAACAACTTAACCCTCGGTAACCACAGTGAAGACGTGGGAACGAGCAACGAGGTAGATCATGGAACTAAAGTAATTAAGGAACTCCGAGAATGGAGAAGCACCTAAATGGATGACAGTCATGTCAAGAGGAATGAGAAGCAGCTCTAAGGAGCAGTTATCCAACTAAGGGATCAAGGAAGAGCCAACAAGGTTACCAAATACAATGTAAACAATACCGTGACCGGTATGAGTTAACCCAAAAAACCGCTAGTACCGCGCATTGCCACGGCAAGTGCAGTAATAGCGGGACTAATAAGCAGAGCTTTGACAAGCGACCAGTACTTAGTAAGTACCAAAATGGCGAGAGAAGCCAATATGGCAAGACAACCTTAAGAACTATGAAACAAAACCTTGAAAAGGCCTAATGGCCTGATCACTGTATGAAGAACATACCAGTCAGCGAGAAGCTGGACTCGGTAAGAAGCAACCGGCATTGAAATGCCATGAAGATTTTCTTTCAAACTCAACTTTTCTCTCAAACGCAAAATTTTCCAAAAACCCCCAAATTTTTAAAACCAAACCAGAGAACCACGGTAAGTTATCATAGGACGATATAAGAGGAGTTGGCAACAGAATACTTCACTTAGGCGTGTGACCGACACTACGGTGTACTAAACGAGACATGGGACGACCGCACTTCGAAGGAGCTTGCAGGCCTGACAGACCAGTTATGAGTTAGTCGGGTAAGTGGCAACGTATCAATAAGATACTCCATGTATGTATACAAGTAGAGTACGGAACACGGGAGGTAGCCCACTCCATTCTACGGACGAAAGATCCAATTCAAACCAAGACAGTTGGACACCTCGAATGATCGAAGAACACAAAGAAGTTTACGAAGCTAAGGAGTCTAGAAACCAGTAAGGTAACGGACCTAAGGACATAGCGTGGATAAGTGCGAGAAGCATAGAGTATTTAGTATAGACATTGGATAAGTCTCAGAAATCAAGGAGGAAATACCAAATAACTGGAATGGATACCAGTGTAAGCAATAAGATGAATGCCTAAAATGAACATATTAATGTTCGATAAACGGGATAGAATACCCATAGAATACTTCACTGAAGAGAATGACAACCTGACCGCGAAGGTACCAATGATCTAACCAATAACGGGAGACATTACAACCCTAAACGGGATAGTTCGAGTTATACATAGCCGCAAGGCGAAGTCGCAACTGAACATAACCATAAGTGCAAGCCAGATGTAATGGCATTACATAGTAACACCCAGGAGCAATCCGAAAAGGGTGCTAGAGTCAAGAGTAGTTGAACGAAACATCGTGTTGAGAATACCGGTGTAAACTGAACATTAGGGTAGAACCCGAAGGGATCCCACGTAACACGGGATACCCTAAATTGCCAGAGGGCATGAATTAATAGCAAAGTACAAAAGGGCCTTCCAGGTACGGAAGTGTGGTGAGACAACCATAACAAGAGCCCAGTAATATCTTCCAAACCATTTAATGGCATATGGAGAAGGAGAATCCTGTTTGAGCAGCCCGCATAGAGCGTGGCGAGGCAATGTGGCTTGTAAGCCGGTAAAACCAACTACAATTTGTAGATCCAAACGTTGTAAAACTTATGCATTAAGGCATAAAAAGAAATTATGGAGAACAAATCACTACCTTAGAGTAGGGGATACCACTTGTTATTTTGGGGCCTAGGGAGCGGCAATTGCGTGAATCCTCCAGAGAAGGGCTACCATCTAAGTATATAATGTGAAACCGCTAAAGCGGTGTAGTGAAACTGGAACAGGTGTTAATTGCCAAGGAGTAAGTCGAACAGAGATAGCGCATAGAAAGGTGTTGATAGCAGTGGAAAGAAACCGAGAGAGTAATCGGATTAGTAGTAAACACTGTATGTGTGCAGTATGAATTGCAGAGTAAACGATACGCAATAAGCATAGAGAGGTTAAAGAAGTATGTTTTATTGAGCCAAGTGAATGGCAAGCCATAGTATAAATGGCGGGAGTACATGAGCGGAAGCTAAAGCAGTAGCGGATGCCATATAAGTGAAAGTTGTAATGAGTAGAGCATGATATGCAGTAACAGATAATAATATGGAGCTGATGAGAAAATGTGGTAAAGGAGACATAATCATTCCTATCTCATGAGAGATTTACTGTCAAGGGTTTACGCTTCTGCACTCTGTATGACTGAGTGTTTTGGTATTGCACTTGTGCGGTAATGATCGAGTGGGAGAGCCAGGAATTGAGAAATGTCAACGAAGCCTGTTGAGCGGAATCTAAAGAAATAACCGTGCGGCCTTTGGCCAAAGATGCACGAAGAATGTGGGTTGTAACCCACAGGTCCCAGGACCGATGAATGGTTAATGCAGAGTAGTATGAGGAGGAATTCTTGTACAGAAACAAGTAAACAAACGTAATTCAGAAGCAGCTGTTAATCGAGGAAGCACTACATATTAAGTAGCAGCTTGACCTCAACCGACAACAAGTCTGGAAAAGTAAGTAAATAATCACAAAGGTATACAGTGTTATACGAAATAGATTTCCAGAGAATTGGAGAGAAAATCTATAACTCATCGAATTCGCGTACGGTAAAAGATACCTAGCGACGATTGAAAACCTTTATTTCCAAGACACAAAGGGATAAAAGGGAGTGGATTAAATACATTGAGAACACCAACGGGCGAATTAAGCTCTAGTTATCAGGTCACACAACAGAAGCTCGTGGACCGTAATTCAAAGGTTAAGCATACCTAGCAAATGTGAGTAGATGGCTCATCATAAATGCCTTGAAGCCTTAGAGGCTAGAACCGAGCCCGGTTATGAGTTAATTAACCACATTGAAGTTACAACACTTCATGATACTCGAATTAGTGAACCAATGTTCAGTGGTAACATATGGTTAGTTACGCGGGCGTAACTCCTTTTAAGGGGGTTAGAGTGAGAAACCGCTTAGAGTATGTTTTACGTTTAGTGCGTAAACTACTATGTGCATAGCACAAAAGAAATTGTTTTGATGATTGGAACTTATGTTACATAAACACATGTACCCATTCATTGTGTAATTATGATTATCGTGCATGAGTGATGCAAGTAACGAGTATGTAATATTTATGGAAAGAGGAGTAGAGAGACTCCTAGGGAATGAGAATCCCTATAGTATATGTCTAGTGAGATTAGACATGAGACATAATGAGTACGAATTGGTATGAAACCGATGTAGAACCTTGTAGGGAGTGAGTTCCCTAGGTGATTTTATTTGAGAATGATTGATGGAGTAAGTTCCATCCTTTGGAGTTGTATGTTATATGTTTTTAATTGAGTAACAATTTGAGTAAAAGAGGCCATAAGTATGGAATACCTAGGTAAAGTAGTGAAGCAATGAGAATGACAAATGACCTAAGTACTAGGAACTAGAGATTAATTGAAACGAATTGTTTCGTGAATATGACTAGAAAGAGTAAAAGATAGAAAATGAAAATGTTTGACTATCTGATTGTTTGAAACTGACGTGGGAGGTGGAACTTGATCTGCTAGCGATCAAGGGAAACCGAACACAAATTGGAGTGGAAGGATAGTTCAACACTGATGCTGATCACATCAGGGTTGGATGATTCTTAAAGCCCCCTATAAGTGGTCACAAGTAATCACGCTAAGGAAAGATGCAGCCACCATAAATTTGATTTGGAGTTGTGTGATGTTTTAAAAGGATTTTCAAACAGGTTTTGAAAAGGATTTTCTTCAAGTATGAAGATGGAAACGAAAACTGGTTTTGAAACCGCTATCACCTGCCGATGGCTACGGCCTTAAGTCTTGATGACCGGTAGAACGGTGGGCGTGTACTAGTTTTGAAACCATTGCACCGTACGTGCGGCGGTCCTAAGTGACCGGTTGGGGCGGTGACAGTGTGTGATTTTTCCAAAGGCAGCGGGACGGGGAGAGTACCCTGAGACGATCCTGTGTTGAGTGAGTCAACCAGAGTGCCCGAGGATATTTATATGTGAAACGTTTTGATCAGAACCGAAGGGACCGTGGGCCAGAGAGAGTAAGTGCCCATTTGTCATGAAACGGCCGTGAACCAGAAAGAGTAAGTGTTCAACGTGACCGGTACCTGAGGGATCAGTAGTGTATTACTCGATATGGATTCGAGGACTGTAGTGCCTTCTTGTCTTCGGACCGATTCCATGGAGAGAGTAAAAGAGTATTTTTGATTGCTATACATGCTGTGATTTGTGTGTGGTATGTGTAGTATGTAATGTGACTGACTTGTGGAGTCTGTAAGGTTATACATGTATTATAACCTTGGCATAGCGTGCCCATGAGAGTAACCATCTAGATTCACCAACTTTGAGGACAAAGTTCCTAAGGGGGGTAGATTTTAATACCCCGGATCTAAAAATGGCGATTAAATTACTCTAATATGATTATTAAAGGCCTAATGGTGCCTAAAGAGTATTGGTAAAGAAAATAAAACCAAAAGAAAAGAGAAAATGCGTAAAACGCGAAAAGCTAAAACGCGCATTAAATGAGTAAAGGAGATATTTGATCTCGTTAGGGTCCGAGAGGGATTCCTAAGGCTTAATTATGCCTAATTAATATGTGGGAATGATTCCCGAAGAAAACGGATCCAAATAATGGATTAAAACGCTAACGGAGTTTTAAAGCACGTTTTTCGAGAAAACCCGAAAACATGACTTTAAGTGGTCAAACGGACCCATAAAAATTATAGTTGATTAAATAACTATAATTAAGCATTAATGGAAGCTTAATAACCATTAAAAAATAAAGAAACAGAAAAATCTGAAAAACGGGCCCGGTGAGTGAATAGTGCGAACCGGGTAATATGACGAGCGTTTTCTGTCAAAAACCGAAAAACGCTCCAGCATGTAAGTATACAGTGGGGCCGATTTTTATTGGCTTAATTAGCCTTCCCCCTCTCTAATAATAGCAAGTAAATAAAAGAAGAAAGAAAAGAAAAGTAAAAGGGAATAGTAAAAGTGACTACTACTCTCTCTCACCCCCTTCTTTATTTCTTTCACGATTGCACTTCCCCCAACTAAGCTCCCTCTTCTTCTTCCTCTGTAATTACCGATTCGAAGGAAGCTCACAGCCCCTATCTCCTTCCTCCTCTCACTTGCTCATTTCTCCATCGAATCGCACAAAAATGTCACCGTTAGATTCGTATCGGCGAGGGCTACGTTTTCCACCCCTCAAAATCTTGATTCCTCCACCTTCACTTCCATGGGTGTTTTATCTCTTGAAGCTTGAGGAGCTGATTTTGACTCTCCTTCACCACCTTGATGCCTTAAGGTAATAATAAGCAAGAGTTTCACTCATTTCAAACTAGTTCTTCCAATTTTGGAAAAATTCCTCCACGTTGAATATTTTCTCAATTTCAGCCGATGGCACCTTGCTCTTGTGGGGTGTTGGAACTCTTCCAAATGATTGCCAAGCTCTCCTTTTGGATACCCTAAGGTAATATCTAAGCTAGAGCCTAAAAACTAGTGCTTGAAATACTAGTTTGTGTGAAGGGTTTGAATTAATTAGGTTGTTATATGTGTATGGGGATATGGTTGTAGATGGCAATCTAGACCCCCTTGTGTGTTGTGCAAGTAAAGAATGATGGAGCAAAAGAAAGAGGAAGGAGAGGAAGAAAACCGAGAACAAACAAGGTAATGAGCTTACCTTGAGTTAGTTTCATTTGACTTGTGAAACAGATTTTAGAGTTGGATTAATGCTCTTGAATTGGTGTAGTCAAGGTACAATAATATTGAGTGGGAATGAGAATGTTTAATGTTGTTTAAGTGTGAGAAATAAGCTTGGGAACTAAGCTAGTTTAGATGGTGAATAAATGAGAATTTGATGTGGTTTTGATGTTTAAACCAAACAGGGAGAAGAAGTGTTTGTGAGCTGATTTAATTGTGGTGAGAATGCTAAGAAATAGCCAAGTGCTGTCAAAATTTGTTTAGGAGATTTTGGGCTTGAGTGTTTTTATTAAAGGAAGAAGCTAGGTGTGTTAAGAGATTCAGGTGAGTGGTTAATGATTTGGAAACCAAACTAAGGAGAAGTGTGTATGAGGAGTAGAAATAATGTCAATTGAAGTGCTGGGAATGGCACTGTTTGAATGGTAAAAGAAGTTACCAAATCTGTTACAAGAGTATTAGAAAACAAGAAAACCAAGTTATGAAATATAAGTGAATTGGAGTGAATTAAGCATGGCTTAGTGAGTGTACTTGGTGACTAGTTTAAGGTGGTTTAGATGTAATTAGGTGCTAAAACATGAGGATTATAGTTGGTGAAGATTGGAAGATCAATGGTGAAGGAATGGAGTTGTAACAGATTTAGAAACTCCAAATTTGTGAAATCTGTAGCAGGGTCCGGGACCTAGTCCATGGACAAAGTCCCGGACCACCCCCTTTATTCATGCCGAGAGTTTCCTACCATGTTTGGTCTGGGACTTGAGTCTGGTACAAGGTCCCGGACCACCTACTAAAATCCCCGAGAATTTACCCTGCACTTGGTCCGGGACTTGGGGTATGGACAGGGTCCCGGACCACCCCATTAAAAGTAGCCGAGAGTTTGGCCATGTATAGGTCCGGGACTTAAGGTAGGGACCAAGTCCCGGACCACCCCCAGAAACCTACAGAGAGTTTTTTTAAGGCTTTAAATGGTGGGGGTTTAAGTGATAATGATGTTATAAGATGTTAAGGCCTTGTTTGGTGACATGTAAAGGCCCTAGGAAGTGTAAGAAGGTGTTAGAAGTGAGTGTGAAGTAAGAACTCAAATTAACAAAAGTAAAACCGAGATAACGGGATAACGGGGTAAGTACGGGAGTAGCATTTAATTATGTACCGTATGATCTTAGTATTAATAATAATGTTTGAAACATTATCAGAGAGTCGTGCGTGACCCGAGCATGGTGAGATGCCACGGTAAAGTAAAACCCCGGTGAAAGGTATGATTTTCTCATACTCCGCGTGCTAACCGAGTTACGTTGATTTGTGTGTTTGTGTGCCAGCTTAATCAAGATTAAAGCATGAAAATAATCCATTGTTTGATTATGTATGCCTTGTCGTATGTTGAATGAGCTAACATACTTGTATGCCGGTGTGGTCTAACATAGTGTATGGACCGACTCGTACTGAGTAACGTTAGGCTAGAGACCCATAGATCGGGTCGATGCTTAAGATAACGAAAACGTGCAAACACACAAACTATCCGTTAAAGTATAACGATAACGCAAACATATGAACTCCCTAGAATGTGAGGAGGTGTGCGGGTTGAGTAATTACCCGATAACGGTTAGTAAACCATAATGACATAATCCACGAAACAAATGAGAGTGGAAAGATAAGTGAACCTCCTTCAAGAGGATTGAAGATAGTTCGAAGAGGTGAACTAGTAAGAAGGTAAAAGAGACCTAAGGGATTAGTAACTCCCTTGTGACATGGTCAACCTCCTATATGAGGATTTTACCTGATATATGTAAATAACCGAAAGTATGAGTAAAGTAAAAATGGGTAACTCTTAAAACCTAAGATTAACCAAACTTAAGTAATGTTCCCAAGGTCATTAGAAACATCGAGAGTGATGCTTCTTGACTAATATACATAATATTATTATAACTCCGAGAGAGGAGTGTATGGGAATGTGAGTAGTCCGAGAGTAGTCGGACCTAAGTAAAAGAGATAGGAACTAAGAGAGAGTTCCGTGAGCTAGTTGAACCTTCCCACCATGCTAGACCCAGAGTAGGGTCGAAACCGGGGAAGTAAGGCTATGCTTGAGGGTCATGAGTTTTGGCCTAAGTATGTATTATGAGTAACAAGCGTGACGTAGGAGACCTGTAGTGTCTCGAGAATCTACAAGAGCTTGTGTATAAATAACCCAAGAGTGTGGGTGAGACAATGAGTATAAGTAACCCGAGAGAATGGGTGAGTATAGTACGAGTAGCCCAAGAGAATGGGTGTTTATATGAGTAAGTAACCCGAGAGAGCGGGTGAGATATTGAATAAGTAAACGAGGCATAATGAGGTATAACCCTCAAGGCCTAAGAGTAAACTGATACAACTAACGACCTTGTCATGTTGGTTAGGAATTGTGTTCCGTGATTGGATGTAGATTATATACATATATATTGTATTGCTATGATGCATGTTATTTGACTAAAATGAACTCCATGTATATCCGACAAAAGTAGTCGGCGTACCCCGGTTAGCGCTCGGGGTATGCGAATTTCATATGCAGCGTTAAGCTGAGCCCCTAGGGGCGATGTTTTTATTTTACAGGTACACCGAAGATGTTACCGTTCAAGAGTAGGACGGGGTCGGTGGGTTGCCTGGGTAGTTAGTTTTAATTACTTATGTATTGAAGGAAGTGTAAGACCGAATATGTTGTCGGCATCCATTCATTGTAGACTCGGTATAGTAAAGAAAGGATTTGAGCATTGTATTTGTATTGTGTACTCGGTTGTTTCAGTTCATCAGACCGCTACGGAATGTAAGAAAGGCCTAGTTAGCCACATGGGTGGCTAACGGCGTTGTTTCACCCCTCGTTGTAATTAGAGTTCCGCTGTGTAAGTAAGAGTAATTAGTGACGGTTTAAGAGGTAATGACGAGATTAACGGTTGGGGTGTTACAAAAATGGTATCAGAGCGAAGTATCGCTCTGATGACTGGAAATACCGAGCTTAGGAGATACCAAGTTAGGAATTAGAGGCTTAGGGCTATGGGTTGAGTGGTAGCGTGAGAGATGCGCTAGTTAGGAACTTCCAGTATGAACTGGATACCTACAATACCAGACCCGCCCTCCACAAACCCCCGTATTAAAAGCTCGGGGAAGAACGCCAGAGAGACGGGGAAACCCGATCTGGCAGTTATAAAATATTTCAATATGAACCAGAACCTGTCATGCGGTAGATCGTGAGAACCGGAAACCCCGGCGATGGATCCCGCTGGAGCGACAATAAGCGCACTCAATGGCGTGAGGTCGAGAAATCCTATTCCAGGGAGACCAGAATCTGTGGCAGCTCGGGGCAACATGCTTAGCAGTCGCGAGAACCCAGCTGGTCGAGCAGCAGCAAGAAGGATGCACCAACCATGCAACAAGGCGGATTCATGAGAACTAACGAGAACCGGGACACATGTCTACGGACCGCCATAGTTAACTAATACCACCAATGGTATACGTGTTGACTAAGAATCTAGTCAAAGGTAGATGCACCCACCCTGCCACACCCGAAGAGGTTGCAATACCTAGCGGGCGTAGCTTACGCAGCTACAAGCATAACTACTGGACATACCCGAATAGGACTACAAAAGTAGTTCCTAAACAACTTAACCCTCGGTAACCACAGTGAAGACGTGGGAACGAGCAACGAGGTAGATCATGGAACTAAAGTAATTAAGGAACTCCGAGAATGGAGAAGCACCTAAATGGATGACAGTCATGTCAAGAGGAATGAGAAGCAGCTCTAAGGAGCAGTTATCCAACTAAGGGATCAAGGAAGAGCCAACAAGGTTACCAAATACAATGTAAACAATACCGTGACCGGTATGAGTTAACCCAAAAACCGCTAGTACCGCGCACTTGCCACGGCAAGTGCAGTAATAGCGGGACTAATAAGCAGAGCTTTGACAAGCGACCAGTACTTAGTAAGTACCAAAATGGCGAGAGAAGCCAATATGGCAAGACAACCTTAAGAACTATGAAACAAAACCTTGAAAAGGCCTAATGGCCTGATCACTGTATGAAGAACATACCAGTCAGCGAGAAGCTGGACTCGGTAAGAAGCAACCGGCATTGAAATGCCATGAAGATTTTCTTTCAAACTCAACTTTTCTCTCAAACGCAAAATTTTCCAAAAACCCCCAAATTTTTAAAACCAAACCAGAGAACCACGGTAAGTTATCATAGGACGATATAAGAGGAGTTGGCAACAGAATACTTCACTTAGGCGTGTGACCGACACTACGGTGTACTAAACGAGACATGGGACGACCGCACTTCGAAGGAGCTTGCAGGCCTGACAGACCAGTTATGAGTTAGTCGGGTAAGTGGCAACGTATCAATAAGATACTCCATGTATGTATACAAGTAGAGTACGGAACACGGGAGGTAGCCCACTCCATTCTACGGACGAAAGATCCAATTCAAACCAAGACAGTTGGACACCTCGAATGATCGAAGAACACAAAGAAGTTTACGAAGCTAAGGAGTCTAGAAACCAGTAAGGTAACGGACCTAAGGACATAGCGTGGATAAGTGCGAGAAGCATAGAGTATTTAGTATAGACATTGGATAAGTCTCAGAAATCAAGGAGGAAATACCAAATAACTGGAATGGATACCAGTGTAAGCAATAAGATGAATGCCTAAAATGAACATATTAATGTTCGATAAACGGGATAGAATACCCATAGAATACTTCACTGAAGAGAATGACAACCTGACCGCGAAGGTACCAATGATCTAACCAATAACGGGAGACATTACAACCCTAAACGGGATAGTTCGAGTTATACATAGCCGCAAGGCGAAGTCGCAACTGAACATAACCATAAGTGCAAGCCAGATGTAATGGCATTACATAGTAACACCCAGGAGCAATCCGAAAAGGGTGCCAGAGTCAACAGTAGTTGAACGAAACATCGTGTTGAGAATACCGGTGTAAACTGAACATTCGGGTAGAACCCGAAGGGATCCCGTAACACGGGATACCCTAAATTGCCAGAGGGCATGAATTAATAGCAAAGTACAAAAGGGCCTTCCAGGTACGGAAGTGTGGTGAGACAACCATAACAAGAGCCCAGTAATATCTTCCAAACCATTTAATGGCATATGGAGAAGGAGAATCCTGTTTGAGCAGCCCGCATAGAGCGTGGCGAGGCAATGTGGCTTGTAAGCCGGTAAAACCAACTACAATTTGTAGATCCAAACGTTGTAAAACTTATGCATTAAGGCATAAAAAGAAATTGTGGAGAACAAATCACTACCTTAGAGTAGGGGATACCACTTGTTATTTTGGGGCCTAGGGAGCGGCAATTGCGTGAATCCTCCAGAGAAGGGCTACCATCTAAGTATATAATGTGAAACCGCTAAAGCGGTGTAGTGAAACTGGAACAGGTGTTAATTGCCAAGGAGTAAGTCGAACAGAGATAGGGCATAGAAATGCGTTGATAGCAGTGGAAAGAAACCGAGAGAGTAATCGGATTAGTAGTAAACATTGTATGTGTGCAGTATGAATTGCAGAGTAAACGATACGCAATAAGCATAAAGAGGTTAAAGAAGTATGTTTTATTGAGCCAAGTGAATGGCAAGCCATAGTATAAATGGCGGGAGTACATGAGCGGAAGCTAAAGTAGTAGCGGATGCCATATAAGTGAAAGTTGTAATGAGTAGAGCATGATACGCAGTAACAGATAATAATACGGAGCTGATGAGAAAATGTGGTAAAGGAGACATAATCATTCCTATCTCATGAGAGATTTACTGTCAAGGGTTTACGCTTCTGCACTCTGTATGACTGAGTGTTTTGGTATTGCACTTGTGTGGTAATGATCGAGTGGGAGAGCCAGGAATTGAGAAATGTCAACGAAGCCTGTTGAGCGGGAATCTAAAGAAATAACCGTGCGGCCTTTGGCCAAAGATGCACGAAGAATGTGGGCTGTAACCCACAGGTCCCAGGACCGATGAATGGTTAATGCAGAGTAGTATGAGGAGGAATTCTTGTACAGAAACAAGTAAACAAACGTAATTCAGAAGCAGCTGTTAATCGAGGAAGCACTTTATATTAAGTAGTAGCTTGACCTCAACCAACAACAAGTCGGGAAAAGTAAGTAAATAATCACAAAGGTATACAGTGTTATACGAAATAGATTTCCAGAGAATTGGAGAGAAAATCTATAACTCATCGAATTCGTGTACGGTAAAAGATACCTAGCGACGATTGAAAACCTTTATTTCCAAGACACAAAGGGATAAAAGGGAGTGGATTAAATACATTGAGAACACCAACGGGCGAATTAAGCTCTAGTTATCAGGTCACACAGCAGAAGCTCGTGGACCGTAATTCAAAGGTTAAGCATACCTAGCAAATGTGAGTAGATGGCTCATCATAAATGCCTTGAAGCCTTAGAGGCTAGAACCGAGCCCGGTTATGAGTTAATTAACCACATTGAAGTTACAACACTTCATGATACTCGAATTAGTGAACCAATGTTCAGTGGTAACATATGGTTAGTTACGCGGGCGTAACTCCTTTTAAGGGGGTAGAGCGAGAAACCGCTTAGAGTATGTTTTACGTTTAGTGCGTAAACTACTATGTGCAAGCACAAAAGAAATTGTTTTGATGATTGGAACTTATGTTACATAAACACATGTACCCATTCATTGTGTAATTATGATTATCGTGCATGAGTGATGCAAGTAACGAGTATGTAATATTTATGGAAAGAGGAGTAGAGAGACTCCTAGGGAATGAGAATCCCTATAGTATATGTCTAGTGAGATTAGACATGAGACATAATGAGTACGAATTGGTATGAAACCGATGTAGAACCTTGTAGGGAGTGAGTTCCCTAGGTGATTTTATTTGAGAATGATTGATGGAGTAAGTTCCATCCTTTGGAGTTGTATGTTATATGTTTTTAATTGAGTAACAATTTGAGTAAAAGAGGCCATAAGTATGGAATACCTAGGTAAAGTAGTGAAGCAATGAGAATGACAAATGACCTAAGTACTAGGAACTAGAGATTAATTGAAACGAATTGTTTCGTGAATATGACTAGAAAGAGTAAAAGATAGAAAATGAAAATGTTTGACTATCTGATTGTTTGAAACTAACGTGGGAGGTGGAACTTGATCTGCTAGCGATCAAGGGAAACCGAACACAAATTGGAGTGGAAGGATAGTTCAACACTGATGCTGATCACATCAGGGTTGGATGATTCTTAAAGCCCCCTATAAGTGGTCACAAGTAATCACGCTAAGGAAAGATGCAGCCACCATAAATTTGATTTGGAGTTGTGTGATGTTTTAAAAGGATTTTCAAACAGGTTTTGAAAAGGATTTTCTTCAAGTATGAAGATGGAAACGAAAACTGGTTTTGAAACCGCTATCACCTGCCGATGGCTACGGCCTTAAGTCTTGATGACCGGTAGAACGGTGGGCGTGTACTAGTTTTGAAACCATTGCACCGTACGTGCGGCGGTCCTAAGTGACCGGTTGGGGCGGTGACAGTGTGTGATTTTTCCAAAGGCAGCGGGACGGGGAGAGTACCCTGAGACGATCCTGTGTTGAGTGAGTCAACCAGAGTGCCCGAGGATATTTATATGTGAAACGTTTTGATCAGAACCGAAGGGACCGTGGGCCAGAGAGAGTAAGTGCCCATTTGTCATGAAACGGCCGTGAACCAGAAAGAGTAAGTGTTCAACGTGACCGGTACCTGAGGGATCAGTAGTGTATTACTCGATATGGATTCGAGGGCCGGAGTGCCTTCTTGTCTTCGGACCGATTCCATGGAGAGAGTAAAAGAGTATTTTTGATTGCTATACATGCTGTGATTTGTGTGTGGTATGTGTAGTATGTAATGTGACTGACTTGTGGAGTCTGTAAGGTTATACATGTATTATAACCTTGGCATAGCGTGCCCATGAGAGTAACCATCTAGATTCACCAACTTTGAGGACAAAGTTCCTAAGGGGGGTAGATTTTAATACCCCGGATCTAAAAATGGCGATTAAATTACTCTAATATGATTATTAAAGGCCTAATGGTGCCTAAAGAGTATTGGAAAGGAAAATAAAACCAAAAGAAAAGAGAAAATGCGTAAAACGCGAAAACGCGCATTAAATGAGTAAAGGAGATATTTGATCTCGTTAGGGTCCGAGAGGGATTCCTAAGGCTTAATTATGCCTAATTAATATGTGGGAATGATTCCCGAAGAAAACGGATCCAAATAATGGATTAAAACGCTAACGGAGTTTTAAAGCATGTTTTTCGAGAAAACCCGAAAACATGACTTTAAGTGGTCAAACGGACCCATAAAAATTATAGTTGATTAAATAACTATAATTAAGCATTAATGGAAGCTTAATTACCATTAAAAAATAAAGAAACAAGAAAAATCTGAAAAACGGGCCCGGTGAGTGAATAGTGACGAACCGGGTAATATGACGAGCGTTTTCTGTCAAAAACCGAAAAACGCTCCAGCATGTAAGTATACAGTGGGGCCGAATTTTATTGGCTTAATTAGCCTTCCCCCTCTCTAATAATAGCAAGTAAATAAAAGAAGAAAGAAAAGAAAAGTAAAAGGGAATAGTAAAAGTGACTACTACTCTCTCTCACCCCCTTCTTTATTTCTTTCACGATTGCATTTCCCCCAACTAAGCTCCCTCTTCTTCTTCCTCTGTAATTACCGATTCGAGAAGGAAGCTCACAGCCTCTATCTCCTTCCTCCTCTCACTTGCTCATTTCTCCATCGAATCGCACAAAAATGCCACCGTTAGATTCGTATCGGCGAGGGCTACGTTTTCCACCCCTCAAAATCTTGATTCCTCCACCTTCACTTCCATGGGTGTTTTATCTCTTGAAGCTTGAGGAGCTGATTTTGACTCTCCTTCACCACCTTGATGCCTTAAGGTAATAATAAGCAAGAGTTTCACTCATTTCAAACTAGTTCTTCCAATTTTGGAAAAATTCCTCCACGTTGAATATTTTCTCAATTTCAGCCGATGGCACCTTGCTCTTGTGGGGTGTTGGAAACTCTTCCAAATGATTGCCAAGCTCTCCTTTTGGATACCCTAAGGTAATATCTAAGCTAGAGCCTAAAAACTAGTGCTTGAAATACTAGTTTTGTGTGAAGGGTTTGAATTAATTAGGTTGTTATATGTGTATGGGGATATGGTTGTAGATGGCAATCTAGACCCCCTTGTGTGTTGTGAAAACAAGTAAAGAATGATGGAGCAAAAGAAAGAGGAAGGAGAGGAAGAAAACCGAGAACAAACAAGGTAATGAGCTTACCTTGAGTTAGTTTCATTTGACTTGTGAAACAGATTTTAGAGTTGGATTAATGCTCTTGAATTGGTGTAGTCAAGGTACAATAATATTGAGTGGGAATGAGAATGTTTAATATTGTTTAAGTGTGAGAAATAAGCTTGGGAACTAAGCTAGTTTAGATGGTGAATAAATGAGAATTTGATATGGTTTTGATGTTTAAACCAAACAGGGGAGAATAAGTGTTTGTGAGCTGATTTAATTGTGGTGAGAATGCTAAGAAAATAGCCAAGTGCTGTCAAAATTTGTTTAGGAGATTTTGGGCTTGAGTGTTTTTATTAAAGGAATAAGCTAGGTGTGATAAGGAGATTCAGGTGAGTGGTTAATGATTTGGAAACCAAACTAAGGAGAAGTGTGTATGAGGAGTAGAAATAATGTCAATTGAAGTGCTGGGAATGGCACTGTTTGAATGGTAAAAGAAGTTACCAAAACTGTTACAAGAGTATTAGAAAACAAGAAAACCAAGTTATGAAATATAAGTGAATTGGAGTGAATTAAGCATGGCTTAGTGAGTGGACTTGGTGACTAGTTTAAGGTGGTTTAGAAGAGAAATTAGGTGCTAAAACATGAGGATTATAGTTGGTGAAGATTGGAAGATCAATGGTGAAGGAATGGAGTTGTAACAGATTTAGAAACTCCAAATTTGTGAAATCTGTAGCAGGGTCCGGGACCTAGTCCATGGACAAAGTCCCGGACCACCCCCTTTATTCATGCCGAGAGTTTCCTACCATGTTTGGTCCGGGACTTGAGTCTGGTACAAGGTCCCGGACCACCTACTAAAATCACCCGAGAATTTACCTTGCACTTGGTCCGGGACTTGGGGTATGGACAGGGTCCCGGACCACCCCATTAAAAGTAGCCGAGAGTTTGGCCATGTATAGGTCCAGGACTTAAGGTAGGGACCAAGTCCCGGACCACCCCCAGAAACCTACAAAGAGTTTTTTTAAGGCTTTAAATGGTGGGGGTTTAAGTGATAATGATGTTATAAGATGTTAAGGCCTTGTTTGGTGACATGTAAAGGCCCTAGGAAGTGTAAGAAGGTGTTAGAATTGAGTGTGAAGTAAGAACTCAAATTAACAAAAGTAAAACCGAGATAACGGGATAACGGGGTAAGTACGGGAGTAGCATTTAATTATGTACCGTATGATCTTAGTATTAATAATAATGTTTGAAACATTATCAGAGAGTCGTGCGTGACCCGAGCATGGTGAGATGCCACGGTAAAGTAAAAAACCCGGTGAAAGGTATGATTTTCTCATACTCCGTGTGCTAACCGAGTTACGTTGATTTGTGTGTTTGTGTGCCGGCTTAATCAAGATTAAAGCATGAAAATAATCCATTGTTTGATTATGTATGCCTTGTCGTATGTTGAATGAGCTAACATACTTGTATGCCGGTGTGGTCTAACATAGTGTATGGACCGACTCGTAGTGAGTAACGTTAGGCTAGAGACCCATAGATCGGGTCGATGCTTAAGATAACGAAAACGTGCAAACACACAAACTATCCGTTAAAGTATAACGATAACGCAAACATATGAACTCCCTAGAATGTGAGGAGGTGTGCGGGTTGAGTAATTACCCGATAACGGTTAGTAAACCATAATGACATAATCCACGAAACAAATGAGAGTGGAAAGATAAGTGAACCTCCTTCAAGAGGATTGAAGATAGTTCGAAGAGGTGAACTAGTAAGAAGGTAAAAGAGACCTAAGGGATTAGTAACTCCCTTGTGACATGGTCGACCTCCTATATGAGGATTTTACCTGATATATGTAAATAACCGAAAGTATGAGTAAAGTAAAAATATGGGTAACTCTTAAAACCTAAGATTAACCAAACTTAAAGTAATGTTCCCAAGGTCATTAGAAACATCGAGAGTGGTGCTTCTTGACTAATATACATAATATTATTATAACTCCGAGAGAGGAGTGTATGGGAATGTGAGTAGTCCGAGAGTAGTCGGACCTAAGTAAAAGAGATAGGAACTAAGAGAGAGTTCCGTGAGCTAGTTGAACCTTCCCACCATGCTAGACCCAGAGTAGGGTCGAAACCGGGGAAGTAAGGCTATGCTTGAGGGTCATGAGTTTTGGCCTAAGTATGTATTATGAGTAACAAGCGTGACGTAGGAGACCTGTAGTGTCTCGAGAATCTACAAGAGCTTGTGTATAAATAACCCAAGAGTGTGGGTGAGACAATGAGTATAAGTAAACCGAGAGAATGGGTGAGTATAGTACGAGTAGCCCAAGAGAATGGGTGTTTATATGAGTAAGTAACCCGAGAGAGCGGGTGAGATATTGAATAAGTAAACGAGGCATAATGAGGTATAACCCTCAAGGCCTAAGAGTAAACTGATACAACTAACGACCTTGTCATGTTGGTTAGGAATTGTGTTCCGTGATTGGATGTAGATTCCTTGAGTATATACATATATATTGTATTGCTATGATGCATGTTATTTGACTAAAATGAACTCCATGTATATCCGACAAACGTAGTCGGCGTACCCCGGTTAGCACTCGGGGTATGCGAATTTCATATGCAACGTTAAGCTGAGCCCCTAGGGGCGATGTTTTTATTTTACAAGTACACCGAAGATGTTACCGTTCGAGAGTAGGACGGGGTCGGTGGGTTGCATGGGTAGTTAGTTTTAATTACTTATGTATTGAAGGAAGTGTAAGACCGAATATGTTGTCGGCATCCATTCATTTTAGACTCGGTATAGTAAAGAAAGGATTTGAGCATTGTATTTATATTGTGTACTCGGTTGTTCCAGTTCATCAGACCGCTACGGAATGTAAGAAAGGCCTGGTTAGTCACATGGGTGGCTAACGGCGTTGTTTCACCCCTCGTTGTAATTAGAGTTCCGCTGTGTAAGTAAGAGTAATTATTGACGGTTTAAGAGGTAATGACGAGATTAACGGTTGGGGTGTTACACCTAGATTACTTCTAGGTATGCGTGAGACCCATTGGGCAGCTAATTAATAATTATTCTCTATAAGACTAAGAGCATATCTTAAACATTATGAGAGAGAGATGGGTGAGTTGAGCTGAGGAATCCCGGTAGTTTTCGAACTACTTGGTTGCGCATTTGTGATCATTGAGGGGTTTCCGATTGGATTCCGCTCCAGGTTATACCCAACGAGCCCAAACTGGATCGTGGGTCAGGTGGCTACGACCTTTATATGGACGTCTTACGAGACATAAGAGAGTCAGGGGCCTCCGGACCTCTAGCGAAATGAGCACCTTTGTGTGTACGGGAGGACTACTGTCCATGGTGAGGTTATAGGGTTGTCCTAACATGGCGCCCAACTGGTATTAATTAAACATGGTTTGGATGGATGGGGCCTTAAAGGCCAAATTAAATTAACTATGGAAACTGTACGCTACGGTGATTGTACATTGTACATATGGATGGGGCCTTGAAGGCCAAATTAAATTAAATTAATAAAGGATGGTATACGCTACGGCGATTGTACATTGTACATTATATTGTTATTACTCGATACGTTCGATATACAAATGTTGTTTGTGGTATTAAATGAATGTTTGGATTGGATGGATGATTAAATGTTTATGAATATTTGGATGGGTGATTATGTATATTATATTACAGTATTGAATATAACTGTAAAATGGTAAAGCATGGAATCAATCTAATAACAAGATGGTTAAAATGACAAGTGACCAATAGGGTCCAGGCCCGGCATACTCAGCGTCTATCGCTGATACTACACCATTACAGGTTGTTGATTATTGTCGAAGCCGCAAGAGCAGGAACAAGGTAATTGGAGTTCTACTTTAATTATTACTGCACATGGAGTTTGTCTATATGACAATGAAGATGGTGAATTGTATTATGGTAAGATTATGTATATTTGGGATTGGGTAGACGCTCACTTGTCGCTGTTTATGGTTTATGGACTTAGTATGATGTTTAGGAGTTTCTTGTTATCACGGCGGTTAGTAGTTTGTTTAAGTTGGAAGTTGGATGTAGTTTTGGCTTCGTTGCTCGCATGGGCGAGTAATGGCCGGTGACACCCGAGTGAGTTTTGTAATTGTTATTTATTTTCCGCTGCGAGACGTTTTATTTATTGCTACGTGAGAGATTATATCGTGTTTATGGAGAGGGGTGTTACAATCTGACCTTGTCACAATAGCCTGTACCAGAAGATTGCCAAACTGATTGGACTAAAATTTTGAAATTTGGATCCTGTGCCCAGCAGTTTTCAAACTTGAAGGGTTTGGGGCCATGTCGAGTTAACGGATGCAGAACCAATTAATGGGCTTTTGATCTGAATGCCCCATTGAAGATGATAATTTGTTACAGATGGAAACAGATGAAGCCACTGATCATTGCATAAAAAACGATCTTACCGACTACGTGAATCACGATCCAGTCTGCTTTTGGTAGTATAGATGAATTTTGAACCTCTGAAACCTAAATCTTGAAGACTACAATCCTGAAGGCAAGAATGAAAATCCCTCATAGCAGAATACAAGCGAGCACCTCTACCACGAAATTTATGATTGAAAATAGCTTCATTGAAATCCCCCTTAAAACCCATGGCCCTGTCCACTGCTCATTGAGATACTGTTATAAGTTCCAAGTTTTCCATTTCTAAATATGATCAGACCAACCATACTGACCCAAGAACCTCCATTGTACTCCCCCATGCATCCCTACGACAACATCTACATGATGACTAGAGACACTGAGAATATTTACAGCATAATTCATATTCCAAAACAAGGCCACACCAGCCTTCCTACTG
Source organism: Limonium bicolor (assembly GCA_023374045.1). Classification (NCBI taxonomy): domain Eukaryota; kingdom Viridiplantae; phylum Streptophyta; class Magnoliopsida; order Caryophyllales; family Plumbaginaceae; genus Limonium; species Limonium bicolor. The sequence goes on from CM041783.1 coordinate 113,847,815, forward strand.
ATACTATCACCACCAACCCAGTAAAAGTGTTTAAAATAACTGGCGAAAGATCGCAGCTCAAAAGAAGACAGTTTGGTTTTAGCTAAAAAAAACAAAAGAGGGTGCTTCCCTACGGATATCATCCATGATCCAGCGAATTGAAGCAGCAACACCGAGACCGCAACAGTTTGCAACCAATATGGACATTATGACGGGCGTTTTCCAATTATCCAACTCCCACATATGCTTTTAACAACAGAACAGAGAGAAAGACTGAAAACCCACAGACAAGTGATCCTTGTTGGTAGAGTATAGTAATATCCTCTATCCGCTGACTAGAGTAATCCTGTTATTCTTTCTTACTCACGCATGCAGTACTTCCTGGTTCAATTTTGCAGCCAACCACAGAACAAACCATAAACCCTAGATACCTAGCTCTCGGTATCACTTTACCGCAGAGCAGGTGAGCTTTGAATCTGATTTCTGAAAGAAACCAACAACTGGGCACGTTTTCCACTTTGTGCTGGTATGGCGAGCTTCATTCTGCTCTTGATTCTGAATGTCGGCAGACGCATTCGACGTGGTGGGCGAAATGGTGGGCGAAACGGGAAATTATTTTATATAGTTATTTTCAAAAATATATATCAATACTTATCAGCTATAGATTTTCTTCCTTGTTGTGAGTACACATTAATATACTAATAAAGTAACAAAAGAATCCAGATAATTATATTGACATTACCGTAGGACATATTGTACTTTTGATTATTTTGTCACCTTGTAACTGATGCCAAACTAATGTTGATCTCCATCCAGCCTAGATGTGTCGCCTCTCCCTCTGCTTAGTCATTATATAAACGTCACAACCTGCGTTAACCAACAAGATTAACCAATTAAAATGGAACAACTAACAAGCAGAAGGCTTTAATAAAAAAACAAGTAGGGGGTGGATTATGATAAAAACTTGTCTTGCTGATCGGAATCAATCTTCTTGCCGAAAAAAAACAAGTTATTGTCGGCAGTATTGATCCCTCATCCTGGAACTTTCTCTTGTCTCTTTTGCACCCACAAGACTTCCAAGTAGTAGAACATAATTAGGAGAAATCAACCAGAAGAGGAGCAGAAGTAAACCGAGAGCAAGGTGTTACAAGTGCCGCTGGATTTTACTGCTGCTGTGTGCTGTATTGGTGCCAGCCTTTGGAAGGGAATTAAAGGTCCAAATGCTAGGAGATTTTCAGAGAAGGAAGAAGGATTGTAACCGGTAGCAACCTCAAGAAAATTAATAATACATATCAGGTAACTCTCATGTACAACCAAGATATCAAAACCAGTTTTTTTCCTTAGTTGTTAAAATCGGTTTCTAGCTGTATCGATTTGCTACTATTATATTGTTGAATTATAAGGCTGAGTCCATCTAGTTAGCAGGTTAAAATCATTCTTTACTTAGTATGGTTCATGGTTAATAATAGGCAGTAGGTTAGATTAATAAAAGACATGTAGAAGAAGAGGGAAAGTGTTGTAACATTATTAATGAGATGGGTAGTTAGTAGTAAGGAGCTGGAGGAATTTCCTGTTTGCGTAGCTTATTTAATTCATGAAGAAATATAATTAAAATGGATAGTTATTGAGGTCACGTAGGTAAGAGGGTTACCAATTTTTCTTAATGTAATAGTAACATAACATGAATATCATTTATTTGTACAAAATCGGAATCCTTATGTACCGGTTAGGAAATATTTGTAGGAAGTTGAATTAATTATGTTTAGGTGGTTATTAAAGCTCATAAGAATTAAATAAAGCTAGTTGGAAACCAAGATTAGGTTAACTTGATAAAATAACCTAGATATACAAAGGTGTACAATGGAAAATATGTTAGTTTACAATGGAAAATGTTTTTGTTGTAAAATGATGTGTATATTCGAATTTGAGCTGGTTCTGTCCAGCGACTCAATTACTGATTAGTTAGGATATAAAAACGTGTATTACATGTACATGAAGGTAGAGAAATGATAGTGAAATCCCTAGGTAGGTTATTAAGGAAACCGGTTGTTAAACCGTAAATGTCAATGTTATCGTTTTGTACAGTCAAGTGTGGTAATATTTTTGTGGGTTGAAACCTTTGTGTATCTGAGATCAATGAGGTTTATAATAACTATACGAAGATGATTGACAATTTGGTTTGGTTAACTCAGTGAACTTACTCGAATGAATGATATAGTGATAAACTGTAAATGCTGATATTGTATTATTTCTGCTCAATGAATGTTTTGCATGGCTGGTTATACTGACCTATTATGATATTATAACTTGTATTTTAATAACTTTGAAGTAATGGATGAGGCAAGGAAGTGCCTGACCAATTGGTAAAGTGTTTATGTAATATTTACTCCTAACATAGTACTGGAGTTTATTGTTATTGCTCCTACCAACGTATTGGAGCTAAGCCATCATGATCTACCCTATGGGCTGATGATCTATAGGAAGTGTTCACACTTAAGGATGCAGACGTTATAATCTGAGTGGTTAAACTGTGTAAAAATAAAAGAAAAGAAATTAAAAACTCAAAATAAATGTCGGGCTGCAAACAAATCCCGGTCGTGGTAGTATAGTGAAATTGTAAGCGACCGGATGTCGAACCGTGGGACTAATATACATATTATAGTACCTAAGCGTGTCACAAGAGGGGGGATTAATTGACTCGTATAAAAAAGAAAAATAAAATAAACTAAGTTAACAAATAATTTAAACGGAACTCTGGGTCAGGTTAATATGATCTGATTAATTATGCTATCTCTACTGGTTTAATTATAATTATTTGGCAAAATTCCTCTTATTATCTTAAGGACTAAGTCATAGCCTCAGAAGAACTCGTTTACCTGAAAATGCAAGGTTCTAATCAAGGTTCAAGCACAATACGTGTAAACGGACGGTTTAGATATGAGAAATTATTTATGCATCTGAAAAACTAACTTATTAAATCATAATAAGCTTTCTCCAAATTTACGGCTTAATTAACCTATCTATTATCACCTGTCTGATCAAAATAGACTTAGTAAAGCAGTTTAATAAACTCAGACATTATTAAAAAGGTGCGAGATAACCTTTAAAAGTAACAAACTGTATTTAAATAAACGAGTAAAAATAATGCATAATAATACAAACACATAATAACCATTCCCAGAGTATAAATATTCTAGCCTAACATATTAAATAGATAAACAGAAACAAGAGTAATAGAAATCATCTATAATCACTCCGGCTCGCTCTGCTATTTTGTATACGTAGGGCTAGAGGTGAATATGGTGGAAAGTGAAATAAAAATGGAGAAGACGGGAGGAGAGAAATGAGGTGAACGTGTGATGTGTGGTGAAGTGGTACGGTGATGGATTGTATGGGTGGTGGATGTGTCTTTTTAGCAGAAGGCTCGTGGGTTTATATAGAGAAGGGAAGAAGCAGCAGAGGAGTTAACAGACGCGTGAGCAAGTTGGGGAATTGATTGAGGCGGTGGAAGAACATTTATTGCGTTTGATTGCAGCTCACTGATTGCTTCATTGATTGCAGGGGACAGAGTTCACGCGTGAGGAATTTAAGCGCCGACTGGTAATGGATATGGTAACAAGTTGCAGACGGCGCGAAGAAGAAAACTGTTTTGCGTCTCATTTTTACGCCTATGTGTCCGCCTCCCAAACCACACTCACGTCCACCTTGGTTTTAGGTGGTACAGAGGCGGTTGAATCTCTTCATGTCCGCCTAATAGAAGGCGTTAACAGGGGCGGTTCTTCATGCGAGTCTCACGTACTCATTAGTTGCATTGTCCTCTTGTCCGTTCGTGTGCTGCTCGTGAAAATGATAGCTCGTGAAGAATATAATGTGCCCATGATCATCACATGTGATTCATTTTTATACTGAAGTGATGTACGTGATATTTTTAGTATATATATATACGGGTCTATTGTAATTTTCCTGCATTAGACACATAAAATGTATCAGCTCATATCAATACATAAATCTAAGAAAATATATAATAAGTGAGTAATATTATCGTGAAAGTAAGTAAGTACAAATAAACATAATTTAGAGGAAAACTAACAAAAGTGGAGAAATGAGCAAGAAAAGTGCTAATATTATATATGAAATACACCTGTAAATCATGCTCATTTGGACACTTATCAAAGGACATGGGGTGAGGTGAGTTATGTTATACGAGGGGTCGAGAGTGTTAGTGCTCTATGTCAAAAGACCGATTACCCGAGGACAGTGGAAAAATATATAATGGTGAAAGAAGTTGTACTTACAGTAAACTATGGAATTTAATGTTTTACTTGCTATTGTGAGTGTTTGTTTTTTTGTGTGTTATTTTGGAGTATTTGTTTATGTACTTTAAGATAAGGTAAGTAACTAAGGTGTATTTCCTTGGTTTCTTGTATTAACCCTGATACGAATGTGTTACTTATTATTGTGTTGTTCGGCTGTATAAGCTTTATAAAGATAAAATGTATTTTACAAGTTGTAGTGGGAGTTACTCAATTTACAGATTTGCAACTGCAACCCTTTCTTGTATATATGAATTTTATGGTTGTAGATCCCTACTTCTGCCCGGATAGCACTATATTATGTGGAGGAAGAGGTGGTCAACCACTTCTTAAATGTGTACCTGGTGGAGGATATCATTTTGAGGGAAGGGGTACAGGTTGTGGTAGTTAGAAAAGTAACTTGTCTTGCTCTATGTTACAATAGGCTGCGGACACAGGTCAGGATGCGCGTTCTTCCTATAGAGGAAGTACGGAGGAGGTTTCCAAACTTTAATAGGGATATTAGGTAATATGTTAACCGCCTCCATTTTTTTGATGTAAGCTAATGAAGTGGTGTAAGATAGTAGTTAGCTTTTGGAGGGTGTAAGAATGTGTAGTTTTTGGTGAATGTAAAAGCTAGTAAGGATGTTTAGATGTTTACAAATAAGTTTGTACGTGGAAGTTCTACTATAATGTAAATGTATATGTGTATATACAAAGTTACCAGTGGAGTAGTTAAAAGGAAAGGAAAAAAATTCAAGGTTATTCCTTTAGCCTTGGCAATCACCAGCGAGTGGTTGTGGCGGTAACACCCTCGTTACAAAGTTTCTAGTCTTCCGCTGTATTGTTTTGAAATTTTATAAGCATGATTTTTCGGGGTGTTACAAGTTGGTATCAGAGCAATAGGATATTAATTAAGTTGAGGGATAAGTAATTATTGTCTGAGAACTTGTGTGTAAATGTTTGGTTGAGTGCTTAGATGATTTGATTGCTTATGAATATGTGACTAATGAATATATGTGTGTAGAATGGTGAACATTCCAACTCAGGGAGGGAGGCCGAAAGAGGCCAGCTTGAAACCTTACGAGAATGAGCCCTTAGTATGGGTAAGATATTAGATAAACAAGAGGAAAGAGCCGAGGTTCCCAAAGACTTCTCTAGAAGGATTGTCGCGATGAAACCAAGTACCTTCCCTCGATTAGAGGACCCTGTGATTCAGGAGGATTGGATCAGAGAGTTTGAAAAGATATTCAACGGGGTAGAATGTCCTGAAGATAAGAAGGTTACTGGGGCAGTTTATTATTTTCGGGGGGAAGCTGATCTGTGGTGGTGTTCAGAGAAAGATAGGTTGGGTGGACAACCTAATTTTGGCTGGAATGCACTAAAAGAAGTAATGTGAAGGAGGTTTTATCCAGAGCACATTAGAAAGCAAAAAATATCATGAGTTTCTTGACTTGAAGCAGCTGTCAGATGATGTGAAGACATACCATTCCAAATATGTGGAGCTGGCCAGATTTACAGCAAACATAGTGCCTGATGAAGCTGCCAAGGTGCAACGATTTATAGGAGGTATGAATTGGGGATTACAAGAAGCTCTGAGTGTTATTCTGGTGCTTACCTTACAAAAGGCGTATGAGAAAGCTGCGAACTTATACCGTGTGGAACAAAGAAGAAAGGAAGCGCAGTCGGCCTTAAAAAGGATGTTTGAGTCAAATCGAGGAGGCGATAATGGGGATAAAAGAGGAAAGTATGAAGGAAACCAGAAAGGAGGTAAAAAGCCTTAGGTTAAACCAAGTTACCCTAGGTAAAGCAGTAACACAAATGATTCAAATAAGAAGGAAATATATTACTTCTGTAGGCAATGTTCAAGGAACCATCCAAGAGTGGAGTGTGAAGGGAAGCTGGTGAGATGCTATAACTGTGGTATTTTAGGCCATAGAGCCTATGAGTGCAGGAAGAGAAAGGAAGGTGGAGGTGGATATAGTGGGAATAGCAGTCAGGGTTCTCGGCAAGCTAACAACCAGAACACTAATAGAGGTAACAACAATCAAGTTGGAGGGCGGAAAACTGGTTACAATGGTGCAAGAAACAATTCCAATGTTCAAGGAGGTACCCAAGGGAAACAACAACAAGGCAATAGAGGAGGAACTCAAGGAAGAGGATACAACAACCAAGGCCATATTAATGTTATCAGCAAGACTGAATCAGAGCAAGAGGGGAAAGTAATAACAGGTACCTTTCCAGTCCATGGTACAAATGCTAAAGTGTTATTTGATTCCTATGCTTTGTGTTCTTTTATGTCCTCAGAATTTGTGAAGAAAGTTGGAATTCTGCCGAATGCCAGTATTGATTTTAATGTGTCTACTCCAACGGGGAAGATAGTTAAATGTGATAAAAAAGATTGAGGGCGTGAAAATGAGTATCGGGGGTAGTGAATTTGAAGTGGATGTAGTAGAATTCAGGTTAAAAGATTTGGATATCATCATAGGGATGGATTGGTTAAGTAAAAATAAAGGGCGAATAGATTGTAAGAAGAAAAGAGTGAGTTTGGTTAGGAGAAAGGGGAAAATAGTGTCACACAAAAGTGAGGGAGTTAAAAATGAGGTGAAGTTGGTTTCAGCCATGAGACTGTGGAAGGATATCTGGAAAGGAAACCAGACATTTTTGTGTTATGTACGGGAGGAAGATGTTTGTGCTGCATCAACTCAGGAGGCCACTTCAGGAATTGAAAATCTGCCAGTAGTAAGGGAATTTCCCTATGTATTTCTAGAGGAGATTCCAGGTATTCCTCCAGATCGAGAAGTGGAATTTACAATTGATTTAGTACCAGGGACAACACCGATTTCCAAGCATCCATACACTACAAATAAAATGACATATACCAACGGAAATCTATCCTAACGGATTTAATTATCTGTTGGCGTAGTACATTTTTAAGAATGAGACACAAGATCTTAACTCACGGATATATTTTTCATTGGTATAGAGGATTGAGGCGGAGGTTGTATCTTCACGGATATATCTTTCGTTGGCATAACACACTTAAAAAAACTTACAACCCGCCCTATACCATTTAGGGCGCGCGATGCACAATTTCGAAGCACGGAAGAGAGGATCGGAGAAGGAGCGAAGGGAGGAAGAAGAAGAACTTCGTAAAGAACAACAGTAGTAATGTCATCTCTAACTCTATCATTGCTTTAGTTCTGAGTTTCCGCCCTAATTCTGTAAAGGATTTTTATCAAATCCATCGCGATTTGGATTTGTGTGCTCAATTTCAGCAGAGCCAGAAGTAGAAGCATTTTCTTTCATCTAGTTACCAGTAAATGAGGAAAACATGGGGGAGTGGGTTGGTCTTATCTTTCTAGTTTGATTGATGTGTACATAGGTTTCTAGGGTTACGAAGGGGACGGGTTCAGTATGAAAGATAGATCGTATCGCCTTCCCACATATGACCAGTCTGACGACTGGGTCAACGGTTCTAAGACGGTGGATTGTGTTGATGGCATCGATTACAAAGATGGGGAGGAGATGGTCAATTGCGACGAGTGTGGGGTGTGGCTTCATACTCGTTGTTCTCATTTTGTCAAGGGTGACAAATCTTTTGCCTGCGACAGGTGCAATAATAGGAACAGTAGGAACGATAGTGAAGAAACTGAGGTTGCTTAGCTTCTTGTCGAGCTCCCCACGAAAACTATGAAGTTAGCTCCCAACAGCAAGACGGAAAATTGGGTGTGTCGTCAAGTTTCTCTGCAGAACTCTGGATGTGTAGTGGTTATGTACCGAAAAGGTTTAATCTACAGTATAGAGAGTTTCCTGCATGGGATGAGCAACAAAAGAATGATGAAAGTGTATCTAACAAAGAACCTTTTGCACTGTACTCTCTGTCAAAAAAACTAAGTTATGTTCCCCTGAAGCTCTGCTGTGGCAAGGATGAGAACTCAGTCTAGGTAGATTTCTTCACTAACATTCTTAAAAAATCGTCCACGATTTAGAGAGTAGTGATACGAATAACACCCACATATAGGTAATTTGATGGAGGAAAGAAGTTTGTTTAGCACTGTCCTCTTTTATTCTGGAAAGAGGAAGAAAGAAGATGCTGGAGCATCGAAGGAGAGGAATGTGAAGAAGAAAATTCAAGGATATGATGTAAGGGAAAAAACATCTGTTTTAAAACCTGGTACCTTTCTAACCTCTGCACTCGTTTGAAGTATTATCTCCTAGAATTATGATGTTTATGGTACAATAACTCTTTTCAGTACGGAGCTTGTATATGTTTTCTGTGATACGTCTGTCTGCATATGCTTTTTCTATCATTTTGATTGAGTATGACATTAGTAATACTACAGGTTACTGAAGCACCTTCTATATTTTCTTGAAAAAGAACGACATTCTTGCCTTAGCATTCAAGTCTAATGGGAATCTCTCTCGATAACTAACCAGAATATTTGTTCAACCATATAACGTGTTTAAAAATGGCATTTAAATCTTTTATGAACTACACTTCATCAACCAATCCATGTTTCTTTGTAGCCGATGTTGAACCCCCAAGTCTAATGGGATGCCCATAGAACATGATGAACACATGAGTCAAAATGTCTCGGGCACTGATGTCAACCCTACGTTGTTGTTTGAAGCTGCTTCGGATACTTATTAAGCTAGTAACAGTAGTAGTGACAAGCCTAGGAGCATGGCTGCAACTACTGAGAGCACTCTGGAGACTCTATCGCCGAAAATTTGGTAGGTTCAAGCAGAAGATATTAATAGTGGTAAAACAGACAAGGATCAGACGAGGCAGCGGAAATTTCTGCTACCAAAGAGGTATTTAAATTCTTGCTGTTGCACAGATCTTTTGCATCTAATGTAATGCATATTTCACGTGCTTGCAGATGAATATGGCTATTTTTGAAATTCTGATCATGTATGTTCCATCTGCTGATGGTTTTTGGTTTGGTAAAAAGAATCCGGTAGGCACTTTTCTCTTCTTTTTTAAAATATTAAAAAAATATAACAATTAATAAATATAATAAAAAGTATAACAATTAATTAATAAATACAAGGAAGAGGTGAACCTTGGACCTGCTGTCAAGGATGGTGAGCACGTCTTTGGTGTAGCTCACATTTTCGCTTCGTTCAATGACACTTTCATCGTGAGTGGAGATTGAGTTATGTATTCATGTTACTTTCACATTTCTAGTGTTGATTCGGTTCGTTTCATTGCTTATTTAATTGTGGGATTTGGTTGGATTTGCATCACGTGACTGATTTGTCAAGAAGAGAAACAATGGTCCGCATCACTGGTATGTCTTCGTGTAAACTGAATTAAGTAATTCTGTGACAGTACCCTGGATGTTGATATGCTTTGAATCTGAAAATAAAAAGTTATGGTGATGATTCAGTATTTGATCATATTAGTACTGCTCATGATTAATTACTTCAGGCCAATTGAAAGTTTCTTGTTTGCTTCTTTAGGTTTCTAGGTTCCCGTTTAAATTGGACCTTAATCAAACATGTCTGTCTCAACCCTTTTTTCGTATAAGTTTTCATCTTTCAGTTTTAGAGCGACTTGACTTGATACAGGTGGGATCTTTTTTAAGTTATCTCATATTATTTGGCTTTGATCACATCCTCTGTTTGCTACAGGTGGGATGAAAGTTAAGGCTGACAGAGATGAGTCATCACCTTATACAGCCATGCTTGCAGCTCATGATGTCTCTCAACGTTGCAAGGTACAATTTTTTTTCTTCAGGCTAGCGCTTCTATGATTACCCTTCATCTTCTTTTCCTCCCGTCTAGTGTGTTAGCAATAATAATGATATGTCATGTTGGTTATATTTGATGGTGTGTTGAAAGCAATCTTTCCATGCATGTATATACACTGTAGGAGCTTGGCATCACTGCTCTACACATTAAGCTATGAGCCACTGGTGGAAACAAAACCAAGACTACTGGTATATTGTGTTGTTGCCTTTACTATGGCTGCATTGATTTGGTTACATTTTCATTTTGTTTGACTAGTATATTGTGTTGTTGATGTAATTTTTTGTCATTGTATTGTTTTGTAGCATATTACTGAGATAAACATAGTGAACAAGAGCAAGAGCAATGAGCCTCATACAACAGGATCGAAGACATTTGCTCGATCAAATAAGTGATCTGCCCAAAAAGGCTTGGCGGTTAATTGTTGAATTAGATTCTTAACCAAATAGGTGATCATACGGTACACCTTTACTTTCAGTTCTAAAGATGTTTTCTGCTGACACAATGAAATGTGTTGCTTTTTAATGCATAGTACCATGACAGAGATACAGAAACATATGTTGTTACTCTCTTAGATGCTATATATAGGTAGCTACCCTGTGTATCTATATGTAATGAAGTTATCATACTGGCATTGTTGTTTAATGAATAGTATCATGACAGAGATACAGAAACATATGTTGTTACTCTTAGATGCTACATATAGGTAGCTACCTTGTGTATCTATATGCAATGAAGTTATCATAATGACATTGTTGTTTTATATTGGAATAGGCGTGCTCCATGTGAAAGAAGTTTATGTTGGAATTGCTAAAGTTATTTATATGCTAGTGTATGTCTTAACTAAAATTACTTGTTTCTGTCAGGTTCCAATGGGTGCTAGTGGCAATGAACAATCCTCATCTCCAAGTATTCCAGATAGTGTAACACGTTGATTGGAAGATAGTGTCGGCTAGAATGAAGAATTTTTGGATGAAGTGAAAACTTCAAAATGAAACATTGTGTTGGATAAAAGCTATATATTTTGAATTGAAAGCTGAAACCAAAAATTATTGTCCAGCTTGTTGCGTTGTAAACAGTTAGATTTTTCAATGTAGTGTGGCTTTTTCATCTTGTTAGGTTGTATTAACTCTTTGAAGATTTATTATGTGAATGAAGTTGGTTTACATATATTTCTAAAGGTTGTGTATAATCAATTCTACAAAGGCATTACAGGTTTCTGAAACTTTGAAAAACATGTTGGAAACGGCAAAAATATGGAAGATTATATTGTAATTCAAACAGGCTTTACTCACGGAAAAATCTGTGGGCATAGGTGTAAATTTATCCCACGATTAGGTCCATAAGGATAGGGGTTATTTTTACCCACGGATAGATCCGTTACTATAGGTGTGTTTAATTAGTTATAAACAACGGTTTTACAATGGTCATTAGTGATGGAAAAACCGTTGCTATAGGCTTCAACCCCTACTCCAATGATTTACATATCCGTTGCTATAAGGATATACCCACGGTACTTAAGCCAACGGATTTTTGTCCGTTGGAGTAGCCTTTTTGTACCTATGCTAACGGATTTTCAATCTATGCCAATGGAAATTTTCCGTTGGTAAATGTCATTTTTTTTGTAGTGATAGAGAATGGCACCCAGTGAAATGCAAGAGTTGAAGGAACAGTTAGGAGAACTCTTTAATAAAGGATATATTCGACCAAGTGTATAACCATGGGGAGCTCTAATGCTATTCATTAGGAAGAAAGACGGAAGCATACGTCTCTGCATTGATTACAGAGAATTGAACAATGTTAAAATTAAGAACAAATATCCACTACCAAGAATCAATGACCTTTTTGATCAACTTCATGGAGCAAATGTATTTTTAAAGATTCATTTAAGATCCGGGTATCATCAACTGAAAGTGGCGGATAAAGATATACCAAAGACAACTTTTCGTACGAGGTATGGTCATTACGAGTTTACAGTTATGCAATTTGGATTGACAAACGCACCTGCAGTATTCATGAATCTTATGAATCAAGTTTTTAGTCCATTTTTGGATAAGATTGTGGTAGTTTTTATCGATGACATTCTTGTATACTCAAGAAGTAAGGTGGAACATGAATAACAATTGCGCCAAGTTTTACAGATATTGTGAGAAAAGAAATTGTATGCTAAGTTGTCAAAATGCGAGTTTTGGTTGGAGCAAGTATCTTTCATTGGATATGTTGTTACCAAGGATGGAATTTCAGTGGATCCGGCGACAATTCAAGCAGCAAAAGATTGGCCAAGACCTACAACAGTCAAGGAGGTACGCAGTTTTCCGGGTTTAGCGGGATACTACAGAAAATTTGTAAAAGATTTTGCGAAGATTACACGACCACTTACGAATTTGATGAAGAAGGTAGTATCATTTTGATGGGATGAGAATTGTGAACAAGCCTTCCAACAACTGTAGGAAAGGCTAACATCAACACCAATACTTGTGCTACCTTGTGGCGTGGAAGGATTCGAAGTATACAGTGATGCATCCAAGTACGGCCTAGGATGTGTATTAATGCAACATGGTAAGGTAATAGCATATGTGTTGTGCCCCAATTTTATTTTTTCTCTTTTATTTCTGATTCTTAAAGGGAGTTTAAAAAAAATTTCTGATTGTTATGATATCAGTTTCGGAAAGAAGAATATTTTGTATGGTTTTATTCAAGTCAGGAAAAGTAATTATTAATTTCCTTTTCTTCTTTTCTTATTAAATTCTATTCATTATATATTCATTATTTATTTCCTCTCAATCCTGTTTTTCTTTTCACGTTCATTCTTCTGCGCTCTCAACTTCCGATTTGCTTCTCCTTCCCAAGTTCCTCCTTTTGCTCTTCTCTCTTCACCTTCAACTTCCCATTTCTCCATTCTAAATCCTTCGTTGCTTGTTCGTTGGTCTGGTTCTTAGGGATTCTGGACTGCTAGTTGGTTGTTCTTCAGGTTTGTGCTTTGTAATTGATATTTCCGTTCCTCATCTTTTTTGCCAATTCTGATTTTGTGGTTTCGATCTTGGTCAATTGAGTTTGTGTTAGTCGATTTGAGTGGAGATTTGAGGAGTCTGCTGAGTGGAGTCTGTAGATCTGTGCGATTCTTCGGAATTGAGGTAGGTGGTAGATGGATTCGGTATGGGTGTGCTGTAACACCCCTACTACGCACAAACACATTACTTGGAATCGCAGCGGAAAATAAACAACTAAACAGTAACTATACGAATGGTGCTACAATGCCGTCAACCACCCACATGGCTAACAAGGCTGAATAAATACAATTGTACCGGTCTGATGATCAGACTCCCGAGCATAGAACTAATAACCATATATATACATCAACATAATACCGAGTGTTTACAAAATCCTTCACTGTATACCGTCACTGCAAACCATCATAATCAAGTATATAACACGCCTCGGGAGCACAGGCGCAACCCGGGCAACATCCAAAAGTACTCCAAAAGTAAATTACTCTCTAGGATCTAGAGCCACTCTGCCTCTTCGATCCTCATCCTGCAGTATAAGAAATATGGATCCCCCGAGGGGGTCAGCAACCCTTGGCTGGCATGGTTAACGCGCAGCCCATCGACTACCGGAATGTGCGCAACTATTTGTCATGATGACATGGTATTTATTTTAAAACACACAACACATACATACATAACATAACATGGGTATTGTACACATCATAAACACACATCACAAACATACAATTCCTTTTAGGAATAGAATCAACACAGTTAGTCCCCATTGAGAGCTTAGAGAATGTTGCCATGCTCATACTTAGCTCGTTACATAACTCGTTACCGTCCGGTTAGATTGAACGGTTAACTTAACACAAGGTGCCTCGGATATAGTGATCCAAGCACACCGAAATAACACATAGTATGCCCCTGTGGCCCGACGTGAGTCAGTAAAATAGCCTTGGTTAAGCTAAAGGGAAGGTTAGAAACCAAATTGGAAACTTAACCATAACATACAGAGAGAATCGAACCGGTTATGACATCGACTCCCATACTCACACGCGTGGCCGGAACAGACCGGTCTCCTCACTTCCCCCGTTAGCCCTTGTTAGTAGTTCATCATTGAACACAACACACAATTCACAATCATAGGTCAAGTCTTGTTAGACACACACAAGGGAAGAGAGAGTCATACTCAACAACATAATGATATTTAACAACGGTAAACTCTTTTACATGGTTTAATCTTACAAAGTCATAAACACACAGAAAAACAAACAACACACAAGCCGGTGTAAACCGGTAGGCAACAGACTGCAAGAAAACCATACCTTGGTCCTTGCCTCGACTGGTTTCCACCTTGAGAGATTCCTAAACACATTTAGTAACGTCGGTTAATTAACGCACTAGTCCACTGTCACATTAACTACTTCACATTTCTGGTTATCACATTTCCACATTTTGTTTTAACTTCCCATTTTTTAAAATGTCATTATAACACTCCTAACATGTCTTATGTAACCTTATAATATCATTCCTAACTTATCCCTATCATATAACATCATTTAAATACCTAAAAACCAAGTTTTATAGTGGTCCGGGACTTGGTCCCTAGCTTAGGTCCCGGACCATATGCTAACTCAGCTCTCGGGGGTAATTCAAGGGGTGGTCCAGGTCCTTGTACAAGACTCAAGTCCCGGACCACATTGTTATGTGACCCTCGGCCTATTTTACACCCCTGGTCCGGGACTTTAACCAGCACCTAGGTCCCGGACCAAACCTACAGAATTGATAAAATGTCATTTTTCAATTGTTGTTACCTTAGTTCTCCACCTCCATTAATTGTATAACTTTACCAAGTGTTCCTAGGTATATTCTAATGTCTAGATATCATCTTAAACACACCTAAATCCATGTTTCACTTGTTACTCACTTTTTTCTTATAAATTCACTAACACTTATAACACTTTACATTAGGTTTCTAAATGATGTTTCTTACCTAAGAAAACTACTATCCCAAAATGCTTTCTCCTTATTTTAACATCATCTCCCAAGCATCATCTTTCACAACTAACTTCTTACAATCATCTTAACAATTCTTTTCCTAGTGTACACTTCTCCTTATTTCCAAAGTTTGCCTAGGTATTTACCTAAGTCCAAAATGACTTTGGTACATGCTAAAACCTCAAGCTCATGCCTAAGTTCTTATCACACTCTAGAGTACTTCCTAATTCATCAAAATTCCTTTAAAACATCATGGACTCCTTATTCATTTCCTACATTTTCTAACTCACCAAACCTTATGTAAACACTTAGAACTTCTTACTTCTTACCTAAATTTTGACATGGGTTCACCTAGAACATTACTAAGCCTAAACACTTTGTTTTCTCCATTAAAACACAAAAACATCTAGAACACTTCCTTACACAACTTCACCAAATTCACACTACATCACAATATAGTGCATAATTTAAAATTGCATGGCACTTAGGCCCTTAAAATGCATGGCTCTTAGGCCCTTAAAATGCATAAATCATAAACACTGAATTTCCACAATATATTTGCCTTTAACCTGCAAATACACTCAACAACACATATGCCTTTTACTAAGCTCTTTAGAACACTTTACTAAGTCATTCACCATTTGCTCTTTAGGTAGTTTTAATAAGCAATTATAGCTCATTTCTCCTAAGGCATTAAACAACATTAAGTTAGTAGATTTACCTCTTTTTCCAAAACACTTCCTTCTTGTTTCCTTACAAAACCGTATGGTATTTTGATTCCTTGTCAAGTTCTAGACAATGTACAAACATTATAATGAGTAATCAAGCTATAGGCTTCATCTCATTGTAAACCCTAATTTACATTGTTTCAAACACATTAATGTAGTTGTTTTACCTTGGTCTTTGAAGAGAGTTTGAATATATAACAAGAGAGGACTCCACCTAGTCCATGAAGAGTTGAAATGAAGCTAGAACAAAGTCACACAAAGAGCTATATCAATGTGTATTTTCGGTCAAGGTAAGAACATGGAGGAAACATGATTTTTCTTTGAGATTCCTTACCTAGAAGCAAAGGAGATCAACAATATGTCAAAATACAAGCTCAAGCTCCTTCAATGGTGGAACACCTTAGCACCGAAATGGGGCTCTTGGAGTTTTGAGAAGATAGGAATGAAGGGCTTGATGAGAGGAAGAGATTGGTGGTCTTAGAATTTGATTTGGACAAGTGAGCTAGATTTAACAAGTGGTCAAAGATGGAGTTTCCATGGTGGTAGTAGTATTACCGTGAGAGAACAAAGAAGAAGGAAGAAGAGAGGTGGGAAACCGTGTGAATGAAGGAAAGAAATGAGAGAATGAAGATAGAATTTGCTTTAAGGAGATATTTATGCTTATAAAGTAAAAAGTAGTTTATTTACTTATCTTTACTTACTTAATACATTAATAAGAGAGTGGTGAGTCACACACTTATAAAAACCGGCCCCCTTTATTAGTGTGAGGGTGTTTTAGTCTTTGTTTGTCAATTTAATTACTTAATACAACATATGTTATAAACTAGCTTGTAAAAGTTACTATTCACCTAAACAAGGCACTTAGAAGTGAAATTTTTGATTTCCCATTAATATAGCCACCCAAATGTGATACTATATAGTACACATATATATTTAAGAGTAATGATGGACATTTAGCCATTCAAAACTCATTTACAAGACAATTTTTCAAAAACGTGCTTTAAGACTTCTTAAAGCACATTTTGTGTTTTAACTTGTTTTCAAGCTTGGTTTTCTTTGGTAATTGGTTTAATAAGTTCATTAGTATATAAATGAGGTCTTGGTAAGCTCATTAGGCCTTACTCAAGTTTATCCCAAGCTTAGAGCACATTTTGGCTCTTATTGACTTTAAAGCACATTTGTGTTTTCTTTAGTTTAAATTTATTTACTAAGGTTTCTAAGACTCTTTTTAGTCTTATTACACCCCATTTAGGTGTTTAGACAACATAACTAGGTTTGGGGTATTTCAATCTACCCCCCTTAAAAGAACTTTGTCCCCAAAGTTCATACTTCCACATAACCTAAACATTAGAACATGAGAACACATATCAACAACACTTCTATATCACATTCTATATCACATTAACAACATCTTTACATCATATCGGACACATGGTCCAAACAACAAAACATCACAACATCATTCAGACTCAGCAGTCTGTAACATTAACAACATGACAATACAACATGACAATACAACACAGACAATGTATTCGAATACATGTCATACACATAACCGAAACGGCTCTACCCCCCTTAAATAGGGGTACCCCGTACCCTATACATACAAACACTAAGAAGTAAACAACGATGGGTACTTCGCCTTCATCTTATCTTCTAGCTCCCAAGTGGCCTCCTCAACGTCCTGGTTAGACCAGAGAACCTTCACCAGTCTCACAGACTTATGGCGAGTGTCTCGAGTCTTAGTGTCCAGAATCCGTACCGGAGTCTCCACTGATCGCATGGTCGGCTCTAAAGTTAGCCTTTCAGGCTGAAGCACATGAGACGGATGAGACATATACTTCTTCAACTGGGACACATGAAATACATCATGTACCTTGCCCAGCACGGCGGGTAAGTCAAGTCTATAAGCTACCGGGCCGATCCGCTCCGTCACAACATAAGGACCCACATATTTCGGGCTCAACTTGCCCTTCTGGCCAAAATGAAATACTCCCTTCATGGGGGATACTCTCAAAAATACCTGATCGCCCACGGCGAACTCCAGGTCACGTCGGCGCACATCTGCGTACGACTTCTGTCTATCCTGAGCTGCTTTCATATTATCCCTGATCTGGCGAACTTCTGCCTGAACTTGCTCAAGATACTCTGGTCCTATAATGACCGTCTCACTCGACTCATCCCAGCATAATGGCGTGCGGCATGGTCTACCGTACAATGCCTGGAAGGGAGACATCTTGATCGATGCATGATAACTGTTGTTGTAACTAAACTCGATCAGATGTAACTTATCAATCCAGCTGGTCTGAAAGTCAAGTGCACATGCACGTAGCATATCCTCAAGTGTCTGAATAGTGCGCTCACTCTGACCATCGGTCTGTGGGTGAAACGCTGTGCTCAATTTCAGTTCAGTACCCAATGCCTCTCGTGTAGACTTCCAATATCTGGATAAGAATCTGGTATCTCTGTCAGATACTATCGTCTTTGGTACACCATGATGTCTTACAATTTCTTTGTCGAAGAGCTCTGCAAGCTTAGCCACTTTCCAGGTGTCCTTCATCGGTATGAATCGAGACACCTTGGTCAGTCGGTCTACCACAACCCAAATCATATTCAGACCTCCCCTTGTAGGCGGAAGCCCTACCACGAAGTCCATAGATATGTCATGGAACTTCCATTCCGGCACTGGCATTGGCTGCACCATACCACCAGGCCGTCGGTGCTCAAACTTGACCTTCTGACAAGTGAGACACCTCAACACATAGTCATTCACCTCCTTTTTCATTCCAGCCCACCAGAAATATCTTTTCATACCTTTATACATCTTTGAAGCTCCGGGGTGAATCGAAGTAGTAGAACAGTGGGATTCACTCAATATGCGCTCCTTCAGCTCAGCGCTACTCCTGGGTATACACAATCTGCCATTAAGCCTAATCAGGTCATCATCGTGGAGTCAGAAGTCGTACTTCTGACCCTCGAATGTGCCATCAATAAGCTTCTGTCTAATCCATCATGTACTGATCAGTCATCTGAGCACTCCGCACCTCTTCAACCAAGCCAGTATGAGAGACTAGCGAATGGAGAGAGTGTGCTCGGCGACTCAAATGCGTCAGCTACCACATTTGCCTTACCCTCCTTGTACTGTAAATTGATGTCATAATCATTCAGAAACTCAACCCACCTTCTTTGCCTCATGTTCAACTCCTTCTGAGTGAACAAGTACTTTAAACTCTTGTGGTCAGAATAAATCGTCACACTTACCCCATACAGATGATGTCGCCATATCTTCAGTGCGAAGACAATGGCCCCCAATTCTAAGTCGTGGGTAGGGTAGTTCTCCTCATGCTTCTTCAGCTGTCGGGAGGCGTAAGCCACGACCTTCCCGTGTTGCATCAACACACAACCCATACCCCTGCCTGATGCGTCGCAATAGACCTCAAAACCATCTGGACCGTCTGGTAATGTCAGAACCGGTGCAGATGTCAGAGCATCCTTGAGACTCGTGAAAGCCCTCTCACAGTCGACTGTCCACTCGAATGGTGCATCCTTTTTCATCAAGGAAGTCATCGGCTTCGAGACACTGGAGAAGTCCTTCACAAATCTCCTATAGTAACCTGCCAGACCGAGGAAGCTCCTGATGTCGGTAACTGTCTTCGGCCTAGGCCAGGTGCGTACTGCATCTATCTTTGCCGGATCAACAGCGATCCCGGCCTCAGAAATCACATGTCCAAGGAATGACACTTGGTTCAACCAAAATTCACACTTAGAAAATTTAGCATACAGCTGATTCTTTCTAACGTCTGCAATACATCTCTCAGGTGGCTTTCATGCTCACCTCTCGATTTCGAATACACAAGTATCATCGATGAAGACTACCACTGATTTGTCCAACTGATCTTGGAACAAACGGTTCATTAAGTCCATGAACTTTGCTGGTGCATTTGACAAGCCAAACGGCATAACTGTGAACTCATAATGCCCATACCTAGTTCTGAAAGCTGTCTTTTCGATATCACTGTCACGGATGGCAATCTGGTGGTATCCGGAACGTAGGTCTATCTTGGAGAATACTGATGCTCCCCTCAGCTGATCAAATAGATCGTCGATGCGTGGTAAGGGGTAACGGTTCTTCACCGTAACAGCATTCAGCTCCCGATAATCAATACATAGGCGGAGGCTACCGTCCTTCTTCTTCACGAAGAACCGGCGCTCCCCATGGTGACACACTAGGGCGGATAAAGCCCTTGTCGAGTAGGTCTCTCAGCTGCTCCTTGAGCTCTGTCATCTCTGCTGGAGCCATACGGTAAGGTGCTTTCGCGATGGGTCCGGTGCCCGGAACTAGATCAATCTCAAACTCAACATCTCGTGCTGGCGGCATGCCCGGCAGTTCCTTAGGAAATACGTCAGGAAACTCCGACACTACCGGCACATCTGGGCTAAACTCAGGGTCTCTCTCTATGTCCTGGACATAGCAGAGGTATACATCATTTCCCCGTCGCAACTCATGATACATGGCCATGGCGGTGATGATCTGTGTCGAAGGCTCCCTGGGCCTCTGGCGGTATGATATAGTAACCCCAGATGGACTCCGAAGAAGCAGTCGATGCTCGGCACACAGGATTCTGCCCTTGTGCCGCTCCAACCAGTTCATCCCGACAATCACATCAAAGCCTAGTCCGTCGAACTCTATCAAGTCGATCGGAAACTCTTCATCCCTGATTCGAACAACAGCATCTCGGTAGTAGCGGGTACATCTGATCCGCTTTCGAGACGGGAGAGTGACCACAAGTCAGGCATCTCTTCGTCACATCTCTCATCAACCCCAGCCTCTTCGCAAATGATAGCGAAATGAATGTGTGTGAGGCTCCAGAGTCGAACAAGATCGATGCATCCACGCCATTCACTGGAAAGGTACCGGTGAGGATCGTGCCGCTCTTGCCGGCTTCTGCTTTATTGCAGACACTTAGTATACCTCCCGTTCCGAGTGCATAGCCTAATTCATTGGCAAACTAATAAGTATTGGGTAACAACACGGTTGATATGATTCAAACAACTCCACTTTATTCATTAACACATCTTTTTAACATTCATTGGCTTATACTGTCGCCATGATTCATACTTACAACATCCTTACATACTGTTTATCACGTAATTATACAAGGCTTAAAACTGTCTGAAGGTCAGATTCAAACGTCCGGGTTTCATGTGTGTGGCATTGATCACTGCCGACGGTGCGGTGTTCAGTTTGATCTTTCTGATGCCATGGTAAAGCATCCTTGATTGCCCACCCATGATTAGTACATCTCCCGATTTCAGCAGTAGCTTCTTTGCGAGATCAGCACGCTTCTGCTCGCCATATACAAACACTGCGGTATCACCAATGGACCAAGACACCACGGGTACTCCCTTACTTAGAGACTCGGGTG
Source organism: Limonium bicolor (assembly GCA_023374045.1). Lineage (NCBI taxonomy): Eukaryota > Viridiplantae > Streptophyta > Magnoliopsida > Caryophyllales > Plumbaginaceae > Limonium > Limonium bicolor. The sequence goes on from CM041783.1 coordinate 113,868,985, forward strand.
ACTCGTCCTTGTCTTGGTGTATACCTAACCGTCCACCTTTCTGGTAGAAGTTTACAATGCATAAATCTGCTTTTACACTTGGAATTGATTCCGGTTCAACTTGCTGAGCAATTCCCACGGCGTGGTTAACGACCGCGTGGAACTCCTCTGGTATACTTGATACTGTTGCTCCATCTTCAGCTCGAACTTCTTGATATGACTTGGTGTAAGGGTTCCAGTCCTTACCCATGCACATCATCTTCAATTGCATCCTTGCTCCGTTCGGGTATTCGGGTGTGTAAAACCCTCCTGGTTTTGCTCCAAGTTCGTCGCATCGTCTGATGATATGGATTTGTGCCTCCGGTGTCAGGTATCCATTTAAGAGTATCATACCTGGCTGGATAACCTGACATTGCTCCATTGGGTAGTCGGTGATGTTGATGGTGGTTTCTTCAGGGTTTGGTGTGGGTGGGATTGGATAACATATATTGAAAGTTCCTTTAAGTTTAGAGTACTCTAATTAGGTAAATCTCACACTATACTTTACTTATTTACTCACATGGTTGTTTATTTAAACTCACTCACACACATGCATGAAATGCGGTATGCAGACACTCATTACATTCAACAGTTTAGGCGGTACCTGGTCTAGAAGAGGGCCCTGGCGCCTCAGACCGGTCCACCACATTCAGGGTGGCCTTGTTGGACCCCGACCCCTTCCCCTTCTGGGACTCCGTGTACCTCTGATCTGGGGGTGGCTGGTTTGCCGTCTTCTGGCCATCGGTGGTCGCAGTGGCCTTACCCTTCCATTGCCCCTTGGGCCTGAAGTTCCTACTGTTTGGGTTCTGCCAGCATTCATGATCGCGGTGACCCATCTTCTTACAGTATCGGCACTGAACATCGTTACCCTTGCAGTCCTTGCCGGGGTGGTCTCCGTTGCACCACTTGCAGTAATAGTGGCGCTCCGGTCCAGAGCCCGCGCTAGCTGCTATCACAATACACAATCAGTACTTTCTCCACAACTTATTAACATATACTCTAACTTATCACACAGGATTAGACAATTACCCTTAGGTGGGTAAGAACGTAGGGGCTTGGCCGCATACGCATAGGTGAGCTGCAGAGGCTCCTCAGCAGTGGTGGTCTGGGTCTGGCCCTTGCCACCTTGTTGCTGTCCTTTCTGGGACTGGGGGTATGATTTCTTCTTCCCTCCCCACTGCCCTTGCGTGACTTGGCCCTCGTTCTGAGCCTTGCGCTTGAGCGCACTCTCCTCGTCCCTCAGACGGACGGTGATCTCCACGATAGCAGCGGCATGATAGCACTCCTATATTTAGGGTGTCAGTTATGCCCCGCTAAATAAACTCACAACACATTAACACATTGTACACACTTATTCACATTACACTGTAAGTTCCTTTACCTGCAAGGTGGTATATCCAGTAGGCCCCATGCCGTAGCGTAGGCGATAGTTCAGTCCGTTGTAGAAATGGTTCACAAGGATCCGGTCTGAGTAACCCAGATCCGGTAGCAGGTGGATAAGTCCGATGAAGGCTGAGTAGTACTCATCTACCGTCATCTTATCCCCTTGTCTCAGATTGTCCAACTCCAGGCGCTTGGCCTCTTGCACATGTATAGGGTAGTATTTGGCTCGCAGAAGAGCCGTGTACTCCCTCCACTGAAACGTCGGGTCAGCAACTCTACCCTCGCGCACAAGCTTCCACCAGTTTTGTGCCGAGCCCTTCAAGTAATAAGCAGCAAGTCGTACCTTGACCTGCTCAGGTGGTGCTAGGGTTTCGAAGGCGGTCTCCATTTCGGAGATGTATGCCTCGAGCTTACGGGGATCCGTCTCCCACTGAATGAGGGCGGCCTCAGATCAGCCAACGCCTTGACCCAATTGGTTCGTGGCGGGGGTGGTGGTGGCGAACTCCGGGTTGTTGCTGTATAGAAGCTAATGGTACCAGCTGGGTTACGGCGGCTGCAACTGCCTCAGCCATGGTCTGTGCCGTAGTGTCATCACCCAGGTCACCCATACCTCAGTACCGCGCCCGCGGCCTCTCCCTCGTGGTCTACCTGCCATCTGATTCATATGAACATCTCATTAGCATTATGCTTGCACACTTATCGGTCCAACGATTGTAACGCTTCCCGATAATAAGGTCTCTCCACACTTAGTTAGTGGTTAACCTTTCCAAATCTGTCCACTTAGGTATCTGTAGTTAGGTTTCCTAACTCGGTATCCCTAAGCTCGGTATTCTAGTCATCAGAGCGATACTTCGCTCTGATACCACTTTTGTAAACACCCCTACTACGCACAAAACATTACTTGGAATCGCAGCGGAAAATAAAACAACTAAACAGTGACTATACGAATGGTGCTACAATGCCGTCACCACCCACAGGGCTAACAAGGCTGAATAAATACAATTGTACCGGTCTGATGATCAGACTCCCGAGCATAGAACTAATAACCATATATATACAACATAATACCGAGTGTTTACAAAATCCTTCACTGTAACGTCACTTGCAAACCATCATAATCAAGTATATAACACCCTCGGGAGCACAGGGCAACCCGGGCAACATCCAAAAGTACTCCAAAAGTAAATTACTCTCTAGGATCTAGAGCCACTCTGCCTCTTCGATCCTCATCCTGCAGTATAAAGAAATATGGATCCCCCGAGGGGGTCAGCAACCTTGGCTGGCATGGTTAACGCGCAGCCCATCGACTACCGGAATGCGCGCAACTATTTGTCATGATGACATGGTATTTATTTTAAAAACACAACACATACATACATAACATAACATGGGTATTGTACACATCATAAACACACATCACAAAACATACAATTCCTTTTAGGAATAGAATCAACACGTTAGTCCCCATTGAGAGCTTAGAGAATGTTGCCATGCTCATACTTAGCTCGTACATAACTCGTTACCGTCCGGTTAGATTGAACGGTTAACTTAACACAAGGTGCCTCGGATATAGTGATCCAAGCACACCGAAATAACACATAGTATGCCCCTGTGGCCCGACGTGAGTCAGTAAAATAGCCTTGGTTAAGCTAAAGGGAAGGTTAGAAACCAAATTGGAAACTTAACCATAACATACAGAGAGAATCGAACCGGTTATGACATCGACTCCCATACTCACACGCGTGGCCGGAACAGACCGGTCTCCTCACTTCCCCCGTTAGCCCTTGTTAGTAGTTCATCATTGAACACAACACACAATTCACAATCATAGGTCAAGTCTTGTTAGACACACAAGGGAAGAGAGAGTCATACTCAACAACATAATGATATTTAACAACGGTAAACTCTTTTACATGGTTTAATCTTACAAAGTCATAAACACACAGAAAAACAAACAACACACAAGCCGGTGTAAACCGGTAGGCAACAGACTGCAAGAAAACCATACCTTGGTCCTTGCCTCGACTGGTTTCCACCTTGAGAGATTCCTAAACACATTTAGTAACGTCGGTTAATTAACGCACTAGTCCACTGTCACATTAACTACTTCACATTTCTGGTTATCACATTTCCACATTTTGTTTTAACTTCCCATTTTTTAAAATGTCATTATAACACTCCTAACATGTCTTATGTAACCTTATAATATCATTCCTAACTTATCCCTATCATTAGACATCATTTAAATACCTAAAAACCAAGTTTTATAGTGGTCCGGGACTTGGTCCCTAGCTTAGGTCCCGGACCATATGCTAACTCAGCTCTCGGGGGTAATTCAAGGGGTGGTCCGGGTCCTTGTACAAGACTCAAGTCCCGGACCACATTGTTATGTGACCCTCGGCCTATTTTACACCCCTGGTCCGGGACTTTAACCAGCACCTAGGTCCCGGACCAAACCTACAGAATTGATAAAATGTCATTTTTCAATTGTTGTTACCTTAGTTCTCCACCTCCATTAATTGTATAACTTTACCAAGTGTTCCTAGGTATATTCTAATGTCTAGATATCATCTTAAACACACCTAAATCCATGTTTCACTTGTTACTCATTTTTTTCTTATAAATTCACTAACACTTATAACACTTTACATTAGGTTTCTAAATGATGTTTCTTACCTAAGAAAACTACTATCCCAAAATGCTTCTCCTTATTTTAACATCATCTCCCAAGCATCATCTTTCACAACTAACTTCTTACAATCATCTTAACAATTCTTTTCCTAGTGTACACTTCTCCTTATTTCCAAAGTTTGCCTAGGTATTTACCTAAGTCCAAAATGACTTTGGTACATGCTAAAACCTCAAGCTCATGCCTAAGTTCTTATCACACTCTAGAGTACTTCCTAATTCATCAAAATTCCTTTAAAACATCATGGACTCCTTATTCATTTCCTACATTTTCTAACTCACCAAACCTTATGTAAACACTTAGAACTTCTTACTTCTTACCTAAATTTTGACATGGGTTCACCTAGAACATTACTAAGCCTAAACACTTTGTTTTCTCCATTAAACACACAAAAACATCTAGAACACTTCCTTACACAACTTCACCAAATTCACACTACATCACAATATAGTGCATAATTTAAATTGCATGGCACTTAGGCCCTTAAAATGCATGGCTCTTAGGCCCTTAAAATGCATAAATCATAAACACTGAATTTCCACAATATATTTGCCTTTAACCTGCAAATACACTCAACAACACATATGCCTTTTACTAAGCTCTTTAGAACACTTTACTAAGTCATTCACCATTTGCTCTTTAGGTAGTTTTAATAAGCAATTATAGCTCATTTCTCCTAAGGCATTAAACAACATTAAGTTAGTAGATTTACCTCTTTTTCCAAAACACTTCCTTCTTGTTTCCTTACAAAACCGTATGGTATTTTGATTCCTTGTCAAGTTCTAGACAATGTACAAACATTATAATGAGTAATCAAGCTATAGGCTTCATCTCATTGTAAACCCTAATTTACATTGTTTCAAACACATTAATGTAGTTGTTTTACCTTGGTCTTTGAAGAGAGTTTGAATATATAACAAGAGAGGACTCCACCTAGTCCATGAAGAGTTGAAATGAAGCTAGAACAAAGTCACACAAAGAGCTATATCAATGTGTATTTTAGGTCAAGGTAAGAACATGGAGGAAACATGATTTTTCTTTGAGATTCCTTACCTAGAAGCAAAGGAGATCAACAATATGTCAAAATACAAGCTCAAGCTCCTTCAATGTGGAACACCTTGGCACCGAAATGGGGCTCTTGGAGTTTTGAGAAGATAGGAATGAAGGGCTTGATGAGAGGAAGAGATTGGTGGTCTTAGAATTTGATTTGGACAAGTGAGCTAGATTTAACAAGTGGTCAAAGATAGTTTCCATGGTGGTAGTAGTATTACCGTGAGAGAACAAAGAAGAAGGAAGAAGAGAGGTGGGAAACCGTGTGAATGAAGGAAAGAAATGAGAAGAAGATAGAATTTGCTTTAAGGAGATATTTGCTTATAAAGTAAAAAGTAGTTTATTTACTTATCTTTACTTACTTAATACATTAATAAGAAGTGGTGAGTCACACACTTATAAAAACCGGCCCCCTTTATTAGTGTGAGGGTGTTTTAGTCTTTGTTTGTCAATTTAATTACTTAATACAACATATGTTATAAACTAGCTTGTAAAAGTTACTATTCACCTAAACAAGGCACTTAGAAGTGAAATTTTTGATTTCCCATTAATATAGCCACCCAAATGTGATACTATATAGTACACATATATATTTAAGAGTAATGATGGACATTTAGCCATTCAAAACTCATTTACAAGACAATTTTTCAAAAACGTGCTTTAAGACTTCTTAAAGCACATTTTGTGTTTTAACTTGTTTTCAAGCTTGGTTTTCTTTGGTAATTGGTTTAATAAGTTCATTAGTATATAAATGAGGTCTTGGTAAGCTCATTAGGCCTTACTCAAGTTTATCCCAAGCTTAGAGCACATTTGGCTCTTATTGACTTTAAAGCACATTTGTGTTTTCTTTAGTTTAAATTTATTTACTAAGGTTTCTAAGACTTTTTAGTCTTATTACACCCCATTTAGGTGTTTAGACAACATAACTAGGTTTGGGGTATTTCATGTGCTCAACCATGGGGATTCTAGATTTTGTTTCGTTTTTAAATGTGTTTGTTTTGATATTTGATTTCGATGTGAATCTGAAATGGTTTTGATTTACGTTTTCGCTCCGCTTAAACCCCGTGGTGTTTTGTTTTACTGCCTACTTTGATATGGAAAGTGTTATGTTCATTATAATTTTTGACAAACTAATACTCTTAATTCAAAGAGTATGCTTTTCATATAGTGGATTGCTACTACTTTCATTCTGATTTTGTTTTCTTGTCAATGTTCATACCTCATACATATAATTCAACCTATTGTCTACTATATTTGTTTTAGCAACTTGGATTTTGGCTGTCTACTACCGGTTGTTCATGAATAGTCGTAGGCCTCTAGAAACGAATATTTAAAATCAGATATTTTTGTGTCTGTTTCGTATACATATAAGTTATGGATAAAGTTTTGTTATGATCTTAAGCTTATGATTTCAGTATATAAATATTTACGCACCAAACCTTTTTGAGAGTAGAGGTATACAACGGTTTCCATGTCGATTTCATCGTGGTTTTTATACTGGTGCTCCGTATTCATCATTTAGTCATTCTAAAATTGTGAACGTTTTTTTTCCTTCTTCAATATTCTCTGTTATCTTAACTGATTGTTATGGCACTAAGATGATCATTCCAAATCCGATTATTTTATTGCTGATTTTCAATATTTTCTAAGCCATATTCTTTCTTAGTATAAAGAATATGGATGTACGATTTTTAATGAGGGATAATAATACTTTTGTCAAGGTCCAACTTTTCCCAGAGATGGATTTGTTTTATACCAAGACTTTCCGATTATAAGTTACAGTGTATATATACCTACATATTACGAGCAGATAGGTTAGCTAGTATATATGTATTTTGTGTATTCTTGTTTACGGCTACCGTTTGCATATTGTACTTATTTCACAAAGGTATTTAATTAATTTATGAGCGATCATCCTGTACGCCCTATGATTTAATTGGAATGATTTTACAGTTCCGATATGTTCGAATACATACCGTTATGTACGCGTTGATTTCTACCTATATTTTGTCACAATTCCTTCGGGAACTCTATATATGCGCGATTGGAATATGATCGTACATTTCAATATGATTTTCAATTTTTTTCCAGTAATAATTAGTTTTGTTTTTCCTTAATGTTATTTATACGGTAATCATGATTCCTTATTACTAAATACACTAGTTTTATTATACCAATGTGTAAGATGCTTGTAATTATTTTAGTAAGCGAATATAAGACTTTATCTATATTATAGTATAATTATGGTTTGTATATTCTGTTGGCTGCTCCGCTAGTTAAGATTTTGATTATTTATTATCGGATACATATTTAAGGTTATGTGTATTCTTATATAACTATTTAACGGAGTGTTATGTCATTATTTTAGTATACGTATTATTCTTAAAGTATTGTGAACATATGTAATTTTAGTATTTGAAGCTTGGCATTTTTTTTTTCCAACTTACTTTAGTAACTATGGTTTGTTTACGCTGCCCACTAAGTTCATTGCTGACATTTAAATATTTAGCTAACGAAATTTTTAACCACGGCTTTATACTGGTACGATTACATGAACCATTAGCCTAATAAAATTATGGTATTTTCCGCTAAGGCAATCTATGCATATTTTGATACATATATGTGAAATAGTTTGGGTACGATTTAATATAAACATTGTATTGTATAATAATGATTTATATAAACTGCTAAGTGATATATCTTTTCTGTTTATATTTTGGGAGCTCTTTCATTTATACACAATTTGACGTAATTTTAACCGAGGCTTTTAGTTATGATTGTGTAACTTTGTTTTGGGACCTAGTTTATTGCTTTCTGAGCTGTGAATGACTGGGTCGAGTTATCCCGTAGAGCGTTGCGTAGGACGTCCTTCTGTATTTGAATCACGAGCATCTCCCCGTTCTGTTGTCTGGAGTCGACGGACTCATTCTGTATCTGGAGTCGACGGACTCATTCTGTTATCTGGGGTCTTCAGACCCGTTCTGTTATCTGAGGTCTCATGACCTATTCTGTATGCTCTGAACTAGGGTCCCTTAAAAACTATGTTTTCGATAACGTTCTGATGTGTATAAGATTCTGATAGCTTCTGTTCAGTTTTGAGTGATGGAAGCTTCTGACATGAGACACTTCTTTGTGCTTTGTCTCATTCTGTGTGTGTGGCTTCAGTTTCGTTTTGTCTTCTCTGTTTTGTTAGCCTTGGTTTATGGTTTTCGTTTTGTGAAGATTATTGTATTGCAAATAAGCTTTGTAAAGAAACTATGCTTGTTTTATTTCCTTCTTCTAATAGTCTATATATGACTTATGATTTCTGAAAAACTTTATGGTTTCTGTAAAAGTCTTCCATTGTTAAGCCACCTTTGCGACCTCTGTTTCACTCTGCTTTGTATTTGACTTCGTATCGTTTTGAGGTGCTTCCATCTAATTTTGATTCTGAATCTGATTTGCTAACTTATATCTATATAAGCTATGTTCTGTAAAAATGTTTTGAGCATGCTTATGCTGATGAAGTTTATCACTTACTGAGCTGTGGTTTGCTCACCCCTATATTCCGTCTGATTTGCAGGTTTTATCTCCTTGTTGGAGATTCAGCGTTTTTGTTTGGTTTTGGCTTTGACTTTTCGGTTTTGGACCCTGTAATGTCGGCTTTGAGCCTTCTGTATTTAGCTTCTATTTGTAATTGGCTTCCACTTATCATATGTAAGACAATTTGTAACATTATTTTTATTATATGAGTTTCAGTTTTGATTTGGGTTTCGTTAGTGTGTAGCCTTGCGTGTCTTAGGTAGTAAGCGCGCGGCGTGTGACGGGCTCAGAACCAGGGTGGTTTTGGGGTCGTTATATTTAGTGGTATCAGAGCTATGTTTGGTTTTCGTTGGGTTTGTGGGTGTCTGGCTCTCCCTCATCCCACTTCAGATGCATTTTTGAGGTAGGGTTGATGTTTTTAGGAAAATAACAATGTTGATTAAGCAGTGTTTTTTTCCAGCTTGACATTATTAATGTGATTAAGTTGATGGGTCAACACGTAGTTAACGTCTTGATAACGGAGTTAAAGTTCGGGGGCTCATAGTCAGAGATACCTTAACCTCAAGGTGGTTACCAATAATTATGATAAACACAAGGGGGTTAACTGTATTATCCCAACCTGAGGGGGATTCTGAGTAATTTACTCATTTATTTAAGTACCTTACAAGATAATTGAAATACCCCAAACCTAAGTATGTTAAGTAAACATCAATATATGATGTAGTAAGGCTAAAATATGCCTTAGAGAGATTGGTAGACAATTTAAACCAAGGAAAACACAAGAAAATGCCTTAAGGGCAATTTGGGCAAAAAAGTGCTCTAAGCTTGGAGTGACTTTGATTAGCACCCAAATATCATTATAAGACCTTATTAACATGCTAATGGACATGTTAAATCAATTAGCAAAGAAAACCAAGCTCAAAAACAAGCTTAAACACAAAATGTGCTTTAAGACTCCTTAAAGCACCTTTTTGAGAAATTGTCTTAGAAATGGGTTTTGAGTGGCTAAATGCCTATGACTATATCTTAATCAACATGTGTGCTAATTATTATCACATTAGGGAGTCTAAATCAATGGGAGACTAAAAATTTCACTAATATGTGCACTAATTTGTGAATAGTGCCCAAAAGTGACTAGTTTAAGTTTTAGTCAAAATAAGTCAATTAGTTGGTCAACCAAGACCATAAATATCTTGATTATAAGGGGGTGGCCGGTTTTTGATGTGGGGAGTCACCACATGACTAAGCAACTAAAGGAAAAGAAGAAGAAAAGAGAGAATAGTACTATTTGCTTTAAAAGACAAAAATCTTTACTTTAGCTTACCTCTCTCCTCTCTTCTTCATTTCTCTTCTTATCCCACAGTTTTCTACACCTTCTTCATCCTCTCAAACCGTTCCAAGCAGCTCCATTCTTGCTCCATCTTCAAATGTCCATAACTTGCTCATTTTAGCTCCAAATCAAAAACTAAACACATATATCTCTTAGTTAGCTCAAGCTCTAGCTTTCTATCTTTACAAAATTGGAAAAGCTTCATTTTGGAGCCATGGTAAATCTCCATTGAAGGGGGAAAAATAAGCTTGGAGGGTGCAATAGGTTCTCCATTCATCCATGGTAATGAAAATGTAAGAAAAACCATGTTTCCACCACTTCTTCTTCATGACCGAAAATTACCTTCTCATGGAGCCTTGTTTTATCCATTGTTCTAGCTTGATTCTATTCTCCAAGGGCTAGAGGAGGTCCTACTTGATTCATATCCAAGCTTGTTTTGAGAATCCAAGGTAAAGCATTCAATTTAATACCTTAAAACACATTTTCAACCTAGGGTTTACTCCTTAAGGTTAGTGTATTATTTAGCACTCATGAGAGTCATTGTGTATTGATTAGAACATTGGCAAGGGAAGTTAAGACGGTGGCCGAGATTCCCAAGGGAAAAAGGTCTAAGGAGGAAGTTAAGATAAGCTTGAGAAAACAAGGTAAATTGCTTACCTAATGATGGTTTAAGGTTTAAGGAATGAGTTTTAGATGAGTACCAATGTAGCCTAGGGCTTACATTAGGTAATGGGTTATATAACCTAGGGAAAAAGAATTTAAACAAGCTTATGAACTTGTGACTAAGGAGTCAATGGGAATGAGTTAGTAATATAAGTTTAAGATGGATTTTAAGAGCATTATAACTACTATGAGATTGATGGGTGTATTTGCAGGTTGAAAGCTTATATATGTGGAAATTCAGTGTTTAAGTTTAAGTCATTTAAGGGCCTAAGAGCCATGTCATTTAAGAGCCTTGGTGCTATGCAATTTAAGATTATTGCACTATATTGAGTTTGTTGTGAATAAGTTGATTTGGTTGAGAAAATAAGATGAGAAAGGACTTGATGTGTGTGAGTTGGTTGAATGAGGAAAACAATGCATTTGGGTATGATAAAATACTAGAGAAGCTATGGCGAAATTTGAATAGAAAACAAAGCGTTTAAGTGGTGGTGGTGAGTTAATGTGCCCTAGGGTTTACTAGGGAGCATGAAGAGGAATTTGAGTGGAAATGAGTTAACTAAGTAGGTCTTGAGGTTTGGGATGACCCAGAGTTGTCTAGGAGGAATTAGAGTTCAGATGGGTGTATTGAACACACCAAAGTCATGGTAAGAGGAATGGTAAGAGTTGTGCAAATTTGGAGGAGAAGGTGTATAATGCTTTAAGATAATTTAGGTATGAACTAGGGAATATAACAATGAGAGTTTTGAGAAGCTTGTGTAAGTGTGATGATGCTAGTAGTGGACAAATGAGGTTTAGTTTAGATGGTAATGAGTGGACTTAGGTGATGGAAGAGAAAGGTGTGGGAGAATGTTGTCAAATGTCAAGGAAAATGACTAGGAATGTAAAAGAGCGTATGATCATGAGAATGGTGAGTAAGTGAGTAAAAGGAGATGGAAATGTCCAAGGAGGGTGTAGGATAGTTAAGGTAAAGAAGAACAAGGTTAAGGTGCTAAGAAGATGGGGAGAAATGCATAGGTAAGTTCATGAGTTTAGGTTGATGAGTAGAAAAAAGGAAAAGAAAGGAATTGTGCATGGACATGCAAGATAACCTTGGAAGGTTTAGCAAGCAAAGAGGGGATGCAATAATGCTTAGGGAGAAGTTATATTGATTGGGAAGGAAACACTTTGGATAGTTAGAGTTTTAGACAAAAATTACATGTTGGAAAAATAAGGAAATAAGTAACAAGTGTTAGAAATTCTTGTAAGGATTGAGAAAATGGTTAAGGAGGTTTTAAAGGATGTTCTAAGGTGAGTTTAAGTGCCTATAAGGTATTAAGACATAATGGGACACTTGTGGAGGAGTTGGGCATTTTTGCAAGAAAGGAGATAAGTGTTTAAGGGTGTAGAAGATGAGTATTCTGGCCTGTCCGAACTTCCGTCCGAATTTGGAAGCTTGGACATGTCCTGTTGCGACTAGAATTTTTGAGTCTCGACCAGAGTCTGAACTACCGTCCGGACTTAGATGTTCGGACACTTGAAATTCTTCCTTTGATTTTTCCTCGACCTATGTCCGAACTTAGGGAAGTTCGGACACACGTCTGGTTGCACCCTTTTGAGTCTCGACTTGCGTCCGAACTTGGTAAGCTCGGACACAAGTTCGGACGCGGTGCTGTTTTGACCAAAAACTTTGTTTAAGGTTAGGAAATGATATCTAATGGTGGGGATTGATATGTAATGATAATATAAGGTTGTTTAAGACATGTTTGGTGGGTAACAATGATAAATAAGAGGGTGAATAAGTATAAGTTATGAGGAGAAGCGATCCACTTAAGATTAAGTTTATAAGAACTTAAGTCGTGTTAGATGGGGATCATTAGTGACTAAGTGAGTTAAGTAAGTTAGCTTTATTGGAAAAGTAATTAACAACCTAAAATTGAATGAATGTTTTAGGGTTTGAGAATTTGGACTCCAGAGGAGAGTAAGCAACCGAACGACCAACGGTGAACGGTACAGTTCTTCTTGTGACCTGCTTGCTAACGAGGTGTCCCTCGGCTTGTGTGCTATTTGTTTTTGTGTGCTCACTAAACAAGAAAAAGCATGCAACTGGAACATTATGTTATTGTATTGTTGTGTGATGTTTGAAAACTAACACAACTTACCGTGAGAACCTACTAACTAATGTTTAGTAAGGAACTGTGTGAGACTAAGGAACACTCCCTAATATTAGTTTGTTAATAACCGAAAGAGGTTAAACAAACAAACGTCGCATTGAGACTACTACTAACTTTAACTTTGGAGGGGAGAGTGAGGAATGGTACCGGCACATGTGTATTGGGGGAGGTCGGTATCCTTACCAGATACCGACTTCCAAATATGACTTGTCTTCAGACTCGTCGCCTAGAGTCGACATATAGACTCGACCTCCTCGGACTACTTGTTTTAGGAGGAAGGCATACTAAGATGGCGTGGGGGGATCTAGCCTACATCCCCAACAATTTAAGAATGTTGTTTATTGCCGGTAAGTGTCCTGCTGCTGGCTAGGGTTAACCAAGCCCTACGAAAATAAACAACGAACTAAGGGTTAACCAGTTCCCAATGAGAGAACGGTTGGCATATATAAGATAAGGTTGAGATAAGTTGCAACCATTCCTATTTAAAGGATGGTATGTATTATAAGACTGAGATGAGCTACATCCATTCCTTTTTAAAGGATGGTTGTTTCTAAGACTAAGATAAGACTAAGATTGAGGTAAGATAAGGATGGACTAAGATTAAGAGGAAACATAACTTAAGGAGTTAAATAATTAACTCTCTAATTAAGGGAACTCTTTTAAGTCGTTCATTATGTTTGAACTTTGATTGTTCATATTTGGATTGTTGTTTACTGCACTTTCTATTATGTTGTGCATCTAATCAACCTTCATGCTATCGACAATTAGTCATCGTAGCCACGTTAGCTTGGGGGCCATGAGAGGATCGTACCAGCATTTGTGCTGACCCCCTTTGGGGGCTGTTTTTACTACACAGGTGAACGTCAGGAAGCAGCCGTCACGAGAGTAAGATGGGGTACAAGCGTTACGGGTTAAGTGTGGCCTACGAGTTGTGCATGTACACTCGTATGGCATTTTGAGTTAGTACGATGTATAGGATGTGAGGGGATTGTAAGAAGGATATGTATTTGGTTAAGATTGGTATGTACTAATGTTCGGTATATTCTGTAGTCAGACCGTGGCAAGGTCCTGGAATGTATTTGAATCCGCTGCAGAGTTTGTATATATGTTGATAAGTTTGTGATAACCACGATTGGATCGAGATGGGGTGTTACAATAATTCTACTAGAGAAGTGAATAAACTTGATATTATAAAATTACGGGTATTTCTCTAACCATTTGATCCTCCCCAAAATTTGTTGGCTAATAGGAACCATTCTTCTAACACTCATGGCTTCCATCTTTGAACGCTTGTCAAAATGAGGGAAGTCTTTTCCTCTCTTATATAAAGGCATCATTGTTTTGGTACAATAAAATGGCACACAATAGATGTGCATCACTATTAAGAATTGAGGTGATTATTGTCTAGGTTCCACATAGTTCATGCGTTCACTGGTACAAATAAGGCCTATTTTGGTTGTTGTTTTGGTCCTATTTCGGCAATTCTGAACCGCCGAAATGGGGTGGCCGAGATAGGTGTGCGACCCTATCTCAGCGGTTGTTAGCTAAGAACCATCAAAATAGGTGCGTTTTAGAACAAAAAAACACACCTATTTTGGTGGTTCCTAGCTAACAACCGCCGAAATAGGTGTGTTTTTTTTAAAAAAAATTGATACTATTGCCCCATCTTCAACCTCTTGCTCACGAGATGCAGTAGTTCCAGTGCGTAGAGTGTGTATGCAACTTGTTCGCCTTGCAAAATTAGCATGATTCAAGAGATTGTAGCATAGCATGTTCGTTTCCTTGTTCGCCAGTTAGGGTTGCAATATTAACGTGAGGCGTGAGAGCATGTTCGTTGTTCGCCAGTTAGGGTTGCAAAAATTACCATGAGCGGCGCATAGAATTAATAGAGGCGCTGAGAATGAAAAGGTGCGAGCATGTATGTTCCTTGTTTGCCAGAGAAAAAATTATAAGTTTGAGTATATTATAGATTTCGGAATGAACAGCTTGAGCAACGTCTTCAATTTGGTGAGCGGGATGCAACAGTTCGAGGAGCAGACACAAGAAGGGAATGAAGGCGGAGGTGCGGTTGTGAAGTTATAGTGCGTGAAGAGAATGAAGAGAGAGAGAGAGAGAAGCGAAGGGTCATAAAAAGAATACGGAGGGGCGGGAATGCGAAAATAGACTAAAAAACTGGGAATGCAAAAATTGAAATTTGAAATTGACCTATTTCGGTGGTTCCTAGTTACGAACTGCCGAAATTGGTGTCATTGTTTAGACACGGAATTTTCAGCGACCCTATTTCAACAATTCTTAGTTAGGAACCACCGAAATAGGTGTCTTTTTTTTATACATGAAATACCCCGTAATTAAAAATAGTGATTAATTAGGACAATAAGTATTTTAGAAGCTTAATTATGTCTAAATAATCATGAGGGAACAAATCCCGAAGAAAACGGATCCTTAAAACGGATTAAAAACACAAACGAACCTTAAAGTGCGTTTTTCAAGGAAACCGGGAAAACGTGACTTTAAGCGGGTCAAATAGACTCGTAACAATTTTGGTCAACCAAATAGTCATTTTTAAACATTAATGAAGGTCAAGAACCAATAAAAGCAATAAAACAAGAAAACAGTAAAAACTGTAAAAAAACGGGAAGTTGTGGGGTGAAAGTGTAAATAAACCAAAATAATGTGTCCACTTTTAGAAAAAGAAAATTTAATAGGGATGTGTGAGGGTGTGTGTGGCCGGCTACCCATACCCCTCTCTCACTCCCTTAATTATTCCTTATATGCAAAAGACAAAAACAAATAAAAAGCAAAAAGTAACAACTTACTTTTCTACATCTCTCTGACTCTCTCTCCTATCCCCACCAGCACTCCCACGTTTTCCTCTCTGCCCAGACACTCTTCTTATTCCTTTTGTTTTCCAGTAATGGCGATTTGAGAAAGAGCCTCACAACGGCTCATTTCCTTCTCATCTTTGAAACCCCAAATCACCTCCAAATGCAACAAAATTATACCGTTGAATTCGTCTTGCTTTGGAGATCGTTTTACACCTTTCAAAAACCAAAAATCTCCAACTGCATTTTAAAGGGTATAATCGTTTTAGAGCCCAAGGATGACCATTTGAAGCTTCATCTTCTTCTTCATGTTCTACGGTAAGAAAGGGGACCAAAGCTCTCCTTTTTTCCTGTTTTCTTGAAAAAATCAAAACTCACATGAACACCATTGTTCCCTCATCCAGCCGTTTTTGGTGTTCCATCTTGAGAGCTGAAGCATTGTCATTTTCCTATCCAAAACTCCATTAGACGCTCAAGGTAAGACTTCCTAAGAGTTCAAGTGGTTTCTCACAAGTTAGGGTTTAAAACCTAGTTTAGAAATTTACTAGTTTTTGTGTGTGTGTGTGTGTGTGTGTGTGTGTGTGTGTGTGTGTGTGTGTGTGTGTGTGTGTGTGTGTGTGTGGGTGTGTGTGTGTGTGTGTGTGTGTGTGTGTGTGTGTGTGTGTGTGTGTGTGTGTGTGTGTGTGTGTGTGTGTGTGTGTGTGGGTGTGTGTGTGTGTGTGTGGTGTGTGTGTGTGTGGTGTGTGTGTGTGTGTGTGGTGTGTGTGTGTGTGTGTGTGTGTGTGTGTGTGTGGGTGTGTGTGTGTGTGTGTGTGTGGGTGTGTGTGTGTGTGGTGTGTGTGTGTGTGTGTGTTGTGTGTGTGTGTGTGTGTGTGTGTGTGTGTGTGTGGTGTGTGTGTGTGTGGTGTGTGGGTGTGGGTGTGTGTGGTGTGTGTGTGTGGGTGTGTGTGTGTGTGTGTGTGTGTGTGTGTGTGTGTGCCGTGTTACATGGTGTAGCTTGGCTTAAATAAAATCAAGAAAACAAAGAAACAAGAACAAGAAGGAAAGAGGAGCAAGAAAGGAGAAAGAGAGAAAAGAAAAACAAGAATCAAGAACTTAAGGTAATGAAGTGCCCTGTACAGTTTTTAATGTTTATGTATGTATAAATGCATTGCTTAAGCAATGGTTAAAGTACTGTAACCGTAGGAAAGGGATGGAGTATATTAATGTTAATTGTATTGGTAGTTTGAAGCTTTTGAAAACAAGTAAATAAAATGTTAAGTGTGAGTATTAAGTGTGCAGCAAGTGTTAGAAGTTTGTGTGGGAATAATGAATATATTTAGCAGGTTGTAAACTGTGTTGAGTGAGCAAAATTATGTGGTGAGAACACTTAGAAATGTAGGGAAACTCTGTCAAAATTTGATTAGGAATTTAGAGACTTGGGTGTTGTTAGAAAAGAAAGAAGAGGGATGTTTACAGCGAAGAAAAGAATGAGATTTTCTCCTTGGTTTGTAACGGGAGGAAGAGGTGTAGTTGAATAGAGTTGGAAATGGTGTAATGGGAAGTGTTTAACTAAGTTATGCTAGATTGAGAGTCATTTAGCAAGTGGGAAGAAGAAAGGAAAATCTGTAGCAATAGTTGAAGAGGGAAAACTGTAACATAAGAGAAAACTAACAGAGAAGTATGTTAATGTAATAGATTTGTATAGAGTTGGATTAGGTTAGTTTAAAGTGCTTAATTAGTGTCAAAACATGCTAGGATATATGTAGAAAGATTGGGGAAGAAGTTGGTATAAGTTTGGAGTTGAAAGATAATCAAAAACATACATAAATTTCATTCCTGCAAGTGGTCCGGATCTGTAAACAAGTACAGAAACCCGGACCAGTCAAAAAACAGCACATAACGTATTACAGAAGTGGTGGTCCGGGTTTGTAAACTAGGACCTAAACCAAGACCACCTCTAAATCACACCCAAGACTTCTCTAAACTTGTGGTCCGGGTTTGTAAAGTAGTACACATACCCGGACCAATCACAATTCACACCCGAGAGTTTTCAGAAATAGTGGTCCGGGTTTGTAAACCCGGACAATAAGCCGGACCACCTCACTTTCTTCACAGAATTCATTTTAAAGCGAATCTAAGGTAGGGTAATGATGGGTAATGATAGTATAAGGTAATTAAGACATGATTAATGATGTTTAATGGTCATTAAGGCTATAAACAAGCTTAGAAAATAATTTTAAGTAAGTGACTTAAGTAAAGGTATTTGAGTAACAAACAAATAGTAAGTATAAACCAGGAAATGTTAGGAAAGTAATGAGTAAGGCTAAGTAAGGGTAATTAACCACACGATCACATGTATGTTATAGGACTTGGATTGTGAACGTCGAAGGAAAGTCGGTTACAAGTACAACGGTGAATGGCATGAACTTCTCATGCCCTGTATGCTACCTTGGCTACTCTGATTTGTGTGCTTGTGTGCTAATTGATCACCTAACAAAATAAACGCACGAATCAGAACTATTATGCTTACTTGTGATTATTTGATACTGTTCCTTGTTTGGATATTATCTTTAAATCATAGTTTGTATAATTCATGAAATGTATGGATGATAATGAATGTGTGTGTGTGCTTGATCCATAATGTAGTGACCGAATGTTATTGTGTTGGACTTCTAACTAATTCCCAACGAGCTAACCAATCTAACATAATAAATTGGTAAATTGGAATGAGTAGAAGTCCGATATAGTTTCGGCCACGCGTGAGGAGGCGGAGACGCAAGAGGTTGGCTCCAATTCCTGGCTTTAATCTTTTCCATGGCCCAAACCCCTTAAATGGGTAGCATCCTGGATTAGTGAGCCACCTAAAGCCCGGTGGTGGGACGGTGTAGTCCCTGCCCGGAGGTCACACCAACTTAACATGAGTAAAAGTAAGTAAGAGTAAGTAAATGAGTATGGAAAAGTAAGTAAGTAAAATATGTGTAAGATTGTGTAAGTATTGAGTAATGAGTAAAAGAGTAATAAACATCCGATTAACCCGGATTTGTAATTGGCTAACCCTTGTGAAGGTAAGTATTGTGTATGCTATTGTGGTACTGTTTGGCTTGTGAATTGTATTGCGTATGATTGTGTGGTATATGTAAAGCATTTTAATAACGAACCGCATGTATAGTCGACCTTAAATAGTCGGCGTACCCTAGTTATCACACGGTATATGTGAAGTTTATATGCAGCTTTTTGCTGAGCCCCTTGGGCACTGTTTTTAATATTTTACAGGTGCTCGTGAAGGGTGAAGGCTTGTTGAGATCAAGATGTTTTCTTTTGATGTAACTAGTGAATTTTGGAAAGGTGTACCAAGTTGTACATGGCTATAGGTCTTTTTGTTTAGCCGGGGTACCATGGGGTACACCCTTTTGGATAATGAAAGGATTGTGGATTGGTATAGATGAGTAGTTTGTGGGAACTCATTATTTTGGTAGGCTTAAAAGGGATGTAATTAACTATGCTTTTGATACTCGGTAATCTAGTAATGTAAGTATATGGTATTTTGTATTTGGTAAGTAAAGCAGTCGCTCGGTGACATCAGACCGTTGTTGTAAGTAGTGTAAGCCTTACTAGCCGTATGGGCGGTTAGCGGCGTTGTACCACCCGCCGTAGTAGAATTTCCGCTGCGAGTAGTAGAATAATTGGGATGATTAGACGGTAAGTAAAGGATTAGCGGTAGGGGTGTTACAAAAAGTGGTATCAGAGCGTAGTTACGCTCTGATGTCCTAAGATTACCGAGCATAGGGATTACCGAGTTAGGATTTCAACCATTCTAAAACGGAAGTTTAGAAACCTAACTAGGAATTACCGTTGATAACAACGGATACCCTTGACGTCCTTATGGATGATACCATTGTTTAAATTCAAGACCAACTGGTCACATGTCACAGTGTCATGGTGTGCAATACCTAATGTAGACTTTGATTGTTCAGATGTCAGGATGAGGTCCAGGCCGAACCCGAGGAGGGGCCAATGACGGACCGGACCGGCAGACGATAGTGGAAATCCTCGCGGTCACGGTAGCACAGATGCTACCTCAAGTAATCACTGCGGTACAACAAACCCAACAAAACCAACAAACACAAGCGGGGCCATTCCCTCCCCCTCCACCCAGAGAAGCAAACTGGGTAAAATCTGTAGCGGAACTCCGACCTCCATGCTTTCGAGGTGAGAGTGATCCTGCAAAGTTAGAAGCCTACATCTCCGAGATGGAGACGGCATTTGAAACCCTCGAAGCTCCTGCTGGAGTTCGAGTTAGAGTAGCGGCTTATTACCTTAAGGATGCAGCCATGGATTGGTGGAAATTAGTCAAGAACGAGCATGCCGATGACCCCACCTTCGACTGAGAATCCTTCACAGCCCTCCTCCGATCCAAATACTACCCGGAACATGTCAAAACAAAGAAAAGACTAGAGCTTGATGCCTTGAGGTTGACAGAGAAGATGTCTGTCGATGAGTATACCGCACCTTCACCTCCCTCCTTCGTCTTCTACCCGACCTTGGGTACACAGGCCAGGTGTTGGTCAATCGCTTCTATGGCGGTCTGAGCCATCACCTTCAGTATGGTATGGGCTACACCAGATTTACCTCCCTCCAGGTAAATATCGGTTGAACCCTTAGTACCATTGTAAATATTTTACCTTTATCTTTCTGAGTAAGAATCCTGACTAATACCTGAAACTCCAGGAGTGCTATCACACGGCATCTCGCGTTGAGATCACTTGCCAACTAAGGGATGAGGAAACAGCGCTTAAGCGCAAGGCCAACAACAAAAACACTAGTGCTGAGGAGCAGAACCAAGGCAAGAGCTGGAAAAAGAAGAAGGGGAAGTTCTTTCAGCAATCCCAAAAGAACTCCCAAGTGAGAGCAGTGCCCATGCTGAGAAGGGCAAACCAGTTGAGCTTCTTCAGCTAGGTTCTTCTGCGCCGGTGGCTGCGAAGCCACTGAGATCACACCCACCTAAGGGTAAACTTTTAACCTAAACTCGTATTCGTATAAGTATCATAGCTAGTATTCCCGCACAAATGTGCTAACACTCTAAGCCTTAGGTTCTGGCTTCGGTTACAACAAGAACTACTCCGACCGCCGCAGCTATGTGTGCAGGAAGTGTAACCAAGACCATCCCGGCATGGACTTCCAAGGGAGAGAAATCCAGTGCTACAATTGTCAAAAACCGGGACATCGAGCCAACATGTGCCCAGAAAATGCCAAGCCCAAAGGGAACATCCAGAGCTACAAGCAGAGGGAATGTAAGAAGGTTGCATATGGCAAAGCACCAGCCCAGCAGGCGCCGCAGGGACAGGGATCCCGAGGTCCTCAGAGGGGCGCACCTCAGAGGCAGCCTGTCTTGCACGTTATTGACCGAGACGGGACCGGTTCTAAGTCCGGCCTAGGTAATTAACTAAACCTTGAATCCTTGAGAAGCATGTCTATGTATTGGAGTAACTGTTTGAGTGAATGCATGAGTAAATGAATTAAAGTATGTAATGAGCATGAAATGAAGTAGTCGAGACTAGTACTCACCGTAGATGAAATTTACAACCATAGGTAGTTTTAATATCTGCTACCCGATACCTTCAAACCCAAATTAATAAGAGACTGACATCACCACAAACCACTACTCCAGCGAGCAGTGTCAGGTTATCCGCCTAGGTATGATTTTATTAAAGGAATACCTGACACCTAAAGCCCAGATCACAATCATCCGACGATGCAATGAGCTAGGAACGGGTCCAGGAGGATTTTATACACCCGAATTCCCCGGTGGAGCGAAGATGAAGCTGAAGATGATGTGCTTGGGAAAGGATTGGAATCCTTATACCAAGACATACCAAGAGACACGAACACAAGACGGAGCGACGCCACCGATAATACCCCCAAAATTTCAAACACTTGTTACACAAGCAGTAGAACTTGCACAACAATGTGAAAATGATCCGATCCCCGCACTTGAAGCGGACCTTTGTATCATCAACTTCTATGAGAAAGAAGGACGACTTGGGTTACACCAAGACAAGGACAAGACAGCGGAATCTCTTGAACAAGGAGTACCCATAGTGTCTTGGTCCATTGGTGATGACGCCGTATTTTTGTATAGCGAGCAGAAGTGTGTGGACCGCACAGAGAAATTGGTATTGAGATCGGGAGATGTCCTAATCATGGGTGGAAAATCTAGGATGCTGTATCACGGGATCAACAAGATCAAGTTGAATACGGCACCGCCGACAATAATCAATGCCACACATATGAAACCAGGACGCCTGAACCTTACCTTTAGAAAGTATTAAATTTGCAGTATCATGTAATGTATTAGTAACGTGTATTAGAGACACGGTATGTATGATGGTTGGTTTATCAATAAAGAGCAGTGTTGATTTAAATTCCACTTGTGTCCACCATCATTACTTATGAACTTGTGACTTCAATAGGTTGTGGACTCGGTACCGGAGGTAACCTGAGTATCCTCACCGAAGCACAAGCCGGTAAAAGCGGCACCATCTTAACGGGAACCTTCCTAGTGAACGGCATTGAAGTCTCAGTATTATTCGACTCTGGCACCTCTCACACCTTCGTATCACCATCTTTTATGAAGAGGTTGGGGCTAGATGCGGATGAGCTACCGAACTTCTTGGTTACTCTCCCGTCGAAGGAGCGAATACGATGTACCAAATACTATAAGTCAGCCACGATGCAAATCAAAGGCGAAGCGTTTCCCATCTCCTTCATCGAGTTTAATGGGTTGGGATTCGACATAATAGTCGGAATGAATTGGTTGGAGCGGCACAAGGGTCGAATCCTCTACGCCGAGCATCGATTGCTGCTCAGGAGTCCTTCTGGGGTTACTGTATCTTACCGCCAGAGACCGATAGAGCCTTCGACCACAGTCATCTCTGCTATGGCTATGTATCGGGAGCTCAGAAAGGGCCATGAAGTGTATTTGTGTTATGTACAAGACCTGGAGAGAGATCCAGAGTTCAACCCCGAAGTACCAATTGTATCTGAATTCCCTGACGTATTCCCTAAGGAGCTGCCTGGTATGCCACCTCGAAGAGCAGTAGAGTTTGAAATTGACCTCTTGCCAGGTACTGGTCCCATTGCAAGGGCACCGTACCGTGTGACACTTGCGGAAATGACAGAGCTGAAAGAGCAGTTGCGCGATCTTCTTGACAAAGGGTTTATACGCCCGAGCGTATCACCCTGGGGAGCACCGGTCCTCTTCGTGAAGAAGAAGGATGGTAGTCGCCGACTTTGTATTGACTACCGCGAGCTGAATGCGGTCACAGTATAAAATAAATACCCATTGCCACGCATCGACGACCTATTCGACCAGCTGAAAGGAGCCTCAGTCTTCTCCAAGTTCGACCTCCATTCTGGGTATCATCAGATTGCTATCAGAGAGCAAGACATAGAGAAAACGGCATTTGGTACCAGATATGGCCACTACGAGTTCACCGTCATGCCATTCGGTTTGTCAAATGCACCAGCAAAATTCATGGATTTAATGAATCGACTATTCAGTGAGCAGTTAGACACCTCAGTAGTAGTATTTATCGACGACATCCTTGTGTACTCTAAATCAGCAGAAGAACACGAAATTCATTTGAGGAAAGTACTTGAGACACTGCGCGAGAACCAGCTTTATACGAAGTTCTCCAAATGCAAGTTCTGGCTAGATCAGGTATCATTCCTCGGTCATGTCATCTCCAGCGCGGGCATTTCAGTTAACCCATCAAAGATAGAAGTTGTACGATCATGGCCTAGACCCAAGACTGTTACCGACATTCGGAGCTTTCTTGGTATAACCGGTTACTACCAGAGGTTTGTAAAGGACTTCTCGAAAGTCGCTAAGCCCATGACTACACTGATGAAGAAAGATGCACCGTTTTTATGGACAGACGAGCGTGAAGTATCATTTTAGAGCCTAAAGGACTCATTGACCTCAGCGCCGATTCTCACACTTCCAAAGGGCACAGAGGGATTTGGGGTGTATTGTGATGCATCAGGCAAGGGAATGGGATACGTACTCATGCAGCATAGCAAGGTTATAGCTTATGCCTCCCGCCAGCTGAAAAAGCATGAGGAGAATTACCCGACTCACGACTTAGAGCTAGGAGCCATTGTCTTCGCCTTGAAGATATGGCGACACTATCTCTATGGGGTAAGCATCACCATCTACTCCTGCCACAAGAGCTTACAGTATGTATTCATGCAGAAAGAGTTGAATTTGAGACAGAGAAGGTGGATGGAGTTTCTCTCAGACTACGACATCGACCTGCAGTATAAGGAAGGGAAGGCAAACGTTATAGCCGACGCCCTGAGTCGTCGAGCACACTCGCTCCATTCACTACTCCCTTCTTCTAGCTTGG
The DNA here is from genome assembly GCA_023374045.1 of Limonium bicolor. Classification (NCBI taxonomy): domain Eukaryota; kingdom Viridiplantae; phylum Streptophyta; class Magnoliopsida; order Caryophyllales; family Plumbaginaceae; genus Limonium; species Limonium bicolor. Next base: position 113,893,002 of record CM041783.1, read on the forward strand.
TTGACGAGGTGCGAGACGCTCAGTTGAGTGACCCTTACCTGTCCGAAATCAGACAGAAGATGGCAGATGGGTACATTTGAGAAGAAGAAATATGATTTTTAGTTGCATGAAGATGGTCTGATTCGGCTGAATGGAAGGCTATGCGTCCCCCCAAGCAATGCTGAGCTAAGGGATCGCATCCTGCGAGAGTCACACAGTTCTACATTATCAGTCCATCTAGGAGCCTCCAAGATGTACAAAACATGAAGAGGTACTTCTGGTGGTCCGGAATGAAATCAGATGTGACAGAGTATGTGTTGAGATGCATGACGTGCCAGAAAGTGAAGTTTGAACATCGTAGACCGGGCGGAATGATACAATCGATGCCAATTCCGGAGTGGAAATTTCACGATATCTCCATGGATTTTGTTGTAGGACTCCCACCTACCAGGGGAGGACTCAACATGATCTGGGTTGTAGTCGATCGCCTCACCAAGGTTGCCCGATTCATACCGATGAAGGACACCTGGAAGGTAGTGAAGCTCGCAGAGCTATTCGACAAGAAGATTATCAGACACCACGGAGTCCCGAAGACCGTAGTATCTGACCGCAACACCAGATTTCTTTCGAGATACTGGAGAGCTACACGGGAAGCGTTGGGTATAGAATTGAAGCTGAGTACCGCCTTCCATCCTCAGACCAACGGTCAGACAGAGAGGACCATCCACACACTAGAGGACATGCTCAGGGCATGTGCCTTAGATTTTCAAGGGGGTTGGTTAGATAAGCTTCATCTTATCGAGTTTTCATACAATAATAGCTATCATGCTTCGATTAAGATGTCTCCTTTCCAAGCCCTATAGGGTAGACCCTGCCGTACACCTTTGTGTTGGGATGAGTCGAGTGAAGCGGTCATGAAGATGGTTTGATCCGACTGAATGGCAGATTATGCGTCCCCCGAAGCAATGCGGAGCTGAGGGATCGCATTCTGCGTGAGTCACACTGTTCCACACTGAATGTCCATCCGGGAGCCTCTAAAATGTACAAGGACATGAAGAGGTACTTCTGGTGGTCGGGGATGAAGTCCGATGTGACTGAATATGTCTTAAGGTGTCTCACATGCCAGAAGGTAAAATTCGAGCATCGTAGACCGGGAGGAATGGTACAGTCTATGCCTATTCCAGAGTGGAAATTCCATGACATCTCCATGGATTTTGTTGTTGGACTCCCACCTGCTAGGGGAGGACTCAACATGATTTGGGTCATCGTCGATCGCCTCACCAAGGTTGCCCGATTCATACCGATGAGGGACACCTGGAAGGTGGCGAAGCTCGCTGAGCTATTTGACCAGGAGATTATCCGACACCACGGAGTCCCCAAGACCATTGTATCTGACCGTGACACCAGATTTCTTTCGAGATACTGGAGAGATACACGGGAAGCGTTGGGCACCGAATTGAAGCTTAGCACCGCCTTCCATCCACAGACCGACGGTCAGACAGAAAGAACCATCCAGACACTTGAGGACATGCTTCGGGCATGTGCCTTAGACTTTCAGGGGAGCTGGATTGATAAGCTACATCTTATCGAATTTTCTTATAATAACAGTTATCATGCTTCGATTAAGATGTCGCCTTTCCAAGCTTTATATGGTAGACCTTGCCGTACCCCGCTGTGTTGGGATGAGTCGAGCGAAGCGGTCATCATAGGACCGGAATACTTAGAACAAGTGCAAGCTGAAGTTCAGCAGATTCGAGCGAATATGAAGGCAGCCCAGGACAGACAGAAGTCTTATGCTGATGTGAGACGACGCGACCTTGAGTTCGCCGTGGGCGACCAAGTGTTTCTGCGCGTTTCCCCTATGAAGGGTGTCTTTCGATTTGGCCAGAAGGGCAAGCTGAGCCCAAAGTTTGTGGGGCCATATGAGATTATTGAGAGAGTTGGATCCGTGGCATACCGATTAGCGTTACCTGAGGAGTTGGGACGTGTTCACGATGTGTTTCATGTCTCTCAACTCAAGAAATATATATCTGATCCTTCTCATGTGTTGGAGCCCGAGCATTTATCCCTTGAGCCGACGATGCGATATGTCGAGACTCCTCTACGAATTCTTGATACTAAGACTAGAGACACTCGCAACAAGTCAGTGCGAATGGTCAAAGTCTTGTGGGCAAACCACGATGTCAAGGAAGCGACTTGGGAGCTTGAGGACGCCATGAAGGCGAAGTACCCACAGCTATTTGTAGACTAGATGGTCTAGCGTTAGAGGGTACGGGTCGTACCCCTTTTAAGGGGGGTAGGACCGTTTCGTTTTGGCATTGCTTCGGGGTAAGCATTGCTTAGTATGTAGGCATTGTAATAGGTTTTGTAAGGCACATGTAGCGCAAGTGAACTTGGTATGTGTAGTGTATGTATGATGGATGATGTTTGTGTAATGTGTAACGTATCTACGTAATGCGAATGTGGAATGGTATGAATGGGAAATGATGTATTACGTATATGAATTTGTGTTGTGCTTGAATTGTGTATGCTTGCAATGTGGAAAGGAACTAAACACCTCATTGGTGTAGTAAGACACATTAGTGCAATTGGTTTGCCTAATGAGTAGAATTAGCTAAACCATTAACCTTGAGCAACTTTGAGGGCAAAGTTTCTTAAGGGGGGTAGATTGAAATACCCCGTAATTAAAAATAGTGATTAATTAGGCTAAGGAATAATTTAGAAGCTTAATTAAGTATAAATAATCATAAGGGAACAAATCCCGAAGAAAACGGATCTTTAAAACGGATTAAAATCACTAACGAACCTTAAAGCACGTTTTTCGAGGTAACCGGGAAAACGTGTCTTTAAGCGGGTCAAATAGACTCGTAACAGTTTTGGTCAACTAAATAATCATTAATAAATATTAGTGAAGCTTTAGAACCAATAAAATCAAGAAAACGAGAAATTAGTAAAAACTGTCAAAACGGGAAGTTGTGGGGTAGAAAACATAAATAACCCAATCTAGTGTGTCCAATATTGCCAAAAGATTTTTAAAACCCATGTGGGCTGTGGTGCTGTCCGATTTCTCTCCCCTCACACACTCACCAAGCCCTCTTATTTGCAAAAGACAAATACAATAAAAAGCAATAAAGTAGAAAACACTCACCTCACTCACCACTCTCTCTCCTACCCCTATTCCCTCTTCTCTCACGTGAACACACTCACCCTCACTCTCTCTTTTTCTTCCTTTCTTCTTCCATGCGATTTCCATGGAGAATTGAAGAGCTCCACAAAAATATCATCTTCTCCCATCTTGAAACTCCACCAAACTTGCTCCAAAAATTATAAAAACTACACCATTGGAATCCTCTCATCAAGAGCTACACTTATACCTTTCCAAAATTCGAAAACAACAACTTTCGTTTTTATGGGTATGTCCCATTTGGAGCTTCAAGACCACCATTAGAAGGCCCTCCTACTCCTTGTTCTTTTAAGGTAAAAATATTCTCAAAACTCCATCTTTTTCTAACCCTTGTGGGCAAAACAAATTTGCAAACTAAACCCTTGCTTGCTCCTCTTGTGCCCAGCCGATTTTGGCATTTTTGAAAGGGTGGAAAGATCATTCTTGAGCTGCTCCAAGTATTTCATAAACCCTTGGAAGGTAATATAAATTTTAAACCCTAAAACCTACATTAGAACTTACATAATGGTTAGGGTTAAATTGAGTATTAAAATGGTGTATTGAAATGTATATGTGAATGGGTTGTAGTGTTAGAATTGGTTTACAAACCGGTGAGAAAGAATAAGGAAAGAGGAAGGAGGAAGAAAGGAGAAGCTAGTAAAGGAACAAGGTAATTGCACTCTTCCTTGTGTAGCTTTGTAAATGGTTATGTAACAGATTTTTAGAAATGAAAATATGTATTGTAAAATGTTAGTATAGTGGTAGTGTAATATGTAGGAGGAAACAAGCTTTTAAACCCTTAAAAGACATTTTAAAAACTGCTACAAACAGATTGGGAATGAGATGTTAAGTGCAGGAGTTTTAAGTGTGTTTTATGTATGGTATTGTGTATGAGAGCTATATATATTGATGTTATTGAAAACAGGTGAATTGGTTAACAATGTGTGGATAAACAATGTGGTGAGAGTATAAAAATATAGGGGGACTATGGCAAAATTTACATAGGATTAGAACACTTAGTGAACTAGAAACTAGGTGACTAATATGTGTTGTAACAAGTTTTGATTTAGATAGATAGAGGGAAGATTGGGAGAGATGGTTAGTTGTAGTGCATTAGAGGTGTTAGAAATGGCATTAGAAGAGGAAGTTAGAGAAGGGGAGAGTAAGTGTCAAAATCTGTAGCATAATGCAACTAAGTGAGGAAATAATGTGAGTGCTGAAATGAAAATGTAGGAAACAAAGTGTGTGAATTGGGATATAGAAAAGAGTGTTGAGTTAGTAGATGAGTTAAGGAGTGTTTTAGGGTGCCTAAGCATGTAGGAAACTTGGGAAAATGATTAGGAAAAGATTGGATGTGAATTGAGGAGGATTTGGAGTTCAAAATGAGTAATTAAAAATAAGTACTGGGCTGGACCGACCCTAGGGCCGACCCTAGCAGGGTCGGTCGACCCGAAAAATCTGTAACCTCGGAAGCTTCTGCATCCGACCGACCCAGAGGACCGACCCTGCCTGGGTCGGTCGAGTGGGAATTTTTGGTCGGAAATGTTTCTGCATCCGACCGACCCAGGGGACCAACCCTGCCTGGGTCGGTCGAGTAGAAATTGTTAGTTGGATTTCTTCTGTAACGGACCTACCCAATGGACCGACCCTGGCTGGGTCGGTCGGACTAGAATTTTCTGTAATCGAAGTCTCTGCACCCGACCGACCCATGGGTCCGACCCAGGGTGGGTCGGTCGGGTCAAACAAAAAAAAACTGTAAGCTTTAACTAGTATGTATATATATATATATATATATATATATATATATATATATATATATATATATATATATGGGTATACCCACCTATACATATGTATGTACATATGTAAGTAAACCATGGATGAGTAATGAAAAGTAGGTAAACAAAATATAAGTGTTAAGAATGCAAAGACTTAGTAAGTATGGATTAGGAAACGCAAGAGTAATCGAATTAAGCTAATGATAGCTATATTAATCATTCAATTGTATATGTACATAATAGGATTTGACTTGTGACACCGGAAGGACGTTTGGAAACACGTACGACGGTGAACGGTATGATTTCCTCATGCGCTAGCTGTGTCCTAACGGGGTTACCCCGGCTTGTTTGTTGTGTGTTTATTTGCCATCACCTAAACAAGATAAAAGCATGTAACTGGTTTATTACACCTGCTTGAGTTGGGAATGCATGGTTTCGTGTTGGATGGCATTTGAACCTGAAGTTTGTATAATTCATGAAACGTATGAATGGTGAGGAAGTGGAATGTAGGCTAACCCACTAACTAGAAGTTATTACTAACCCGGGATTTGGGTTAGGGGGATTGTGAGTCATGCATGCAAGGATGAGGAAACAACAGAGCGTCTGTTTCTAAGTCCATGGTCGAACTTCCTTGTTACCGGGCCGTGTGCCACATAGTGGTGCCCTGCGGGGCCGTGTGCCACATAGTGGTGCCCGACTGGAGTGAGACCGGCAGAGCTTATCCGTTTAAAGAGATAAGCTGGGGATTGTTGGGTTAGAGAATAATTAACCCGGATGAGTAACTAACCAGTGAATGAGGTGAGAACCTGAGAGTGTGACTCGAGACCCCGGTTGATGTGTGAATTACCTTTCGTGGTATGAATTGCACCTTGTGTATGTGTGTGCCTTTGTATGTAATGAAATGCATGTTGAGTGTACTATTATATGTGTATAATGTTGTTTATAAGAGCATGTATACCTGCAATAAAATCAACCGCATGTTGGCGACCAAGTAGTTGGCGTACCCCCGCTAGTACACGGGGTATGCGGAAGTCATATGCAGCTTTTGCTCAGCCCCTTGGGGCGCTGTTTTTAATTGCAGGGACTCGAGACTGTTGACAGGTCGGGATTGACCAGGATGCTCGTTTTGGATAGATTGATTATTTTGAATGGTGTACCGAGTAGTACACGGTTAGGTTTTGTAGCCGGTGTACCATGCGGTACACCTTTTTGGATTTTGAAAGATGTAAACACTTGTGATACGGTTAGATGTAAACCGTAAGTATTTTGTAAACTTGGAAGGGTGTAACCTGTGAGCTTAACTCTTAGACTCGGTAATCACTTTTGGATATTGCTTGGGTGAGCAGGGTTGTATGTATTGATGGGGTATGTTTATGGATTGTTGGAGTTTATTATTGTTAACTCGGTACCTCTTGCTATCAGACCGCACTGTTTGTTTGTTGAGGCCTAGTTAGTCGTACGGGCGGCTAACGGCGCGTATCACCCGCTACTTAGTTTGTTGGTTCCGCTGCGTTTAGTTTGGTGTCCGGATTGCTTAGGTGATAAGTATGGAATTAGCGGTAGGGGTGTTACAAAAAGTGGTATCAGAGCGAAGTGTCGCTCTGATAGCCGAGTGTCACCGAGTATAGTGATTACTGAGTTAGGATCGCCAACCGTTTTACAACGGGGAAATTAGGAACCCAACCTTGATTGACCGTAATGACTACGGATACCCCTTAACGCCCGAAAGGACGATACAACTGCTTAAATTCCAGACCTATTGGTCACACTACCTAATGTGAAATGTTACTTGTTCAGATGTCAGGACGAGGTCGAGGCCAACCCCGTGGCGAGGCTTCTAATGAGCCGGGCGCACAGACGATAGCTGAAATCGTCGCCGCCACTGTAGCACAGATGCTACCTCAAGTCATAACCGCGGTACAACAAACCCAACAAACTCCACAAAATCAACAACAACAGCCCGACCCACCACAACCCCGAGAGGTAAATTGGGTGAAGGTTGTCGCAGATCTCCGACCTCCTTACTTCCGAGGCGAGAGCGACCCCGCTAAGCTCGAGGCTTATATCTCCGAGATGGAGACGGCCTTCGAGACCCTTGAGGCTCCTGCTGGAGTGAGGGTAAGGATAGCTGTGTATTACCTAAAGGACGCGACCATGGATTGGTGGAAGCTCGTGAAGGACGAATTCCTCACCGACCCCACCTTTGACTGGGATGCCTATGCTGCTTTACTCCGAGACAAGTACTATCCGGAGCATGTAAAGACCAAGAAGAGGCTAGAGCTCGACGCCTTGAGAATGACGGATAAGATGACCGTCGACGACTACTATGCTAAGTTCACCTCCATTTTACGACTGTTGCCCGACCTTGGGTACACACGGCAAGTATTGGTCGACCGCTTCTACGGTGGGTTGAGCCATCGCCTCCGGTACGGCATGGGGTATACGCGGTTTACCACTCTTCAGGAGTGTTACCATGCTGCCTCCCGAGTGGAGATCACCGTCCAGTTAAGGGACAAGGAGATTGCACAAAAGCGTAAGGTGAATGACAAGGCAGCTGGCCACGATGATCAGGGCCAAGGAAAGGGCTGGAAAAAGAGGAAAGGGAACTACCCCCAGCAGTCGCAGAAGGGAGCCGGCGCTCCCGGAGAGAATAGTACCCATGCCGAGAAGGGCAAGGCGCCTGAGCTACCCCAGCTTACCTACACTGCACCGGTGGCTGCAAAGCTGCTGAGGTCTCACCCGCCTAAGGGTAAGAAACCGATCTAGACCTTAATGCTCATGAACCAGCTATGGCTACTGAACACTACTCACTCTCGAATTATAGGCTCTGGTTATGGTACGGGTAAGGGTGACTCAGGAGACCCTGGCACAAACCGCCAAGGGAATGAGATAAGGTGCTACTACTGCAGGAAGCTGGGACACAAAAGGTTCGAGTGCCCCTCCAAACCCAAAGGCAACTACCAGAGCAACTACCAAAGCAACTACCAAGGCAACTACCGCAACAATTACCAAGGCTTTAAGCAGAGGGAAGGCAAGGAGGTTGCATCTGGCGATGCACTGGCCCAGCAGACCTCACTGGGACAGGGGTCCCGAGGTCCTCAGCAGAAGGGCACACCCTAGAGGCAGCCGGCCTTGCACATCATTGATAGAGATGGGACCGGCACGAAGCCCGGCTTAGGTACTTACGAACACCTTTGATCCTTGAGAGCATATTTACATGTTGAATTGCTTGCATGAGTGAATACTTGAATGATCTAGAAACTGTTATACGAATTGAGCATGAACCGAACTAGTTTAAAACTGGAATTCACATTAGATTAACTTACCACCTTAGGAACTTTCAATATCTGTTACCCAATCCCTTCAAACCCACTTCCTGAAGGAGCCGACCTCACCACTCACCACATCACCAACGAACAGTGTCAGGTCATCCGACCAGGTATGATATTAATAAAAGGATACCTGACACCCGAAGCCCAAATATCTATCATACGACGATGCAATGAACTAGGGGCGGGTCCAGGAGGATTTTACACACCCGAATTCCCCGGTGGACGAAGATGAAGCTGAAGATGATGTGCTTGGGAAAGGATTGGAACCCTTATACCAAGAGACCCGAGCCGAAGATGGAGCAACACCACCAGCAATACCCGGTGAATTTCAAGCGGTTAACGCGCAAGTTGTAGAGATCGCGCAGCAACTAGAGGCGGATCCAATTCCTACACTTGAAGCGGACCTTTGTATTATTAACTTCTACGAAGAAGGTGGACGACTTGGTTTACACCAAGATAAGGACGAGACAGCGAAATCTCTCGAATTGGGAGTGCCCGTAGTGTCTTGGTCCATTGGTGACGATGCCGAATTTTTGTTTAGCGAGCAGAAGCGTGTGGACCTCGCAGAGAGACTGGTACTCATCAGGAGATGTCTTAATAATGGGAGGTGAGTCGAGAATGTGTATCACGGTATCAAGAAGATAAAGGTGAATACGGCACCATCGACAGTGGTCAATGCCACACACCTGAAGCCCGGACGCCTGAACCTCACCTTTAGGAAGTATTGAGCTTGTAACACCATGTAATGTGATAGTAATGTGTATTAGAGACACACAATGTATGATGGTTGTTTATCAATAAAGCGGTATTGGTTGTCAAATTCTTTTTCCCACTTGCGTTATACCGTCAACTCATACAGCTTATGAATCAATAGGTTGTGGACTCGGTACGGAAGGTTCCCTCAGTATTCTCACCGAGACACAGGCCGGCAAAAGCGGCACCATAATCACGGGTTCCTTTCCGGTGAATGGCATTGATGCCACTATACTATTCGACACTGGCGCCTCTCATACCTTCATCTCGCCACCATTCGCGAAGAGGTTAGGGCTCGATGCTGATGAGTTGCCAGACTTTATAGTCACTCTCCCGTCGAAGGAGCGAGTTAAGTGTACGAAATACTACCGAGCTGCCACTATCCAAATTAAGGGCGAGGCGTTTCCCATTTCCTTTATCGAGTTCAGTGGTTTGGGATTCGACCTCATCGTTGGGATGAACTGGTTAGAGCGGCATAAGGGGCGAATCCTCTGCGTCGAGCACAGATTGCTGCTCAGAAGCCCGTCTGGGGTTACCGTATCATACCGCCAGAGGCCGAGAGAGCCTTCGACCAAAGTAATCTCTGCCATGTCCATGTACCGTGAGCTCAGAGAGAGGCACGAGGTATTCCTTTGCTATGTGCAAGACCTTCAGCGAGATCCAGAGTTAGACCCCGACATACCGGTAGTGTCGGAGTTCCCGGACGTGTTTCCGAAGGAACTTCCCGGCATGCCACCTCAGAGGACAGTTGAGTTTGAGATAGAGCTTGCACCAGGCACGGGTCCGATTGCTAGGGCGCCGTACCGTTTAGCACCGGCAGAGATGGCCGAATTGAAAGTACAGTTGAAGGATTTACTTGACAAGGGGTTCATACGCCCGAGCGTATCACCCTAGGGAGCACCGGCCCTTTTCGTGAAGAAGAAGGACGGTAGTCTCCGCCTTTGTATTGATTACCGTGAGCTTAATGCCGTCACCGTGAAGAACAAATACCCATTGCCACGCATCGACGACCTGTTCGATCAGTTGAAGGGAGCTTCAGTCTTCTCCAAGATAGACCTCCGATCAGGGTATCATCAGATTGCCATCAGAGATTCCGATATTTAGAAGACAGCGTTCCGTACGAGATATGGCCACTTTGAGTTTACAGTGATGCCATTCGGACTGTCGAATGCGCCAGCTAAATTTATGGATTTGATGAATCAGTTGTTCAGTGATCAGTTAGACACAGCAGTGGTGGTCTTCATCGATGACATTCTCATCTATTCGAAGTCGAGAGCCGAGCATGAGAGTCATTTGAGGCGTGTACTTGAGAATCAGCTATACGCGAAGTTCTCCAAATGCGAGTTCTGGCTTGACCAGGTCTCTTTCCTTGGTCACGTGATCTCGAGCGCTGGTATCTTCGTTGATCCAGCTAAGATTGAAGCAGTCCGTTCATGGCCTAGACCTAAGAATGTTTCCGACATTCGGAGCTTTCTTGTCTAGCCGGTTACGGAGTGTGTTAGAGATTTCTCGAAAGTTGCAAGCCCATGACGGCACTGATGAAGAAAGATGCACCGTTTGTGTGGACAGACGAGTGCGAGATAGCCTTCCAGAGCTTGAAAGACTCATTGACCTCAGCACCCATTCTCACACTTCCAGAGGGTACAGAGGGATTTGAAGTTTACTGTGACGCATCGGGCAAGGGCATGGGATGCGTACTCATGCAGCATGGCAGGGTAGTAGCATACGCCTCCCGCCAGCTGAAAAAGCATGAGGAGAATTACCCGACACATGATTTAGAGTTAGGAGCCATTGTCTTCGCCTTGAAGATATGGCGACACTATCTCTATGGGGTAAGCATCACCATTTATTCTGACCATAAGAGTTTGCAATACGTGTTCACCCAAAAAGAGTTGAATTTGAGACAGAGAAGGTGGATGGAGTTCTTATCAGATTACGACATCAACCTTCAGTATAAAGAGGGGAAGGCGAATGTTGTGGCCGACGCCCTGAGTCGCCGAGCACACTCACTCCATTCGCTGCTCGCTTCTTCCAGCTTGGTTGATGAGGTGCGAGAGGCTCAGTTGTGCGACCCTACATGAAAGAGATCAGACAGAAAATTTCAGAGGGCACATTTGAGAAGCGGAAGTACGACTTCAAGCTTCATGAAGATGGTTTGATCCGACTGAATGGCAGACTATGCGTCCCCCGAAGCAATACGGAGCTGAGGGATCGCATTCTGCGTGAGTCAAACTGTTCCACACTGAATGTCCATCCAGGAGCCTCTAAAATGTACAAGGACATGAAGAGGTACTTCTGGTGGTCGGGGATGAAGTCCGATGTGACTGAATATGTCTTAAGGTGTCTCACATGCCAGAAGGTAAAATTTGAGCACCGTAGACCGGGAGGAATGGTACAGTCTATGCCTATTCCATAGTGGAAATTCCATGACATCTCCATGGATTTTGTTGTTGGACTCCCACCTACCAGGGGAGGACTCAACATGATTTGGGTCATCGCCGATCGCCTCACCAAGGTTGCCCGATTCATACTGATGAGGGACACCTGGAAGGTGGCGAAGCTTGCTGAGCTATTTGACCGGGAGATTATCCGACACCACGGAGTCCCCAAGACCATTGTATCTGACCGCGACACCAGATTTCTTTCGAGATACTGGAGAGCTACACGGGAAGCGTTGGGCACCGAATTGAAGCTTAGCACCGCCTTCCATCCACAGACCGACGGTCAGACAGAAAGAACCATCCAGACACTTGAGGACATGCTTCGGGCATGTGCCTTAGACTTTCAGGGGAGCTGGATTGATAAGCTACATCTTATCGAATTTTCTTATAATAACAGTTATCATGCTTCGATTAAGATGTCGCCTTTCCAAGCTTTATATGGTAGACCTTGTCGTACCCCGCTGTGTTGGGATGAGTCGAGCGAAGCGGTCATCATAGGACCGGAATACTTAGAACAAGTGCAAGCTGAAGTTCAGCAGATTCGCGAATATGAAGGCAGCCCGGGACAGACAGAAGTCTTATGCTGATGTGAGACGACGCGACCTTGAGTTCGCCGTGGGCGACCAAGTGTTTCTGCGCGTTTCCCCTATGAAGGGTGTCTTTCGATTTGGCCAGAAGGGCAAGCTGAGCCCGAAGTTTGTGGGGCCATATGAGATTATTGAGAGAGTTGGATCCGTGGCATACCGATTAGCGTTACCTGAGGAGTTAGGACGTGTTCACGATGTGTTTCATGTCTCTTAACTCAAGAAATATATATCTGATCCTTCTCATGTGTTGGAGCCCGAGCATTTATCCCTTGAGCCGACGATGCGATATGTCGAGACTCCTCTACGAATTCTTGATACTAAGACTAGAGACACTCGCAACAAATCAGTGCGAATGGTCAAAGTCTTGTGGGCAAACCACGATGTCGAGGAAGCGACTTGGGAGCTTGAGGATGCCATGAAGGTGAAGTACCCACAGCTATTTGTAGACTAGATGGTCTAGCGTTAGAGGGTACGGGTCGTACCCCTTTTAAGGGGGGTAGGACCGTTTCGTTTTGGCATTGCTTCGGGGTAAGCATTTCTTAGTATGTAGGCATTGTAATAGGTTTTGTAAGGCACATGTAGTGCAAGTGAACTTGGTATGTGTAGTGTATGTATGATGGATGATGTTTGTGTAATGTGTAACGTATCTGCGTAATGCGAATGTGGAATGGTATGAATGGGAAATGGTGTATTGCGTATGTGAATTCGTGTTGTGCTTGAATTGTGTATGCTTGCAATGTGGAAAGGAAGTAAACACCTCATTGGTGTAGTAAGACACATTAGTGCAATTGGTTTGCCTAATGAGTAGAATTACCTAAACCATTAACCTTGAGCAACTTTGAGGGCAAAGTTTCTTAAGGGGGGTAGATTAAAATACCCCGTAATTAAAAATAGTGATTAATTAGGCTAAGGAATAATTTAGAAGCTTAATTAAGTATAAATAATCATAAGGGAACAAATCCCGAAGAAAACGGATTAAAATCACTAACAAACCTTAAAGCACGTTTTTCGAGGTAACCGGGAAAACGTGTCTTTAAGCGGGTCAAATAGACTTGTAACAGTTTTGGTCTACTAAATAATCATTAATAAATATTAGTGAAGCTTTAGAACCAATAAAATCAAGAAAACGAGAAATTAGTAAAAACTGTCAAAACGGGAAGTTGTGGGGTAGAAAACATAAATAACCCAATCTAGTGTGTCCAATATTGCAAAAAGAATTTTAAAACCCATGTGGGCTGTGGTGCTGTCCGATTTCTCTCCCCTCACACACTCACCAAGCCCTCTTATTTGCAAAAGACAAATACAATAAAAAGTAATAAAGTAGAAAACACTCACCTCACTCACCACTCTCTCTCCTACCCCTATTCCCTCTTCTCTCACGTGAACACACTCACCCTCACTCTCTCTTTTTCTTCCATTCTTCTTCCATGCGATTTCCATGGAGAATTGAAGTGCTCCACAAAAATATCATCTTCTCCCCTCTTGAAACTCCATCAAACTTGGTCCAAAAATTATAAAAACTACACCATTGGAATCCTCTCATCAAGAGCTACACTTCTACCTTTCCAAAATTCAAAAACAACAACTTTCGTTTTTATGGGTATGTCCCATTTGGAGCTTCAAGACCACCATTAGAAGGCCCTCCTTCTCCTTGTTCTTTTAAGGTAAAAATATTCTCAAAACTCCATCTTTTTCTAACCCGTGTGGGCAAAACGAATTTGCAAACTAAACCCTTGCTTGCTCCTCTTGTGCCCAGCCGATTTTGGCATTTTTGAAAGGGTGGAAAGATCATTCTTGAGCTGCTCCAAGTATTTCATAAACCCTTGGAAGGTAATATAAATTCTAAACCCTAAAACCTACATTAGAACTTACATAATGGTTAGGGTTAAATTGTGTATTAAAATGGTGTATTAAAATGTATATGTGAATGGGTTGTAGTGTTAGAATTGATTTACAAACCGGTGAGAAAGAAGAAGGAAAGAGGAAGGAGGAAGAAAGGAGAAGCTCGTAAAGGAACAAGGTAATTGCACTCTTCCTTGTGTAGCTTTGTAAATAGTTATGTAACAGATTTTTAGAAATGAAAATATGTATTGTAAAATGTTAGTATAGTGGTAGTGTAATGTGTAGGAGGAAACAAGCTTTTAAACCCTTAAAAGACATTTTAAAAACTGTTACAAACAGATTGAGAATGAGATGTTAAGTGCAGGAGTTTTAAGTGTGTTTTATGTATGGTATTGTGTATGAGAGCTATATATATTGATGTTATTGAAAACAGGTGAATTGGTTAACAATGTGTGGATAAATAATGTGGTGAGAGTATAAAAATATAGGGGGACTATGGCAAAATTTACATAGGATTAGAACACTTAGTGAACTAGAAACTAGGTGACTAATATGTGTTGTAACAGGTTTTGATTTAGATAGATAGAGGGAAGATTGGGAGAGATGGTTAGTGTAGTTGTAGTGCATTAGAGGTGTTAGAAATGGCATTAGAAGAGGTAGTTAGAGAAGGGGAGAGTAAGTGTCAAAATCTGTAGCATAATGCAACTAAGTCAGGAAATAATGTGAGTGCTGAAATGAAAATGTAGGAAACAAAGTGTGTGAATTGGGATATAGAAAAGAGTGTTGAGTTAGTAGATGAGTTAAGAAGTGTTTTAGGGTGCCTAAGCCTGTAGGAAACTTGGAAAAATGATTAGGAAAAGATTGGATGTGAATTGAGGAAGATTTGGAGTTCAAAATGAGTAATTAAAAATAAGTATTGGGCTGGACCGACCCTAGGGCCGACCCTAGCAGGGTCGGTCGACCCGAAAAATCTGTAACCTCGGAAGCTTCTGCATCCGACCGACCCAGAGGACCGACCCTGCCTGGGTCGGTCGAGTGGGAATTTTTGGTCGGAAATGTTTCTGCATCCGACCGACCCAGGGGACCAATCCTGCCTGGGTCGGTCGAGTTGAAATTGTTAGTTGGATTTCTTCTGTAACGGACCGACCCAATGGACCGACCCTGGCTGGGTCGGTCGGACTAGAATTTTTTGTAATCGAAGTCTCTGCACCCGACCGACCCATGGGTCCGACCCAGGGTGGGTCGGTCGGGTCAAACAAAAAAAAACTGTAAGCTTATAACTAGTATGTATATATATATATATTTATGGGTATACCCACCTATACATATGTATGTACATATGTAAGTAAACCATGGATGAGTAATGAAAAGTAGGTAAACAAAATATAAGTGTTAAGAATGCAAAGACTTAGTATGTATGGATTAGGAAACGCAAGAGTAATCGAATTAAGCTAATGATAGTTATATTAATCATTCAGATGTATATGTACATAATAGGATTTGACTTGTGACACCGGAAGGACGTTTGGAAACACGTACGACGGTGAACGGTATGATTTCCTCATGCGCTGTGTCTTAACGGGGTTACCCCGGCTTGTTTGTTGTGTGTTTATTTGCCATCACCTAAACAAGATAAAAGCATGTAACTGGTTTATTACACCTGCTTGAGTTGGGAATGCATGGTTTCGTGTTGGATGGCATTTGAACCTGAAGTTTGTATAATTCATGAAACGTGTGAATGGTGAGGAAGTGGAATGTTGGCTAACCCACTAACTAGAAGTTATTAGTAACCCGGGATTTGGGTTAGGGGGATTGTGAGTCATGCATGCAAGGATGAGGAAACAACAGAGCGTCTGTTTCTAAGTCCATGGTTGAACTTCCTTGTTACCGGGTCGTGTGCCACATAGTGGTGCCCTGCGGGGCCGTGTGCCACATAGTGGTGCCCGACTGGAGTGAGACCGGCAGAGCTTATCTGTTTAAAGAGATAAGCTGGGGATTGTTGGGTTAGAGAATAATTAACCCGGATGAGTAACTAACCAGTGAATGAGGTGAGAACCTGAGAGTGTGACTCGAGACCCCGGTTGATGTGTGAATTACCTTTCGTGGTATGAATTGCACCTTGTGTATGTGTGTGCCTTTGTATGTAATGAAATGCATGTTGAGTGTACTATTGTAAGTGTATAATGTTGTTTATAAGAGCATGTATACCTGCAATAAAATCAACCGCATGTTGGCGACCAAGTAGTTGGCGTACCCCCGCTAGTACACGGGGTATGCGGAAGTCATATGCAGCTTTTGCTGAGCCCCTTGGGGCGGTTTTTAATTGCAGGGACTCGAGACTGTTGACAGGTCGGGATTGACCAGGATGCTCATTTTGGATAGATTGATTATTTTGAATGGTGTACCGAGTAGTACACGGTTAGGTTTTGTAGCCGGTGTACCATGCGGTACACCTTTTTGGATTTTGAAAGATGTAAACACTTGTGATACGGTTAGATGTAAACCGTAAGTATTTTGTAAACTTGGAAGGGTGTAACCTGTGAGCTTAACTCTTAGACTCGGTAATCACTTTTGGATATTGCTTGGGTGAGAAGGGTTGTATGTATTGATGGGGTATGTTTATGGATTGTTGGAGTTTATTATTGTTAACTCGGTACCTCTTGCTATCAGACCGCACTGTTTGTTTGTTGAGGCCTAGTTAGTTGTACGGGCGGCTAACGGCGTGTATCACCCAATACTTAGTTTGTTGGTTCCGCTGCGTTTAGTTTGGTGTCCGGATTGCTTAGGTGATAAGTATGGAATTAGCGGTAGGGGTGTTACAATTTATTATATGGTATTTTGAATTTAATAACAAGATTTATAAGTCAATAAATCTTGGAAAAATTCCTAGACACTCCAATTATATTATAAAGATTTTAGAAATATTTGGAGCATTGATTTGAAGCATAAAAGTCAATATAAAATTCTAGAAACCCTAAAGCTTCTTAAGCCTTGCTAGGGTTGACTTTGAGAATGTCAAACCATCCCATGAAACCTATACCAATAAATAGGTTATGGAAAACCATGAAGATCAATAAAAAGAACGTCGAAAACGAATCATCCTAGCCAAAGTTATGATAGAATGAAGTTTAGAGCCAAAATTTTGAAAAGTGCCACGTGTCAAGACCACACGGGTCGTCGGTACTTAGCACAAAAATCGGCTAAGTATTCTCATTTTCACCAGTATTTTGCCCTAATTTGTGACGGACGTATCTCACTCATCCTTTCGAATTTTCCAGTGTCGTCTTCTTCATTCTCTTCTCCTTAATCTTCTCTTTGTAACCATAACTCACACTTAACCTAACTCTTCCTAAATCCGCCGGAAATTTGATCCAAAGTTTCCTCCCTACAAAGCCGTAACCCAGAATTCCAAATTGTTCTGAAATCAGGTAAACTTCGTCTCGCTATAACTTCTTCGTTCCTCAGCCAAATTTCGTGTTCTTTAGCTTGTTTTGAAGAGCTCAAATCCCTCTAAAACTTTCATGTTAATGACCAAGGCTGATGCAAAATCGTGCGGAAGATATAAGTGTCTAAAGTTACCTACTCGATCACGTCGGATTTTGCCCAGAATTTTTCCAGAAACGACATGGTAAACTCAGATCTTGCGGGATCCATAACTTTCTCCCTAGCTCTTCGTTTTCAATGATTCTTCCACCAATGTTTAGAGTTACATGTCTACTTTAAAATGACGTAGGTTTCGTGGATTGAATCCTTCTCAATTAGCGCGAGTTGGTCCGTGAAGTAGGCTACTCGAACTGCACATGAAATAACGATTTTCTGGAAATTCGATTTCGATTTGCCTTGCCGGCGCATCTCCGGTATGATTCCGACCAAATTCCACCATCAATGATGTTCGTTTTTGCATTTCCGTTCATAACCCTCTATCAATTTAACTTATTACGCAATAAGTTGAGATAATTTGTAGAAATTCAGATTTGAAACAACATAAACCCTAAGTACGATTTACCCAGAATCGAATTTACATTATACTGCATGATAGCTCATAAAATTGGTACCATTAGAACCAGAATTCAATTTCGAATCCAATGAAACAAGAATCATCGAATTTCGTTCTGTAGATTGAGAGATATCGGTGAATTAGTACTCGACATCGAGTTGGGTTTCTCTGATGAACTCGGCGTCTTAGGGCCATCCGATCGTAGTTAGATGGGACGGACGGCCGAGATTAAAACGTGGATAATTATTGATATATTAAGTTATATAAATTCTAGAATAAAACCCTAACTTGTTGAATTTATTTAATGGCCTTCCCGAATGTATTTTGACTTGAAATTTTAACCATAGATTCCTTATAAAATCTAGTTTATTTTGATGTAAATTAATATGGGTTTTGAGTTTTTAAACACAAATTATAATTTTTGTAAGTTCTGAGAAATATGGAATTATTTAGATAATTTTAAAAGATATTTTTATGAAATAAAAATTTAATAATATGTCTAAAATAGCATAGTTACTATATATTAAATTTGAGAATTTTTAGACAAGAGGAAATAGGTCTAAAAATTGTATTTCTAAAATTTTTTGTAAGTTACCTTATAATATAAGGTTTTTAATGTAACAAAAATTAAAGTATGACTTATTAATAAAACTTTATAGGTTGAGAATAATATAAGAAGACTAAACTAACATTTAATACAGAATGTTAATAAATATCTTTAGGTATCAAATTTTAAGTGAAGTAAAAAAATTATATACATATATATATAAAAGAAATAAAATAAAATAGTAACTTAGGTTAAATCAAGGAATTAAATTAATCTACACTTATATTAATTATAGAATATAGAAGTTAATATACTTAATTGAACTAAGGAAAATACTTTATTTTATAAACCATATATTGGATGTAGATATGTGTAAGAGTTAATAATAAAATACAATAAAACTACATAAAGAATGTCTTGAGTAAATCCTAGTATATATATACAATAAATAAATAAAAGAAATAAAATACCTTATAGGAAATAGAATAAGAAGGAATTAATAAGTTAAACTAAACCTATACTTAATACTATTAAAAGAATATTGTATGAGGTGGTATTAAATTATGATTATGAAATTAAGCTTGGAGAGTCACCTTTGAATTTCTAAGATTTATATAAACCATATTAGAATACATAAATAATATTATTTGTCAATGACTAGAATGTAAATCTATAATTGGGTTAGGTAATTGATAAGTTGAGACTTAGGAAAAATTGTAATTAGATTACATAAAATATTACACAAACAGATCTTATTATATAATCAATAATAAAATAGATGAAATACTTTTACATCTAAATGTGAAGTGGATTAATGAGTCTAGATTTAGTAATTTCATAACATTTATAGTATTGAACGATAACTTAATGTTTTAAGATAAAATCATTAAAAGGATTATGATGTAAAACTATATTAGACTATGATTAGGAAATTAATCTAAATAATAATCCTTAAGTGTCTTGGCATTAGATAAGCCATATGAAATACATTTATAACATTAATTATCAATACTTAGGATGTGAGTTTATAATTAAGTGATGTGTTTAGTAGTTAGAATTTATAAAAGGGTTTATAAATAGAAATTAGATACTTAAAACCTTTGAACCTTTATTTAGAGGAAACTAAGTTACATAAGAGATTATATTGATTTACCTTTTGACACTGAAACATATTAATATGTCATTTGAATATAAGGTATGATGATTTTTCGGAATAGATGATCTTATTAAATAATTGACAATTCACTTACGAATAAGAATTTGATTCTTAGATGAATTCTACCTTATGTTAAGATATATTGTCCATCCTAAATACAATAAAGGAAATTAATTTATTAAGTTATTCCTTTGAAACCTTAGGTTTTGTAAACAACTTAAGACGTTATTAAGACTTAACTTTATTGAAGTTTAGTATAAAAGGATTATACATAGTCTATGGAGGGAATGTGTGTTAAAATAAAACATTTAGGAAATTAAATGTAAGCAAGGATACATAAAAGGTTATCTTAAAACGCCTTATTATATAGTTAATGATAAAGTAAATAATATACCTTGGGAATACTAAATGTAAGAGTTCGATAAATCTAAGTTAACTATAATATAGTTATTCAAGATGAGAAGCAATTTAACATCTTATGATAAGATTATTAGATGGTTGTAATAAAAGTCATTCTGAACTAAACATAAGATAAATGAGTTTAGTAACTCAATTAGGTTATAATAAAATGCATTTACAACACTATGATTCCAATATACAGGATGTAGATCTTAATTAAGTTAAGGGGAAAACTTAATCATAATGGATTATCTAGTAGATATTGGTAAAATACATAATCATTACATTGTGAAATAATAGTATAGTATTCTAAGATAAACCTATCATAGGTCATAATACGATGTTTATTCTAAATTAAGAATAAAAGTATTGAGCTTAAGAATTGTTTTTGAAATTCTAAGGTTTATTGAATAACATAAAATGCATTTATGACATAAGGGTCTCAAGAGTCTTGAATTGAGAATTAGGGTTAAGTATGAGTAAAGTGGATAAGAGTGTAACAATTAACAAGTGTTAATAACATACATTCCCTAGTCTTACAACCTTGAGTTATACAACATTCTGAGATAGGTCGAAGGTTATATATAACATTTAAGCAAGGGCTTACAAGATAATCGAGATTTAGAAATAAGAGTGAGGAATTTATTTAAGTTTAACTTAGGGTATAAGTTATTGATAATAGACTATCTTTAATGTTCCTCAGAGTGTTGTTGATTGTTTGCACAAATCTACTAGAACTGCTACAATGTTAATCAGGTACGATTTCTCGTACTCAGATACTTTTGCTAACAGACTTTATGGAATGTTTTGGAAAACGCTAACTGAGCTTGAATGGATTTCAAAGGGAACTGTTTGTGTGGCTAACTCAGCTTGATGTGACTAACTGAGCCTTGAATGTGAAACTTACATGGTTTTTGGTTCCTTCTATTGGGTTATTTCATTAGACATTAACTGCCTAGGGTTTACGCTTCTGCACTCTGTAGGACTGAGTGTTTTGGTATTGCTCTGGTGTAGTTAGTGATCTAGTGGAAGTATGGAAAAGGACAATCTTGGTAATTCTTCCTTTGACTCTGGATATTGTTTCATCCATGAGCTGAGTCTTTTGTTGTGACGTGTGCGTGTCTTCACCGATGACTGAGAATGGGTCGGTAACAGCAGGGGGCTGTATATCCCTCGTCCACAAGGACATTTATATCTGATAGCAGGGGGCTGTATATCCCTCGTCCGCAAGGACATTTATATCTGACAGCATGGGGCTGTATATCCCTCGTCCATATGGACATTTATAACTGGCAGTGGGGGCCATCTCTCCCAATTGGTTTTATTCCACTCTTGAGTTGTTGGTTCTTGGATATCTTCTTTCATTCCTAGTCCTTGTGACTACTTGGGTCTCTCTACTCCTAATTGGAATTGGTTCTAACTTGAGCATTGGACGTTCACTAACTCATGGTGTGGTTTTTGGATTGACTAACTGTACCTTTCTATTATTTATCTCTATCCTTAACTTGTTATCTTTGACTTGGTGATTTTAAAGTGCCTTGTTTTCCTGTTTTACTTTCGAGCGTTTGATTTCAAGTTATTGTTTATTTTGAAGAGTTATGTTTTAAATATTGTTTTGGAGAATTGTACCAGTTCCATTCCAGGGAACTGACTCACCCCTCCTAGGGTGGGCTGCTTGGTTTCATTTTGCAGGTACGAATTGTTTATACAGGTGGCCACGAAGAGCATGAGTGATTGGGATGGGAATTAGGAATTGTGGAGAGTTATTCTGTTTTACGTTCAGTTTTGTTTAAGTTGTTTTCTTGAGTTCAGACCGTAACTTAGATAATTGTAATGGTTGTAATTAGTGAGGTTGGTACCGGGTGTTTGGAACCCGATGGTCTGTAATCGCCTTAGTATTTTAATTCCACTATAAATACGTTAAATAGGGGCGTTACAGACTATCCATTGAGCCGACCATGAGATATGTTGAGACTCCTGTTAGAATCCTTGATAGGAAGACCAGAGACACTCACCATAAGTCTATACGAATGGTGAAGGTCCTATGGTCAAACCATGATGTCGAAGAAGTGACATGGGAGTTAGAAGATTCCATGAAGGCGAAGTACCCACAGTTATTCATAGACTAGATAGTCTAGCACTTAGCGGGTACGGGTACGGGGCGTACCCTTTTTTAAGGGGGGTAGAGCCATTTTGCTTTTGCATTGCTTCGGGTTAGCATTGCATTAGTGTGTATGTATTGTATGGTAGTATGTTTGGATTGGCACATGTAGTGCGAGTGTATTGAGTATGTATGTGTAATGTGTAGTGTATGGATGTGTATGTACAATGTATGGTGAAATACCCCAAATCTAATTAATATTATTAAACCATTATTTAATGGAAATTAATTCAAAAATAAATCATTTCACGTACGCATGCAAACCCATGCATGAGAACGTTACGTAAAAATAGTCGTTTCTCCACAAACGCTAAAACGCCTTAGAAACATGTGATCAAGCATGACCCTGCATGACCTTCTAAAACTTAAACCAAATGGTCATACACTCATTATATGAATATATAAACATATTCCCTAGGCTATATTCAGTCAAATACGCAAAATGCTCGGGAGTGCTCACGCCCGCTCCTAAAGCACGAAAAGTCCGGAGGAGTGCCGAGGTGGCACGAACTCCTATAAAATTAATTCCTAGAGTTCCTAACATCATTATTAATCATTCTAAAGAGAACCCACGAAGTGGTTTCTCAAAATTCAACAAAAACCTCGGGAGTATTTCTTAGCGCTCCTTTTTGCCCGGGAGTGTCCCGATGGCCCGTAAATTATGTCGTGGGTTGATATAACCCCATATAACTTAATGTAATGTCTTAATATATCATTATTTACTATAATAAGTGTTTACAAACACTTGGAACCCATAAAAACAATTTATTTCCCAAAATTTCCTTAGAGCACAAAAACACACCTTCGGGTGTCCCGAAAACGCGTTTTACGCAACTGCCTTGTAGTTTTTGACATGCCACGAATTGGTAATCTTAAAAAGGGTTAAAATGAACTTCTAAATCAGTTGGTGAGACTAGTCAAAAAGGTGCTCTATAGGGGCCGATTTTGAGAGCAAAAACTAGTATAAAATTTGCTTTTAAAGTTTATAAAAGGCTTTAAACATGGTGACTCACCTTCCCATGTGTTATATTACTTAATGTCAAAGTATGTAGGTCTTATTTGACCAGCAAGCTGTCGAAATTATGCATAGGAATAAGGCCATGTGAGCTAGGAAGAAAACAAAATGTAAAAAGGCAAAAAGTAGATCTAGATTCCTTTCTTTTGATTCCTTATCATTTAAGTAACTTCCTTTGCTCTTCCTTGACTCTCCTCCACCGGTTGGTAAGCTCCATTCAGACCCTAAATTCGTTCACCTACAAGGAAGAAGAAGACAAGTTACAAACATTGAAAAATCAAAGGAATAAAGCATTACTTTTCTTACCTTGTCTTCTAGCTCACATTATTTTTCTTCCACATTGCCTTGTCTCCCATTATGGCCGGTTATATGCTGGAAAGAAGGGCATTCATTGAGCCAATAACTCTTGTAATAAACTAAGGAAAAAGTATAGTCATTTGACATTAAAAATTAACAAAACAAAAATCAATTCCAAAGGCATTCTCTTACCTTATACGTGAGTTTAGTGTCATTTCCTCTCTTGCACTCCACACTTCCAAATGGGTAAGCTACCTAGCTCTCTCTTATTGCTTCATCTTCTTCCTTTGAAGCTTTTAAGTCCATTAATGGAGATTTAACTTCTATCTTCATCTTTAAGGTAATTTCCTAGCAATTCTTGTCAAGCCTTGAAGCAAACCCCTTCCTAGCATAACAACAAGTATTCGACATCAACATATGTTCCAAGGAGGTTGTCCAAACCAACATTAAACCAAGGAGCATCTCAAGGTTTTCTTAAGGTAGTTTTAATGCTTGTAAATCCTTAAAGCACATTTTTATGTGTATCCAAGTTCTTCTTCTTCTAAGGCTCTTTTCTTCTTCATTTTCATGAAGGAAAACTTGTTCTTCATCCACCTTTAGTGAGCCGAAAATATAAGGAGAAAAAGCTTAAGGTAAATTCTTGTAAAACTACTTACAAATCTACTTAAGATCTTTATTGAAGATCTAACTCCTAAACTCCTTCACCACTTGCATATAACCGAAGTGGAGTATCAATATTACCTTGGAGAAAGCTTGGAGATTCAAAGAAGAGTTCAAGCACTTAACCACCTTTGTTAAGAAGTAAGTTTATTAAGTAAATCTTTATGTTATAAGCTTTGTTAAGCTTCTAAAAATTATACAAAAATTATGTACATCTCCTAGGTTAATTAAAACCGAAACTACATGGTGTTATATGCCAAAAATAGAATCTATAACATATATAGAAAATATTTACCTTAAGACACATTTTTGTGTCACAAAATTTATTTATGTTACATACATATTCGAACCGAAATGTCAAGGGCAAATATACTTTATTTTGAGCCAATAATCAATATAACACTTTACAATAATTTTTACATGAGTTATATGACTCATATGAATTTATGTACATTTATTATGACATATAAATCCACTTTTATATACTATATGGTCACTATTAAATTATGGCCGAATTGTCTAAGTGCTAAATAGATTTTAATGAGCTACTTATGTATATAAACTTATACTATAAAGTTTGGTGAGTTAAAAATATTTTATTAGTGCTTAAATGGCTAATTAATTAAGTTATGTGGCTAAATGTAATTTTTACAAAGTTTAGTGTTTTATTATGAAACCGAGAGTTAAGGGTGTTTTGGAATAATATAATATAATATAAGGTTAGGAATTAAGTTTATGAATTTTAGATAATTTAAACAAGTGTTAAATAACATTTATAAAGTTTTGGGCTATTATGTAATTTATAAAAGTTGTTATGAAAGTTTGGAACTTATTAGTGGGCGAATTCATAATTAAGAGAATTATTAGGTTCACTTCGAAATTTTGAGGAATTAAATATTTAGACTATAGTTTATAAGTTATTAAGAAACTATTATAAAGTTTTGGGATGAAAATGTAATTAAGGAAAATAAATGACAAAGCCGAATTACTTGGGGTTAGTTTGGTAATTTAAGAATTTATATATATATATTCGGCATTTATGGAGAATTAAAATTAAAACTATAGTTTACATGACATTATGTAAAGGTTATAAGATTTTGTGGTTAGATTGTAATTATAAGAAATAAATTATTAAGGCCGAGAATTTAAGGGGCTAAGTTGTAATTTTTGAAAGTTATAATATTTAAAAGCTAATACCAAAATATTAGTGTGACCTTGTAATTTAGCTAAATAAGAAGTTAAAACTCTATGCTATGATAAGATTAGAATTTAAATATAAAGTTTATGAATTAATGTGGTTGTTTTGTAAATAACCGAAATATAAGGGTAAGAATTTAGATTAAAATAAATATAGGTCCTACATGGATATTTGGAGGAATTAGAAAGAAAGAATTTTGATTAAAGGAGTTATGAGGTTTAAACTATGACTTATATAGTTATAAGGAATTTAAAGATAACCAATGATTATTACTTTTGGGTTAAAGGAGGAATAATGAAAACTATAAGAATTTATGTCCATATGACATATAAATATAGTTAAGGAATTATAAGTTGTTATGGCAGCTAGAAAAAAATAAATAAATAACAAATATAGTACATGAATAAATAAATACATATATGTACATTAAAGGATTTATAAATAAATCAAAAGGAATAACAAATAAGTTATACATAAATCATGAGGTAATTAAAAGAAATAAACCTCACATGAAATAACAAATACGAGATTTGTTTAAAAGATTCAATAGGATCATATATAAGGGTAACATAAATTAACCCTCTCAGTTAATCCTATTCTAGGACTTTGTTTGACCAGACGTTGACCGGGAATTAAACAAGTACAGTCTACGGTGAACGGTATGGGATTCTTGCAACCTGTTTTCTACCGGATTACACCGGCTTGTGTGCTATCTGTTGTTTGAAATAACGACCAAGATAATTAATGTAAACTGTTGTTTACTCTTGTGCACTGTTGTATTATTTTATGTGCGTGAATGATGCTGACTACAACGTGTATGTCCCACGCATACAAACACTACTATACCAGTGGATTAAATACCTGCGCTTCAGTATACCGAGGACTTGTACTCAAGTCTCTCACTAACTTCACTTTATAACAAACGTCATTATCCTAAACGTGATAATTGACAATACACATTGTGTTCTTGTTTAACGTCTTTATATGACACTTAACAATTCTATACTACGAGAACGAGGAGCCCAGTTGGATCTGGCCATGCATGCTACAGGAGTTGTACCTGTCTCAGGTCGTCTCCTATTCAGTTATACGTCGCGACGGAACATTTCAGTGGAGAGGAAGACTCTATTCCTCTCGGGTTTCTAATGCCCATCAGTTCAGTGGAGAGGAAGACTTCATTCCTCTCGTGGGTTCTATTTCCCATCAGCTCTCAGTACAGGGTTTAACTACGTTATCTCCTGGGGACTAACTGCCCAACCTTTCTCTATAACGGGTCACTATACCTCCACTATATTGATATACTTTTATACATCTGTCAGTCCCACTGTGTGGACCCGACAGCTATCAAATGATTCAGCTCAGCTAACTTGACCTTCTGAAGTCTTGTTCTATGTGACATTATTGTCCTTGTATGGATACTTGTTATTATCAGACTATGCTTGTTTACAGCTTTATAAAAATGAACTGCATGTGTTCGACAAAGTAGTTGGTGTGGCCCGGTAGACGATGGGCTGCACGTTTTCCATACCAGCATTGTTTGCTGAGCCCCTTTGGGGGCACCCCCATTTTTCAGGTACCTGAAGTTGAGAAGATTACCACACCGAGTGTAGGTGGGGTAGATTCAAGCTATGGGAGTCTTCTTATAGTTACTTGTTTTTACTTAAGTATTTTACATTAGAGTTTGATTCCTAGTATCTCGGATTGTATTCGTATTCAGACCGTGACTTTTGGAGATTGTATTTGGATTTAGCCTTGTTGGTCACAAGGGTGGCCAACGGCATTGTAATACCGCCCGGTTGTTGTATTTATTTCCGCTGCAGTTGTATTTTATTTGGGAGTGATCGCCGTTCAGGTTATTGGATTTCGGGTTGGGGTGTTACAAAAAGTGGTATCAGAGCGTAGTTACGCTCTGGATACAAGGATACACCGAGATTAGGATTTCTAAAAGCTTAGGTTATGGGTTGAGTGATAGTATTGAAAGGAGTTTAAGTTAGTTTTACTTAGACTACTATCCAAGACCGAGATTGCGACCACAGTATCTAATATACCTCAACATCCTGCAGATGTCAGGAAGAGGAGGACGCCGTGGACAGGCCGATGAGGAGCCAAACATCAGGCTGGCAGACATTGCTACTTTAATCGCTCAGGCATTTGCACAGGCGGGGGTTGGACAGCAGCAGCAGCTACCTCCACCACCACCACCCAGGGAGAGAGATTGGGTGAAGAGTTTGGCTGATCTGAGGCCAACTGCATTCAAGGGGCAGACTGACCCTGCTCACTTGGAGACATACATCATGGAGATGGAGACAGCGTTCGAGACGCTTGCAGTCCCAGCTAGGGAAAAGGTAAGGCTTGCTGCCTTTTATCTGAAGGATGCAGCGAGAGATTGGTGGAACATGGTGAAAGCCGACCACCTGGATGACCCAGCATTTACTTGGGGACACTACACTGCACTACTTAGGGGCAAATACTACCCGGCCCACACCAGGATGGTGAAGACGAGAGAGTTTGATGCCCTGGAGCAGACGGGAAAGATGTCAGTGGATGAGTACTATGCGAAGTTCACTTCGCTACTCCGACTACTACCCGGTATAGGATACTCGGACCAAGTGTTGGTCGACCGATTCTACGGGGGACTGAGCCCTCGACTCCAGTTTGGGATGGGACCAATCATCCCTACCAGTTTACAGGTAAAACAGGAGAGACATAAACCGGTTGAAAATTTTATTATCTATACCCCGTCATGGGAGAATTGGAGATTGATACCTTGAGATTTCAGGAATGTTATCATGCTGCCTCCGTGGTGGAGATTACATGTAAGAGAAGGGATGCTTTGAGCTCCCAAAAGAGGAAGGACGGACCTGGTGGCGAAGATGCTAAGCAGGGGAACTCCAACAAAAGGAACAAACCTTATCAGAAAGGCCAGGGGTCCTACCAAGGGAAGGGGAACCAAACTACTGGGAACCCCCAGTCAGGAACCCACGGAGCGGCAACATCACAGAAAACCTACCCACCTAAGGGTAGGCACTCTAACCAAGCAGTCAAATTTGAAACTTGTGTGATTACTTCAGTACCGTTAGAATGTGTAATTGACCTTGATTGTATTAGGTTCTGGATCTGGCTCAAACACGGGCCAGAAGTATGTCCGCCGTTTCAACTGTAGACAGTGTGGAAAAGATCACCCCGGCGTGGACTGCCAAGGGGAGAAAGTTCAGTGTCGCCACTGTCAAATACTTGGACATCGGGCCTTCGAGTGTATCCGAAACCCGGAGAGCAAGAACTACCGCCCGGGAGCAAAGGCAAACACCGGCCCTAAGAATGGAGCTAGCGATACTCGCCCTCCGCCAACAAACCAGGCTCAGGGGTATAAGGGCAAAGGCCCAGCATCGGGACCCGCCCTGCATGTCATGGACCGCTCAGATGAGGCTGGTCCTTCTACCAACCCAGGTATTTCTAAACCATGTGAACCTATTATTGAGCAATGGATGATGTGAATGAGTGCTTGCATGCCTTGATTGCCTAATTGAGTAGGGAAGAATTAGTAAGACTCACTAGTAAAATTTAAACCACGTAGGAAGCTATAAGATATGCTTTCCTATCCCCTCACCGCCCTCCCTGGAAGAAAACATTATCAAAATACAAGAACCAGGGAACGAACAATGTAAGGTTATCCAACCAGGTTTGATATTACTCAAAGGATACCTAACACCGGAGACACAAATTACAATCATCAGAAAATGTCTAGAATTGGGAGCAGGACCAGGAGGGTTCTACACTCCAGAATTTCCAGGAGGATCAAAGATGAAGCTGAAAATGATGTGCTTAGGAAAGGATTGGAATCCTTACACAAAAACCTACCAAGATACAAGAAATGGAGATGGAGCACAAGTACCAAAAATCCCAGAAGAATTTTTACCAATTGTGGAACAAGCAGTTAATACAGCTCAACAGAAGAAGATCCAGTTCCCAATCTAAGGGCTGATCTATGTATCATCAACTTCTATGAAGAAGGAGGCCGTTTAGGACTACACCAGGACAATGATGAAACAAAAGGGTCCCTTGAACAGGGGATACCAGTATTATCTTTGTCAATTGGAGATGACGCAGAGTTCCTTTATGGCGAGCAGAAGCGTGTGGACCTTGCAAAGAAAATCATATTGAGTTCAGGAGATGTTTTAGTAATGGGTGGAAAGTCAAGGTTGCTATACCATGGAATTAAGAGGATCAAACTAAACACAGCACCTTCGACAGTGATAAACACCACTCACATGAAACCAGGAAGATTAAGTTTGACTTTTAGAAAGTACTAGTATTGTAATTGTTTGGACATCTGAAAGGAGATCATCTCATCAATGAAGCATTATTGTTATGAAAGTGAATGTCTTTAGACCCCATCATATATCAAAGTACTTACTCAGATTCTGTTATTAGGTTGTACTAAGGAGACGGAAGGTGCCTTAAGTATTCTTACTGAGGAGGAGGCCAGCAAGGGGGCGCGATCCTCACTGGTACCTTTCCTGTTAATGGAGTGGATGCACTAGTACTGTTTGACTCCGGAGCCTCACATACTTTCGTTTCGCCTTCGCTTGCGGGGAAGTTGGGGCTAGACGCTGTAGAGTTACCTGATTTTAAGGTGGCACTCCCGTCTAAGGAGAAGATCAGTTGCACTCGTCTTTATAGAGGAGCCACTATCAGTATTAAGGAGGAGGATTTCCCATTGACCTTATTGAGTTCAGAGGTCTAGGATTCGACGTTATAGTCGGGATGGACTGGTTGGGGCGGCACAGAGGCCGCATTCTTTGTGCAGAGCGCAGACTGTTACTTAAGAGTCCATCAGGAGTGACAGTATCATACCGCCAGAGCCCTAGAGCCATCAATAAAAGTTATATCTGCTATGTCTATGTACAAGCAAGTCAGGAAGCAGAAGGAAGTATACCTATGCTATGTTCAGGATGTAGAGCACGACCCTGATTTTGATCCAGATATGCCAGTGGTGTCGGAATTTCCAGATATTTTTCCAAAGGAACTTCCAGGCTTACCGCCATCCAGAGAGGTAGAGTTCTCCATTGAATTACTACCAGGTACCGGTCCCATAGCTAAGGCACCGTACCGTATGGCACCAGCAGAGATGGCTGAGCTGAAGGAGCAGCTGAAAGATTTACTGGACAAGGGATACATACGACCTAGCGTATCTCCTTGGGGAGCACCAGTTCTGTTTGTGAAGAAGAAGGATGGAAGCCTTCGGCTATGTATTGATTACCGGGAGCTTAATGCAGTGTCGGTGAAGAACAAATATCCACTACCACGGATTGACGACTTGTTTGATCAGTTGAGAGGAGCAAAAGTGTTTTCGAAGATCGATTTGAGATCAGGATACCATCAGATACCTATCAGGGAGCAAGACATAGAAAAGACAGCATTCAGAACACGATGGCCACTATGAGTTTACAGTTATGCCTTTTGGCTTGTCTAATGCACCTGCAGTCTTCATGGATTTGATGAACAGATTATTCAGAGAGCAGTTGGATAAGACCGTGGTTGTATTCATCGATGACATCCTCATCTATTCAAAGTCTAAGGAAGAGCATGAGAGTCACCTCCGACATGTACTTGAGATCTTAAGGGAGAACCAGCTTTATGCTAAGTTCTCCAAATGTGAGTTTTTGTTGGACAGAGTTTCCTTTTTAGGACATGTTATCTCAGATGCTGGGATCGTAGTGGATCCAGCAAAGATAGAAGCAGTTCGCAGTTGGCCTAGGCCAAGACAGTGACTGATATCAGGAGTTTCCTTGGGTTAGCCGGTTACTACAGAAGGTTTGTCAGAGACTTCTCCAAATTAGCAAAACCTATGACCAGTTTAATGAAGAAAGATGCACCATTCACATGGACTACAGAGTGTGAATCATCATTTCAGTTTTTGAAGAACGCTTTGACATCAGCACCAGTTTTGACAATACCTGAAGGCACTGAGGGTTATGAAGTTTACTGTGATGCATCAGGAAGGGGATTAGGGTGTGTACTCATGCAGAATGGGAAGGTAGTCGCCTACGCTTCCCGACAGTTGAAGAAACATGAGGAAAACTATCCCACACATGACTTGGAGCTGGAGCTATTGTTTTTGCCTTGAAGATCTGGCGCCACTACCTGTATGGTGTCCAGATGACCGTCTATTCGGATCATAAGAGTTTGAAGTATGTATTCACCCAGAAGGAGTTAAACATGAGACAAAGAAGATGGGTTGAATTTCTTAAGGATTATGATATTGATTTGCAGTACAAAGAAGGGAAAGCTAATGTTGTAGCAGACGCACTGAGTCGACGAGCACATTCTCTAAATGCCATTGTGGCTAGCTCGAGTCTTATGGACGACATACGTAGCGCACAGCAGAGTGATCAGCGAATGATGGAGATCAGTCAGAAGTTGTCTGACGGTACATTTGAGGGTGGAAAGTATGAGTTTCAGCTACATGATGATGGATTAATCAGATTGAAGGGCAGATTGTGTATACCCAGAGACAGCACAGATATAAAGGAGCATATTCTTCGAGAGTCCCACACTTCTTCCACATCTGTCCATCCAGGAGCTTCTAAGATGTACAAAGATCTAAAGAGGTATTTCTGGTGGAGTGGTATGAAGGGCGACGTGACAGAATATGTGATTCGATGTCTCACTTGTCAGAAAGTGAAATTCGAACATAGACGACCAGGAGGTATGGTACAGTCTATGCCAGTTCCAGAGTGGAAGTTTTACGATATCTCATGGACTTCGTGGTGGGACTACCACCTACGAGAGGAGGACTTAATATGATTTGGGTTGTTGTTGATCGACTGACTAAAGTTGCTAGGTTTATTCCGATGAAAGACACTTGGAAAGTGCCAAAGTTAGCAGAACTATTTGAGCAGGAGATTATCAGACATCATGGAGTACCAAAGACTATTGTTTCAGATCGAGACACTAGATTTCTCTCACGATATTGGCGAGCTACTCGCGAAGCACTTGGCACTGAATTGAAGCTTAGCACAGCATTTCATCCTCAGACAGATGGTCAGTCAGAGAGGACTATTCAGACCTTAGAGGACATGCTACGAGCATGTGCCTTGGATTTCAGGGCAGCTGGATAGATAGATTACATCTCATCGAGTTTGCATACAATAACAGCTATCACGCCTCTATACAGATGTCACCTTTCAGCCTTATATGGCAGACCATGTCGCACACCATTGTGCTGGGACGAGTCTAGTGAGACCGTCATCATTGGGCCTGAGTACTTAGAGCAAGTCCAGGCAGAAGTACAACAAATCAGAAGTAACATGAAAGCAGCACAAGACAGACAGAAATCATATGCTGATGAGAGGCGACGAGACCTTGAGTTCGCGGTTGGCGACCAGGTATTTCTACGAGTATCACCCATGAAGGGTGTATTCAGATTTGGGCAAAAGGGCAAGCTAAGCCCGAAATTTGTAGGACCCTACGCTATCATAGAGCGGGTGGGCTTGTGGCATATCGACTTGATTTGCCAGCGAATTGGGCAAAGTACACAATGTTTTTCACGTGTCTCAGCTTAAGAAATACATGCCTCATCCTTCTCATGTTCTACAACCAGAGACACTCTCATTAGAACCAACAATGCGGTATGTGGAAACACCAACGAATCTTAGACAGAAAGACAGAGATACTCGAAAAATCTGTGAGCCTAGTAAAGTTCTTTGGTCGAACCACGATGTGAAGAGGCCACATGGGAACTAGAAGCGGATATGCGAGCGAAGTTTCCCTCATTATTTACCGACTAGACACTTTAGTCTAGGGTACGTGGGCGTACCCCTCTTTTTTGGGGGGTAGAGCCTTTTTCGTTTGTGAGTTCAGTATGCATTTTGTTGCACTTTAGTGCATTTCAGTGACACCTTGTCTTGTATGTGTTCTTGTGTAACACTGCTCAGTATACATTTTGTTGCACTTTGGTGCATTTCAGTGACACCTTGTCTTGTATGTGTTCTTGTGTAACACTGTACTTGAATGTACTTTGTACTTCTACTTGTTGGTGTGTACTTTGTTACACTACAATGAAAAGTTTATGTGCACTACTCTGCACTATTAAGATATGAAAAGTGACTGTGTTATTACATTACACTATATTGTTCCAAAGTATTCCTGTTGTGTTTGATGTACACTGTGAACTTAGGAATATAGAGACTTGGGACTTGATCCCTACTAGATTGAGTTGTGGATACTTAGTGGAACTTGATTCCCCACAACCTTATAATTTAGATATGAGACTTCGGGGCGAAGTCCTTTTTAAGGGGGGTAGATTGAAATACCCCAAATCTAATTAATATTATTAAACCATTATTTAATGGAAAATAATTCAAAAATAAATCATTTCACGTACGCATGCAAACCCATGCATGAGAACATTACGTAAAAATAGTCGTTTCTCCATAAACGCTAAAACGCCTTAGAAACATGTGATCAAGCATGACCTTGTATGACCTTCTAAAACTTAAACCAAATGGTCATACACTCATTATATGAATATATAAACATATTCCCTAGGCTATATTCAGTCAAATACGCAAAATGCTCGGGAGTGCTCACGCCCGCTCCTTAAAGCACGAAAAGTCCGGAGGAGTGCCGAGGTGGCACGAACTCCTATAAAATTAATTCCTAGAGTTCCTAACATCATTATTAATCATTCTAAAGAGAACCCACGAAGTGGTTTCTCAAAATTCAACAAAAACCTCAGGAGTATTTCTTAGCGCTCCTTTTTGCCCGGGAGTGTCCCGATGGCCCGTAAATTATGTCGGGTTGATATAACCCCATATAACAATGTAATCTTATATATTTATTTACTATAATAAGTGTTTACAAA
Source organism: Limonium bicolor (assembly GCA_023374045.1). NCBI lineage: Eukaryota > Viridiplantae > Streptophyta > Magnoliopsida > Caryophyllales > Plumbaginaceae > Limonium > Limonium bicolor. Next base: position 113,927,173 of record CM041783.1, read on the forward strand.
CACTTGGAACTCATAAAAACAATTTTTCCCAAAATTTCCTTAGAGCACAAAAACACACCTTCGGGTGTCACGAAAACGCGTTTTACGCAATTGCCTTGTAGTTTTTGACATGCCACGAATTGGTAATCTTAAATAGGGTTAAAATGACCTTCTAAATCAGTTGGAGAGACTAGTCAACAAGGGCTCTATAGGGGCCGATTTTGAGAGCAAAAACTAGTATAAAATTTGCTTTAAAGTTTATAAAAGGCTTAAACATGGTGACTCACCTTCCCATGTGTTATATTACTTAATGTCAAAGTATGTAGGTCTATTTGACCAGCAAGCTGTCGAAATTATGCAGAGGAATAAGGCCATGTGAGCTAGGAAGAAAACAAAATGCAAAAAAAAAGTAGATCTAGATTCCTTTCTTTTGATTCCTTATCATTAAGTAACTTCCTTTGCTCTTCCTTGGCTCTTCACCGGTTGAAGCTCCATTCAGACCCTTAAATTCGTTCACCTACAAGAAGAAGAAGACAAGCAAACATTGAAAAATCAAAGAAAGCTTATTTTCTTACCTTGTCTTCTAGCTCACATTATTTTTTTCCACATTGCCTTGTCTCCCATTATGGCCGTTATATGCTGGAAAGAAGGGCATTATTGAGCCAATAACCATGTAATAAACTAAGGAAAAAGTATAGTCATTTGACATTAAAAATTAACAAAACAAAAATCAATTCCAAAGGCATTCTCTTATTTACGTGAGTTTAGTGTCATTTCCTCTTGCACTCCACATTAGGTAAGCTCTAGCTCTCTCTTCTTGCTTCATCTTCTTCCTTTGAAGCTCTTAAGTCCATTAATGGAGATTTAACTTCTATCTTCATCTTTAAGGTAATTTCCTAGCATTCTTGTCAAGCCTTGAAGCAAAACTCTTCCTAGCAACAACAAGTATTCGACATCACATAGTTCCAAGGAGGTTGTCCAAACCAACATTAACCAAGGAGCATCTCAAGGTTATCTTAAGGTAGTTTTAATGCTTGTAAATCCTTAAAGCACATTTTTATGTGTAACCAAGTTTTCTTCTTCTAAGGCTCTTTCTTCTTCATTTTCATGAAGGAAAACTTGTTCTTCATCCACCTTTAGTGAGCCGAAATATAAGGAGAAAAGCTTAAGGTAAATTCTTGTAAAACTACTTACAAATCTACTTAAGATCTTTATTGAAGATCTAACTCCTAAACTCCTTCACCACTTGCATATAACCGAAGTGGAGCATCAATATTACCTTGGAGAAAGCTTGGAGATTCAAAGAAGAGTTCAAGCACTTAACCACCTTTGTTAAGAAGTAAGTTTACTAAGTAAATCTTTATGTTATAAGCTTTGTTAAGCTTCTAAAAATTATACAAAAATTATGTACATCTCCTAGGTTAATTAAAACCGAAACTATATGGTTTTATATGCCAAAAATATAATCTATAACATATATAGAAAATATTTACCTTAAGACACATTTTTGTGTCACAAAATTTATTTAGTTACATAAATTAAGCCGAAATGTCAAGGGCAAAAATACTTTTTGAGCTAAGAATCAATATAAGACATTACAATAATTTTTACATAAGTTATATGACTCATATGAATTTATGTATTTATTATGACATATAAATCCACTTTTATATACTATATGGTCCTATAAATTATGGCCGAATGTCTAAGTGTTAAATAGATTTTAATGAGCTACTTATGTATATAAACTTATACTATAAAGTTTGGTGAGTTAAAAATATTTTATTAGTGCTTAAATGGCTAATTAATTAAGTTATGTGGCTAAATGTAATTTTTACAAAGTTTAGTGTTTATTATGAAACCGAGAGTTAAGGGTGTTTGTGAATTAATATAATATAAGGTTAGGAATTAAGTTTATGAATTTTAGATAATTTAAACAAGTGTTAAATAACATTTATAAAGTTTTGGGCTATTATGTAATTTATAAAAGTTGTTATGAAAGTTTGGAACTTATTAGTGGGCGAATTCATAATTAAGAGAATTATTAGGTCACTTCGAAATTTTGAGGAATTAAATATTTAGACTATAGTTTATAAGTTATTAAGAAACTATTATAAAGTTTTGGGATGAAAATGTAATTAAGGAAAATAAATGACAAAGCCGAATTACTTGGGGTTAGTTTGGTAATTTAAGAATTATATATATATATATTCGGCATTTATGGAGAATTAAAATTAAAACTATAGTTTACATGACATTATGTAAAGGTTATAAGATTTTGTGGTTAGATTGTAATTATAAGAAATAAATTATTAAGGCCGAGAATTTAAGGGGCTAAGTTGTAATTTTTGAAAGTTATAATATTTAAAAGCTAATACCAAAATATTAGTGTGACCTTGTAATTTAGCTAAATAAGAAGTTAAAACTCTATGCTATGATAAGATTAGAATTTAAATATAAAGTTTATGAATTAATGTGGTTGTTTTGTAAATAACCGAAATATAAGGGTAAGAATTTAGATTAAATAAATATAGGTCCTACATGGATATTTGGAGGAATTAGAAAGAAAGAATTTTGATTAAAGGAGTTATGAGGTTTAAACTATGACTTATATAGTTATAAGGAATTTAAAGATAACCAATGATTATTACTTTTGGGTTAAAGGAGGAATAATGAAAACTATAAGAATTTATGTCCATATATGACATATAAATATAGTTAAGGAATTATAAGTTGTTATGTCAGCTAGACAAAAAAAATAAATAACAAATATAGTACATGAATAAATAAATACATATATGTACATTAAAGGATTTATAAATAAATCAAAAGGAATAACAAATAAGTTATACATAAAATCATGAGGTAATTAAAAGAAATAAACCTCACATGAAATAACAAATACGAGATTTGTTAAAAGATTCAATAGGATCATTATATAAGGGTAACATAAATTAACCCTCTCAGTTAATCCTATTCTAGGACTTTGTTTGACCAGACGTTGACCGGGAATTAAACAAGTACAGTCTACGGTGAACGGTATGGGATTCTTGCAACCTGTTTTCTACCGGATTACACCGGCTTGTGTGCTATCTGTTGTTTGAAATAACGACCAAGATAATTAATGTAAACTGTTGTTTTACTCTTGTGCACTGTTGTATTATTTTATGTGCGTGAATGATGCTGACTACAACGTGTATGTCCCACGCATACAAACACTACTATACCAGTGGATTAAATACCTGCGCTTCAGTATACCGAGGACTTGTACTCAAGTCTCTCACTAACTTCACTTTATAACAAACGTCATTATCCTAAACGTGATAATTGACAATACACATTGTGTTCTTGTTTAACGTCTTTATATGACACTTAACAATTCTATACTACGAGAACGAGGAGCCCAGTTGGATCTGGCCATGCATGCTACAGGAGTTGTACCTGTCTCAGGTCGTCTCCTATTCAGTTATACGTCGCGACGGAACATTTCAGTGGAGAGGAAGACTCTATCCTCTCGGGTTTCTAATGCCCATCAGTTCAGTGGAGAGGAAGACTTCATTCCTCTCGTGGGTTCTATTTCCCATCAGCTCTCAGTACAGGGTTTAACTACGTTATCTCCTGGGGACTAACTGCCCAACCTTTCTCTATAACGGGGTCACTATACCTCCACTATATTGATATACTTTTATACATCTGTCAGTCCCACTGTGTGGACCCGACAGCTATCAAATGATTCAGCTCAGCTAACTTGACCTTCTGAAGTCTTGTTCTATGTGACATTATTGTCCTTGTATGGATACTTGTTATTATCAGACTATGCTTGTTTACAGCTTTATAAAAATGAACTGCATGTGTTCGACAAAGTAGTTGGTGTGGCCCGGTAGACGATGGGCTGCACGTTTTCCATACCAGCATTGTTTGCTGAGCCCCTTTGGGGGCACCCCCATTTTTCAGGTACCTGAAGTTGAGAAGATTACCACACCGAGTGTAGGTGGGGTAGATTCAAGCTATGGGAGTCTTCTTATAGTTACTTGTTTTTACTTAAGTATTTTACATTAGAGTTTGATTCCTAGTATCTCGGATTGTATTCGTATTCAGACCGTGACTTTTGGAGATTGTATTTGGATTTAGCCTTGTTGGTCACAAGGGTGGCCAACGGCATTGTAATACCGCCCGGTTGTTGTATTTATTTCCGCTGCAGTTGTATTTTATTTGGGAGTGATCGCCATTCAGGTTATTGGATTTCGGGTTGGGGTGTTACATATGGTGTATCGGTGTAAAATGGATATGATGTGTATGGAAATGGTGTATTGTGTATGTGAATTGCATATTGTGCTTGAATTGTGTATGCTTGTAATGTAGAGAAAGTAAACACCTCATGGGTGGTAGTAAGATGCATTATGGCAATTGGTTTGCCTAATGAGTAGAATTATTAAACCATTAACCTTGAGCAACTTTGAGGGTAAAGTTCCTTAAGGGGGTAGATTGAAATACCCCATAATTAAAAATAGTGATAAATTAGGCTAATAAGTATTTCAGAAGCTTAATTATGTCTAAATAATCATGAGGGAACAAATCCCGAAGAAAACGGGTCCTTAAAACGGATTAAAAACACAAACGAACCTTAAAGCGCATTTTTCGAGGAAACCGGGAAAACGCGACTTTAAGCGGGTCAAATAGACTTGTAACAATTTTGGTCAACCAAATAGTCATTTTTAAAACATTAATGAACGTCTAGAACCAATAAAAGCAATAAAACGAGAAAATAGTAAAAAACTATAAAAAACGGAAGTTATGTGGTGTGAAAGTGTAAATAAACCAAAATAATGTCCACTTTAGAAAAAGAAATTTTAAAAGGGCTGTGTGAGGGTGTGTGTGTGGCCAGCTACCCATACCCCTCTCTCACTCCCTTAATTATTCCTTATATGCAAAAGACAAAAAAAAATAAAAAGCAAAAAAGTAACACACTTACTTTTCTACCTCTCTAACTCTCTCTCCTATCCCCACCAGCACTCCCACATTTTCCTCTCTGCTCAGGCACTCTTCTTCTTCCTTTTGTTTTCCAGTAATGGCGATTTGAGAAAGAGCCTCACAGCGGCTCATTTCCTTCCCATCTTTGAAAGTCCAAATCATCTCCAAATGCTACAAAAATTATACCGTTGAATTCGTCTTGCTTTGGAGATCGTTTTACACCTTTCAAAAACCAAAATCCCAACTGCATTTTTAAGGGTATAATCATTTTGGAGCCCAAGGATGACCATTGAAGCATCATCTTTTTCTTCATGTTCTAAAGTAAGAAAAGGGACCAAATCTCTCCTCTTTTCCAATTTTCTTGTAAAAATCAAAACTCACGTGAACACCATTGTTCCCTCATCCAGCCGTTTTTGGTGTTCCATCTTGAGAGCCGAAGCATTGTCATTTTCCTATCCAAAACTCCATTAGAAGCTAAGGTAAGACTTATGTGTGTGTGTGTGGGTGTGTGTGTTGGTGTTGTGTGTGTGTGTGTGTGTGTGTGTGTGTGTGTGTGATGTGTGTGTGTGTTGGGTGTGTGTGTGTGTGTGTGTGTGGGGTGTGGTGTGTGTGTGTGTGTGTGGTGTGTGTGTGTGGTGTGTGTGTGGTGTGTGTGTGTTGGTGTGTGTGGTGTGTGTGTGTGGTTGTGTGTGTTGTGTGTGTGTGTTGGTGTGTGTGTGTGTGTGTTGTGTGTGTGTGTGTGTGTGTGTGTGTGTTTGTGTGGTGTGTGTGTGTGTGTGTGTGGGTGTGTGTGTGGTGTTGTGGTGTGTGTGTGTGTGTGTGGTGTGTGGTGTGTGTGTGTGGTGTGGTGTGTGTGTGTGTGTGTGTAGCTTGGCTTAAATAAAATCAAGAAAACAAAGAAACAAGAACAAGAAGGAAAGAGGAGCAAGAAAGGAGAAAGAGAGAAAAGAAAAAGAAGAATCAAGAACTCAAGGTAATGAAGTGCCCTATACAGTTTTTAATGTTTGTGTATGTATAAATGCATTGCTTAAGCAATGGTTAAAGTACTGTAACAGTAGGAAAGGGATGGAGTATATTAATGTTAATTGTATTGGTAGTTTGAAGATTTTGAAAACAAGTAAATAAAATGTTAAGTGTGAGTATTAAGTGTGCAACAAGTGTTAGAAGTTTGTGTGGGAATAATGTATATATTGAGTAGTGTAACACCCCAACTCATAAAGCCATACTTATACCATAAACCTTCATTCACTTATATTAACTTAGCAGTGGATTCCTTACAATATCTTGTGTTACCGCTGTTAGTCACCCACGTGACCAACTAGGCATACTAAAATCTTCAAGATCTAGCTACGGTCTGATGGACCCGAATATACCGACCATTAGTACTTACAAGCCTTAACCAATTACTAAACAATCTTACAAACTTCTTACATCCTATACAACTTACTGACATCTCATACCATTCACTAAACTAGTGTACAGGCACAACTCGTACAACTAAAAGAAGACAACCCGAAGTAAATTTTACCCGATCCTACTCTCAGGACTGTCGTCTTCTGTCATTCACCTGCAAAATATAAACATTAGCCCCCAAGGGGGTCAGCACCTTTGCTGGTATGATCCTCTCATGCCCCCAAGCTAACGTGGCTACGACGACTAATTGTCGATAGCATGGAGGTTGATTAGATGCACAACATAATAGAAAGTGCAATAAACAACAAGTCACATATAAACAATCAAAGTTCAAACACAATGAACGACTTAAAAGCGTTCCCTTAATTAGAGAGTTAATCATTTAACTCCTTAAGTTAAGTTTCCTCTTAATCTCAGTCCAACCTTATCTTACCTCAATCTTAATTCTTATCTCAGTCTTACAGTACAAACCATTCTTTAAATAGAAATGGTTGTACCTTATCTCAAACCTTATCTCAATTAAGTCAACCGTTCTTTAATTAGAATGGTAGTTCCCTAATTCATTGTTTATCTTGTCGGGTCAAGTAACCCTAACCAATGAGTTATCAGCTCCATTGGTTTACATAAACAATATTTGTTAGAATTAGTTGGGCATTTTAGGTAGATCCCACCACACCATCTCAGTATGCCTCCCTCCTAGAACAAGAAGTCCGAGGAGGTCGAGTCTATATGTCGACTCTAGGCGACGAGTCCGAGGACAAGTCATATTTGGAAGACGGTATTTGATAAGGATACCGACTTCCCCCAATACACATGTGCCGGTACCATTCCGTATTCCTCACTTCCCCCAAGTTCTAGTTAGTAGAAGGTCTCAAGTTAATGTTTGTTCGTTAACCTCTTTCGGTTACTAAGAAAACAATATTTGGGAGTGTTCGTTAATCTCACACAATTCTTTACTTAACTTTAGTTAGTAAGTTCTCACGGTAAGTTGTGTTAGTTTTCAAACATCACACAACAATACAATAAACATAATATTCCGGTTGCATGCTTTATCTTGTTTAGTGGGCACACAAAACAAATAGCACACAAGCCGAGGGACACCTCGTTAGCAAGCAGGTCACAAGAAAACCATACCGTACACTTGAGAGTGGTGCAGACGTGTTATTTGTGAGTGGTTAGAACAGGTATAATTAACATAAAAGAAAGAAATTAAAACCCAAAAATAAACGTCGGGCTGCAAATAAATCCCGGTCGCAGTAGTATAGTGAAAATGTAAGCAACCGGATGTCGAACCGTGGGACTAATGTACATATTATAGTACCTAAGCGTGTCACAGGAGGGGGGATTAATTGACTTGTTAAATAAAATAAAAAGAAAAGATAAAATAAACTAAGTTGACAGATAAATTAAATGGAACTCTGGGTCAGGTTATTATAATCTGCATAATTAAGCTATTTCTACTGGTTTAATAATTTGGCAAGGTTCCTGTTATTTTCTTAAGGACTAAGTCATAGCCTCATAAGAACTCGTTCACCTGTAATGCAAGGTTCTAATCAAGGTTCAAGCAAAAGCCTGCGAACGGCAGAGGTGTATTGAGGAATTACATTTGCAACTGAATACTAACTTATTAAATCATAATCAAGTTTCCTCCAGTTTTACGCCTTAATTAACCTGTCTATTTATCACCTGGTCTGATCAAAATAGACTTAGTAGAGCAATTTAATAAATTCGCGAGATTTATTAAAAAAGGTGCGAGATAACCTTTAAGCGTAACAAACTGTATATAATTTAAACCAGTAAAAATATAGCATAATTAATACACACACATAATAACCATTCCCAGAGCGTATGTAAACTAGCCTAACATATTAAATAGAATAACAGAAACAAGAATGATAGAAATCATCCGTAATCACTCCGTCTCGCTCTGCTTTTGTATACGTAGGCTAGAGGTGGATTTTGTGGAATGAAGAGAAAATAAAATGGAGAAGACGGGAGGATGGGATAATGGATCGGTAGTGTTTCTCGTGGGAAGGACTTTTTTCTTTTTTTTCGAGCAGAAGCTCGTGGCTTTTATAGAAGAAAAGAAGAAGCAGGCAGAGGAGATAACAGACGCGTGAGGATTTGATTGAGCTGGATGATTGCTCTCATTTATTGCAGGGGACAGACAGCTGACAGGCGTGAATTAAGGTAGGCGACGGCGGGGTAGATAGATAAGCGAGTCGCAGAGTCGCGCGAGGAAGAAAACTATGTTCGGGCGCGATTTTAATCTTGTCCGCCTGTCAAGACCGCCTGATAAGTGGCGGTAGTGGTAGTGGTGTCCGCCTGGCGGTTGCATGTGAGGAGACCGCCTGATAAGTGGCGGTAGTGGTGGAGAGGACCGCCTCATAACTGGCGGTAGTGGTGGAGAGGACCGCCTGGCGGTTGGATGTGAGGAGACCGCCTCATAAGTGGCGGTAGTGGTGGAGAGGACCGCCTGGCGGTTGGATGTGAGGAGACCGCCTGATAAGTGGCGGTTGTCTCTTGTGTCCGCGAGGCGGTTGCCCCTGTGGTGTCCGCCAGTTATCTCGACGTCGCTGCAACCTGTCGTGAATTATTCCTCTAGATTCTTCGTTTGGGCTCCCTTTTCTGAGCCGTTTGCGTCTATGCGTTCGTCTCTTAATCTACTTCACTCCCAGCTTGGTTTTCCTCATGTTAAACCAATAAATTAGTGAGATAATAATAAAACATAAACTAGAGGAAAACTAACCGAAGTGGAGAAATGAGCAAGAAAAGTGTTAATATTATATATGAAATACACCTAAAAATCATGCTCATTTGGACACTTATCAAGTGGCTAGCTGTAAATCCCAACTGTCGTCTCGACTATCATCCTGACTATCATCCCGACTATCCCGATCCTATAATTGGACCACCGAGAATGTCATTTACTCATTGCACTCGTTTAAACAGTTTCTCGTATTACGTTTCACTCGTATATGTTTTCCTCTTAATTAAACTTGTCAATTATACATACATATGTACATTATATATATACATATGTATATATATAATATACATATATATATATATATATATATATATATATATATATAATATATATATATATATATATTAACAACATCATACCAACTCTACAAATACTTCCCAAGTTTTATAATTGTATTTAATTAATTGTATCATTCCAACCTCCAATTAATTGTTCCAAAGTTCTCATCCTTCGATCATATATAACACGTATTTGTACATCTATATAATTATACCAACATGTTCCTACCAATTTATTGTTACGTTCAATTTATACACATTCATACTCTCATAACTTCTAAGTCCCGTATGATTAATAAATTTTTTTTTGTCTTAACCATTTAACTATATACATACATTCACGTATTCATTCACCTATATATATAGTCTCACCATCTCTAATGGTCACCCATTATGTATACTTATATTTACATCTAGGTTCTCATATAAATAACATCAACCTATCACTTATAAATTAATACCAATTTTATAAGATGACTCCTTAATTATTTTAACCCATCAATGAGTCTGTTAGTAAAATCTTTTAACCTCTTTTACAACTTACCATTTCCAATCACTTAAAATTGGCCAAATAAAACATGGGTATTTCTATTCGATTCTAACTTGGGTTTGGTCCAATTAATATCTAGATTATATTCTCATCCATGCTTGGCCTAGCCCAATTAGGATTCTTTATCCACTAGATATGGCCGAACCCATTACAATTAGACAATATAAAACCTAAACAAACTTTGACCTAATCAATTTCCAATTCTAGCCCAATTCCAATTTAACCAGGTTCTAATTCGGTCCTAGCCTGACCATCCAAATTTTCAAACCTCAGATTCAATTTTCCAGAAATTCAAATCGTACCTAACTTCCAAAATTTGCAAATTGTCCCAAAATTTTCCTTAAACTTCCAATTTAACTTTCTAATTTACTAAAATCTTAATTTTGCCCAGTTTTTCCAATTTTTGGCCGAATTGAATCTCTCCACATGCAAACCTTAATTTCTTCAATTTTGCCCCAATCGAATTCGTATCCACACAAAATTCAGAACCCTAAGTTTACTTTCTCCAATTGATTTTCGAGAACCGTAAAATTAATTACCGAATCCCTACTTTAATTATAAACCCTAATTTTACCCAAATTTGATTCCACAACCTTAAATCAATCCAGAAATCTTAATTAATCAACTTACTCCCCAAAATCAATTCGTAACCCTAAATTTTTTTACATTCGAAAGCCCAAATTCGGTTCCAATTTTATAAACCTACAATTCTAATTTGTAACCCTAATTTAACATATTTTTATCATTCAACTTCGAAACCCTAAATCAGATTCAAACCCTAACCAATTAAAATTTCCGAAACACATAAAATTTTCTTGAAATTTTCGGAACCCTAACCGATTTTAGGGTTCTATTTTCGCACACAAAATCCAAACAATTTCAAATGTAATGTCCATGTACAGAATGGAGTTCATGGTCTATAATTTTCGGATTTTTTTTTTTCGAAACACCAGAAACCACACATCACCGCACATAACAGACAGAAATTTTACAAGTTTCTGAAATCAAAAACGGCTTCAATAACGCCGAGTTCAGAGGGGAAAAATGAGGTTTGGTTCCTAATTTTTGGTTTGAATCTAGGTCCAAACCAGACAGAAAAACAAGAAAACGAAAACAAAATCTACTGATTTACACCTTTGATAATCTTCAGAGGTGATTGACTCTAACTCTCGGCTCCAGATTTGGTCTCCTCTTTGTGCTCTTTCACAGCTCTGCTCCAGATCCGGCCAAAGAGAACACCCCTTCGACTGGTGATGCTCCTTGTTCCTCCGCCAGTTAGAGTAGAATTACCGTGAGAGGGAAGAAGAGATTGAGAGAGGGGAATGATGTGGATTGTTCGCCAGTTCGGGTTATAGTTTGCTAGTTAGGAAAGAAGAAGAGAGCGAGCATGTATGTTCCTCGATGCCAGATTAGGGTTGATAAATTACCGTGAGTTTAGGAGAATGAGAGGGAATTGAGAAGTAGAAGAATAGAATACGGGAGAAGAGAAACCAAGAGAGGCGGCGTGTATGTTCCTTGTCATTAGTTAGGGTTGCAATTCTACCGTGAATTGAAGGGGGAGGGGTATGAGTTGGGCTAGTATTTTTTTATTTTTCTTGGGGTTGATTCAAGGGGTGGGCTGGTATTTCCACCGAACAGGAATAACTGAGCCGGCCCAATCCAGTTGGGCGGGTCGGCCCATAATTTTTTTTTTAATGTTACACATGTAATGTCGTTCTAACTCGTTTTAGACCCGTTTTTCGTGTCGTCTGCGACATCATCTCCCGTTTAAAGAAATGAACCATTTTATGATTCCAAATTTATATTTTAAGACAATAACAATTATTGTTATTTATAATTTAATTAATTATAATTTAATTCCTAATTGGTTTGTGTTTCGCCATTTTAGGCGAAAACGCGACGTCTTTTATTCTGACTGTTTAACCAATTTTCCAATACCTCTAAAATTACCCAAATAATATTATAAGGTGTCTACGATCTCGTTTTCACTTCTAAAATATTCGTGACATGTTTTTCAAGGTAAAACGATTCGTTTTATTTTCATTTATATTTCTTTTTCCTAAACCTTCTAACGTCGTTTTAGGTTTCGTTTATGTTTTCTAACGACTTTTAGGGTTTAATTAAATATTATATTATTCCCTTGTACTTATTTAAGGGTATTTAATTCCTTAATCTCTCATTAGTTACTTTTATTTAATTAATTCTGAATAATTAAAGTAATTAAGGTTTGGGATATTTCAATCTGCCCCCCTTAAATGAACTTTGTCCCAAAAGTTCCCACACATCTTATTTTATTAGATTACACGGTTTATCTCATTCCATAGATCATATAGATCATGCTTATATGTACTTAAACTTATTGACTCATTAGGTCTGTCATATACTTATACTCAAATATCACACAACATGCTTAAGCATGTATAGCACTCAAAATTCTCTTTGTTTCTTTTGATGATTAAAACAGTCACATAATTTTCCAACGTATTCTCCCATGTCACCGGTCCGTAGACAATGGCTCGTTCATCCTCGTCACCATGGGCCAGAATACAAAACACTCTGCTCTCCCCATGTCACTGGTCCGAAGACAAAGGCTCGTGCGTCCTCGACTTCATGGGCGAGACTCAGTAAAAAGGTAATCCTTTTTACGAGGTCATGTGAGGAATAATTCCTCTAATTAAAAATACAATCAACTCCAATTTCATTTTATCCTAATGCCTCTATCCTAGCGCGATTTAATTGTGACCACTGGTAGGGAGTTTCAGGAATCATCCAACCCTGATGTGATCAGCATCAGTGTTGAACTATCCTTCCACCCCAATTTGTGTTCGGTTTCCCTTGATCCCTAGAAAATCAAGTTCCACCTCCCACGTCATTTTCAAACATCAAATAATTCACTCATGTCCAATTTTCTATCTTTTTAGTCTTTCTAATCGTAATCAATACATCTCCAAGGTGTGGACTCAGTCCATCAATCATTCCCAGTTCATATCTTAGTAATTACCTCAAGGCACTCATTCTTACTAAGTTCTATATCAGTCTCATATCAATTCTCACCATCTCATATCTCATAGCATTACTATCTTCTTCCTCATTTTCATAGTGTTATCCCACAGTGTTATCTTATTCTTATCTCACACATAGTCTCATATCAACTCATACCTCATATATTCCTTATTTCTTAAGTCTCCTTAATCCTCTTCCTTAATTCTCTTAACTTGTACTCACATCGGAGTTAACAAGATAGGTACTTAATATGTATGGTATTCACATCTTCTGTGTGCAATAACCATGATTTATCTCAAAATGTTTATGTAAAACATATTCTTAAATTCTTTTGTGCTATGCACACCGTAGTTTATGTACTCAGTACACAAACATACGCTAAGCGGTTTTTGCTCTACCCCCCCCCCCCCCCTTAAAATGGATTACGCCCACGTAATCAATATTATATCATCCTTGAACATAGGTTCAAGATGTTTAATTGTCATCAAGCATTCTAGCTTCATGTCATCTATCTCACTTATATTTCGATCAGAGGGTCATAACTATGTTAATGGCTTAGTCTCTGTATCGAGGATTTTTAACGGTACTTATACCATTTCTTAACTTAATTTCGGTCTAATCTCAAAGGTATTGATCTGCTAGCTTCCGCTGCGCGACTCTGATAACTTTAGGCTTAGTTTGCCTTTCTTATCCTTTATAGTATTGTATATCCTTCTGCCTCCTTACAGTTTTGGAATATTGGTCCCTCAGTGGACACGTGTTATCTTTATATATACACGGCCTTAATGAGCCGACAATTAGTCGTCGTAGCCATGTTAGCTTGGGGGCCATGAGAGGATCGTACCAGCATTCGTGCTGACCCCCTTTGGGGGCTGTTTTTACTACACAAGTGAACGTCAGGAGACGGCCGTCATGAGAGTAAGATGGGGTACAAGCGTTACGGGTTAAGTGTGGCCTAGGAGTTGTGCATGTACACTCGTATGGCAATTTGAGTTAGTAAGATGTATAGGTTGTGAGGGGTTTGTAAGAAGGATATGTATTTGGTTAAGATTTGTATGTACTAATGTTCGGTATATTCTGTAGTCAGACCGTGGCAAGGTCCTGGAATGTATTTGAATCCGCTGCAGAGTTTGTATATATGGTGTTAAGTTTGTGATAACCACGATTGGATCGAGATGGGGTGTTACAAGTAGGTTGTAAACTGTGTTGAGTGAGCAAAATTATGTGGTGAGAACACTTAGAAATACAGGGCATCTCTATCAAAATTTGATTAGGAATTTAGAGACTTGGGTGCAGTTAGGAAAGAAAGAACAGGGAGGTTTACAGAGAAGAAAAGAATGAGATTTTCACCTTGGTTTGTAACGGAAGGAAGAGGTGTAGTTGAATAGAGTTGGAAATGGTGTAATGGGAAGTGTTTAACTAAGTTATGCTAGATTGAGAGTCATTTAGCTAGTGGGAAGAAGAAAGGAAAAACCTGTAGCAATAGTTGAAGAGGGAAAACTGTAACAGAAGAGAAATCTGACAAAGAAGTGTGTTAATGTAACAGATTTATATAGAGTTGGATTAGGTTAGTTTTGTAACACCCCCAAACACTGGCCTAGGAGTTAGGGGTATTACACGCCGCGTATTATTACATAATAACGCAAGGCTCTAGTAAACGAACTTAAACAAATAATCAAACAAGGCCCAAAATGAATACTCGCATAAAAGTATTAACAAAGTGATGTTGAAACATCCCAAAAGTTATTACAAAACCCACCAAACGAATAACAAAAGCGGAAGCTAACTGATGAGGCCCAAAGGCTCAAAGTCGAATACAAATGTCTCAAAAAACTAAACATAACAAAAGCCAAACTCCATAAGCTGAGTAGAGTGACCCTCGCTGATCAATTTGCAATGTTAGATAAAGTAGGGGAATGAGCAAACAACTATGCCCAGTAGATGACTAACTTCATCAACCAGCATGCTCAAAACATTTTAAAAATCAGAAGGAGTCGAAAGGAATCCATAAACATGTCAGAAAACAGAAGCAGAAGTCCATACAACAAGGACTAAACAGAGTCAGAGGCAGACAGAATCAGAAAACAGAGCGGGACACCAGTTGATCACAGCATATAGACAGAACGAGCAAACAACTCGTGAACAAAACGAGGAAACCTCACTCGTAAACAGAACAGGTGGAACACCTGTAAACAGAACGGGGAAAATCACCCGTGAAACAGAAGGATCCTACATAGCACGCTACGAGACAGCTAAACCAGCCATCCAAAGGTTCAGATACAGAGATAACTAGGTCCCAAAACAGAAGCTTAAAAAAATTAAGCATATGTGCACCAAAGGCACCAGAAAGCACATATATAGCTTGGAAAACAAAAGGGGAATCCAACCCCACAAACGGAAGTCAAAACGGAGCTCAAATGAGCAAGTTAAGGTCAAAGCAGAGCCAAGTCCGAACATGTGTCCGGACATCAATGTTTGGACACAAGTCGAGACTCAGAAGTCGAAAACAGGCAAATGTCCAAACATGTGTCCGAACGACGAAGTTCGGACACAAGTCGAAGCAAAATCAGAAGAAGGAGATGGGTATGTCCGAACTTCTGTCCGAACTTACAAGTTCGGACACCATTCGAGACTTGTAAGTCAGACTCGTCCTCGCACCCCGTCCGAACATCGAAGCTCGGACGGAAGTTCGGACACGTCAAAACTTCAGAAAATACAGAACGCAACAGGGCATGTCCGAACTTCCAAGGTCGAACGGAAGTTCGGACGCGCCGAAAAACTCAGTAAACAGAGGCGATTTTCACACGAACAGAGGTACCAAAACAATGTCAAAACATTATACGTTTGCAGAAAACAACCTTAGGGGTTTGTAGGCCTTAAAACGACATTAAACAGACAGTTCGCAACCACAACATCAAGACAGATCACAATCAAAACTCAGAACTAGAACGAAACACCCCAAGGCTGAACACACTAATCGAATCCATCAGCCACCTACCTCGATAATCAACAGACGAAATCCCGAAATCTGAAGCAGCAGCACCCAGCCAATGCAGACACCGAAATGCAGACCGAAACGTTTTCTCAATTCACTGAGTAAAACATAATTGCAGAAACTCCCAATTCAGAAAACGGGAAGGCCTCACAATCCAGAAACTACCATTGACGAACACAACTAAAATCCTTACCTGAATCTGACAGCGGAATCACAGACGAAGCCAACAGCAGAAGAATTGGTAGAGCACAAGAACCAACGCTGAACCACAATCAGATTGTAGAGGGAATCAGAACGAGGAGAACTCAGGAACCGAAGAATTAAAGAAAGAAGAATCTGACACGCCTTCCTTGAAGAAACCAGCAAATCGCGATGGCGGAGCAATCCACAGTTGAATCTTGGCAGTAGAATCAAAGGAGTCTTGACTGATCGAGAAAAGGAGCGGCGTTGAGAGAGAAGAGAGAGAGAACAATGAAGAGAGGGGCGTACTGGCGAGTCGTGAGAACGTGATTAGAAAAGAGTAATTAAGAGGATATGGGTATAAAATAGGTTATGGATGTTATTCTCACCAGAAAGTAGAAGTGATGGGGGAAAAGACCTCCTCGTCCCCAACTACCTTAATAAGGACTCCCATGTCCTAAGTAACATAAGCCAGCTTAAGATATCATTAAACAGAATAAAATGCAACGAAACTTTGGGTTATAACAAGTTTAAAGTGCTTAATTAGTGTCAAAACATGCTAGGATATATGTAGGAAGATTGGGGAAGAAGTTGGTATAAGTTTGGAGTTGAAACATAATAAAAAACATACATAAATTTCATTCCTGCAAGTGGTCCGGGTCTGTAAACATGTACAGAAACCCAGACTAGTCAAAAAACAGCACAGAACGTATTACAGAAGTGGTGGTATGGGTTTGTAAACTAGGACCTAAACCCAGACCACCTCTAAATCACACCCGAGACTTCTCTAAACTTGTGGTCCGGGTTTGTAAAGTAGTACACATACCCGGACCAGTCACAATTCACACCCGAGAGTTTTCAGAAGTAGTGATCCGGGTTTGTAAACCGGGACAGTAACCCAGACCACCTCACTTTCTTCATAGAATTCATTTTAAAGCTAACCTAAGGTAGGGTAATGATGGGTAATGATAGTATAAGGTAATTAAGACATGATTAATGATGTTTAATGGTCATTAAGGCTATAAGCAAGCTTAGAAAATAATTTTAAGTAAGTGACTTAAGTAAAGGTATTTGAGTAACAAAGAAATAGTAAGTATAAACCAGGAAATGTTAGGAAAGTAATGAGTAAGGCTAAGTAAGGGTAATTAACCACTCGATCACATGTATGTTATAGGACTTGGATTGTGAACGTCGAAGGAAAGTCGGTTACAAGTACAATGGTGAACGGTATGAACTTCTCATGCCCTGTATGCTACCTTGGCTACTCTGATTTGTGTGCTTGTGTGCAAATTGATCTCCTAACAAGATAGACGCACGAATCGGAACTATTATGCTTACTTGTGATTATTTGATATTGTTCCTTGTTTGGATATTA
This sequence comes from Limonium bicolor, assembly GCA_023374045.1. NCBI lineage: Eukaryota > Viridiplantae > Streptophyta > Magnoliopsida > Caryophyllales > Plumbaginaceae > Limonium > Limonium bicolor. Next base: position 113,944,687 of record CM041783.1, read on the forward strand.
TCTTTAAATCATAGTTTGTATAATTCATGAAATGTATGGATGATAATGAATATGTGTGTGTGCTTGATCCATAATGTAGTGACCGAATGTTATTGTGTTGGACTTATAAATAATTCCCAACGAGCTAACAAATATAACATAATAAATTGGTAAATTGGAATGAGTAGAAGTCCGATATAGTTTCGGTCATGCGTGAGGAGGCGAAGACACAAAAGGTTGGCTCCAATTCCTGGCTTTAATCTTTTCCACGGCCCAAACCCCTTAAATGGGTAGCATCCTGGATTAGTGAGCCACCTAAAGCCCGGTGGTGGGACGATGTAGTCCCTACCCGGAGGTCACACCGACTTAACATGAGTAAAAGTAAGTAAGTAAGAGTAAGTAAATGAGTATGGAAAAGTAAGTAAGTAAAATATGTGTAAGATTGTGTAAGTATTGAGTAATGAGTAAAAGAGTAATAAACATCCGATTAACCCGGATGTGTAATTGGCTAACCTTGTGAAGGTAAGTATTGTGTATGCTATTGTGCTACTGTTTGGCTTGTGAATTGTATTGCGTATGATTGTGTGGTATATGTAAAGCATGTTAATAATGAACCACATGTATAGTCGACCTTAAATAGTCGACGTACCCTAGTTAGCACGTGGTATATGCGAAGTTTATATGCAGCTTTTTGCTGAGCCCCTTGGGGCACTGTTTTTTAATATTTTACAGGTGCTCGTGAAGGGTGAAGGCTTATTGAGATCAAGATGTTTTCTTTTGATGTAACTAGTGAATTTTGGAAAGGTGTACCAAGTTGTACATGGCTATAGGCCCTTTTTGTTTAGCCGGTGTACCATGGGGTACACCCTTTTGGATAATGAAAGGATTGTGGATTGGTATAGATGAGTAGTTTGTGGGAACTCATTATTTTGGTAGACTTGAAAGGGATGTAATTAACTATGCTTTTGATACTCGGTAATCCAGTAATGTAAGTATATGGTATTTTGTATTTGGTAAGTAAAGTAGTCGCTCGGTATTTCCTAAACATCAGACCGTTACTGTAAGTAGTGTAAGCCTTGCTAGCCGTATGGGCTGTTAGCGGCGTTGTACCACCCGCCATAGTAGTAGTATTTCTGCTGCGAGTAGTAGAATAATTGGGATGATTAGACGGTAAGTAAAGGATTAGCGGTAGGGGTGTTACAATACATAAAATTTTCGATGACCCTATTTCGGCGGTTCCTAGCTAAGAACCACCGAAATAGGTGTATTTTTTTTACAAAGAATTTTCATGGCCCTATTTTGGCGATTCTTAGTTAGGAACCGCCGAAATAGGTGTCTTTTTTTATACACAAAATTTTTAATGACCCTATTTCAGCGGTTCTTGGCAGTTCCTAGCTAAAAACCATCGAAATAGGTGTCTTTTTTTTACAAAGAATTTTCAGGGCCCTATTTCGGCAGTTGTAAGAACAACCACCGAAATAGGGACACCGAAATAGGCCTTTTTGTACTAGTGGTTTATCACCAATGATATACTATCACATACAAAATAATTAAAACAAAACAACAACTATTATACCAAATGAGCAAAGCCTTAGTATGGGTTGGCTAGTGATTGTGAAGAATATTGTCATCGTATATACATAAGGATGGTTTGTTGGCATATATAGCTCTGAATGGCTCGAGTGAGCTTTGAGTATCTTTGGAGCGATCACATTTTTGTGAAAGATCATAAATGGATTCTAAAACACCCTTGCGTTCCGATAAGGTAAGACTGATTATATGATGAGGGAGGAGAGTTTTTTTATTATTACTCACACACATTACATTTTTTGAAAGGAGTAGCTCTTAATTATATTAAATTTGATAATATAATGACGTGCATTAATATTAAATTAGATACTAATATTTATTAAGATCATAATATTGTTTAGATACACAACAACAACATTCAAGGTTTATTTTTAAAACACATGAATTCAGTTAATATAAATCATTATATGAAGTTAGATGGGGCATTAGACAAAAGAGTATAAAAGTGATAGGAGTTTGGGGAGGAGTAGAGAGAAAACGGTTATCAAAACTAAACAAGAATTACTAAGTGTGATAGTAAAAATATTAAGCTAGAACATAAACATTTTGAAAAAGTTTTATTCATGATAAGGTAAATAAAGTAAAACAAAAAGTCTGATCAATTGTAACGTAGTATTCACAATTTACTTTGTTACTTTATTTGTGTATATTTACAAATTTATTATATAGTAAATATCTTACTAATAAAATTTTATATATTTTTATTTGTATAAATACCTATTAGTTTATTGTTTTTACCAAATAAAAGCTATTAATTTCATTTTGTTTCCAATTATATCTAAAAAAATACTTTTGGTTTAGAAAAAAACAAAATGTCACATATATAATTTTATCCTTTTGGTGATATTAATTTTTTTTACCCCTAAACATAATTTATGGATCCTTGTGATTATTATTGCTATTGACACAGGGCAAAACAAAAAGACCAAGAAAAGGAAAATATCCATTGTTCATTAAATGGTGATAGCTAACGTCTCCCAACATGAAATACCCCGACTTAATATAGGGATTAAAATAAATCTAATACGTATTTAAGGGCCTAATGGTACCTAATTAATATTGTAAGGAAAAATAAATCCAAAAGAAATAAAGTAACGCTTAAAAGGCGAAAAACGCTAAATAAGCGTTAAATAACCATAGGAGGTATGAGACCTCGGTTAGCGTATTATATGGATTTAAAGGTTTAATAAGACCTAAATAATATATGGGAACAACTCCCGAAGAAAACGGATTCAAATAATGAATTAAAACGCTAATAGAGCTTTAGAGCACGTTTTTCGAGAAAACCCGAAAACGTGACTTTAAGTGGTCAAACGGACCCGTAAAAGTTATAAATCATTAAATAATAATTATTAAGCATTTATGGAAGCTTGATAGTCAATAAAAATAATTAACGAGGAAATTCCGGAAAACGGGCCCGGTTAGTGAATAGTACCCAAACCGGGTAAAATAACGAGCGTTTTTTTGTAAAAGACGAAAAACGCTCCAGCTAGTATACTATATGGGGGCCGGTTTTTACTAGCTAAATAACCCCGCACACACACATGTAACTAGCTAATTAAATAAGAGAGCTAAAAGCAAAAAGCAATAAAGTAAACATTACTTTATTTCCCTCCCTCTCACCTCACTCTCACATTCACTCATCCTCTCTTTCCTCTTCCCCTCTCCATCGTACTCTCCCTCTTCCTCCTCCCTTGGGCTGCGATTTTGAGCTCCCCCTCTACAACCATGGAAGCTCCATCTTCTCCTCCTTGCTCCATCCTCATGTAAGCTCCAAATCGAAAATAAATTACATATTTGAACTCCCCTCATTCTCCTCTACATTTCCCTCTTTTCAAAATTCGAAAAGGAAGAGTTTCATCTCCATGGGTTTTCCCCATTTGAAGAGAAAAGCACACCATTATGGAGCTTGGAGTCTCCTCTTTCCAACAAGGTATAAATCTCCACAAAAGATTCAAGTTTTCTCCATTTTTCTTTGGTAGCCGATTTTGGCTTGTTGTAATGCCTTGTTTTCTCTCTCTTTTGAGCATAATATCAACCCTCCAATGGTGGTGAGAACACCTTCTTGAACCAAGGGCTAAAACCCCTCCTAAAAGCTTCAAGAGGTAAACCCTAGAAATTTGTTTAAAACATCTTAATGAATTAGTATAAATCTAAGGGTTAGTATATTAATTATACTTGTTTTGTATGCTATGGGTGATGGGAATGGAGTTTGGCAACTCCATTCCCCACAAAACCGAATGGGACAAGAGAGAAAACAAGAGAAGAAATGGAGAAGAATGAAGGAATTATAAAGCTCAAGGTAAGAGCTCTTTATTAATGTTAATTTTGGTGCATTAGAGTAATGGAATGGGTAAACGAATAAAAGAAACCAAACTAATGTATTAGGATTGAAGTTTATGAAGTTTTGGGTATTGAGAGTAAGTTTGAGTATTTGTGCATTAGTATGTGAATTGTAGGCCTTGGAGCCAAATGGTTGTGTATGAGTATTGGTATTGATGTTTGATGGAGTATTGGTGCATTGGGATGGATTTATATTTGTATTGATTGCTGGTAGGACCCTTGTAAGGGTGTGGCTAGATTAGGAATGAAATTGGTGAGAATTGGTATGTGTGGCCAAGTAAGAAAAGTAGATGAACTATGGCAAAATTTTGGTAAGAATATGTGCACTTGTGGATGACTTGGTGAATGGGAGAACCAAGGTATGTATTGAGGATAGTAGAGATGTTTAATGACCATGGTATGGTAGTAGTAGTATGAGAAGTAATAAGTGCAAAATCTGTAGCAAAATGTATCAACATGCATTGGAGAAGATAGGAAAGATTAGTTGCAAGAATTAGTAAGAAGAGTGTTGGACTTGGGTGTAGGTAATGTAATGACTTGGAAATGTATTTGGGATACTAGGAGTAACATTGGTGGAGGAAATATTGAATGGTAGGAGTTGTAGAAAAATCTGTAGCATTAGAGAATGAAAAACTGTTGTAGGTGTTGAAAGGAAGTGAGGAAATTGTGTAAATTGTCTCATGGATTTAGTAATGGATTTGGTGGATGAAATAAGGTATTTTAGGAAGCCTAAATGGCATTATATCATGTGGGATTACATGTAGGAAGATTGGGGAAGGAATGGGTAAGAAAAGAATTGAAAAACAAAGTCTGTAGCAGCTTTCTGCTACCGACCGACCGACCCAGAGCCGGGTCGGACCGTGGGTCGGTCGGAGCTTAGGTAACGAAAATAAACCTTCGGGAATGGACCGACCCAGGAGCCGTGGTCGGTCGTGGGTCGGTCGGACTCAATTTTCTGTTGTCGAAGTTCGCACTTCGACCGACCCAGGTGGGTCGGTCGGTGGGTCGGTCGGAGCTTGGACAACAGACCGAAACTTCGGAATGGACCGACCCAGAGGTGTATGGGTCGGTCGGAATAGTTCTGGGTCGGTCGGGAGAAATTTCAGAGAACGAAACTTACTGGAATGGACCGACCCAGGGTTGGGTCGGTCGGTGGGTCGGTCGACCCATAACTTACAAAAAAAAAACTAAAATGAATGTAACTATAATATATATATATATATATATTATATAAGTATACCCACCTATACATATGTACATGTACATGTAAGTAAACCATTGTAAGCAATAAAAGTAAGTAAATAAAAGTAAGCATAGGAGTGTAAGACTTAGTAAGTATGAGTTAGGGAGCATAGTAAGAGTACAAGTAAATAATTGTAGATAGTTAATCATTCGATTGTATGTATACTAGGATTTGATTTGTGAACACCGGAGAACGTTGGGATACAAGTACAACGGTGAAAGGTATGATTTCTTCATGCCCTGTATCCTAATCTGGTTACCCCGATTTGTTGCTTATTTGACCACCTAATAAGATAAATGCACGAATCGGATATATTGCACTTACTTGTGCTTGTTTACATTGTTCTTGATATTTGTCTTGAACAATAGTTTGTATAATTCATGAAATATGAATGATGATGATGTGTATTGTATTTTGTAGTGTACTTGTATATTGTATGCATTCGTATGTATGTGTATATGGGTATTGTATATTGTGGCTTGAATGTTGACTTGTGCTAATTCCTAACTAGCTAACTCCTAACTTAAGTGAGTAAATTGGAATGAGTACAAGTCCGATATAGCTTCGGCCACGCGTGAGGATGCGGAGTCACAAGAGGTTGGCTGCAATTCCTGACTCTTAAACTGGTCCGCGGCCCAAATCCCTTAAATGGGTAGCATCCCGGATTAGTGAGTCAAGTAAATCCCGGAGGTGGACGGTGTAGTCCCCAGGGCCGGAGGTCCCGACGACTTAACTTGAGTAAGAGTAAGAGTAAGTAAGTATGGATCCGTAAGTAAGTATGAGTATGAGTATGTATGTGTATGTATGGAGTAAACGAGTAAAAGTAATCTCCACCCGATTAACCCGGGTGGACCAATGAAGCTAACAAGTTTGTATATTGTGTATATAATGCGTATGTGTATTCGGAAAAGGTAAGTATGTATTGGATGATTGTATTGTGTACCTTGAATGCAATGAATGTATGTGTGTATGTATGCCTTGTGAAAGTAATGTATTGAGTATGAAAGCATGTATGCATGTTGTGTGAATAAATGAACCGCATGTATTCGACCAAGTGGTCGGCGTACCCTCACTAGTACGCGGGGTATGCGGTTATCATGCTCGGCGAAAGCTGACCCCTTCGGGGGACATTTTTTAGTGTGCAGGTACCCGAAGCGGATGTGGCCAAGGAGAGACCGGCGGCACACCCTTGTATTAGAAAGTAAGTAGTTGTGAGAACGGGTAGTGTGTAGACTCGTAAGGAGTATGTATGAGATTGAAGGAGGTATTGTAATTGTAATTGGAACTTAGTAAACTCGGTATGTAGACTGTATGGTATTGAACTTGGAGTATTGTAATGAATGGGATGTTGTAGTATTTGATTCGGTAATTGGAGTAGGTATGATAAGTGTGTAGTACTCGGATATTCCGGTCCATCAGACCGATGCTGAATGTAGAAGTAGCAGCCTTGTTAGTCACGTGGGTGACTAACGGCATTGTATCACCCATGTAAGTAAAGTATGTCCGCTGCGTGTATCTGATTTGTAAGGAGATTGGACGGTAAGCATTGTATTAATAGTAGGGGTGTTACAAAAAGTGGTATCAGAGCGAAGTATCGCTCTGATGACTGGAAATACCGAGTTTAGGAATACCGAGTTAGGAAGTAGAAGCTTAGGGCTAAGGGCTGAGTGTTAGCGTTAGAGATATGCAAGATAGGAACTACCGGTGAGTACCGGATACCTACAATACCAGTCCCGCCGCCGCAAACCCCCACTGTATAACTGGGGAAGGGACGCCAGAGAGAAGGAAAGTCCTCTCATACTCGGGGAAACCCGATCTGGCAGTTGTGAAACAATCACACTGTAAACAAGAACCGACATATAGAATATTCCAAGGATTGGAAGCCCGGAAAGGGATCCCGGTTAAACCACAATACCCGCACTCCATAGCGGTGGAACGAGCACTCCAACCACGAGGAGGCTGCAACTTACGACAGCATGGGGCGACGTGCTTAGCAGTCGCGAGACCTGGCTAGTCAACCAGCAGCAGGAAAGAAGCACTAACGGTACAACGAAATGGAAAAGGAGTAATAACATAACCCGAGACACAAGTCTGCGGGACGACAGTAATAGTCAAGCAGCACCACCAACGGCATGCTAGCTGGCTAAGAACATAATCAGGAACAATTAACTCCAAACTACAACGCCAAAAGATTGTAATATCTGGCCAATATAGCTCAGACAACTATAAGCATAACCATGAGATACATCACAATAGGACTACGAGGGTAGTGCCTAAACAAGGTAGGTTCCGTAACCACCACCAAGTGTGTGGGAACGAGCCACAAGGAACAACTTTAAACCAAGTAAAAGGGAATCTCCAAGGATTGGAGAAGTACCCAGATCTACGACAACCATGTCGAGACCATCGAGAAGCTACCTGAAGGATCGAGTATACCAATTGTAGATCAACAAGATCAAGGGAAGAGTCAACAAGACTATCAAATGTGAGTGAAAACCATACCGTGATCGGTATAGGATTACTCAAAAACCACCAGTACCACGCACTTGCCAAGGCAAGTGCAGTAACAACACGAATATGTAAAGGAACACCAATACGTCACAAGTACATAGTAATGTACGGTAACAGTAACGAAACAACCACAGGATCAAACATCCTAAAACTGAAGGAATGGAACCTTGGAAAGGCCTAACGGCCCGACCACTGTATTTAGAACATACCAGTCAGCGAGAGGCTAGACTTGGTCAAGACCTCAAACATGGCGATGCCATGAGAGATTTCTTTTAACACCGAACCACTGTTTTAAAACCCAAAATTTTCTTTTCAAAACCTCAAACCTCTTTTAAAAACCTTGGATTTTAAAACCAGACCAACAAGATTATGGTGAGTATCATAGAATGATACAAGAGGAGTTGGCAACAGAATACTTCACCTAGGCGTGTGACGAACACTACAAGTGTACCCATTACGGGATGTGGGACAACCGCACTCCGAAGGAGCTTGCGGGCCTGACACGTAGTTGGGTAAGTGGCAACGTATCAGCATGGTACCCCACGTATGTATACATGTAGCGTACGACACACGGGAAGTAGTCGACTCCGTTCTACGGACCATCAGCAAGTTCAAACCAGAACAACTGGACACCACCGACAATCAAGGAGAAGGAAACTCAGTTAAGGAACAAGTGTAAGGAACTCAGAGAATCCATCTGAAGATAAGGAATGAAGATTGGGAAGTGCAAAAAGCACAGACTAATAGATATAGACATTGGATATGTCTCAAATGATCCAAGCAACTACCTGACAGCTGGATGGAATACCCAGCCTAAACACAGTAAGGCGAATGCCTAACGTGACCCTAACAATGCTCAACAAATGGGGCGGAATTCTCAAGAGCAACCCCAAGATTACCACGAAGTATAACCCATCATTGAAGAGGATAATAAACCTAGTCAAGAACACTAGGAGAAAGTGTAAAAAGTCTACCCAAGAACGGGAGACATGATAACCCAAAAAGGGAATAACTCAAATACAATACCCCAGGCGGTATAGTAGACATAACATATCGTGAACATTAGCCGGATGTAACGGCACAACTAACAGCACTCAGGAGCAATCCTTGAAGGGTGTCTGAGATAACAACAGTTGAACAAGCGTCATGATAAGAGCACATGAGCTAGAAGGAACATTCGGTTAGGACACCGAAGGGATTTCACTTAACAGGAAATACCCTAGACTACAAAAGGCACTGATCCGCACCAGATTGCCTGAGAGTCTCCTATGAACGGAAGCGTGATGCCACGACTTACCATGGAGCCCAGTAATACCCCCAACCTATGGGGTATAGAAGAAGTGGAAATGTGAAGAAGCAGCTTGCAAAGAGCATAGCTCGCAGCAATACAGCTTAAAAGCCATCAAACAACTATGTTAGGTAAACCTTAACGTTGCATAACCCACACAATTTGATAACAAGACTTGCAAGAGATATTGTCTCATACGACAAGAAATCAACAACTGCACCATCAGTTCAAACCCAACATCCTGAGTGGCTTGGAGTAATGGCCAACTCAATGTCACTGTCACTAGAGCATCAGTCTAGTATACAGTTGACAAGCTTTTAATTACCTTCATGCCTTCTGTAGCAATGGTAGCACAGAGGCATAAGAATCATGATAATGCCAACATTGGCCTAGTCCACACTTGGACACTACGAGAAACCCAAGGGAAGGTACCCCTCGTTAGCTAAAGACCACCAATATGGTGAAGATGTGAACCCTTAGAAAGGCTTCCATCTATTATAACAGAAAATCCTACGCATATAGATATTGCCAAAAGACAATCGAATAAGAAAATGAGATTCTCCAAACCACTACGCCTACAAGAGGTTGTGGACTGTAAAAGCATAACGCTTAAAGAGCATAAAGACTCGAAGGAGTAAGTATACTCCATATGCACCTAAGCATGTGTGAACCACTGTATAAACACCAATATGGTAAACCTCGTCACGAGACTTATGAGTGGAAGCATACCCCTCAACAAGAACCTTCACTTGTCAGCGATAAAATACCCTTCAGCTGGAGAACGGGACCAGAAAACCCTGGAAGTTTCTTGGGATGTCCCGGTGACGTACATACAAGGATAAAACTGCACAGCTAGAGCCTGTAACCAATGCTCAGCTTAGAGAGGACAATCATTGTCAAAACAATCAATGTGAGTGCACATTGCACACCATGAAGGATCAACGCTCAAGGGAGCTTGTAACCCGATAAATTACTTCACCCTTTGTCAGCCAAGACACTTGGTAAAATGGTATCGTAAATGAGCAAAAAAAAAAATGTGAGGTAAGCTAACCTACACATGAAACCCGAGTTGAGATAAGGCATCTCCACAATGGGAAGATAATACCATTACGGTATGCAACAACAATCATCATACATATGAACTAGGAAACTCCTAGTGTATTTACACCATAAGGAAATGGTGCCAATGACAATGGCAATGAGTAAAGAGAAAACTATCACAGTAACAGAAACAGTAAGAACAATGTTGTACAATGAGTAAGAATACGGTGCGCAACGAGCGACCGCTATGAGGAAGTAGTTAGATAACGACACGGAGTATAAGTATGGAAGACAGGCAGAAATATTCCTTTCTATCACATAAGTGACTTACTGTCAAGCGTTCACGCCTCTGCACTCTGTATGACTGAGTGTTTTGGTATTGCACTTGCGCAGTTAATGATCTAATGGGATGGTTAGGGATATGGCAAATGTAAACCGTAGTAGACCCTCCTTTCCACCAACAACTATGGCATGAGCCAGCTAAGGAAGCTTAGCAACAAACCGTGCGGCCTAAAGCCAAAGAAACACGAAGAGTGTGAGACACACTAACAATCACAAATGTGAATTCCATTGGAATAAAAGGGTGAAAGGAGACGTAACAAAGTCACTAGGACCGACGCATAAAAAAATGCAAGGTCATACAAGTAAAGACATTTGTACTGAACCAGAAGAACTTGTATGATTCAGAAACTATTGACATCAAAGGAAGCACTACAACTAAGTAGTGACTTAACCTCACCCGACAGTAGATCGGAGGATCTTATCAAACAATCGTGAAAACACGAATAGTATACATAATAGATCACCAGAGAGCTGGTTAAAAATCTATACTCATTGAGTTCAAACACGGTAAAAGAATACCGCAATGTTTAGTAGACCTTACTTCCATAACAGACGGATAAAAGGTGATGTATAGCACAGTAAGGATAACACGAAGGGGGAGTAACCCAAGTTATCAGGGTCGCGCAGCAGAAGCTAGTGGGCCCTAGCTAGGAGATAATATACCTAGTAAGTATAGTAGAAGGGCTAAACCAATGTTTAGTAATAATAACATTGCCCGAATTGGGTAAACCAATGTTTAGTAATAATAACATATGGTAGATTACGTGGGCGTAATCCCTTTTAAGGGGGGTAGAGCGAAAACCGCTTAATGCAAGTTTTATAAATAAAACACATAAAACTATAATGTGCATAACACAAATGAGAAATTATTCGATGAGTGGTACCTACGTTATATAAACATACGTATTCATTCATATTGAATTGTGGTAACTAAGCATTAGACATGCAAATACCATAGGGTGAATGTACCCATCTTGTAACACCAGTGTAAGAGTATTGGTAAAGAAAAGTAATGAGTAGTGGACGGAGCTCCACAAGTACTGTAACCATTGAAGAAGTAGTACGAAATGAATGAGGATAGTAGATGAATGAAGTTTAAGAGTAGTGGGATCGTAAGTAAAATATGTGAAAACAATTGAAACCAACTAAATCCTATAAGTGTAGTATTCCGTAGTTAGAATATAGGAGATGATGGTGAGTAATGGATGAAGGTTGATGAAATGAGCATTAGGACTGAACCATGGAGTAAAGCATTTGGGAAGTAGAGTGAGGATGATTGATGGACTGATTCCATCCTCTGGAGATGTATGAATGACTAGGAAGAGTAAAAAGATAAAACATGAAAATAATTGAATTATTTGCTTGTTTGAAACTGATGTGGGAAGTCGAACTTGATCCTGATCAGATCAAGGGAAACCGAACACAAATTAGGGTGGAAAGATAGTTCAACACTGATGCTGATCACATCAGGGTCGAATGATTCTTGAAGCTCCCCTTAAGTGGTCACATGAATCACACTTAGGATAGGAGTAATGAATATAAGTTGGAACTTGGAGTTGTATGCTTTAGAAAGATTTCTAGTTAGTAGTTGAAAAAGAATTTTCTTAGACTGGAGAGTAAGTAATTGTGGGAAGTTACACCGGAAAGGATGGTAGTGTAGCATATTATATTATTCCAAGGGCAACAGGACATAGATGAGTCCTGTGTCGAAAAGATCTGAGCGCCTACGGGATTGTATTGTGTATTGCATTGCTTTGGGAATAGCTTTGCATTGTATGTATGTATAAGGGTTGTAATGAGGAACCGGACGGTTGATAGTAATATGGATGGGAGTAAGTATTGTACATAGGTATGACAGGGAAAGGAGAAACCTTGAGTAATGGATTCAGGAATTAGTAAGGAAGAAGCATGTATGACCGCGGTATTAGACACGTAAGAATGAGTAAGCAGTGTAAACCCATAACCTCGAACAACTTTGAGGACAAAGTTCTTAAGGGGGGTAGATTGAAATACCCCGAACTTAAATATAGGGATTAAAATAAATCTAATACGTATTTAAGGGCCTAATGGTACCTAATTAATATTGTAAGGAAAAATAAATCCAAAAGAAATAAAGTAACGCTTAAAAGGGCGAAAAACGCTAAATAAGCGTTAAATAACCATAGGAGGTATGAGACCTCGGTTAGCGTATTATATGGATTTTAAAGGTTTAATAAGACCTAAATAATATATGGGAACAACTCCCAAGAAAACGGATTCAAATAATGAATTAAAACGCTAATAGAGCTTTAGAGCACGTTTTTCGAGAAAACCCGAAAACGTGACTTTAAGTGGTCAAACGGACCGTAAAAGTTATAAATCATTAAATAATAATTATTAAGCATTTATGGAAGCTTGATAGTCAATAAAAATAATTAACGAGGAAATTCCGGAAAACGGGCCCGGTTAGTGAATAGTACCCAAACCGGGTAAAATAACGAGCGTTTTTTTGTAAAAGACGAAAAACGCTCCAGCTAGTATACTATATGGGGGCCGGTTTTTACTAGCTAAATAACCCCGCACACACACACATGTAACTAGCTAATTAAATAAGAGAGCTAAAAGCAAAAAGCAATAAAGTAAACATTACTTTATTTCCCTCCCTCTCACCTCACTCTCACATTCACTCATCTCTCTCTTTCCTCTTCCCCTCTCCATCGTACTCTCCCTCTTCCTCCTCCTTGGGCTGCGATTTTGAGCTCCCCCTCTACAACCATGGAAGCTCCATCTTCTCCTCCTTGCTCCATCCTCATGTAAGCTCCAAATCGAAAATAAATTACATATTTGAACTCCCCTCATTCTCCTCTACATTTCCCTCTTTTCAAAATTCGAAAAGGAAGAGTTTCATCTCCATGGGTTTTCCCCATTTGAAGAGAAAAGCACACCATTATGGAGCTTGGAGTCTCCTCTTTCCAACAAGGTATAAATCTCCACAAAAGATTCAAGTTTTCTCCATTTTTCTTTGGTAGCCGATTTTGGCTTGTTGTAATGCCTTGTTTTCTCTCTCTTTTGAGCATAATATCAACCCTCCAATGGTGGTGAGAACACCTTCTTGAACCAAGGGCTAAAACCCCTCCTAAAAGCTTCAAGAGGTAAACCCTAGAAATTTGTTTAAAACATCTTAATGAATTAGTATAAATCTAAGGGTTAGTATATTAATTATACTTGTTTTGTATGCTATGGGTGATGGGAATGGAGTTTGGCAACTCCATTCCCCACAAAACCGAATGGGACAAGAGAGAAAACAAGAGAAGAAATGGAGAAGAATGAAGGAATTATAAAGCTCAAGGTAAGAGCTCTTTATTAATGTTAATTTTGGTGCATTAGAGTAATGGAATGGGTAAACGAATAAAAGAAACCAAACTAATGTATTAGGATTGAAGTTTATGAAGTTTTGGGTATTGAGAGTAAGTTTGAGTATTTGTGCATTAGTATGTGAATTGTAGGCCTTGGAGCCAAATGGTTGTGTATGAGTATTGGTATTGATGTTTGATGGAGTATTGGTGCATTGGGATGGATTTATATTTGTATTGATTGCTGGTAGGACCCTTGTAAGGGTGTGGCTAGATTAGGAATGAAATTGGTGAGAATTGGTATGTGTGGCCAAGTAAGAAAAGTAGATGAACTATGGCAAAATTTTGGTAAGAATATGTGCACTTGTGGATGACTTGGTGAATGGGAGAACCAAGGTATGTATTGAGGATAGTAGAGATGTTTAATGGCCATGGTATGGTAGTAGTAGTATGAGAAGATAAGTGCAAAATCTGTAGCAAAATGTATCAACATGCATTGGAGAAGATAGGAAAGATTAGGTGCAAGAATTAGTAAGAAGAGTGTTGGACTTGGGTGTAGGTAATGTAATGACTTGGAAATGTATTTGGGATACTAGGAGTAACATTGGTGGAGGAAATATTGAATGGTAGGAGTTGTAGAAAATCTGTAGCATTAGAGAATGAAAAACTGTTGTAGGTGTTGAAAGGAAGTGAGGAAATTGTGTAAATTGTCTCATGGATTTAGTAATGGATTTGGTGGATGAAATAAGGTATTTTAGGAAGCCTAAATGGCATTATATCATGTGGGATTACATGTAGGAAGATTGGGGAAGGAATGGGTAAGAAAAGAATTGGAAAACAAAGTCTGTAGCAGCTTTCTGCTACCGACCGACCCAGAGCGGGTCGGACCGTGGGTCGGTCGGAGCTTAGGTAACGAAAATAAATCCTTCGGGAATGGACCGACCCAGGAGCCGTGAGTCGGTCGTGGGTCGGTCGGACTCAAATTTTCTGTTGTCGAAGTCTCGGACTTCGACCGACCATAGGTGGGTCGTCGGTGGGTCGGTCGGAGCTTGGACAACAGATCCGAAACTTTCTGGAATGGACCGACCCAGAGGTGTATGGGTCGGGGAATAGTTCTGGGTCGGTCGGGAGAAATTTCAGAGAACGAAACTTACTGGAATGGACCGACCCAGGGCTTGGGTCGGTCGGTGGGTCGGTCGACCCATACCTTACAAAAAAAAAACTGAAAATGAATGTAACTAGTATATATATATATATATATAAGTATACCCACCTATACATGTGTACATGTACAAGTAAGTAAGTAAACCATTGTAAGCAAATAAGTAAGTAAATAAAAAGTAAGCATAGGAGTTGTAAGGACTTAGTAAGTATGATTTAGGGAGCATAGTAAGAGTACAAGTAAAGTAATTGTAGATAGTTAATCATTCGATTGTATGTATACCTTAGGATTTGATTTGTGAACACCGGAAGAACGTTGGGATACGAGTACAACGGTGAAAGGTATGATTTCTTCATGCCCTGTATCCTAATCTGGTTACCCCGATTTGTATGCTTATTTGACCACCTAATAAGATGAATGCACGAATCGGATTATATTGCACTTACTTGTGCTTGTTTACATTGTTCTTGATATTTGTCTTGAACAATAGTTTGTATAATTCATGAAACATATGAATGATGATGATGTGTATTGTATTTTGTATTGTACTTGTATATTGTAATGCATCTCGTATGTATGTGTATATGGGTATTGTACTATTGTGGCTTGAATGTTGACTTGTGCTAATTCCTAACTAGCTAACTCCTAACTTAAGTGAGTAAATTGGAATGAGTACAAGTCCGATATAGCTTCGGCCACGCGTGAGGATGCGGAGTCACAAGAGGTTGGCTGCAATTCCTGACTCTTAAACTGGTCCGCGGCCCAAATCCCTTAAATGGGTAGCATCCCGGATTAGTGAGTCAAGTAAATCCCGGAGGAGGGACGGTGTAGTCCCCAGGGCCGGAGGTCCCGACGACTTAACTTGAGTAAGAGTAAGAGTAAGTAAGTATGGATCCGTAAGTAAGTATGAGTATGAGTATGTATGTGTATGTATGGAGTAAACGAGTAAAAGAGTAACCTCCACCCGATTAACCCGGGTGGACCAATGAAGCTAACAAGTATTGTATATTGTGTATATAATGCGTATGTGTATTCGGGAAAAGGTAAGTATGTATTGGATGATTGTATTGTGTACCTTGAATGCAATGAAATGTATGTGTGTATGTATGCCTTGTGAAAGTAATGTAGTATGAGTATGAAAGCATGTATGCATGTTGTGTGAATAAATGAACCGCATGTATTCGACCAAGTGGTCGGCGTACCCTCACTAGTACGCGGGGTATGCGGTTATCATGCCCGGCGAAAGCTGACCCCTTCGGGGGACATTTTTTAGTGCGCAGGTACCCGAAGCGGATGTGGCCAAGGAGAGAGTCCGGCGGCACACCCTTGTATTTAGAAAGTAAGTAGTTGTGAGGAACGGGTAGTGTGTAGACTCGTAAGGAGTATGTATGAGATTGAAGGAGGTATTGTAATTGTAATTGGAACTTAGTAAACTCGGTATGTAGACTGTATGGTATTGAACTTGGAGTATTGTAATGACTGGGATGTTGTAGTATTTGATTCGGTAATTGGAGTAGGGATAAGTGCGTAGTACTCGGATATTCCGGTCCATCAGACCGATGCTGAATGTAGAAGTAGCAGCCTTGTTAGTCACGTGGGTGACTAACGGCATTGTATCACCCATTGTAAGTAAAGTATGTCCGCTGCGTGTATCTGATTTGTAAGGAGATTGGACGGTAAGCATTGTATTAATAGTAGGGGTGTTACACAACAGAAGACCAAAAATGAAATAAAAGTGTGCATCTAACTAATGGAGGCCACAATCCGGTTCCGGATCCGGACAAGAAGATTCATATTCTGAATTGGGCGGTTCCAGTTCCTAAAGGTGTATTCGGCTTCAAAACAAGTAGAAACCGGTTCCATATTTGAATTTTTTATTTTATTATTTTTCTATTTTTTCTTGTTTTTAGTGTAAGTGTTGATTAAGATTGTGGATGTAAAAAATACCTAGAATTTATAATTGAAATTGCAATTAGAACAAAGAGAATTTTATTAATAGGGATTCTCTGACTCTTTAAAACCTTATTAGGTTAAAAAATACAGAAAAAGTACAGGTACTAAGAGGTTACAAGATTACATGAAAAGAAAATTAATAATGATACAATTTAAAAGATTACAAGATAGAACTCCTAAAATGTTTGTTTATGCTCACCGCCTCCTTCATTCAACTCAAACCAATCATCATGGTGCCCTTCATACGTTTGTCCTCGCGCTTGGGATCGCGCTTAAGCAAAGTCCCAATCATACTTCTCGACACATACCTTGACTGAGTCTGGCTCAAGAATTCATCTCTTTACATCCAATACTCGTTTGCCTACACTAAAAGCTAACTCGGAAGCAACCGTCGATGTTGGAATTGCCAGCACATTTTGTGTGATTCTTGCAACGATGGGAAACTTGACTTCATGAGCTTTCCACCACTTAAGAATATATATATCACCATCTTCATCATTGTCAAAACTAAAACTTAAGTTAAGATAATCGTGACATGTACAAGATCCATAACCTGATTGACTAGACTTTGGTCTTTTCAAAATACTAGCAATCAAAGAACTTCGTTTGTTGTCAAGGTATGGTGGTTTGGAAAAGGAACCACTACCACCAGCAGTACCTACATTGGAAAGTTCATATGGACAGAACTTTGTAGTATAGTCATCTTGTAGATTTCTCAAGATTTATCCACTTTTTCAACATATTTCTTGACATATGTTAAATTAGAGCTTCCTCTAAGAACTATACTATAATAATACCCCCAGCAATTTGGCCAGACCATCTTATTCCATTATTGAGTCAAGAACAGTAGGAATAGAATAAATAAAAGCGAATTCATTAAAATATCCTAACCATTTATTAATCGTTAATAATCCCGTCAATCTCACTTACACCCCTCTTCTCCTAAAAGAAATTGAAAATAAAGATGCATTCATGTATGAAAAGATGTATGCTAGTTCATAACACATGAGACAAAATGGATTGAAGTTTACCAATTTTGTTCAACAATTCATATGTAAGGTTCCATCTAGTAGAGGTATTGGGAGCAAAATGGCGAGATCGTACATTAGATTGCTCACATAATTTTTTATATTCTTGTTTTACACCATGCAAATTTTTAATCTTTCTCATTAGAACCCTTAGTGGATCTATTGAAGCAGCCAAATTATGTAAACCATCTTGAACATACAAATTTAAAACATGCGCACAACATCCAATATGCAAGAAATCTCCACTATGCAAGAGTTTGAGTGTCAGATTGGTTTTCAAATGTTGTGCGCAGTTAATGTTGCTAGGAGCATAATTTAAAGAAATAGAGAACAACTTTTCTAACAAGTTCCATTCAGTTAATATAGTAATAATTTTTTCAGAAAGATTATGGCATGTGTGCACATCATCAAAAATATCAAATGCAATAATACGCTTTTGTAGGGTCCATGAACGATCAATCCAATGACAGGTTACATAGATAAAAGCCTCATTAGTTATAGACGACCACATATAACTAGACAAACTAACACGACCATCAAAATTGTTTAGCATTTCCATGAGTGTGTTTCTAGTGTAAGCATGTTCTACAAAAGCTCTATGTTTTAGTGTGTTTCTAGGCAATCTCCTATATTGTGGTTGTATTCTGGTGTAAAAAAATGTTCAAAGTGTGTGCTTTTACCAAAATTAATAGGTATTTGTTCAGCAATCATAAATCTAGTCATTCCATCAATCATTCTTTCTTTATCGTATCAAAAAAACCTAGATCGGGTTGTCGTTCAGTAAACCAAGAAAGCCGAGTTTTGCCACCAATACTGTAACACCCTGGATTTTGCCTTAAAACATAGGTTATTAAATTAAAAATCCAACGATGAAAATGGCATCGAAAACGGACTCCAAACGAGCCCCTAAAGTGCAAAACAAGCTTGGTCTGCACTTGTGTCCAGACATCGATGTTCGGACACAAGTCGAGAGTTGAAAAGTCTGAAAACCAAAGACGTCCGAACTTGTGTCCGGACTTCTAAGTTCAGACACAAGTCGAGTTTCAAAGTCCGAAAATTCTTACGCGGCGTGTCCGAACATTGGTCCGAGCTTACAAGTTCGGACATAAGTCGAGACTTGCAAGTCGACCCCGTCCTCGCATGCTGTCCGAACATTGAAGTTCGGACAGAAGTTCAGACACGACAAAATAGAGAAAACTTCTTAAACTCTCCGGGCCTGTCCGAACATGGATGTCCGGACGGACGTTCGGACAGGTCCTGATATGCATCTTTACAAGCGAAAACAGAACCAAACCAACACCAAAATAAACATAATAACTTAGCAGTCAAAGAAGAATCATTGCAATAACTTAGTACCTCGAATGATAACAAAAACACCATCGAAAGATCTCTTTTACAGAAAGTAAGTCTCCATCATAACCAAAACTTCTTAGAGAACAATACCAGCAAAACACTTCAACTTGATAGCAGCGGAATAGCAAAATCCAAAAGGCGTTACCGCCACACTCTAACGAAGAGTGCTCAGGCTTTAAACTACTAATCAAATACCAAAACGTTTCCAAAACTTGTAAAACATAGCAATTCCAAAACATAACTCAACTTGAAATTATGCGAAGTAATTATCCAGTCATCCTAAGCTATGTGGCAGTGTGTGGCCCAATCCCCAATTCAGCCATGAGTACCTGCGATCATAAAACAACAATAGAAAACGCGAAGGGACCGCGCAAATCAGCTAAACTGAGTAAACATTGCCTCAACTTGTAAAATACATTTTGAAACTCATTTTACATTTGCAAAACATTAACTCACACCATAACGTTAACCAGTTTCACTAACACCAAACCACCATTAGTAAAACATTTCGGGGGAGAACTTTCCAAGAATCAAATCAATGGTTTACACGGACGACCCCCAAATTGGGTCGCAACAATCAGAATTCCACCTCACTCTACGTCCTTAAGTGTGCAGACCCCCCAGAAGGTAACTTATGACCCAAAGGAGTAGATCATTAGAGCTTAACTGCAAGTAATGTCTGCAGGCAAAATAATAAGAATATCCACGGGGTACATAGTACCAATAATTACACGGAGCGCCAATAAGGCACCAACAATATACACGGAGCACCAAGAGGTACCAACAATCCAATAACCAATTCAAAGAAAGTCTCCCAAAACATTTATCCAAACTCTTTGCAAAACATCTCACCAGAATACACAAGGGAAAAATTCTCAAACTTCCACAATATCAAAACCACATCCAAACCAATCCACCGTTAATTCGCAAAAACACAGAGGTAGAGAATGTTGAGCACAACATTTACCTGGATACACTCACAGCCACAGAATCACTCAGCAGAATCAGTAGTAGCGTCCGTCAGAGAATTCGGTGTCTAGAATTGTAAGTAGAAGCACAATCAGGAACTACTCAAATACCAAAGAATTAACTATCTAACCTTACCAATGGATTCCCCTTACCCTTCTACCAGATCCGGCACCAGAGAAGTAGCCTAACGGCGACGGGGAAACAAGAACGAGAATTGAGAGGTTGGGAGCTTGAAGAAAGAGAGGAGCGTAGAGACGGCGTATTGAAGATGAAGAAGATCGTGATAACGATCGTGTTATTGAATAGAAAACGATGTGAAAATAATTAAGGAATCAGTAATTAACTAATAAATATACCTAGTTTAGTGGAAGGAGAATTTATAAACAATACTTGTAAAATAACTTGGAACGAGTTTATAAATCAGATTTCAATTTAAAAGTAAATGAATAACGTTAAAATCATGGAAGGATCTAGATTCAAGATTTAGAGAGATAAATAAATATTATTTGGTTAAAGTAAAAATAAAAGAAGGGCTAACTGATCGCTAGTAAAGGATGAGAAGAATGATTTAAATAAATAGATAAAAGAATAAATACATAGTAGCTGAATAAATAATTTAGGAAGAGGAAAATATTTTAGGAAAAAGTAAAATCAAATTTGTATCCTTGAACATAATAAAGTTGTTTGAGACGAACGTAAATATATATAGCTTCTCTGGGCCTTTATTAATTCTATTAGTAACATTCACGACTATATGATAATCTAATCCTATGCCAAAATTCACGGGTATTTCATCTCATCCTCCTTAAAAGAAAGCTTCGCCCTCGAAGCTAAGCCTAGATAATGCTTCAGCCAAAAGACTGATTCTGAAAGCTGAATCCAACTGAACTTGACATAAGTCTTAAACGGTTACCTGCCTGAAAAGCTGAGGGTACTTCTTCTTCATTTCCTCTTCGACCTCCCACGTTGCTTCCTCAGTCCCATGATTCGACCACAACACCTTGACCATTCGGGTGGACTTCGATCGGGTCTCCCTAGTCTTGGTGTCCAATACTTTAATGGGGTACTCCTCGTACGATAGGTTCTGCTTCAACTCCAGCAC
This sequence comes from Limonium bicolor, assembly GCA_023374045.1. Lineage (NCBI taxonomy): Eukaryota > Viridiplantae > Streptophyta > Magnoliopsida > Caryophyllales > Plumbaginaceae > Limonium > Limonium bicolor. The sequence goes on from CM041783.1 coordinate 113,965,923, forward strand.
CTCAGGCTGTAGGACGTGGGACGGGTCGGGAACGTAACGCTTCAGCTGAGAGACATGGAAAACATTATGGACTCTCTCCAGCTCACCAGGTAGTGCCAACCTGTAGGCCACCTCTCCAATTCTCTCCAGGACCTCGTAAGGACCCACGAATTTGGGGCTCAATTTCTCCTTCTTCCTGAATCTGGTTACCCCTCTCACAGGAGACACCTTCAGAAAGACTCTATCACCAACTTCGAATTCAACCGGTCTCCTTTTTAAGTCAGCATAGGACTTCTGCCTATCCTGGGCCGCTTTCATTCTGCTCTGGATGATTCGGACCTGCTCCATCGTCTCCTCTATCAGCTGGGGTCCCAAAATCACTGTCTCATTGATATCGCTCCAACATAAAGGGGTTCTGCATTTCCTCCCGTACAAGGCTTCATAGGGAGCCATCTTAATGCTAGAGTGGTAACTATTATTATAAGAGAACTCCACCAGATGAAGTTTGTCTGCCCAAGTTCCCTGAAAGTCCATGACATATGCCCGAAGCATGTCCTCTAAGGTCTGGATAGTCCTCTCCGTCTGACCGTCTGTCGCCGGGTGAAAAGCAGTGCTCAACTTCAATCTAGTACCCATAGCCATCTGAAACTGCTGCCAGAAATGTGCTAAGAATCTCGAGTCTCGATCAGTCTGTGGTACACCCTGGTATCTGACCACATGTTTAATGTATGCATCCACTAGCTGACTCATAGACCAAGTGCTCTTCATAGGTATGAACCGGGCGGACTTGGTGAGTCGATCCACGATCACCCATATCTGGTTGACTCCACCCTTCGCCGGCGGTAGTCCAACTACGAAATCCATAGAAATAGAGTCCACTTCCATTTGGTACTTCCAAAGGCTGCAACAATCCTCTCATCCTCTTATGCTCGAACTTCACCTTCTGACAGGTGAGGCATCTAGACACGAACTCTGCTACCTCCCGCTTCATCTTTGGCCACCAGAACAGCTTCTTCAGGTCTTTGTACAATTTATCTCCGCCTGGGTGGACTGAGTAGGGAGTATTATGAGCCTCCTTCATCAGTCTCTCCTTCACATCTACACAACCTTGAGGAACGCACCAACGGCCTCTGAATCTAAGACTGCCATCGTCGTGGATTTCAAACCCGTCTGCCTTCCCCTCCTTCAACTTCTCCCTGATTCGTTCCAACTTAACATCGCCAGGCTGTCCTTTGAGTATCTCTCCATAAATGTCGGAAGCGACACTCATGTGGTACAGCCTCACCTCGTGCTCTACTCCTCCAGATTCCATCACCTCTAAATTCAACTTTAGAAACTCATGAGCTAGCTCATTAGGAAGGACCCACATGGAGTTCACTGAATGACTCCTCTTTCTGCTTAATGCATCCGCTACCAAGTTGGACTTCCCTTCATGGTACAGAATCTCCAGGTCATAGTCCTTAATCAGCTCTAACCATCGTCTCTGCCTCATATTCAATTCTTTTTGGGTGAAAATATACTTAAGGCTTTTGTGGTCGGTGAAGATCTTGCACGAGACACCATAGAGGTAGTGTCTCCAGAAAGCTTCGCACTTCAGTCAAGTTACTGGGCCTTGGCCATTCTTTTACGGCCTGAATCTTTGACGGATCTACTGAGATGCCTTCTCTGGTGATGACGTGGCCCAGGAATGCCACTCGGTCTAACCAGAAGTCGCACTTGGACAGCATCGCGTATAGCTGCTGCTCCCTCAATGTCTACAATACTAGCCTCAAATGCTCCTCATGCTCCCGTTCGTCCTTGGAATATATGAGGATGTCATCTATGAAAACCACCACGAACCGATCCAAGTAGGGGTGGAAGATACGGTTCATGAGGTCCATAAGACACGATGCGGGCGTTGGTAAGTCCAAAGGGCATCACCAAGAATTCAAAGTGCCCATACCTAGTCCGGAAGGTTGTCTTCGGGATGTCTCTCTCTGCCACTCTGAGCTGATGGTACCCTGACCTTAATTTGATCTTTGAGAAGGTCTCTGCCCCTTGCAGCTGGTAAAAAAGATCGTCTATCCTCGGCAAGGGATATCTGTTCTTCACTGTGATCTGGTTCAGCTCCCTGTAGTCGATGCATAGCCTCATACTCTCGTCTTTCTTCTTCACAAACAAGACCGGGGCTCCCCAAGGCGATACACTAGGGCGAATGTATCCCTTATCCAAAAGATCCTCTAACTAGGTCTTCAATTCTTTCAACTCTGAGGGTGCCATCCGGTAAGGAGCCTTCGAAATCGGTGCTGAGCCTGGCACAAGGTCGATGCTGAATTCCACTTCTCAGTCTGGCGGCATACCCGGAATCTTGTCTGGGAACATGTCTGGAAATTCGCTTACTACTCGGATCTCCTTCTTCTCGTCTGGCTCCTGGCTCAGGTCCTGGACATAGTAGAGGTATGCTTGTTGTCCCTTCTTTACCTGGGAGAGAATTGTCATCGCTGATACGAGCTTCACTCCGGGCTTCTCCTCCACATTTCTGTACGAGACTCTCTATCCCGACGGTCCTTTGAGAATAATTTTCTGCTCGCTGCAGTCTATCCTTCCCTTGTATTTGCTCAGCCAATCCATCCCCAGGATTATATCAAAGTTGGTCAAGGCGAATTGGATCAAATCTATTACAAATTGCTCCCCTTTGATGTCTAAACCTACGTCTTTCATTACATTCTTACAAGTAGTCACCCGTCCCGATGGTATAGATACACCTATGGGAGAAGTCTCTGATAAGTGTCCAAATGAGCATGTTTTATAGGTGTATTTCATATATATTATTAGCACTTTTCTTGCTCATTTCTCCACTTATCTTAGCTTTTCTCTAGTTTATGTTTTATTGGTTGTCTTACAGATTTATAGGTTAAACATGAGAAAAAGCCAAGCTAGAAGCAAAGAACATGAAGAGACGAACGCATAGCCGCAGACGGTTCAGAAAACGGAGTCAGAACGAAGATTTTACAAGGTTTTGAAGTCATGTCCTAGCTTGGTTAAAACCTTCAAAGCTAGGACTAATTAAGAAACTCTCGGCTGAATTCAACATGTGATCCGGGACTTGTTCCAAGACTTAAGTCCCGGACCACAACACTTGAGAAACCAACGGATGAGACAAAACATGGTCCGGGACCTAACCCCAGTCCCAAGCCCGGACCACAAGAGATTTCAGAACCGAGGACATTTTCAGCACATGGTCCGGGACCTATGTCCTTGTTCAAGCCCGGACCACACAATGCTTAACCGTGGTTTTTATTACATTATGGTCCGGGACTCTACTCTTGCCAAGTCCCGGACCAATTTCACCAATTCGCACGCGGACTCCAGCAGAAGGGGACGCGCTAGTCTTCTCCTTCCTCGCGTCGCTCTGCAAATGGATTATCTTATCCATCTACTCCACCGCACAGCCTACCTTAAATCACTCCAGATCTTTGTCCCCTCTGCAATAAATGAAGCACTCAGATAGCAATCAGCTGCAATCAATTAAAACGTACGGATCTGCCTCCTCAATCTCTATATAAACCAACACCATTACTGCAAAAAAACACACGTACGACCAGAGGCTGAGAAAAATCACAAACAGCTCCACACTCCATTCTCTTCCAATTAATTCCTCCCGTATCACCACACTTCCATCTTTTTTATTTTTTACCATTTCACCTCATTCACGTACGTACTCAAACAGAAGCAGTTATTTACAAAGAGAGAAAAGAGGCAGGCGAGTGCAGACCCGTTATTCGCAGGCAGTTCCTGAATAATGTCTATTTCAATCTCTACTCTGTTTTTATTTCTGTCAATGGCTGAGTAATCTCATAATTGTGCTTAGGATGGGTGTTTAACCCAAAATAACTCAGCGTATTATAATACCGAGTTTGCTTATAAATATTTGTTTTGTCTCTCTCTATTATTAAATGTTTAAGAACTGATCATTTTTACTCATTTACGGTTTCTCTAATTTCAATGATTTTGTAAAATTAGAGAATAGACCACAAAGAGAGACAAACGTTAGATTTTATTCTCCTTGATTAGCAGATAAAATCCATCGCTGTTATAAAAAGAATTCTCACTTAAAGCTAATTAATGATTTTAGACTTTTTCTGATTGTAAGAAGTTTAATGAATTAATTAAGAGCTGTCCTTATCTATGATTTAGAAAGGTCACAAGATAAAATTCTTAACAGACAAATAAGAGCAAACTAGGATTTATTTATTATCTGAGTTATAACCGGGCGATTTCACCTTCCTTAGCACAGTTTCCATCCACTTAATCCACAACCGTTTTTACTGTTTTTATTATTTCTTTAATAATCCAACAACAAATCAAGCTTGCCTCCGGCTAAACCCCTTTTACAGTCTTTAGTAACTACCTAAACTAGGATAATTAAACAATCTCCTTGTGGATACGACACTTGTTTTACTACTACGAATAGGTACACTTGCCTAATAGTTTGTTATAATTCTATATTAATTACAGTGTAGTTTTATCCCAACAAGTTTTTGGCGCCGTTGCCGGGGAGATTGATTCCATCAATTTCCCTAGTTTCGGTAGTTCACGCTATATATAATAATCTTTAATACTTTAAATTGTTAATCTTGGACATCTGAATTGGACATCGGACTTCGGACCTGACTTGGACATTTGACTTCGGACTTTGGACACTAACTCTAACATCTTAATATTATTGTCATTTCGTTCCATTGTCATTTCGTTCCATTGTCCTTTCTTTCCATTGTCTCTAACTACTAACTTTAAATTTCTTGTCATTTCGTTCCATTGTCCTTAACTTTTCGTTCCATTGTCCTTAACTTTCATTTCCATTGTCCTTAACATTTCTTTCCAGTATACTAACTACTAACTTATAATTTCTGTATACTAACCCTAACGTTTATCAGCCTAACCAATATTTCTGTCTTTCTTATTTTATTTACTAACTAATTTTGCAGTTTCTGATAAACCACAAGTTATCTTCTGTGCATGCCAAATACTCGAACTCGAGGCTCTCCACCAATCAGTCCGAGCCCCGAACCCGAGCGTACTTTATTTCAAGCGCAGAGAAACCTGAGAAACCAAGCCATGGCCAATAACGAAGTTATAAATGAAATGGACCATGCAATTCAGCCAGAACACCGTGCCCTATCTGATTACCACCAACCGAACACCGAAGGAAGAGCATCAGCTATAGTTCTCCCTGAACTAACACCAGAAGAAGCCGGACGATGGGTTTTCAAAACCCACTACATAACCGCCGTCCGGGATCTAGGCAAGTTTAGTGGAGCAAACCCAGATGAAGCCCCAAATCATCTGAGTCTCTTCCTAGACTTCTGCAATTCCTTTGGTCAAACCGGCAACGTCAAGAAAGAATCGTCAACTATTTCCTCACTCGTTGTCGGATTCAGCAAACGGTGGTATCGAAGTCTTCCCTCCCGATCAATCACCACATGGCTTCAAATGGCCCAAAAATTCCTTGCCAAATACTACCCAACCAGTAGAACGAGGCAATTGATCGGTGAAATCAATACTTTCTGTCAGGAGCCGGGAGAAACGTTGTACGACGCATGGGACAGATTTAAAGATATTATGAAGTGTTCCCACCATGGTCTTGACGATCAATCCCTCTGCCTGTCCTTCTTCAACGGTCTGGATGATGGGAACCGACTACTTGTCAATTCCTCTGCAGGAGGGAGTTTCATGATGAAATCTCCTAAAGAAGGAATGGACCTTCTCGAAACCATGACGAGCAATACGAGACAGTGGACGAGATCCAAAGGAAGAACACCACGAGCAGCAGGTCTACTCCACGTCGAGCCTACAGATCATTTATCGGCTCAGATCTCGTCCCTTACAAAGATGGTGGAAAAGCTAACGACATCACAAAACGAAATTGTAAAAACAATAGCTTCCCCACCTACGAGTTCGTCGTCAGTTCCACCTACAGAAGGATGTGCCATATGCGCCGGTCCTCATGAAACCCCTCAGTGCGAAGGCAAAGGACAGTACGAGGATGCAAACTTCATAGGAAACCGTCCCGGTAATTCCTACAACAACTTCAACAACAACTATCCATGGAGAAATCACCCGAATTTCTCATGGAAAATAATGATCAAAACCAAGGAGGCAGAACAACAATTCAAATACCTATCAGGGGAACAGACCCCAACCAAATTCTAACATGGGCTATCGAGCACTAGGTGCCCCACCTGGTTTCCAGCAGCAACAACAACTAACCACAACCTCTTCTGATCCAAATGAGGAATTCAGGAACTTAATGAAAGGATTCGTGACTACGACCCACACCAGGCTCGTGGATCAAGAAGCCACTAACAGAAGGGTTGAAGCCCAGATACAGCAAACCAACCAACAGTTGGACAAATCAGTCAGCAGCTTGCACAAAGGCCACCGGTGCCTTCCCTAGTCAGCCAGATCCAAATCCAAGGGAACAGGCCAAGGCAGTAACGTAACGTTAAGAAGTGGTAGGCCGCTCAACTCATCTCTCCCCGAGATGATACTGATAATCAAGAGCAGCAAGCTCATGAACCTCAAGAAAATTCAGAAGAAGAACAGGAAGATGCTGAAGAAGCCCCTCCTCCTACAAAAAATATTCCCGAGGAGAAGGAGTCTCCTGAATCTACTCCTTCCCCTCTCACAAAAATTCTTCCCCCACTTCCTTTTCCAAACAGAATGAGAAAGAAAAATTTAGATGAACAGTTTGGAAAGTTTCTTACTCACTTCAAGAAACTGACGATCAATATTCCTTTTGCCGATGCTTTAAAACAAATGCCCATATACGCAAAGTTCATGAAGGATATCATCACCAACAAAAGATCGTTGCAGGAAGTGGAAACTGTACACCTTACACAGGAAGTGTCAGCAGTACTTCTCAAGAGTCTTCCTCCAAAACTTGGAGACCCAGGTTTGCCAATTATTCCATGTTCAATTGATAATGTTGATTGTGGTAGTGGGTTATGTGATCTAGGAGCTAGTATCAATTTAATGCCACTCTCAACTTTCAACAAACTTAACATTGGTAAATGCGAACCTACTTCTATTCAATTACAATTAGCAGATAGATCTTTAGTATTCCCAAAAGGAATAATAGAAGATTTGATTGTTACTGTAGGAACCTTTGTGTTCCCCGCTGACTTTATTGTAATTGACATGGAAGAAGACACTAGGGTGCCCTTAATCTTAGGACGACCTTTCATGAGAACTGCAAGAGCACTAATCGATGTTGAAAAGGAAAAATCATTTTAAGGCTGCATAACGAATCTCTAGAATACGACATGTCTAAGGTTATAAAGAAACCCGCTCATTTAGAAGATACTTTTCCATAGATATTGTCGACTCTATTGTGCAGGATAATTATCTGCTATTATCGTAATGACGCTCTTGAAAATGCCTTGTCTGAAATCTGTGATAACCGATTAGTATACCCTGACACAATCCAAATGGTAGCAGCTCTGGATAGATAAAATCATACAAGAAATCGCTACCCACCACCAGAACCATTAGAGCTATCTACTCAGAATTACCACCATCCATTGAACAACCCCCTCTCGTAGATCTGAAACAATTGCCATCACATCTGAAGTATGTTTATCTTTCTGACTTTTGTACTTTGCCTGTTATTATTTCTTCATCTCTAACAAGTACACAGGAAGAACAGCTTGTGAAGATCCTTCAGAGCCACAAGGGCAATAGGCTGGTCCATTTCGGACATAAAGGTATCAACCCCCATTTCTGCACACATCACATATACATGGAAGATACCTACAAGCCTTTAGTCCAACCACAGAGAAGGCTGAATCCCAACATGAAAGAAGTAGTAAAGAAAGAAGTGCTCAAACTTCTCGACGCCGGGATAATCTACTCCATCTCCGACAGCAAATGGGTGAGCCCCGTTCAAGTGGTCCCGAAAAAAGGAGGTCTCACTGTGGTCCCCAACGACAAAGGTGATCTAATTCCTCAGAGAACCACGACGGGATGGAGAGTCTGCATCGATTACAGGAAACTGAACAGCGCAACGCGGAAGGACCACTTCCCTTACCTTTCATCGATCAGATGCTTGAAAGATTGGCCGGGCAAGATTACTACTGCTTCCTGGATGGTTATTCAGGACTTTCAAATACCCATTGCCTCTGAAGACCAAGACAAAACCACATTCACATGCCCGTACGGGACATTTGCATACAATCGGATGCCTTTTGGTCTATGCAATGCCCCAGCAACATTCCAAAGATGCATGATGGCAATCTTCAGCGACTATCTTGAGAAGAGCATCGAAGTCTTCATGGACGACTTCTCTGTCTTTGGTCCCACTTTGAAACCTGTCTGAATAATCTGGATGCCATCCTCGCCCGATGTGAAGAAACTAACCTTGTGCTTAACTGGGAAAAATGCCATTTCATGGTTAAAGAAGGAATAGTTCTTGGGCATAAAATATCTTCAAAAGGCATTGAAGTCGACAGAGCCAAGGTCGAAGTTATTGAAAAATTACCACCACCATCGACGGTAAAAGACATCAGAGTTTCCTTGGCCATGCTGGGTTCTATAGAAGGTTTATCAAGGATTTCTCCAAAATTTCAAAACCTCTATGTGAACTCCTAGCTAAAGACGTCAAGTTCGACTTTACTGACAATGCCTACAAGCCTTCAACACACTAAAGAATGCCTCATCTCTGCTCCCTTGTGATCTCACCAGACTGGAGCCTTCCATTTGAAATTATGTGCGACGCCAGCGACTATGCCGTGGGTGCCGCTTTATGCCAAAAGAAGGAGAAGATCTTGAGAACCATCTACTATGCAAGTAGAACCCTCAACGACGCTCAGAAGAATTATTCAACTACTGAGAAGGAACTTCTAGCAGTAGTCTTTGCTCTGGATAAATTCCGATCATATCTCTGGGAGCAAAGTCATAATTCACACCGATCACTCTGCTCTGAGGTATCTATTTGCCAAAGAAGATGCCAAACCCCGACTCCTCCGGTGGATACTCCTACTACAAGAATTTGAGATTGAAATCAGAGACAAGCCAGGAGTGCAGAATGTAGTAGCAGACCACCTATCTCGCATAGAGGCACCAAGTGATGGCACTTCCATCAATGAATTCTTCCCAGATGAGTGCGTTTTTATGATTGGTGACACCGGTGAACCATGGTACGCTGACATGGCCAACTACCTCGCACGAGGAGTAATACCACACGGCCTCACCTACCAACAGAAAAAAGTTCTTTTCCGATGTCAAGCATTATTACTGGGAGGATCCTCTCCTTTTCAAGGTCTGTGCAGACGGGATGGTGAGACGATGTGTGCCCCAAGATGAAATCCACAGCATTCTACGACATTGTCACTCTCTTGAAGCAGGAGGACATCATGGGCCAGCTCGAACAGCGGCTAAGGTACTTCAATCAGGTTTTTTGGAAAACCTTACATAAAGACTGTCATTCCTTTGTAGCCTCCTGCGATGAGTGCCAAAGACTTGGGAACCCTCCAGAAAACACGAAATGCCTCTCAACATCATACTCGAGGTGGAACCTTTCGATGTGTGGGGTATTGACTTCATGGGTCCATTTCCTTCGTCTTGTTCGAACCTTTTCATATTGGTGGCAGTCGACTATGTCACTAAATGGGTGGAAGCTATCGCCTCTCCCACGAATGATGCAAAGGTAGTACTCAGGTTCTTGAAGAGGAACATCTTTACACGATTTGGAGTCCCACGTGCTATCATCAGTGACCAAGGATCCCACTTCTGCAATAAGCAGTCACAGCCTTGATGACCAAATATGAGTGAGACATAAGGTAGCCTTACCTTATCACCCTCAAACGAATGGCCAGGCTGAAGTCTCTAACCGAGAATTGAAGTGGATCCTACAAAAGACGGTTAATTCTTCCCGAAAAGATTGGTCCCTGAAGCTGGATGATGCACTCTGGGCGTATAGAACAGCTTACAAGACGCCCATCGGCATGTCCCCATATCGACTAGTCTTCGGCAAAGCTTGTCATCTACCAGTCGAACTCGAGCACAAATCATTCTGGGCCGTGAAAGCCCTCAACTTTGATCTTCTAAGAGCAGGTGACAAAAGGAAATTCCAGCTCACTGAATTAGAAGAATTTCGAGAGAATGCCTATGAAAATACCCGCCTCTACAAAGAGAAAGCCAAGAAGTGGCATGACAAGATGATCCTTAAGCGGGAATTTCATGAAGGAGATTTGGTTCTGTTGTACAATTCCAGGTTAAAGTTGTTTCCGGGTAAACTCAAATCCTATTGGGCTGGACCATTTACTGTCTCCAAGGTCACCCCATACGGATCCGTTGAGTTAGTGGATTCGAAAAAACACACTTTCATGGTCAATGGATCTAGACTAAAGCATTACCAGGGTGGTAATCTTGAGACAGTTGATGCTCGCACAATAAACCTACATGATACTCAGATTTGAGTACACTTCAAAGCGTCTAGCCAAAGACGTTAAACAAGGGCAGCTTTCCGGGAGGCAACCCGGACGAACTTATCTTTATTTGCTTTTATTCTCTTTTTTAATTATCAGGTTCTCTTTCCATTTTTGTTTTTGCTAACTATTAACCCGGTTTGTAGTTTGGTTGCTCCTAGTGTCTTATGCAGGTGCAATTCCATGTCTACACCGCAACCAAGCTACGCTACTTGAGGCTGAAGCTCAAGTGTGGGGGAACTCTTAGAACGACAGCAAAAATAAACACAGGGGAGTACCAGTTTCTTTACTTATGCTTTTATTTAAATAAAATATGCAGAGGAGAATTTATGTGCTTAGATGATTATACATGAGCTTTGTGTTCTCTCTATTTTATCTGCTCACCAAAAAGACCTTCTGAAACTTTCCCTTGTTTTTCTGGTGAACAATGAGGACGTTGTTCAATTTAAGTGTGGGGGAGTGTGCCCTTTTCGGTGACATTTTATGCTAAAATGCTTAATCTCTCTGCTTATCCTGCGTTTGTTCAAATTCAATATCATTGACCCTGTATATGTGGGTTGTTCTCTTTAGGAATAAATATTGTTATGAATTGTGGGATAAATGGTACATAAAATGTACAAAAATTTTAAAATTTTGATTACTTTTGAGGAGCATTTTTATGCGGTGTGACCAAATGATCTGAAATGGATGGATTTTTATTACTCAGGGGTTCCTTCTGTCTTCTTTCTTAGGGATTGCTAAGGGGTGCTTCTCTGTCAAAAATAATAATAAATAAGGGACTTGTGAGACACCATTGGTAACCAACAAAGAGAGTTGAGTGTTCTTAAATACAAAGGGCTTGATGCCTACATATTATCTTCTCATCTCGTATGCAAAAGTGAAACAAATGCATAAATCTATTTTCCCTTTTGTTTTCTCCTCAATGCCCATTCTTGAGAGAAGTTGGCCATGGTAAAAGTTCTACAAGTCACCCAAAAACAAAAGAAGCATTGAAGTACTCCGGATCATACCCCGAAACTCTGATTTTTATTTTTACCCTGAGTACACCTATGCCACCAGTAGGTGATGGATCACACTCCTCTTAAAAGTTTAAGATCATGTACTATTGACTTTTTATCCTACCCTTCATAATAGTATTTATTAATATTGAGCATTCCCTACTTTTATGGGTACACGGTTTTGCTTGAGGACAAGCAAAAGGTAAGTGTGGGGGTGTGATAAGTGTCCAAATGAGCATGTTTTATAGGTGTATTTCATATATATTATTAGCACTTTTCTTGCTCATTTCTCCACTTATCTTAGCTTTTCTCTAGTTTATGTTTTATTGGTTGTCTTACAGATTTATAGGTTAAACATGAGAAAAAGCCAAGCTAGAAGCAAAGAACATGAAGAGACGAACGCATAGCCGCAGACGGTTCAGAAAACGGAGTCAGAACGAAGATTTTACAAGGTTTTGAAGTCATGTCCTAGCTTGGTTAAAACCTTCAAAGCTAGGACTACATATTAAGAAACTCTCGGCTGAATTCAACATGTGATCCGGGACTTGTTCCAAGACTTAAGTCCCGGACCACAACACTTGAGAAACCAACGGATGAGACAAAAACATGGTCCGGGACCTAACCCCAGTCCCAAGGCCCGGACCACAAGAGATTTCAGAACCGAGGACATTTTCAGCACATTGGTCCGGGACCTATGTCCTTGTTCAAGGCCCGGACCACACAAAATGACTTAACCGTGGGTTTTTTATTACATTATGGTCCGGGACCTCTACTCTTGCCCAAGTCCCGGACCAATTTTACCCAATTCGCACGCGGACTCCAGCAGACAGGGGACGCGACTAGTCTTCTCCTTCCTCGCGTCGCTCTGCAAATGGATTATCTTATCCATCTACTCCACCGCACAGCCTACCTTAAATCACTCCAGATCTTTGTCCCCTCTGCAATAAATGAAGCACTCAGATAGCAATCAGCTGCAATCAATTAAAAACGTACGGATCTGCCTCCTCAAATCTCTATATAAACCCAACACCATTACTGCTAAAAAAACACACGTACGACCAGAGGCTGAGAAAAATCACAAAACAGCTCCACACTCCATTCTCTTCCAATTAATTCCTCCCGTATCACCACACTTCTCCATCTTCTATTTATTTTACCATTTCACCTCATTCACGTACGTACTCAAACAGAAGCAGTTTATTTACAAAGAGAGAAAAGAGGCAGGCGAGAGCAGACCCGTTATTCGCCAGCAGTTCCTGAATAATGTCTATTTCAATCTCTACTCTGTTTTTATTTCTGTCAATGGCTGAGTAATCTCATAATTGTGCTTAGGATGTGTGTTTAACCCAAAATAACTCAGCGTATTTATAATACCGAGTTTGTTTATAAATATTTGTTTTGTCTCTCTCTATTATTAAATGTTTAAGAACTGATCATTTTTACTCATTTACGGTTTCTCTAATTTCAATGATTTTGTAAAATTAGAGAATAGACCACAAAGAGAGACAAACGTTAGATTTTATTCTCTTGATTAGCAGATAAAATCCATCGCTGTTATAAAAGAATTCTCACTTAAAGCTAATTAATGATTTTAGACTTTTTCTGATTGTAAGAAGTTTAATGAATTAATTAAGAGCTGTCCTTATCTATGATTTAGAAAGGTCACAAGATAAAATTCTTAACAGACAAATAAGAGCAAACTAGGATTATATTTTATCTGAGTTATAACCGGGCGATTTCACCTTCCTTAGCACAGTTTCCATCCACTTAATCCACAATCGTTTTTTACTGTTTTTATTATTTCTTTAATAATCCAACAACAAATCAAGCTTGCCTCCGGCTAAACCCCTTTTACAGTCTTTAGTAACTACCTAAACTAGGATAATTAAACAATCTCCTTGTGGATACGACACTTGTTTTACTACTACGAATAGGTACACTTGCCTAATAGTTTGTTATAATTCTATATTAATTACAGTGTAGTTTTATCCCAACAGTCTCACAAATCTCTATCCCCAATTTCCCAACTAGGCTATCAGATATGAAAGAATAAGTAGCCCCAGTATAAAAAAGAATGCGTGCAGGAGTACCAAGAACAGTAAAGGTACCTGCCAGTACGTCTGCCTCAGCCTCGGCTTCGGCCCGACTCATCACATTTATCTTCCCTGGGGCCCGCTGCTGGTTGCCTCGGTACTTCCCTTGGCCTCTATTGCCACCATTGCCGCCCTCTCCATTACTACGCTGAGGAGCGTCCCCACGCTGATTCTGATTCGGGCCTCTGCCCTGCTGGTCGGACTGCCTGAACGAGCGGTCACCGCTGTAGCCTCTCTGATGTCTGCCTCCTTGGGGACTCTGAAAGCACTCGAATAATCGGTGTCCCCGCCTTCCACAGCGAAAGCAGATGACCAAGTTCCCCTTACAATCCTTCCCCGGGTGATCCTTGTTGCACCTCTTGCAGTAAAAGTGCCTCTCTTGTTTGGGCTCTCCTCTCTGAGACTGGTGCTGGGGCTGGTCACCTCGCCTCTGATCACCCCTCTGATCTCCCCCATGTCTCGGCCTCCCGTCTCTGCGGTCCGAGTGAGGCTTCCAGCTCTTCTCCTGCTGATGTCTGTGGGGCTGGTCTTCTCGTCCTCGGGGCTCATCTCCTCCCTCCATCTTCCTCTTATTACCAGTCAGGACCTCCTTCCTCTTCTGCTGCACCCTGTACAGGTTAGCAGCCTTCCCGTATGCATCTTGGAGCGTCGGGATTGTCAGCACACTGTGTAAAACCCCCAAACACTGGCCTAGGAGTTAGGGGTATTACACGCCGCATATTATTACATAATAACGCAAGGCTCTAATAAACGAACTTAAACAGATAATCAAACAAGGCCCAAAACGAATGCTTGCATAAAAGTATAATCAAAGTGATGTTGAAACATCCCAAAAGTCATTACAGAACCCACCAAATGAATAACAAGAGCGGAAGCTATCTGAAGAGGCCCAAAGGCTCAAAGTCAAAATACAAAGTCTCAAACGAATTGAAGTAACAAAGCAACTAAACTCCAGAGCTGAACAAGTGACCCTCGCTGATCAATCTGCAATGTTAGATAAGGTAGGGGAATGAGCAAACAACTATGCCCAGTAGATGACCAACTTCATCAACCAGCATGCTCAAAACATTTTAAGAATATTATCAAATCAGAAGGAGTCGCAAGGAATCCATAAACATGTCAGAAAACAGAAGCAGAAGTCCATACAATAAAGGACTAAACAGAGTTAGATACAGACAGAATCAGAAAACAGAGAGGGACGCTAGTTGATCATAGCATACAGACAGAATGAGCAACCAGCTCGTGAACAGAACAAGGAAACCTCACTCGTGAACAGAATAGGTGGGACACCTGTGAACAGAACGGGGAACATCACCCGTGAAACAGAAGGATCCTACATAGCGCGCTACGAGACAGCTAAACCAGCCATCCAAAGGTTCTAATACAGAGATAACTAGGTCCTAAATCAGAAGCTTAAAAACAGATAAGCACATGTGCAACCATTGCACCAGAGAGCAGATAGAAAACTGAGAAATCAGAAGGGGAATCCAACCCCGCACAAAGAAGTCACAGAACTCAGAAGCTTGTTGAGGGTTATTAAATCAGAGAACACATAACCATGAGCTCAAACATGTATGAATAGATAGTATTCGGAAAGAGGAAACCAACGCCGCAAACGGCACTCAAAACGGAGCTCAAACGAGCAAGTTATGGCGAAAACAGAGAGTGGTCCGAACTTGTGTCCTAACTTCGAAGCTCGGACACAAGCGCAGACTCAAAACAGAGGGGAAAATCAAGATGTCTGAACTTCGAAGTTCGGACTAAAGTTCAGACAGTTTTTCGGAAAAAGTACGTGGTGAAGTCCAAGCTTCGAAGCTCGGTTTACTTCAGAAAACAGGGGTGTCCGAACTTCAAAGTTCGGACTGAAGTTCGGACACCTGCAAAACTCGAAAAATAAAAACACAACAGAGGCATGTCCGAACTTCCAAGCTCGGACTGAAGTTCGGACAGCCCGAAAAATGCAATTTCCAGAAGCGAATTAAACACGAACTGAAGCAACAAAACAATCCTAACGACACACTTCAGAAAACACCTGGGGTTTAATCCTTGAAAGGCACTAAAGCACATAGATCAAACAACACGGAGTCAAATCATCGAATTAATCTGTAGAAACCAAACCCCTAAGGCTGAACACACGAATGCGAATCCGAAAGCCCCTACCTCGTATACAGCAAAGAGCTCTCAATCTGATGCAGGAATTCACCAACGTCACAGCAACACAGACACCGCAGTAGCGTAGACCGATACTCATTTCCAAACAGCCATTGAACTTCTGAGCACAACGCAGAGATAAGCTCTCACATCACTGACAACAACACCAAAACTGAAACTGAAACGGGGAAAAGAACGAGCCTTCACCTGAATCTGTCTACATCGCAGACACGCCAACAGCTGAAGAATTTGATGGAGGAACGAGAACGACCGCTGACTCATAATCAGATTGTAGAGGGAGTTAGGGATTGAAGAAGTTCTCCAAACTGATTTGCAAAACTAACCAACGAAACACAAACCTGATTACGACGAGAACAGCAAGACAATGAAGAATTCACAGCAGCATCGAGACTCCAATCAGCAGCACTTGGACAGATTGATGAGCAAAGAGAGAGAGTTGAGAGAGAAGGAAAGAAGAACGTCTCTAGGGTTGCGCGACTGATCGTGAAAGAAATTGTGATCAGCGTTGTTAACAGGGAATTATTAATATATCTTAATTAATAAGATAAAATCCTTACAAAAATAATAATGACGGAAAGGACTACCTTGCCCTTGTTATTAATCCAAAGGACCTCCATGTCCTGAACTAGGATTAAACCAACTTCAAAATAAGTTGTGACGAAATAAAAATAATAACGAAACCTTGGGTTATAACATCACCTCCCCCTTAAAAGAATTTCGTCCTCGAAATTAAAACGTACCTACTGCTCGAAGAGGGCGGGAAACTTAGAACGCACTTCGCTTTCGACCTCCCAGGTCGCCTCTTCCTCTGACTGACCCGACCACTGCACCTTCACCAAGGGCATGGTCTTACTCCTGAGCTTGCGAACATCCCGGGCTAAAATCCTCAAAGGAACCGCCTCGAACGTGAAGTCCTCCCTCAACTGAAGCGGACTGAAGTCAATCACATGCGACGGGTCCGGAACATACTTCCTTAGCATAGACACGTGGAACACACTGTGAACACTAGCCAACGACGGTGGAAAAGCTAAACGGTAGGCAACCGGTCCGATCCTCTCCAGGATCTCAAAAGGACCCACAAAGCGAGGGCTAAGCTTACATCTCTTCCCAAACCGAACGACTCCCCGTACTGGAGACACCCTCAGATACACATGGTCGCCCACCTTAAACTCCAGAGGTCGTCTCCTCTGATCGGCGTAGCTCTTCTGATGACTCTGAGCCACAAGCAAGCGCTCTCTGATAGACTGAATCTTAGCTACAGCATCATCAACCAAATCCGGCCCAACAACTGCTCTCTCCTTCAGATCATCCCAACAGATGGGTGATCTGCACCTCCTGCCATACAAAGCCTCAAACGGGGCCATCCCGATACTAGTCTGGAAGCTGTTATTATACGCAAACTCTATCAAGGCAACGTACTGGTCCCAACTGCCTCCAAAGTCGAGCACACATGCTCTGAGCATGTCCTCCAGGACCTGATTCATCCTCTCTGTCTGACCATCAGACTGAGGATGATACGCTGAACTAAAAGACAACTTCGTCCCCAAAGCCTGATGCAAATTCTGCCAGAATCTGGATACGAAGCGCGGGTCTCTGTCAGACACAATAGAAGCAGGTACCCCATGCAAACGCACAATCTCATCCATATACAACTGAGCCAAGCGATGCAAACTGAAAGTCTTCCTGACCGGCATGAAATGAGCGCTCTTCGTGAGCCAGTCCACAATAACCCAAACTGCATCAAAACCCCTCGGAGTCTTAGGCAGTCCCACAACGAAGTCCATACCGACGCTCTCCCACTTCCACTCCGGAACGGGTAGAGGCTGAAGCAAACCAGCTGGTCTCTGATGCTCGGCTTTGACCTGCTGACAGGTCCGACATCTGGATACAAAGTCAGAAATGTCCCTCTTCATGTTACTCCACCAGAATGTCTCACGTAGGTCCCGGTACATCTTCACACCTCCTGGGTGTACCGAGTACGGAGCTCCATGAGCCTCCTGCATAATCTCTTGCCTCAAAGCGTCATCTGCAGGCACACAGACACGGTCTCTGAACCTTAGGCAGCCATCCTCCGAAACTCTGAACTCAGACTCCTGACCGGAAGCAATCCCATCTCTGATCTTACACAAACTGACATCGAGCTCCTGACTGGCCCTGATCTGGTCGATCAAGGTAGGCTGAATCTGCAACACTGCTAGCATCCCAGGCCTCTTTGGACGAACGACCCAGATACCCATGCGCTGCAACTCGAGAGCAGACCTCTGCACACCAGACAAAGCACAAACGGTTCCAGACGGAACCCTCCTACTAAGCGCATCAGCAACCACATTCGCCCTACCTGGATGGTAGAGGATCTCCAAATCATAATCATGCAGCAACTCGAGCCACCTCCTCTGCCTCAAGTTCAACTCCTTCTAAGTGAACAGATACTTGAGGCTCTTATGGTCCGAATACACCTTGCACGCTGCTCCATACAGATAGTGCCTCCAAATCTTCAGAGCAAACACCACAGCAGCTAACTCCAGGTCATGGGTCGGATAGTTCTTCTCGTATGGCTTAAGCTGACGAGAGACATACGCTACTACCTTCCCATGCTGCATCAGAACGCACCCAAGTCCCTTATGGGACGCATCACAGAAAACCTCTAGACCCTCGGTCCCCTCTGGAAGAGTCAGAATCGGCGCAGACGTCAACCTCTTCTTCAACTCCTGAAAGCACAGCTCATAGGCCTCACTCCACTCGAACTTCACATCCTTCTGCAGTAGACGAGTCAACGGAATCACCAACTTGGAGAAGCCCTCCACAAACTTACGATAGTAGCCCGCTAATCCAAGGAAGCTGCGGACCTCTCCAACATTAGTAGGCCTGGCCCACTCAGTAATGGCTCTAATCTTCTCCAGATCCACGGAGATACCATCCTTAGAGACCATATGTCCCAAGAATACTACCTGGTCCAACCAGAACTCACACTTCTTCAGCTTCGCGTACAGCTCCTTCTCCCTCAGAGTCTGGAGAACGGTCCTCAAATGCTCCTCGTGCTCCTCAGCACTCTTGGAATACACCAAGATGTCATCAATGAACACCACGACGAACTGGTCCAAAAACGGCTTAAAAACCCGGTTCATCATATCCATAAACACAGAAGGAGCATTCGTCAGCCCGAATGGCATCACTAGGAACTCGTAATGTCCATAACGAATCCTGAAGGCGGACTTAGGCACGTCGTCTGCCTTAATCCTCAACTGATGATAACCGGACCTCAGATCGATCTTTGAAAACACCTTAGCCCCTGCTAACTGGTCGAACAAGTCATCTATGCGCGGGAGAGGATACCTATTCTTAATGGTAACCTTGTTGAGCTCCCGGTAGTCAATGCACAACCGCATGCTACCATCCTTCTTCTTAACAAATAACACTGACGCTCCCCAAGGCGACACACTCGGGCGAATGAAACCCTTATCCAGCAACTCCTGCAACTGAACCTTCAATTCCTTGAGCTCAGCAGGCGCCATGCGGTATGGGGCCTTAGAAATTGGCTGAGTCTCAGGTGCGAGCTCGATCGAGAACTCCACTTCTCTGACAGGGGGAAGCCCAGGTACATCATCCTGGAACACATCTGGGAAGTCTCTGACCACTGGAATCTCCTCCAACTTCGCATCCTTGCGAACCTCAGGGATGTAGCACAGATATCCCTAGCATCCCTTCCTCAAATGGCGAAACGCCTGCATAGCTGAGATAACTGGCGGCGAGCACGGGAGTCCATTCCCTGCTATAACTAGACGGGGCTGACCTGACTCCTCAAAAGTGACTCTCGAAGCAGCACAATCAATGTGGGCATTGGTGCGCAGCAAGCCAATCCATGCCCAAAATCACATCAAAATTTGTCATATCCATCGGGATGAGGTTAGCACACAGAGTCCTATCTCTGACTAACACAGGACTATCTTTATAGATAGAGTTCAAAAGCATAGAAGAGTCCCTAACTAATGGACTACGCACACACAACTCAACACCTAGAGGCACAACAGGCAAACCGAGCTCACCCACCAACTCAGCAGAAATAAAAGAGTGGGTGGCTCTAGAGTCAAACAAGCAGAAAACAGAACGAGAAGACAACTGGAGAATACCTGTGACAACTCTGTCAGTCGATCAGTCTCTCTCTCCAGCCATCGCGTACACTCTGGCCTGGCCCTGGGGCTTCTTCTGCTAAGCCCGGTCTCGATCTCTGGACCCCGAGGCAGACTCACCAGCTCTACCTCCAAAGCTACCTCTGCTCCTCTAGGCCTGAGGGCAGTCAGCTATCCTATGCTCCAAGGATCCACACTTGAAGCAGGCTCCGGACTTCCTGTAGCAGTCCTGACCTCTGTGAAACTTGCCGCAGACCCGGCTTCCTGTAGCTGGCGAAACGATACCATTTTGACTAATCTCCAATAGTGATTTAGACTAGTTCTGGTTCTGGTTCCAACGGTAATATTTCCAAATGCGACATAAGAGGTGTAATGACGTCGTTTTGACCGACAGTTATGGTTTCAAACGATTCTAGTTCCAGTTTGATCCCAAATCTCTAAATAATGTATTCAAAACCGCTTCAAAATGTGCCATGTTCGGTTCCAAGCCAATTCTGAATGCGTCCAATTTCTACCGTTCCAATTTGGTCCCGGTGATTCCAGTTGAAACTGGTTCCCATGGTCACCGTTAGATCCAACTGCTCTGCCTCCTTTTGACCTAACTATTTTAACAATTTCATCGTTAGTTTCACCTAGAGCTGATCAAATGGGCGGGGGGGGGGGGGGGGGGGGCCCGGGCCGACATTGAATTTTAGGCCCAAACGGGCCTATTTTTTTGTTCAATCCCGTTTTTAATTTTTTCCGGGCCGGGCTAGGCCCGGACTTATGTTAATCTTTACCATTGCCCGGCCCGCCCAGCCCGGTTTTATAATTTTTTTATAATATTGTTAGTTTTTTTGGAAAAAATATATAGACTTTATATAATATTAATATATACTACCTCCGTCCCGTCATAAGTGTCTCATTTGCTTTTGGCACGCTTTTCCACTTCAATATTAAATATAAGATAAAATAATTTTTAAAAAATAATTTTTACAATATATAGTTTTTCACATAAAGATTCTGTTATAAAAAGAAAATTTATAAAATATATTATTTTACATGTTAAATATTGAAGTCAAACGACAAGCTCAAATAGTAAAGGGGACAAAGTGAATGGGACGGAGGGTATCAAATATAATATAAAATATGTTGTATCTAATATTAATAGATATTAATATAATTTAAATAAATAGTACAAGGTATTATTAAAATTAATTTAAATATATACTTCCCCCATTCTCGATACTTGATTTTCTAACTCTATGCATAAGAATTAAAGAGGAAAAAATTAGACTATTTTATTCTTACTTTTTGCATTGAAAATTGAAATAATTTGAAAGTTAGAGTTATAAAATAAAAGATGGAAGGGTAGAATTGGAAAGTAGATTACAAAAAAGGCTAGAACATCTTCTATTTTCAAAATAGTGAAAGGACCCAACAAATCATATACTGAAAACAAAGAGAGTATTATATTATAGTTATAAATATATATATAATAATAATAAACCGGGCCGGGTCGAACTTAGTTGCATACCTAAAATTTTGTTAAAGCCTAACTTGGTTTTTCATTTGGGTCTAATTTATTTTCCAAACCCACCCGAAATTTTTTCTAGACGGGCTTTATTTCCAGACCGGACTAGATTAGGCCGCCGGACCGAGTCTGTATTGATCAGCTCTGGTTTCACCCGCTCCTTCATTAAAGACCCCTTCCCTCTGATCTGGTGTGGTTCCATCTTTTTCCCGCGTCTCCCTCTATCTCTGCTGTGTTAATTCCTTTCTTCCTCCTAACTTACCACCCTGCCGAATCACCTCAGCATTTAACCCCTTTCTCTCTCTCTTGCTGGTCATGGATACCTTACTTCTTTTCCACTTTGAACAACCTATTCAAAACCACGATCCAAGAAACAATTCTTATTAGGTAGGATAATTTTCTTCCCGACTTCCACCCCACCTCCCTCTACCCTAACCCCCTCCTTATCCTCCCCATTCACCTCCTCATCCCCCCACCACCATGCCCGCCTCTTCCATCTTCCTCCCCTCTCTCTTCGTCCTGTTCTTCATCCCCGTCACCATCTCCCAAGCTCCCGGAGGTCTATTCAATCTCCCTCATTCCTCCCTCTCAAACTTCTATGCCCACCTGAATTCTAGGGTTTTTGCTACTCCCTCACTAACCCCCATTTCTTTCTCCTTCCACAGGTATATACATCGACTGCGGCGCGACGACTCCCACAACCTACAACGGTCACGAATGGCTCCCAGACAACGACTACACCACCACCGGCACGGCCAAGAAAATTCTTGTGACCGGCAACACCCTCCCCATCCTCCAAACCGTCCGAACATTCCCTTTCTTTTATAATCGCAACAAGAAATTCTGTTACCAGATCCCCGTCACACGAACAGAGAACTATCTTGTCCGGACTACCTACTTCTACGGTGGGGTCAACGGCGTCGATCGCGCCCCGCCAGTTTTCGACCAGATCGTTGACCATACGGTGTGGAGTGTGGTGAATACCACCGAGGATTATGAGAAGAACCTTTCGACTTACTATGAGGGGGTATTTAGGGCGATCGCGAAGACCATGAACATCTGTCTCGCTGTCAGTAACGAGACTGATTCTGATCCCTTTATTTCGTCCCTGGAGGTTGTGCTCTTGGAGCATTCTTTGTATAACACGACGAATTTTGACCAGAATGGGCTCAGTATGGTTGCTAGACATAATTTTGGGCATGGAGGGGGTCTTCTGAGGTTAGTTGGCTTAATAACTTTTTTCTTTGATTTTCTCGTCTCTCTCTTTATCTCCCATGGTTCTAGTAATCTGATCCATATAAGGGTGCTGCAATCTTGCCCAACGCACTGTTGCTTTCTGTTTTTCTTGGCCATTTTTGTCCAATTATATCTGAGTTTGCTTTCTGGACTGGAATTTTTAGTTGACCGAGATTGGACAGTTTCATCCACATTGGAAGTACTTCACAGTACAAAATCTACAAACGCTCGATAATACTAGTGGCTAAAGCATATTGTTGAAATGGAATACTATGTTTGACACTGACAGAAGACATGGGCAATTCATAGCGTCATTGAAATTCACTTGTATTACAACTATAGATTTCCTCTTTGTTTGGGGCAATATTTTCTTCTATATGGACCACTTCTTGACAGCTGAGGTTTAGATGAGACACTGAAACCTTTTTTTTTACCTTTTGTTGAAGGGGCATACCACCTAGTTGTTCAGTTGGAATACTTCTGACATTTAGACATTTGTAAACCGTGTATATTTGTTCACTGACAGCTGGAATGTTTTATTCCGTCATTAGATCATATTATCTTTTTGATCCAATATCAACTTCTTAAACATTAAAAAACTCTCCCGCATTTCAAAATGACAGGTATCCTGAGGATAAGTTTGATCGCATATGGCAGCCATTTGGATCTGATAGTCCAATTGGAGGAACTCCGAACATAACTGTGTCCGGGTTCTGGAATATTCCACCGCTTAAAGTTTTTGAGACTAGGCTAGTGGTTCCAAGTCAAAAGACATTGGACCTTCCGTGGCCCCCGGGCTCTCTTCCAAAGGGAACATACTACATCGCCTTGTACTTTGCAGATGATAGATTCTCATCTGATGAAGCTGCGAGAGCATTCAGCGTTAGCATTAATGGCACGCCCTACTATGATAAGCTCAATGTCACTTCTGCCGGTGTTGCCGTCTTTGCAACACAATGGCCACTTTCCGGTGGTACAAATATTCAGTTTGTTCCTTCTGCTGGCTCTGATTTGGGCCCCCTCATCAATGCCGCAGAGGCATTTTATGTGCTTCCACGCGGAAAGAGGACAGTCACTCGAGACAGTCTGTATTCTGATCCCCTGTATTGGCTTTTTGGCTGGATTTTTGGACTGGGTGCTAATGATATGATCCTCAATCTACATAATTCATAACTTTCTTGCATATGATCATCAACTTGTCTTCTTTGTTTCCTAGAAATATAGTG